>JAJEKV010000055.1:1605089-2805089 GCA_021234155.1 Isoetes taiwanensis | reverse complement strand
TGATTAAGTCAGGATCTTCACAGGTGACCTGCTCATAGACCAAAAGAGCACAGAGCAAGCCTTTATCTGCAACGGAGAGGTCGGACCAGATCCGGAGAAAGTCCCCACTGTGTAAAGGTTGTGTATTAACTTGACCGCCTGCGGCATACCACTTCAGAAGGAATTGGTGGCGTCGGGCAACCACATAATCCAAATAGCTAGTGGGGCCGCGAAATCTTACGTAATGCGGACTTGCTATGTCAAGATCGCCATCCTGCATACATTGAGCGTCCTCTGCCGGATTGAATAAGCGTCTTTGGGCTGGAGTTCAGTCAACGGATCTGATTGTCCTTTTTTCAAGTAAAAGGCGTGGTGGATCCTTGGCCCGCGTTGAAGGCGTTGCCACGAGAGGATGAGACGGCATAGGTAGCATGTTGAAGCCGAAGAGTGGCAATTTCGCATCCTCAATGATTTTCTGCTTGTCTGCATCATGAAGTTGGTTCTGGAGGAGCTAGAGTTGACCGGTCATCGTGAAGAGCTGAGTCTCCAACTCGTGGCGCGGTATCTTTCTCAAAAGGTCGTGGACACGAGATGTGTGGTCGTGAGAAAGCTCGGTGTGTTTTACGGCTTGCGAGTAAAGTAACGTCTTTTGAATGCTTTCTCTTGTGCTTCAAAGCGGGTTTCCTTGGCTTTGGTATGTAAGAATAAGATCTTTATGATTTTTTACGGAGATCTACCGTATTTTGTGTGATCATCCGGCCATTTTTGATTATATTTATCACGGTGGCTTGCTTTGAAGAGTCACCGGTCCGTATGCAGAGCCCCATGCTTTGTCTTTGCGGTTGATCTTCTAGGGAGATGATGCGCGCAGTTGCAGCTTGGAAATCCCTGCGAGCAGCCTCTGAGGCTTCCATGTAAGCTTGAACTTCATTCATAAACGTTTCGTTGGAGGCTTGAAGCTGGTGGACAGCTGCTTGAACTTCTTGCTGATATTGATAGAGGGTCTGCCGTGTAGGAGGTGGTACAGGGCCCTGCTGATGTTGTGTCTATGATGTCTGAGAGTTTGCATGAGAATGACGGGGCATGGTGTCAGTGGAAGAAAGGGTGACATGGGAGGTGGTTTTTTTCTGAGAAGGATGAGAGGATTGAGGATTTTTTGAAGGTTCCCCCGGAGGGTTTTTGGGAAGAGTGTGATAAGACTGTGTGGAGGATCTGGAAGAAACAGGGGTAGGGCAGTGATGACGGATTAGGGCTTGCAAATGGGCTCCCATAGAGGTTTCAGAGCTTGAAGAAGGGTTCGCCCGGACTCGATCAATTTCGTGGAGAAGACGGAAAAGCAAAATGTGGTTCCAGTCCAGATCAAGAGGGGAATTGATTGCCATGATGACAACATTGTAGAAGGGTTTATTGATGTGGGTGTTCTTGATAGAATACCCATAGAATTTTCTCCATAAGAATTTGACAAAAGAGTCATGAGGTTTGGCAATGTTGGAAAGTCGGTGGACAGTGGCTTGGTAAGGAAGTGCGCCATACACAGAGACATCCTGATCATTGATTGCAGTGCAAGATAAACAAGGTCTCCGAAAGGAATTTTAAATACCTCAGAAAGGAGGCCCGCGGTAAGCGAAATTTTGGTCCCGTCAACAGTGGTCTCATAGCCATCGGTGGTGTTAACCATATGAGCCACAAACTGGTGGAGTTGCGCTAGATTTGGTGCAGGCAGGTCCATGGTGGACATGAAGAGCAGCCCATGGCGTTCTGCAACATCTCGACTCGGGCCCATTAGGGTTTCTCTGAAAGTTGGTGCGGTGAAGTTTGTCGACTCAAAAAGAGCCGGATCTCGTGGAGCAGAGGATTGAAGCTGAGGAAATCTTTGTGTGATGGCCATTTGGAAATACTGCGGAACGGAGATGTGATGAACTTGGCGTGAGCGGCCGGAGGAGGAAGAGCGGAAGTGGAAGGAAAAGACAGACGAAAAGGTTTTAGGGCGCGCAAGTGTTGGTGAAGACGCATGATGAAGAGGAAACAGCAGTCGTGGATGTTGCCAGGTGGCAGTAGATCCAGGGGAGGCGTTTGAGAGGCAACAATTTGGCTAAGTCCCCAAACAAGGAAGGGAAAAATGATGAACGGTGGAGATGAATCGTGAACTTCACAAGCGGATGTGACAGGTGGCAGATGTACCCAGATTAATGACTGGCGGGCGTAAAAGGAGGGAATGTCATTTAATGCTGGCAACTCGAGGCGGGATATCATCAAAAGGGAATGTCAGAAGGTACCATGGCTAGATATGCAGCGTGAGAAAGGATTCTGGAATTAGAAAGAGCCTTGCATTGCTAACACGTTGGCGAATTTTCTGATTGGTCCACGTCGACAGGGACGTCCTCGGTTGGCTATATAAGACAAACAGTGGGTGAAGCTGAGACACCCGATGGCGCTCAGTATGGCTGCTGCAGGACTTCACGACAATTGCACCATGCCTTCGAACTGCCTTGAGTGGATAACATGCAAGATGGACTGCTTGGACCTGTGGAGGTGCCACAACCGTGGCATTGCCATGGATGGGTGGTGCCGTGGGATGGTTGAGCATCCCGATCCCCACACCAACGGGATGGAGGTGGTGATTCACCTGCGCTGGGACCCCGAGTACAATTGGTACCATATCCTTCGCATCACCTCTGCTCCCAACCCGGAGTAGAGGGTGTTAAAATTTTGGATTTTGTATATAGGGCTCTCAGCCCGTTTTTTGTAAATAGGGCTCTGCCCATAGCGGAAATAGATGGGCGCTGCTCACATTTTGTAAAAATTTCACCTCGATAATATAAATATGCCGCTTTTTAGTCACTATCCATTTGGGTGCAATATGCGGGCGCATCGGTGTATGATTGTCACTTTCGGTTGTATGAAATTGTTTTAAAGCGAAAAGCCATTAACCAATGTAGGTAATGGAGTGCCATCTAACTTCGGCAAGCTTGAAAACTTTGGGTTGAACAACTTGAATAATTTGATAAGGACCAAGCCATCCGAACTTTAACTTGCGGGAAAATTTTTGTAGCGAGAATCATAAAGAAGAACCAAATCACCTTCTTTGAATGTTTTTGTCACGAGGCGTTTGCCATGTAACGATTTACGCAAGCTGTTGTCCATGAAGAACACGAATGTAAGCATCTCGTAGAAGTTCATCCAGCTGTTCCAATTGATAAACCCGTTCTGGAGTGCAGCCGGGTGGATTATGTCTTTGTAGCAAGGTGGAAGCGGAGAGTTGGAAGAATATATTCAAAGGGCATAAGAGCTTCTTGACCATAAACCCGGTTTGAAAAGGAGTGTGGCCGGTAGCAATTTTAATACTCGTATTGTAAGCCAAAAGAACGTGGGAAGCTTGTTGTGCGGTCGGTCGCGAAGCGTCACAAATTTTCTTGAGAATAGTGGCGAGTCTTGTTGGTGCTTTCAGCCAAACCATTCCCTTGAGGATAGTAAGGTGTGCTTTTGTGATGATGTATCGGCCAGATAATCCGTCGGCTCCTTTATAGTATGATTGACAAAATGAACACCTCGATCAACGACCAGCTCAGGTGGGACAAAAAAGCGTGTGATGATTTGCGTGTAGATGACCTTGGCTGTGCTTCTTTGCGGTGTTATGCGGAAGTAAAGTTTACGCCCATTTGGTAGCGTGGTCGGTGAGAACGACGAATGGCAGACGCGGGTGTGCCGGGAGAGGATCAATGGGTCCCACAAAATCCATTCCCCATTTCTTTGAAGGGAAGTGGGCGTGGCGGCCGGTGTCAAGGGAAGAGCGTCACGGGCGTGGAGGTCTTCCCACCACGACATACATCACACGCGTCGCGGGCATGGCGTGGCGTCTTTGAAAAGGGTGGGCGAAATAACTGCGAGAAGGATTTTTGCGTGCGTGGTGTCACCATGAAAATGACCACCACCAAGCCCTTCATGTGCCAGCGGACAATATCACGGGACCTCATGAGGAAGAACACGGCGTCGAAGAACCGTATCCTTGCGCGTTTGTAAAGATGGCGGCAACCATGGTGTGATCACCGGACCGCGAAGAAATTGGCGTTGAGGGATTTAAGCTTTTCGGAGAGAGCGTGGCATCTTCGATGGAAGAGCACCTATAAGGAGATACTGGCGAAAGTTGTGGAACCAATGTGGGTGGCGTGACGACCGTAAAGAGTTGGCTGCCGGAAATGCGTCCCGAAACTCCCGTGGAGGGATCATCCGTGGATGCGTGAAAGATAATCCCATACGACATGAGATTTTCGCCTTATGAACAATTTCAAAAGCGCTTTAATTCTTGCGAAGGAGGACCTAACGAGCAATTCGGCCCGTGAAGTGGATTTGTTGATCAAGTAAAGGAGTGCTTGGTGGTCAACAAAGAACTTGATCGGCGCCTAAGAGATAGTGGCGGGAAACGTTGGACCGAAAAAAATTAAACCTAAGGCCTCGCTCTCCATGGCGAGTATTTGCATTTCGGCAGATTTGAGTTTTCTTTGGCATATCTGTTTGGTTTGTCGATTAATGCGATCATATGCTTGAGAAAGAACAGCTCAATAGCAAAACGTCGAGACATCAACATGTACAAGAAAGGGCTTGTCCCATTGAGGAGGAACAAGAACCGGGGCTGAAAGTAAGCAAAAGCTTCAAGCGTGGAAAGCAAAGATGGCTGGGAATTCGGGGAATGGTGCGGAGTCGGGGAATGAAGGTGGAGTAATAATTTACCTTACCGGAAAGAAGCGTGTCTCCTTGATATTGGCTGGTGCTTGAGCTTTGAGCACCTGGCCCGATTTTGGCGGGATCGTGGTGATACAGCTTGGGCGACAACATGTCCTACGAACAGGAACGGAGGTGACGCGGAAGGTGCATTTCTCTGGATTGAGACTAATGCTTGGGACTCATCACATTTTTTGAAAGACAAGGTTCAATTTATCAAATGGTCATCCATGGGCAGAGGCGAGAGAAGTCATCTTGAAAAATTTGCGGGAAGGGATTTTCCTTCATAAAATCATGAAAAAGCGAGAGCATGATCGTTGAAACGTTGATGGAGAGTTTGATAACCCAAAAGGAACCATCTTGTAGGCAAAAGTATTTTACGGGGTGGTAAAAGTAGTCTTGAGTTGATCAGATTCTTTGATGGAGATTTGATTGTAGCGGAAAAACCATCCATGAAGAAGTACATCTCATGGCGGCGACCTCTTCGAACACAGTGCGTGAAGGGAAGTGGGGAAATGATCACGCTCCGTGGTGCGATTGAGTTTTCGGTAGTCGCATAGCGGATCTTACCATTGTGTTTGAGAGCAATGGCGATGGGGCTCACCCATTGAGAATGTTTGACCTCATAGATCAAACCTGCGGCAAGAAGTTTGTCAATTTCGCTTTGACGCGATCCGCGGTAATTGGGGTTGAGCCCGATGCTTGTCGTTGCTATACGGGGCGTGCATCGGATTTGGTAGGAATGGTGAGTTCCCCAAGTTTTTGTTGATCCTCAGAAGGTCTCTGTAGCTCCAGGCGAAAATGTGTTTGAACTTTTTGAACAGCGTGACGGCCCTTTGACGATAGGGTGTTGGGAGATTGGCAGCAAGGCGGACGGGCTGATTGTTGCCAACGTCCACAATCTCGACTTTCAGAGTCGAATATGTGGGATAACTTCCGTGTCTTGAACAACATGAGCAGGAGGTTGAAACATGACAGGATGAGTGGCGCTGATCGTCAGCAAGCAAAGGTTGCTTCATGACAGCATGGACATCAACTGTTTCTAAAGGAAGTTCTGCATCTGAAAAGTGATCAACACGTTGGATGCGATTGCAAGGAGCGGTAGGGGTCAAGCAAAGCCGCTTTACAGACACTGGTCACGATCAAAGTCATCTCCCCAAGGATCGGCATATTGGGGTAGGATGATGGCGGACTTCGCAGGAGGAGCACTGAACGATAAATATGCGGGCTTCCTCCGAATCGGTGTCGGAGAGAGAAGGTTCGGCATTGTCAGCGAAATGATCTTGCTAGTTTCCAAGTCCATGGTGGCATTGAGGGGTGACCATCGTGATGACTAAGCGATCCGTGGCCCGATAATGGATACTCTTGGCCCGACGGAGAAAAGGTGCCGACCAACATTTCATAATCACGGATCTTCTCCGGCTTTCCAAACACCAAATTCCAAGGGAATCTGAGATCACCAATGTTGATGTGAAGAAGAGGTGGCGGCTTGAGGTCGCGTGATATGGCCATTAGCCAATTTGATGTCATATGGGGAGCCGCGATAGAGTTGTTTGATGCCCATTTGCTCATGGAGTTTATCAAGTGATAAGATTCTGACACTACCCCGTCAATTTGAACATGATTGACTTGTTGATTGCCCACCGTGGCATGTGTACCGTGGGTGTGGAGGTAGCTCTGCCCCAACCAAAAGCTGTTGGGAGGAATGGCGGTCCTTGAGAGCAGGACATAGTTTCAAAATTGTTGGGAATTTTGATTTTGGCAAACTCCTCTTGGAGTTCGAGGCACATGAGAAAAGGGATCATTTGGATCAAAGGGGGAGCTGGAGTCGCGTGGTAATGAAGCGACAACTTCTTTGAGAAGCTCCACCTCTGCGGCAATATTTGGATATGTCCGAGGCGTGGAGGTTGAGATGTGGAGGTGTATCCCATTTGTTGAGCTCTGGTGGTGGCGCATGGACATTAGCTAACGTCGCGCCTTCAGCGGCTTACATGAGGTTTAGAATGCTTTGGCGGACTTTAGGCATGACATGAGGCATGAGTTTCTCAAGTCGGGGCAAAGTGAACCTTTTTTCCTCGTCATGAGGATGCGTGTCGGCTGCAAAAGCGAGGTTGCGTGTCATGAGGAAGAATGGTTAAAGGGCGTGGCGGTACAGTGCAGCGTGAAACCAAACCAACCCAATTTGGTATCTCTTGGAGGATTAAGAGCACGAAAAATTTCTTCGTGCTTGTTGATCCGGTGAGGTTGATTGGCGGAACCGGTTGATCTAAGTGATTCTTTGAGGCACGCGTGGTGGTTTTAGAAGCTGGGCCTTGAGGCCTTGTTTGCCATTGGCAATCCACAGTTGATAAGCCGTGAGGCGTACTGAGGTGGTCTGATTTGTGCCTGGAAGTTGCACTTGAACTTGAGGAAGTTGAGGACATGCCGTGGTGGTATGACCCCATTCTTGACAGTGATAACACTGAGCTTTAGAAGGATCAAAAGGGGGGCGAGTGCTTGGTCCCCTTGGTTGCTGAGATTGTGGATATTGTTGACTCGGTTGAGCCTGCATTTGTTGCGGTTGATATGATGATTGTTGCTGAGGTGTGGTTTGAACTTGATAAACCATCTTGTTTCTGAAAGGTGTAGGATGAGTGCGAGTGCACTCTTCCGTGGCATGATTGCACATGTTGCATCGTTTGCAATGAGGTGGGCCATTGGTGGAGTTGCACTCATTTGCCAAGTGGCCTTGATACTTACAAATATGGCACCAGATCTGACTGCGCTACTGATTGGCGTGTTGAGGCTGAACAGCAGTCTGTGGAACCATGACCGGTGGAATGAAGGGGAGCTCCTGAAGAGCCACTCCACGAGAGGAAACATTGACTGAGTGATTGACAAGGTCGATAGCCTGCTCCAAAGTCTTGGTATGAGGTTTTGATCATGAGTAGGATAGGCTGGAGGGAGTCCTTGGAGAAACAAGACCAGAATCTGGCTCTGCGTCGGGTACTCCTTAAGTTTGCTGAGCAGTATATGAAGACGATCCGCAAAATCCCGGGCGGACTCCGTGGGCTCTTGTTGAAGGTCATTGAGTTGCTTGAGATGAAGTTGATCATCATCAGTGGTACCATAGTGAGAAAGAAAAGCAGTTTGACCAATCTTCTTTCCAGTGGCTTTTGTTGGACATGAGCCATTGATGAGAGAAACCATGCGGCGTGGTGGAAAAAGATGTGGAATTTCAGTTGAGGTTGGGCATGACCATTGAGGGCAGCGAGCCTCAAATTCTTCCATGTGGGCTTGAGCACTTTGGTCTAAGGGTTTGCCTTTCGTGTTGCCAAAGGTTGGATAAGTCGACTTGAGGGTGCGAAAGGTAGAGGTTAAAGTCTTTGGGTTGAATGGGTAATGGATAAGGATTATATTGAGTCGAGTGGGGGGGGTGGCATAGTGCGAAGGGGTGCACGAGGTGGAAATCTTGGAGGTGCACGATCATTGGCTTTGAGGTCGGTAAGGTTTGTAAGAGGGAAGAAGCGGTTGGAAATGTAGGGAATGGAAATTCACGGGGAGAACAAAAGAGACATGTGGATATCAATGCTTCGGAGGAGATGATGGTTGTGAAGGCGAGGTGTATGGCGGTAAGAAGTATGGAGGTATGCATTTTCCGGGGTCCGAAAAAATCTTGGTGAGAAGGTTGAGCGATATTGCTTCCCGATAGTGATGAGGTGGATCGAGGTTTTGGGAACAATGTTTGCACGCCCGAGGTGGGGAACTGGGGCGAGGCGGGACCGAGGAGTAGGTGGCGCCGACCGAGCCCTAGGCAGAATGTGGCCTCCCTCAATGTCATAAGCAGATCCATACATGTCGCGAACAACTTCCCGTCGTTGGTGGTGCTCCAATCGAGACGCCGTCTGGGTAAGAAGTTCTTCTGGAGTGAAGGTTCGTGCAGACATTGCAACAGAATAAAGGAAAATCGAATCAGACCCGGCAGTGGCGACAGTGTTTGGGTGCTGGGTTCGGGGACTCCTGCAAGACAGCCCTCTGTGAGGACCCGTGGATCAAACAGGAGGATCCGGTAGCTGTGTCACGCGGGATTTGCAAAAGAACGATGAGAGAACAATGAGAAAACAGAAGACACAATGAGAGAACAATGGTCAAGCAATGAACTCCTTGATATCATAAGAATACATGAGCTCTCCAAAATGAGAGAAGACAGAAAAATGAGATAAGACTCAAAAACTCATCTGCCCGTGAGGGCTACATCTACTGCTATATATAGTACAACGGCCTTTGGCCCAATATAGATAAAATCAGCCGACTCGGTGCCGACTCCTTGAATGAAGGCCTGATTTGTAGGACACCCAGCGGTGCCTCTTGAAAACCCTGAAATGACGCTGACTGAGACACGCGTCATTTCTCTGTGCGCCTCCTTTTGACCGGCGGTGGCTTTGGCTGCTGTGCCTTGGTCTTCTGAGGACCTTTGGACGTCTGACCCGTGGTCGTCTCCTTGTTCTTGACCTGGTCCTTTGTGTGCATGAATAGTCCTGTACCAGGACGTACAGGGCTAACAAATTTCTTGAACCGGTTCTACATCATCAAGACGCTAAGCACTCCTACCAAAATCAAGAAGATCTCCAAAGCCCAAAAGCAATCAATTAACGAGAAGAGCTTGGATCCAACATCTTCAATAGTCAATCCGCAGTGAATAGATCTTTGAAAGATGATTTAGAGGAGGAAATGACGATCTTGAAAACTCTCAGTTGCCATAAAGTCATCCAGAATGGCACAAGATAGTGGAAAAGGTTGGAGGAGGGATCATCGTAAAGAGGGTACATGGAAAAAAAGATTAAGAATGAGTGCAGAGAGGATTTTTTTTGCAAGATATAAGTAGAGTTTTGGCAAGAAAGATGTGTCAAATCATCATATACCCATGTACTTTCCAAGGGCTTTTGCCTTGGACAGGTTGGGAATCACTGTAGCTTGGAATGAGCTCTCTAATAATGCTACACTACACAACAAGATAGCACGAATCGATGAATCCAACAGTGGGGCTAATTTGACAGAGTTGAACACTGTCAAACCTTAAATCTTATGAGGTTTAGCCAGAGGCATGTTGTTGTTAGGTATTCAATAGAGCTAACTGCTCTTGTGGAGTGGATACTGGAAAGGAGGGTAGAAGGAAAGAAAGCACTAACCAGTAAGCTGTAGGTGTTGGATGCCAGGAAAAACTTGCAGTAAAAATTTTATAAATTGCAAGGGGAAGTCTAAGGCTAAAGACAAGCATCAAAATGAAGGAAAAGAGCACCAGGAAGCTTATAGAAGACACCAAACATATGGAACTATCTGTTGTAGAGACCATAGCATCCTATATTGCAGAACATTAAAGAGAAATATTTTATTTTCGGGTCTGTCATCCCAGGATATTCTGATGAAGAATATTGAAGAAGCCTCTGCAGTCTGCTGGGAACATCACTCCAGAGCAATGGGTACAATACTTGTAGCAGCTTTATGATCAACTTGGGGTTTGAGCAGCAACACCCCTACAGATGCCCCCCTCCCCCGCCCTCCCTCCCCCCCCCACTAGTCATTACAGAGGCAAATGTTGCCAAGGGCTTACAATGTCTTGCCGATGGCAAGGCGATAGATTTAAACGACATGCAAGAAGAGCTGCTCAGATGGACACGGCCTTCAATAGTGCCCATCCTAACGGCATTGTTCAACAAGGCATTACATGAAAGTTCCCCCTAGAGTGGACCACTAGCAGGGTTGTTACTATCTACAAGGCAAGTGACCCTCACTGCCCGGCCTGAACCATCATGGTCAGTTTGCTCTATGTAAAACTGTTGGTCAACATTCTCGATCAACACTTGACGATGTAGACAAAGGAAGCAGAGGTGTGGGCTCTCACACATGCAGGATTCGATCTCGACACTGCATCATTGATCATATCTTCACTATGTAGACCTTGTTTGAGATAGCAGGAATCACTGATAAGACCTATACTACTTCTTTGTGTATTTTTCAAAGGCTTTCGATACTTTGGCTCTGAAGAAATTGTAGGACAAATTGACGTTATTGAGGATATCTATGGATTTTCAAAATACAATATACAGATCGTATGACATATGCTCAAGCCAATTGACATCATTAGGACAGCCTGTCGTGAGTAATATTGGAGTCTGTTAGGGATGCCCACTCTTTCCAACATTGCTTGGCCTTTATATTGATCAGTTGGAAGGTTGGCTTCTTGAACACGGAGGAGCAGGAGCTCAGCTCATGCATCACATAATTAAGTAGCTCATATATGCTCATGATGTGGACCTCTTAGCCTACAATCCAGATGACATGCAGCACCATTTGGGGGTAGAAGCAAGAAAGGGTTGCTAAAACGTCGGCCTCTAGTTTACATTTACAAATGTATAATGTAAATCCGTTTTAATGATTCATGTCGTACTGCAATCACGCCAGAACATACGTTACTAAAAATGAGAAACTGAATTTGGGGTTAAATCTTCCCAAATCAATCCTCCTCAACCGATAGAATCATCTGGCCTTTTCCCAACTACTGAGCTTTTCTCCAATCATTTTCAGTAATCTTGAAGGTATTAGTTTGATCTAGATGTATTTTTGTATGTTCTTCCTTTCTTTCACTTTCTTGAATTGTTTTGACAATTTCTTGAACTGGTTCTAAATCATCAAGACGCTAAGCACTCCTACCAAAACCAAGAAGATCTCCAAAGCCCAGAAGCAATCAATTAAGAAGAAGAGCTTGGATCCAATATCTTCAATAGTCAATCCACAGTGAATAGATCTTTGAAAGATGATTTAGAGGAGGAAATGACGATCTTGAAAACTCTCAGGAGCCATAAAGTCATCCAGAATGGCACAAGATAGTGGAAAAGGTTGGAGGAGGGATCATCGTAAAGAGGGTACATGGAAAAAAAGATTAAGAATGAGTGCAGAGAGGATTTTTTTTGCAAGATATAAGTAGAGTTTTGGCAAGAAAGATGTGGCAAATCATCACATACCTATCTACTTTGCAAAGGCTTTTGGCTTGGACAGGTTGGGAATCAGTGTAGCTTGGAATGAGCTCTCTAATAATGCTGCATTGCACGACAAGATAGCACGAATCGATGAATCCAACAGTGGGGCTAATTTGACAGAGTTGAACACTGTCAAACCTTTAAATCTTATGAGGTTTAGCCAGAGGCATGTTGTTGTTAGGTATTCAATAGAGCTAACTGCTCTTGTGGAGTGGATACTGGAAAGGAGAAGGAAAGAAAGCACTAACCAGTAAGTTGTAGGTATTGGAGGATGCCAGGAAAAACTTGCAGCAAAAAATTTATAAATTGCAAGGGGAAGTCTAAGGTTGAAGCAAGCCTCAAAATGAAGGAAAAGAGCACCTGATAGCTTATAGAAGACACCAAACATATGGAACCATCTGTTGTGGAGACCATAGCATCCTATATTGCAGAACATTAGAGAGAAATGTTTTATCTCTGGGTCTGTCATCCCAGGAATTGAAGAAGCCTCTGCAGTCTGCTGGGAACATCACTCCAGAGCAATGGATACAATACTTGTAGCAGCTTTATGATCCACTTGGGGTTTGAGCAGCAACACCCCTACAGATGCCCCTCCCCCCCCAACTAGTCATTACAGAGGCAAAGGTTGCCAATGGCTTACAATGTCTTGCCTGATGGCAAGGCGATATATTTAAACGACATGCAAGAAGAGCTGCTCAGATGGACATGGCCTTCAATAGTGCCCATCCTAACAGCATTGTTCAACAAGCATTACATGAAAGTTCCCCCCTAGAGTGGACCACTAGCAGGGTTGTTACCATCTACAAGGCAGGTGACCCTCACTGCCCGGCCAATTACAGAACCATCATGGTACAGTTCGCTCTTTGTAAAACTGTTGGTCAACATTCTCGAGCAACACTTGACGATGTAGACAAAGAAAACAGAGGTGTGGGCTCTCACACATGCAGGATTCGATCTCGACACTGCATCATTGATCATATCTTCATTCTAAAGACCTATACTAATTCTTTGTATATTTTTCAAAGGCTTTCGATACTGTGGCTCTAGAGAAATTGTGGGACAAATTGAGGTTATTGAAGATATCTATGGATTTTCAAAATACAATATACAAATTGTATGACATATGCTCAAGCCAATTGACATCATTAGGACAGCCTGTCGTGAGCAATATTGGAGTCTGCTAGGGATGCCCACTCTTTTCAACATTGCTTGGCCTTTATATTGATCAGTTGGAAGGTTGGCTTCTTGAACACGGAGGAGCAAGAGCTCAGCTCATGCATCACATAATTAAATAGCTCATATACGCTCATGACGTGGACCTCTTAGCTACACCCCAGATGACATGCAACACCATTTGGGGGTAGAAGCGAGAAAAGTCGGTCTCTAGTTTACATTTACAAATGTATAATGTAAATCCGTTTTAATGATTCATGTCGTACTGCAATCACGCCAGAACATACGTTACTAAAAATGAGAAACCGAATTTGGTTTTAAATCTTCCCAAATCGATCCTCCTCAACCGATAGAATCATCTGTATTAGTTTGATCTAGATGTATTTTTGTATGTTGTTCCTTTCTTTCACTTTCTTGAATTGTTTTGACAATTTCTTGAACCGGTTCTACATCATCAAGACGCTAAGCACTCCTACCAAAACCAAGAAGATCTCCAAAGCCCAGAAGCAATCAATTAACAAGAAGAGCTTGGATCCAACATCTTCAATAGTCAATCCGCAGTGAATAGATCTTTGAAAGATGATTTAGAGGAGGAAATGACGATCTTGAAAACTCTCAGTTGCCATAAAGTCCACAACGGCCATCCAGAATGGCACAAGATAGTGGAAAGGGTTGGAGGGGGGATGATCGTAGAGAGGGTACATGGAAAAAAAGATTAAGGATGAGTGGAGAGAGGATTTTTTTTGCAAGATATAAGGAGATTTTTGGCAAGAAAGATGTGTTAAATCATCATATACCTGTCTACTTTGCAAAGGCTTTTGGCTTGGACAGGTTGGGAATCACTGTAGCTTGGAATGAGCTCTCTAATAATGTTGCATTGCACAACAAGATAGCACGAATCGATGAATCCAACAGTGGGGCTAATTTGACAGAGTTGAACACTGTCAAACCTTAAATCTTATGAGGTTTAGCCAGAGGCATGTTGTTGTTAGGTATTCAATAAAGCTAACTGCTCTTGTGGAGTGGATACTGGAAAGGATGCCACGAAAAACTTGCAGCAAAAATTTTATAAATTGCAAGGGGAAGTCTAATGCTAAAGACAAGCATCAAAATGAAGGAAAAGAGCACCAGGAAGCTTATAGAAGACACCAAACATATGGAACTATCTGTTATAGAGACCATAGCATCCTATATTGCAGAACATTAGAGAGAAATGTTTTATCTCCGGGTCTGTCATCCCAGGACATTCTGACGAAGAATATTGAAGAAGCCTCTGCAGTCTGCTGGGAACATCTCCAGAGCAATGGGTACAATACTTGTAGCAGCTTTATGATCCACTTGGGGTTTGAGCAGCAACACCCCTACAGATGCCCCCACCCCCCACCAATCATTACAGAGGCAAAGGTTGCCAAGGGCTTACAATGTCTTGCCGATGGCAAGGCGATAGATTTAAACGACATGCAAGAAGAGCTGCTCAGATGGACATGGCCTTCAATAGTGCCCATCCTAACGGCATTGTTCAACAAGGCATTACATGAAAGTTCCCCTTAGAGTGGACCACTAGCAGGGTTGTTACTATCTACAAGGCAGGTGACCCTCACTGCCCGGCCAATTATAGAACCATCATGGTCAGTTTGCTCTTTGTAAAACTGTTGGTCGACATTCTCGATCAACACTTGACGATGTAGACAAAGGAAGCAGAGGTGTGGGCTCTCACACATGCAGGATTCGATCTCGACACTGCATCATTGATCATATCTTCACTCTGTAGACCTTGTTTGAGGATAACAGGAATCACTGATAAGACCTATACTACTTCTTTGTGTATTTTTCAAAGGCTTTCGATACTATGGCTCTGGAGAAATTGTGGGACAAATTGAGGTTATTGAGGCCTGTCTTGAGCAATATTGGAGTCTGCTAGGTATGCCCACTCTTTCCAACATTGCTTAGCCTTTATATTGATCAGTTGGAAGGTTGGCTTCTTGAACACGGAGGAGCAGGAGCTCAGCTCATGCATCACATAATTAAGTAGCTCATATATGCTCATGATGTGGACCTCTTAGCCTACACCCCAGATGACATGCAGCACCATTTGGGGGTAGAGGCAAGAAAGGGTTGCTAAAACGTCGGCCTCTAGTTTACATTTACAAATGTATAATGTAAATCCGTTTTAATGATTCATGTCGTACTGCAATCACGCCAGAACATACGTTACTAAAAATGAGAAACTGAATTTGGGGTTAAATCTTCCCAAATCGATCCTCCTCAACCGATGGCCTTTTCCCAACTACTGAGCTTTTCTCCAATCATTTTCAGTAATCTTGAAGGTATTAGTTTGATCTAGATGTATTTTTGTATGTTCTTCCTTTCTTTCACTTTCTTGAATTGTTTTGACAATTTTTTGAACTGGTTCTACATCATCAAGACGCTAAGCACTCCTGTTTGGGGTCTGGGTTCGGGAACTCCTGCAAGACAGCCCTCTGTGAGGACCCTTGGATCTAACAGGAGAATCCGGGGGACTATGTCACGCGGGATTTGCAAGAAAAGAACAAGAAGAAAACAGAACAAGAGAGAACAGTGAGAGGAAAATGATAAGCTTCCTTGATATCAATGATGAACATATATGAACTCTCGCAATCGAGAGAAGACTGAAGAGAGACAAGACTCAAAACTCATCTAAAAACTCATGTGCTAGCTCTACTCATATATATAGTACAATGGCCTTTGGCCCAATATAGACACCCTGACTGATCTCGGTGCCGACTCACTGGAAGGAGGCCCGATGGTAGGAATGTTGGCGGTGCCTCTTGAAGTGCCTAGAATCACGCTGACGCCGACGCCGGTGACGGGCCATCACTTGTCCGAGCGGCACCTCTTGTTGTGGGGACGCAGCTTTGATGCGTGGTCTGGCCGCTTGGTCTTCTGGCGAGCCTTTGATGGTGACCCATGCCTCGCCTGTGGATCCTTGAGCTTGACCTGGTCCGTCAGATGCATGAATAGTCCCGAACCCAGAGGCACAGGACTAACACTCCCCACCAAATGACACTCACCAAGAAAAGGAGGAAGTGCCCGGCGGGGAAACCAGTCGATTTGGAAGTGATCCTCGGGAATGAGGTAAGGCGCCATTATGGTAATGAGCAATGAGGTCCCGGCGTGTTTGAAGAGCGTCCGGGTGTTGGAGCCCTAGGGCGGGATGGGCCTCAATGAGGAAGTGAGCGCACCATGTCTTCCGTGGCAGCATGGGCAAATGGAAGGAACAAACCGGCACTCCATGAGAAGGCAAGTTTGAAGACCAAGGCACCGACCGGCATTCGGATTGCAAAGTGAAAGATTGGACGCCGCCATTTAAAGAGCTGACTGGGATGCATTTGAGAGCAAAGACGTAAACCCCGCTTGATGGTTAATCGAAGGATCTGGTGAGGTGGCGGCATTCTGCAAGAAGGTGTCAAGACCATGAAGAGCATCAGCAGGCTTTTGCCAACCACGCTCATTACCGATATAAATCCAATTTTTAGTAGTGTCCAAAGTGGCATTCTCCTCCCAATTGAGCTGCCTCGACAAATCGTGGATCCCACCGGAGATCCGTGGAGATCCGAGGCGGAGTTGACCCGCGTGGCCATCCGGGACCTTCGGCCCAAAAGGAAAGACCGGTCGGGAAAGAAAGGAACCGTGGGCGGGGAGGGGCTCCTAAGGAAGCATATGGAGAGGGAAGTATGCCCGTGTGGGTGGGTTGCAGAGCCATGTCCCTAAATGCTTGAACAAGATTTTGATCAAGAGCACGACACCAATGGTCCCATTCTGAAGTAGAGAGTAATTGATAGACAGGAGGATTGACCCAACCCGTGGGGATGGTCTTGCTTTCCAGAAGGCCACGGAGTTGATTGTAGCCTCCCAAGTGCTGCATATAAATCTGAGCAAACTCAAGATCATCAGGGTGCGCCAGATTTTTGTTTACCTGTTCCAACGTTTCGACCTGCCACAGAGAGGTAAGTCTTGAGCGGTTCGGGGCATGTACTCTCGCTCAAAAGTCCGAGACCGAAAGCGGGATCCTTGAAATATTTATTGGTTGGTGATAACAACCAAGCAGCATTGGAGTTGCCTCTAAAAACACGATGGGCCTCATCCCGGAATTTATCCTGAAGATCCGCCAGGTAGAAGTCATGAAAAACATAAGCCATTGGCTGAACCACTCGGAAGATGACTAATTCAGGATCTTCAACCGTAAGCTGATCAAAGACTAAGAGTGCACAAAATAAACCCTTGTCTTCTATAGAGAGATCCGGCCAGATTCGAAGGAAGTCCACACTTTTGAGTGGCTGTTGATGAACATTGCCATTGGCCGCGTACCACTTCAAAAGAAAGAGGTGCCGTCGGGCCACCACATAGTCAAGATAGCTGGAAGGAGTAGAGAAGTCCACCGGGATGTTTGTAGCAATGTCAAGATATCCCTCCTGTTTGTGTTGGGCTTCCTCAGCAGATTGAACTGCTTGCTGGAGCTGATGTTCAAGGTCACGGATCCGATGCTCCTTTTCTAACAAAAGACGGGACTGATCACGGACCCGTTTACCAAGAAGCGTGGCATGTTGTTTCGGGTCTGGGTTCGGAAACTCCTGCAAGACAGCCCTCTGTGAGGACCCTTGGATCTAACAGAGAATCCGGGGGACTATGTCACGCGGGATTTGCAAGAAAAGAACAAGAAGAAAACAGAACAAGAGAGAACAGTGAGAGGAAAATGATAAGCTTCCTTGATATCAATGATGAACATACATGAACTCTCGCAATCGAGAGAAGACTGAAGAGAGACAAGACTCAAAACTCATCTAAAAAACTCATGTGCTAGCTCTACTCATATATATAGTACAATGGCCTTTGGCCCAATATAGACACCCCGGATCGATCTGGGTGCCGAGCTCGAAGGAGGAGGCATGATTTGCAGGAATGTTGGCGGTGCCTCTTGAAGTGCCTAGAATCACGCTTGACGCCGACGCGCTGCGGTGACGGGCCATCACTTGTCCGGCGGGCCTCTTGTTGATTCGGGACGCAGCTTTGACTGCGGGTTCGGCCGCTTGGTCTTTCGGGCGAGCCTTTGATGGCTGACCCATGCCTCGCCTCGTGGATCCTTGAGCTTGACCTGGTCCGTCGTATGCATGAATAGTCCTGAACCAGGAGGCACAGGACTAACACTCCCCCCCACCAAATGACACTCAGTCCGAAGAAAAGGAGGAAGTGCTTCCGAAGGCGGGAAACCAGCAGTCGGAAAGTGATCCTCGGGGAATGAGATCGCGCCATTATGGTAATGAGCAATGAGGTCTGGCGTGTTTGAAGAGCCGCCGGGGGTGTTGAGCCCTAGGGCAGGATGGGCCTCAATGAGGAAGTGAGAGCGCACCATGTCTTCCAGGGCAGCATGGGCAGCCGAAGGAACAAACTGGCACTCCATGAGAAGGCAAGTTTGAAGACCGAAGGCACCGATTAATCGGCATTCGGATTGGGTAAAGTGAAAGATTGACGCCGCCATTTAAAGAGCTGACCGGGATGCATTTGAGAGCAGCACAAAACCCGCTTTGGTGTGTTATCTTGAAGGATCTGGTGAGGTGGCGGCATTCTGCAAGAAGGTGTCAAGACCATGAAGAGCATCAGCAGGCTTTTGCCAACCACGCTCATTACCGATATAAATCCAATTTTCAGTAGTGTCCAAAGTGGCATTCTCCTCCCAATTGGAGCGTCTGACAAATCGGGGATCCCACCGGAGATCCGTGGAGATCTGAGGCGGAGTTGACCCAGCGTGGCCATCCAGGACCTTCGTCCAAAAGGGAAGACGCCAGTCAGAAGAAAGGAACCGTGGGCGGGGAGGGGCTCCTAAGGAAGCATATGGAGAGGGAAGCATGCCCGTGTGCATGGGTTGCAGAGCCATGTCCCTAAATGCTTGAACAAGATTTTGATCAAGAGCACGACACCAATGGTCCCATTCTGAAGTAGAGAGTAATTGATAGACAAGAGGATTGACCCAACCCGTGGGGATGGTCTTGCTTTCCAGAAGGCCACGGAGTTGATTGTAGCCACCCAAGTGCTGCATATAAATCTGAGCAAACTCAAGATCATCAGGGTGCGCCAGATTTTTGTTTACCTGTTCCAACGTTTCGACCGCCACGAGGTAAGCGCCGAGCGATTCGGGCATGTACTCTGTCGCTCAAAAGTCCGAGACCGAAGCGGGATCCTTAAAATATTTATTGGTTGGTGATAACAACCAAGCAGCATTAGAGTTGCCTCTAAAAACACGATGGGCCTCCCGGAATTTATCCTGAAGATCCGCCAGGTAGAAGTCATGAAAAACATAAGCCATTGGCTGAACCACTCGGAAGATGACTAATTCGGGATCTTCAACCGTAGTTTTGATCAAAGACTAAGAGTGCACAAAATAAACCCTTGTCTTCTATAGAGAGATCCGGCCAGATTCGAAGGAAGTCCACACTTTTGAGTGGCTGTTGATGAACATTGCCATTGGCCGCGTACCACTTCAAAAGAAAGAGGTGCCGTCGGGCCACCACATAGTCAAGATAGCTGGAAGGAGTAGAGAAGTCCACCGGGATGTTTGTAGCAATGTCAAGATATCCCTCCTGTTTGTGTTGGGCTTCCTCAGCAGATTGAACTGCTTGTTGGAGCTGATGTTCAAGGTCACGGATCCGATGCTCCTTTTCTAACAAAAGACGGGACTGATCACGGACCCGTTTACCAGGAAGCGTGGCATGTGAAGAGGATTGCCCCGGAGTATGGAGGCGAAGCGTGGCAATCTCCGCGTCATCGACGACCTTTTGTTTCTGAGCCTCCAAAAGCTGAGTCTGGAGGGACGTTAAGCGATTGGTGGCGTGGAAATGAGCTTCCTGGAGGTGAGTCGAAGCTTCATGCTCAAAGTGAGATTTTGAACTTGAGTGTCTGTAATTGTCACAAAGCTCGAAAGTACAAGGTGTCTAGCTTAGCAATGTGTTTCTCCTTTTCACCCAGGAGGGTATCTTTGGACTTGTTCTGTTCCAATAAGTCCTGAATTTGAGTTTGGAGCTGCGCCTGCTGATCGGTAAGTAGGCTGGTCTGATCCTGAGCACTGGTGAGATCTATACGGGCCTGTAATAGAGCCGCGTGCTTTTCTTGAAGTTGGGCTTCCAAAGTTTGAACATGGGCAGTGGCAGCTTGAAGGTCTCTTTGAACAAAGATCGGAAGCCTCCGGGGACGACTGAACACATCATGAGAGCCTCCTGGGATGCATGTAGCTGCATGGCAGCGGTTTGAACATCTTGCTGGAATTTGTACAGGAGCTGTCGAGGATGGGGAGGGGCAGAGCCCTGCTGCGGCCTTGTCTGAGATTGTTGAGAGGCATGACGGGAATGGGAAGGCGTGGCCTCAGAGGAAGAAAAGGAGACAGTGACATGCGTGGTCTGATGTTGAACAGGACGAGGGGCTTGTTGAGTTGGACCGGGAATGCAGAGCCGAAAGTGGAGGTATGGGAAGTGGAAGGACTCTCAAGAGAAGGAAGATAATGATTTAATGAGGGCCTGAAGATGGCCACCCACGAAATTTCAGAGACGAGGAGGGGGGTAGCCCCGATGCGGTCTACTTCTTGAAGAAGGCGGTAGAATAAAAGCTGTGGCCAATCAACATGGAGAGTGGAGTGGATGGCAGTGATGACCATGTTATAAAACGGCTTATTGATGTGGGTGTTCTTAATGGAATGCCCAAGCAATTTTCGCCACGTAAACTTCACAAAAAGTCTCATGGGATTTGGCAATATTTGTGAGGCGATCTTTGGTTGGTTTGATAAGCAATAGCCAACCGAAAGTGACGCCCATGTCCCGTAAAGCAGCCCAAGAGACGAAGGTTTTTGCAAAGGGATGTGGAATACCAGAAATCAAATGCCGAGTAAGTAAAATGGTGGTGCCATCGACCACCGTAGCAAATCCTTCCGGGCTGTTGACGATGTGTGCGATGAACTGCTGCAATTGCGCCGGATTTGGGGCCGGGAGCTCCATTTGTGAAAATTCGTAAAGCTTGTGGCGTTCCGCAACTTCCCGACTCAGACCAACAAGGGCCTCTCGAAAGGTGGGCGTCGAGAAAGACACAGACCCGAAAAGAGTCGCATCCCTTGGAGCAGAAGCTTGAAGTGTAGAAAGTTTGGGGGCAGCCATGGCTAAAAAGCGTCGAATGAATGAACCGGGTTGAAGAAGGCGAGAGCGGAGAACGGAGGACGGCGAAGGACGGGGCGCAGAGAGACGAAAAGGTTTAGGGCGCGCAAATGGAGGCGAAGAGGTATGATGAGGGCGAAACTGTAACCGTTGATGGTGCCAGGTGTCGAAAGATGCCAAGGAGGGGATTGAGAGGCAAAAATTTGGCTAAGTCCCCGAACAACAAAGGGAGAAGCAATGAACGGTGGAGATGAGGCGTGAGAGAATGATCGGATGTGACAGGTGGCCAAAGGACACACATTAATGTTTGACGAGTATGTAAGGAAGGAATGGCATTTAATGCTGGCAACTCGAAGTGGGATATCATTAAAAGGAATGTGTCAGAAGGTACCATGGCTAGATATGCGGCGGGAGAAAAGATTCTCATTTTAGAAACAGCCTTGCATTGCAAACACGTTGGCGATGGTTGTGATTGGTCCACGTCGACAAGGAGTTCCGCAGTTGGCTATATAAGACGAACCGGGAGTGAAGCGAAGACATCCGATGGCGCCAAAGATGGCGGCCGCCGGGTTTGAACGAGGCGCACTATGCCCACTAACTGTCAGGAGTGGATTACCTGCAAGATGGATTGTCTGGACCTCTGGCGCTGCCACAATCGTGGCCTGAGAATGGATGGCTGGTGTGCCGGGATGGCTGAACATCCCGATCCGAAGACCAACGCAATGGAGGTGGTTCTGCACCTTCGCTGGGACCCTGAGCAGAACCTCTACCACCTCCTCCGCATCACCTCTGCTCCGAACCCGGAGTAGAGGGTTTTTCTTCTTAGGTTTTTAGTAGATAGGGCTCTGAGCCCGTTTTTGTATATAGGGCAGTGCCCATAGCGGAAATAGCTGGGCTGTGCCCACATTTTGTAAAAAATTTCCACCTATAATATAATATGCCGCCGTTTTAGTCACTATCTGTTGTGTGTGCGTCTTGAACTGTATCTGTTTGGTGAGTGTCACTTGCTGTGGTATGAAATGGTTTGAGGCGAAAGCCATTAACCAGTGTAGGTAATGGAGTTCCATCTAACTCAGCCAGCTGGAAAACGCTGGGTTGAACCACTTGAACAATTTGATAAGGGCCAAGCCATCGAAACTTAAGCTTACCCGGAAAATTTTTGTACCGAGAATCATAAAGAAGAACCAAATCTCCGTCCTGGAATGTTTTTGTCTTCAAACGTTTGTCATGTAAAGATTTTTGCAACCGTTGTCCATGAAGAACACGAATATAAGCATCCCTTCTAAGTTCATCCAACTGTTCCAATTGATAAACCCTTTCTTTGAGTGCAGCAGGCTCAGTAGCCAGTTGAAAACGGAGAGTGGGGAGAATGTACTCAAAAGGCATGAGAGCTTCTTGACCATAAACCAATTTGAAAGGAGTGTGACCAGTAGCTATTTTGAAACAAGTATTGTAAGCCCATAGAACAAAAGAGGGAAGTTTGGTTTGCCGGTCGGTCATGGAGAAGCGGCCACAAATTTTCTTGAGAATTGTGACCAGAGTTTTGTTGGTGCTTTCAACCAAACCATTCCCTTGAGGATAGTAAGGTGTGCTCTTGTGATGATGTATCAGGAGATAATCCGTCAGCTCCTTGATGGTGTGATTGATAAAATGTACACCACGATCAGCGACCAGCCCGTGGGGCGGCCGAATCGGCGTGATGATTTGTTGATAGATGACTTTGGTCATGGCGGCCGCAGGTGTTGTCTGGAAGTGCGCAAGCTTCCGCCCATTTGGTAGCATAGTCAGTGAGAACCAGAATGTAGCGGGCACGGGTGTGCCGCGCAAGAGGATCGATGGGTCCCACAAAATCCATTCCCCATTTGCTGAAGGGAAGTGGCGCGTGGCGGACGGCGTCAAGGGAAGAGCGCCGCCACGCGTGGGCCATCCCACACGCCGGCAAGCATCACACGTCGGGCGCGTGGGCGTGGCGTCTTTGAAGAGCGTGGGCCAAAAATAACCAGCAAGAAGGATTTTGCGTGCCGTGGTGTCACCATGAAAATGACCACCACCGAGCCCTTCATGGGCTTCTCGAACAATATCCGGGACCTCATGAGGGAGAACACGTCGAAGGATGGTATCCTTACCCTTTTGTAAAGATGGCCTGCAACCATGGTGTAGTCATGGACCTCTCGGAGAAATTGATGGCGGCGGGATTGGCGCTTTTGGAGAGAGCGTGGCGCCCTCCGGTGGAGAGCGCTGTGAGGAGATATCGCTGAAAGTCATGAAACCAATGAGGTGTTGCCGTGACCGAGAAAAGAGTTGAGCGTCCGGGAAAGGCGCCCGAGACTCCGGTGGAGGGATCATCCGTGTGGATGCGTGAAAGATAATCCGGGACAACATGAGATTTGGCCGCCTTGTGAACAATTTCAAAAGGTGCAAATTTTTAAGGAAGGAGGACCCAACGAAAGCAATGCGGCCCGTGGGCGTGGATTTGTTGATCAAATAAAGAAGTGCACGGTGGTCAACAAAGAATTTGATCGACCGCCCAAAAGATAGTGACGGAAGGCGTTGGACGCGAAAAATTAAACCCAAGGCTTCGCTCTGTGGCGTAGTAGTTGCGTTCACCAATTGAGTTTCCGGCTGGCGAAGCGGTTTGGTTTGTCGGCAAGCGCATCATATTCTTGAGAAAGAACAGCTCCAATAGCAAAGGCCGAGACATCGACATGGACATGAAAGGGCTTGTCCCATTGAGGAGGAACAAGAACCGGGCCCGAGTAAGCAAGAGCTTCAAGCGTTGGAAAGCAAAGATCCGCTTGGGAATTCCAAGCCCGGTGGATTCATCACCCGTGAGTTTGAATGGGATCTGCAATGGGCTGCGAGTCCGGTGAATGAAGGTGGAGTAATAATTGACCTTACCCAAGAAAGAGCGTGTTTCCTTGATATTGGCCGGTGCTTGAGCCTTGAGCACACAACTGATTTTGGCAGATCCGGTGGTGATACCGCTTTTCTTGACCACATGTCCCAACGGAACACCTGAAGTGACTTAAAAGGTGCATTTCTCGGGATTGAGACTAATCTTGGGACTCATCACATTTCTGAAAAGACGAGTTCCAATTTATCCAAATGGTCAGCCATGGAACCAGAGGCGAGAAGTCATCTTGAAAAATTTGCAAGAAGGGATTTTCCTTCATAAAATCATGAAAAAGCGAGAGCATGATACGTTGAAACGTGGATGGAGAGTTTGATAATCCAAAAGGAACCACCTTGTAGGCAAAAAGTACTTACGGGGGTGGTGAAAGTAGTCTTGAGTTGATCAGATTCTTTGATTGAGATCTGATTGTAGCCGAAAAACCATCCATGAAGGAGTACATCTCATGTCCAAAGAACCTCTTCGGAACCTGTGCGTGAAGGGAAGTGGAAAATGACCACTCCCGTGGGCACGATTGAGTTTTCGGTAGTCCACGCAAACGCGGATCTTACCATTGTGTTTGAGTGCAATGACGATGGGGCTCACCCATTGAATGTTTGACCTCATAGATCAAACCTGCAGCAAGGAGTTTGTCAATTTCTGCCTTGACGCGATCACGGTAATTAGGGTTGAGCCGATGCATCGTTGCTAGGCGGGCGTGCATCAGACTTGGTAGGAATGGTGAGTTCCCCCAAGGTTTTGTTGATCCCCGAAGATCTCTCAGAGCTCCGCGAAAATGTGTTTGAACTTTTGAAGAGCATGACAGCCCATTACGATAGGGTGTCGGAAGATTGGCAAACAAGTCCGGACGGTGATTGTTGCCTACGCCCACAATCGACCGGCAGAGTCCGAATATGGGGATAACTTCTGTGTCCTGGACAATATGAGCAGGAGGTTGAAGCATAACAGGATGCGTGGCACTCTGCGTGGTGAAAAAGAGAGGTTGCTGAGTTTCCTCAAGCAGAGGTTGCTTCATGACAGCGTGTACATCTATAGGAGCTGCAGGAGGTTCAGCGTTTGAAAAGTGATCAACACGTTGGATTCGATTGCAAGGAGCCAGGTAAGGGTCAAGCAAAGCAGCCACAGCCTGGTCCTGATCAAGAGTCATTTCTCCCCAAGGATCAGCATATTCGGGGTAGGATGACGAGGCGCACTTCAGGGGAGCCTGAACTTGATAAATATTCTGGGCGTCCTCAGAATCGGTGTCGGAGAGAGAGGGTTCAGCATTGTCGACGGAAATGATTTTGCCTGTTTCCAAGTCCATGGTGGCATTGAGGTGACCATCAGTGATGATTAACTGAGCCGTGGCCCAGTAATGGATACTCTTGGCCTGGCGGAGAAAAGGTCTGCCGACCAACATTTCATAATCACCGGATCTTCTCCGGCCTTCCAAACACCAAATTCAAGGGGAATCGAGATCACCAATGTTGATGTGAAGAAGAGGCGTGACGCCTTGAGGTCTCGTGGATATGGCCATTGGCCAATTTGATGTCATATGGGGCAACGATAGAGTTGTTTGATGCCCATTTGTTTGCGGAGTTTATCCGTGATGAGATTGACCGCGCTACCTCGGCCAATTTGAACATGATTGACTTGTTGATTGCCCACCCCGGCATGTACCGTGGGAGTAGAGGTAGCAACAGCCCCAACCAAAAACAGTCGGGGAGTGGTAAGCGGTCCTTGAGAGCGGGGACGAGTTTCAAAATTGTGGCCAAGCTTAAAGGAATTTTGATTTTGGCTAGCTCCTCTTGGAGTTCCAGAGGCACATGAGAAAAAGGATCGGCTGGATCCACAGGTGCGGGAGTGCGTGGTAGGTCAACCTCCGCAGCGATATTGGGATATGTCTGAGAGCGTGGAGGTTGAGACGTGGAAGGTGCGTCTTGTCTTTGTTGAGCTCTAGTGGTGGCATGGACATTAGCCAACGTGCGGCCTTCAGCAGCTTGCATGAGGTTCAAAATGCTTTGTCGAACTTTAGGCATGACATTCGGCATGAGTTTCTCCAAGTCAGGTGCAAAATGGACCTTTTTGTCTTCTGCATGAGGAATTGCGTCGACTGCAAAGGCAGGTTGCGTGCCATTAGGAATAATGGTTAAGGGACGTGACGCCCGGGTCTGGCGTGAGACCAAACCAACCCAATTGGATGGCTGGACTGGAGGATTAAGAGCTTGAAAAATTTCTTCCTGTGCTTGTTGATCCATCTGAGGTTGAGTGGCAGGAGCTGGTTGATAAGCGTGAGTTGAGGCGCGCGAGGTGGCTTCCGGAAGAACAGGGGACGGGCCTTGTTTGCCATTAGCAATCCGAGTTGGTAAGCCGTGAGGCGGACCGGCGATGGTCCGATTTGTGCCGTGAAGCCGCACCTGAACTTGTGGAAGTTGAGGACACGCTTGTGGTGGTGGTATGACCCCATTCTTGAGCGGTGATAACACCGAAGCTTTGAAGGATCAAAAGGAGGACGTGTGTTGGGTCCCCGTTGTTGCTCCTGTTGCTGATAGAGTTGAGTGGGTTGCGCCTGCAGTGGTGGCTGCTGATATTGCGATTGGTGCGTAGATGTTGTTTGCACTTGATAAACCATCTTGTTGCGGAAAGGTGTAGGATGAGTGCGAGTGCACTCTTCCGTGGCATGATTGCACATGTTGCATCTTTACAATGAGGCGGGCCATTGGTGGAGTTGCACTCATTTGCCAAGTGGCCTTGATATTTGCAGATATGGCACCAGATCCGATCTGGCCGCGGATTGGCATGTTGAGGTTGAGCAGCCGGCCCACGGGGAACCATGGCGGGTGGAATGAAAGGGAGCTCTGAAGAGCCACGCCACGGAGGAAACATTGACCGAGTGATTGACAAGATCGATAGCTTTGTTCCAAAGTCTTGGCCTTGGTATTCGGTCATGAGTCGGATAGCTGGAGGAAGTCCTTGGAGAAACCAGACCAAGATCCGGCTCGTGTGGGGTACTCTTTGAGTTGCTTGGGCGAGAATGTGAAGTCGACCGCAAAATCCCTGGCGAACTCTGCGGGCTCTTGTTGAAGGTCATTAAGTTGTTTGAGATGAAGGCGATCATCATCCGTGGTCCCATAGTGAGAAAGAAAAGCGGTTCTCATTTTAGGACCAGTCTTCTTCCAAAGTGGCTTTTGTTGGACATGAGCCATTGATGAGGGGAGCCAACGCAATGTGGTGGAAAAGATGTGGAATTTCAGTTGAGGTTGCGCATGACCATTCAGGGACAGCCGAGCCTCAAATTCTTCCATGTGGGCCCGAGCACTTTGGTCTAAAGGTTTGCCTTTTGTGTTGCCAAAGGTGGGATAAGTCAGCTTAAGGGTGCGAAGGTAGAGGTAAAAGTCTTTGGGCTGGACAGAACATGATAGTGAGGATATTGAGGTGGAGTTGGAGGTGGTATGGTCCGGAAAGACCCCGCTTAGGGGTGGCCGAGGTGGAGGTACCGGAGGTGCCTGATCATTGGTTTTGAGGTCAGAAGAGTGTAAAACAGGAAGAGCGGTGGGAAAGGTAGGGAAGGGAAATTCCCGGGGAGGAGCAAAAGAAACATGTGGATATCCCCGTCCCCCGTGAGGAGATGATGGTTGTGAAGGCAGAGGCGCATGGAAAGAGTGATGGATGAAGGCATGTTCTGGGGTATGAAAGTAAGGTTGAGCGAAGTGGAGCCGGATAGGGCTCCCCGATAGTGATGAGGAGACCGAGCCGCGGAGCAATGTTTGCACGCTTTTGAGGCGGAGAATTTGGACGAGACATGACACGAGGGGTGGGTGGCGCCGACCGAGCCCTAGACCCAATGTGGCCTCCCTCAATGTCATAAGCAGATCCATACATGTCACTTAACAACTTCCTTCGATGATGGCGCGCCGCGAGACGCCGTCGGGAAAGAAGTTCTTCGGCGTGAAGTTTCGGCGGACATGGCGACGAAAAAGGAAAAAAACGAATCAGACCCGGCGGCGGTGTTTGGGGTGCGGGTTCGGGAACTCCTCGCAAGACAGCCCTCTGGAGGACCCTTGGATCTAACAGAGAACAGGGGACTATGTCACGCGCGGGATTTGCAAGAAAAGAACAAGAAGAAAACGTAACAAAAGAGAAGAAGCGATTGAGAGGAAAATGATAAACTTCCTTGATATCAATGATGAACATACATGAACTCGCGAATCGAGAGAAAGATCAAGAGAGACAAGACTCAAAACTCATCTAAAAACTCATGTGCTAGCTCTACTCATATATATAGTACAATGGCCTTTGGCCCAATATAGACACCCTGACTGATCTCGGTGCCGACTCCTGGAAGGAGGTCTGATTTGCAGGAATGTTGGCGGTGCCTCTTGAAGTGCCTAGAATCACGCTGACGCGGGCGGTGACGGGCCATCACTTGTCTGAGCGGCGCCTCTTGTTGACGGACGCAGGCTTTGACTGCGTGGTCTGCTGCTTGGTCTTCTGCTGAGCCTTTGATGGCTGACCCATGCCTGTCTGTGGATCCTTGAGCTTGACCTGGTCCGTCGTATGCATGAATAGTCCTGAACCAGGAGGCACAGGACTAACAACTCCTACCAAAACCAAGAATATCTCCAAAGCCCAGAAGCAATCAATTAAGAAGAAGAGCTTGGATCCAACATCTTCAATAGTCAATCCGCAGTGAATAGATCTTTGAAAGATGATTTAGAGGAGGAAATGACGATCTTGAAAACTCTCAGAAGCCATAAAGTCATCCAAAATGGCACAAGATAGTGGAAAAGGTTGGAGGAGGGATCATCGTAAAGAGGGTACATGGAAAAAAAGATTAAGGATGAGCGGAGAGAGGATTTTTTTTGCAAGATATAAGGAGATTTTTGGCAAGAAAGATGTGGCAAATCATCACATACCTATCTACTTTGCAAAGGCTTTTGACTTGAACAGGTTGGAAATCAGTGTAGCTTGGAATGAGCTCTCTAATAATGCTGCATTGCACGACAAGATAGCACGAATCGATGAATCCAACAGTGGGGCTAATTTCACAGAGTTGAACACTGTCAAACCTTTAAATCTTATGAGGTTTAGCCAGAGGCATGTTGTTGTTAGGTATTCAATAGAGCTAACTGCTCTTGTGGAGTGGATACTGGAAAGGAGGGCAGAAGGAAAGAAAGCACTAACCAGTAAGTTGTAGGTATTGGAGGATGCCAGGAAAAACTTGCAGCAAAATTTTTATAAATGGCAAGGGGAAGTCTAAGGCTGAAGACAAGCATCAAAATGAAGGAAAAGAGCACCAGGAAGCTTATAGAAGACACGAAACATATGGAACCATCTACTGTAGAGACCATAGCATCCTATATTGCAGAACATTAGAGAGAAAAATCTCCGGGTCTGTCATCCCAGGATATTCTGACGAAGAATATTGAAGAAGCCTCTGCAGTCTGCTAGGAACATCACTCCAGAGCAATGGGTACAATACTTGTAGCAGCTTTATGATCCACTTGGGGTTTGAGCAGCAACACCCCTACAGATGCCCCCCCCCACTAGTCATTATAGTGGCAAAGGTTGCCAAGGGCTTACAACGTCTTGCTGATGGCAAGGCGATAGATTTAAACGACATGCAAGAAGAGCTGCTCAGATGGACATGCCCTTCAATAGTGCCCATCCTAACGGCATTGTTCAACAAGGCATTACATGAAAGTTCCTCCCTAGAGTGGACCACTGGCAGAGTTGTTACCCTCTACAAGGCAGGTGACCCTCACTGCCCGGCCAATTATAGAACCATCATGGTCAGTTTGCTTTTTGTAAAACTGTTGGTCGACATTCTCGAGCAACACTTGACGATTAGATAAAGGAAACAGAGGTGTGGGCTCTCACACATGCAGGATTCGATCTCGACACTGCATCATTGATCATATCTTCACTCTGTAGACCTTGTTTGAGATAGCAGGAATCACTGATAAGACCTATACTACTTCTTTGTGTATTTTTCAAAGGCTTTCGATACTGTGGCTCTGGAGAAATTGTGGGACAAATTGAGGTTATTGAGGATATCTATGGATTTTTAAAAAACAATATACAGATTGTATGACGTATGCTCAAGCCAATTGATATCATTAGGATAGTCTGTCGTGAGCAATATTGGAGTCTGCTAGGGATGCCCACTCTTTCCAACATTGTTTGGCCTTTATATTGATCAGTTGGAAGGTTGGCTTCTTGAATATGGAAGAGCAGAAGCTCAGCTCATGCATCACGTAATTAAGTAGCTCATATACGCTCATGATGTGGACCTCTTAGCCTACACCCCAGATGACATGCAGCACCATTTCGGGGTAGAAGCAAGAAAGGGTTGCTAATTTACATTTACAAATGTATATTACATCATCAAGACGCTAAGCACTCCTACCAAAACCAAGAAGATCTCCAAAGCCCAGATTGAATAGATCTTTGAAAGATGATTTAGAGGAGGAAATGACGATCTTGAAAACTTTCAGGAGCCATAAAGTCCACAATGGCCATCCAGAATGGCACAAGATAGTGGAAAGGGTTGGAGGGGGGATCATCACATACCTGTCTATTTTGTAAAGGCTTTTGGCCTGGACAGGTTGGGAGTCAGTGTAGCTTGGAATGAGCTATCTAATAATGCTACATTGCACAACAAGATAGCACGAATCGATGAATAGATGGGGCTAATTTGACAGAGTTGAACACTGTCAAACCTTTAAATCTTATGAGGTTTAGCCAGAGGCATGTTGTTCTTAGGTATTCAATAGAGCAAACTGTCTTGTGGAGTGGATACTGGAAAGGAGGGCAGAAGGAAAGAAAGCACTAACCAATAAGTTGTAGGTGTTGGAGGATGCCAGGAAAAACTTGCAGCAAAAAATTCATAAGTTGCAAGGGGAAGTCTAAGGCTGAAGACAAGCCTCAAAATGAAGGAAAATAGCACCAGGAAGCTTATAGAAGACACCAAACATATGGAACCATCTGTTGTAGAGATCATAGCATCCTTCTCCAAGAATGAAATTGCAAAAATTAAAGGGCGATTGGCAGACTTTGAAGACTCGCTGATTGAGATTGAGAAACAGATTGCAGACATCAATCTTGAAATATGGGCTTTATCAAGAGGGCAGATGGATCTGTCATATGAGAAGAAAGTGAGGGAGCTGCTTATGTTTATGCAAGGTCAAGATGTTCTTTGTCTGCATCCTACTCCAGTAGAAGTTAGGAATGGAGAGGATTCATGTGATTATTTCGATAGAGGATGTAAATATTATGTACACATCATGGAAATATGTAATATTATGCAAATATTTTACATGGAATTACATATGAGGCTTTAATAACAAAATACATAAAAATATGAATTTGATATATGCTAATGGAAATATTTGCATTCAAACTACGTAATGTAGGTGTCACATTTACATTTATATTTACATTTACATTGCATTGGTACACTTAAATTTACATTTATAATTTCTCATGTTAATACCTTCAGGTTCCTATCTTACTGACAGGGGTAACATCAACAAGCAAACTCATCCCTTACCTAGAGGTAATGAATAGAAAGTATTATTGTATTTATGCTTTAGTAATTTCTATAAAGAGGATTTTGATGGGTGTGAAATCTGTGTAGAAGGTGCGAGGAATTTAAATGTTGGAGATGGAGTTCAGCTGCACTTGAGCAGGATAAAAAATCAACCTGCAGATCACCTCCAAGAAAATGCTTACTTGTTGATCCAGTCCTGCCAGATCTTGATACAGAATTAGTTGTTGAAGCAACAAAAAGAAAATGCTGAAAGTAAGCAGATCGGTAGTTAGCATTCTAGTATCATATGGTTGTTCATTTCATTTACTGATTCTAGAAAACACAAGTGACGATGAGCCATCCAACTGGACTGATCAAGGACCTGTTGAGGATACAATACAATAAGCATTGAGGATACAATGAGTTGCTGGCTATATTTCATCTTCCTGGCAAAGATGGCAGGCCAAGCATTCAAGTTCTAAATTCACAGAATGGGTGACAAGTTCTCGAGGGGACATTGAAGGGGTAAGTTTTGCTAATATGCATTTGGTTTTGTCTTTTACAATCATCTAATAAATTCTCTCCTGTAGGCTTTACTCACAGGTGATCAATCAACTTTTTGCTGCTAGTGGTAGCAGACAGATTGATATCATCAAGAGCAATATAGTTCTGAAAGTGCAAACTCCTAAAGTGCTTCAATAGAAGGACATTATCAAATGTGGGCCTTATGTCTAGAAGATCTCATGTGTGGCCTAATTTTAACATTCATTATTGCGGGAACTATAGGAGATATGGTTTGGTTCAGATTATACGCTCTCTCATCGCCGATTTGTAGTCGAATCTATTATTAAGCCAGGAGAAGAAAGTGAGTATTACAATTAGTTTTTTTTTTTTTTTTTTGAATATTTTTACATGAATAAAATTTTACACGATTTTGAAAAATTTTATTGAAAGCATGTTGTAATAATTTCTTATGAATAAAGGCGACACGATTAATTCTCGTGTGTAATCGGTGATATTGATAATGTTGTTCATTTTAAATACCGCTGGTCTTTATAAGGACCACATTTTATAAGGAATAATTCAAACTCTTTGGGGCTGCAACATTTACTAATTTGTATGTAGAGTTGCTTTGATGAGGTGAAATTTATTTTTTATAGGAGAAGAGATGCTGCTGGAGGAGCCTCTAATACAGAAGAAAAGAAGGAAAAGATATTTCAAAGTGTGGACAGACCCTCCATGTCAGTGTTATATAAGAAGAGCTATCGCATTTGCGAACAGATAAGGACAAAGCAGTTTGCCTCACAATGCAAGGCTGTAAGATTAGGGGAGGGTATTGAGGGTTTGTGTGCTAGCTTGCATTATTGGGATGATGAAGATCCAAGTGATCTCTATCACACATTCTTCATATGCCTGTATGAGTTAATGCAAAGAAATGGGTCCTCTATGGAACCAAGAGACTATTCCAGGCAGTTAGCCGTACTTTAGGCAGTTGAAATAGTCCACAAAGATATTTGGTGGGGTGAGAGGAGAATATATTGATTGGATGAGCTAAAGTGGATGTGGTCAGGTTCAGTGGTTGCATATCCTAGACCTGGACCCCTACTGTGGTATGCATGGTTAGTTCCAAGATATTGGTTGCATGATATTGGGATTCCTAGGCTTACAGCCGAGGCAATTGCTATTTCTTGTCCACCACACATTGTAATAGTTGTAAATTATAAATAAGAAAGAAACATTTTTTTAAGGAGACAAGCTTTAATAGAACAACATTGTATTGCATATATCTATTACACAAAGAAAAGAAAGGGAAGTTCCCTCTCACCCATTCGTTATAAAGGGAATACAACTTATATTTTATTTTTTATTTTTATTTATTTGTCACGCCCTTTGAGACCCCCAGGTCCATAGGCGACATAAACAAATTCCAAGGCTTCTAGATCCTTGTGCTAACAAGCAGAAAAGTTTCCCACTTTGGTTTCTCACCACAAGAATCCATGGAGGCCAAAGGCTGCTGTTAAATTCCAGTTGAAAAATGTTTGTGTATGGGTGTTGCAAACTTTATGACTTTCAGAATAATGGGATCAATCTGCTCTATCTTTATGGTAACTTTTACTTATGTTCTATTTGTTTTATTGTGATCAAATTCAAAAGCTACAGGTGATGAAAGCCTCAAATGAATTCTAGTTTTTTTTTTTGTTTGAATTCTAAAATTTTTGTCACACGCAACCCCCTGTGTTTTGGGTGCATATTCACACCGGGGGGGGAGAAGGGTGTGACGTCCCTAAGGCCCCGAAGGGGCCAAAATTTTTTTTTTGCAACACAAACCATTAACATCCAACATATAAAAATTAAATCCCCCAACATATAACAACCAACACATAACAACCATTGACATTAACAACTAACACATAACTACCATTGACATTAATTAACACAACCATTGGGTCCAACACATTTAAATTAGAATCCCCCTTAAACCCCCTTTGGTTTGGGTGCATATTCACACGGGGGGTGACGTAGGGCAGCCCTCATAATTGTATTTTGCACGTACGAAATCAACACCATATAGTATTCCGCTTGAAATCTTATAGTATTTTGCAAATCTTGTTATGTAGTATAGCAAACAAACGAGGAACTTTACGTACGGTGTAGATTAAGGAATAAGGGTGAATATGCCTATCCAACAGCATGCTATGACTGGGCCCATCAGTTGCATTTGTTTAGGGCTTTGGTACAGCCTGTTGTCCTATGGGGTCGAGGTTTGGGACCCCATAGTATTCCGCCCACACCTAGAATGACCTGAAGCAGGTGCAGAAAGCCCTCTTAGCTCGGACACACGGTGCAAAGTCCATAGTTCCATAACAAATCCTACTCTTCAGTAGGATGCACTAGACTGTCACATCATCTACTTTCAGAAGGTGGTCAGTATGGGCGATGTTTATCTAGCTTGCTTGTGTCGTGACACTGGGTCCCGAGTGCCCTAAAGCCTGCTGGAAGGAAAAATGAGCTTAGCATGGAGAAGCACAGATGCATACAAGACCAAACTAGAAAAGATCACCACCAGTTGAAGCATTATCTTGATGCTTTTTTCCTTAGCAAACTTTGGGATGTAGGTGCTCTGGAACATGTTAAAGCGGCATACCACCCGCATCAAATCAATCCCACGCTCACAAGAGGTCCACAATGCTACCTGCATGCACATTTTCCATTGAAGAAACATTGACTTATGATAACTTCCATTCGCACAAGTGCACATCACCTCTGCATTGAGATAGGCAGATGGATTCGGAAAGCACTCGAGAATAGGCTCTGTCAGTATTGCCAACTAGGAGTTATTGAGGATGAATGCCACACCCTTCAGATTTATCCCGCATTTGACCATATCCGGGCACGCTATATTGAGTTGGTCCTGCCTAACCAGCTGCTACACGTGCTGTTAAACATGCCCTCAATGTGGTTACTGCGATCATATCTCCAAGCGATCATGGATATGCACACTCAGATATGTCCTTCGGCATGGCATTGAAATGTATCCTAATATACCATTGTACAATTTGTCAGCATGCTTATTAATCCCAAGAGTTTTTTCGTGAAAACCCTTCGGGAGAGGGGGGAGAGGAGAATAGGCCAACTGATCTCTGTGGACAATAAAGTTACATTAATTCAGTCATTCATCCATTTCTTCAATTCAATTCAATTCAATTCTACTAGACTCGTTTCATACAAAAGGAGGATGAAGGAGAATTGTTCGCAGCTACGATAAATTTCATCTAACAATAAGTTGTGTTTTATTTTGATATTGGCAAGGCCACCGCAATAAGTCTCTTGTAACATTAAGTTGTTTAATTTTTATATTTATAGAATAGCATAGCAACCTTGGTCGAATTTATGAAAAATATATAAACGGGAGAACTATAGATATTGGCTTCATTCTCAATAACATAGCCCCTTGTGAGAACAATCCGTTCATATACCACTCGCACACAATGTGATCTTTCTTGACCAAGCTTGTAAATAAAGTACTTGATAAGGGTTCCATATTTTCTTGAGAGCAGCTGCCATGCTAACTGCAACTGTAACCCAAAAGATTTACAAAGCTGCCATTGCCTTGGACTACAGTCTCTTGAAACTCAAGGATTATGAAGCAATAGTAGTTATCTAGGGCACTTATGATGGCATCTCCTTGCCAATTCTGTAGGTAGAGACAACAAACGTGTAGGTTGGAAGAATAGCCCATAGTTTAGTGCATCCCGATTTTTATTGAAACTGAAACTTAAGATGTTGACAAGAGGTTCAGTTATTTATATAAGCGGCATAAACTGATTGATCAATTGAATGGCATCTATGCTATGCCACTCTTAAATATGTGACAATTTTTTTTATCAGTCATAAAGTAAATTAGATAATTCATTTTTTGCCCCCCCAAAAAATCCCCAGTTTTTTCATAGAAGTATTTTTCTTTATCTGGAATAGATTTATAGAATGCATTGTTTATTTGTATTGAAAGTGCAAGGCTAGCCGTTATAGTGGAAAGTATTAGTGCTTTATTGGTCGTACAAGTAATCTTTGAGTGAAAAGATCGCCATGCTTTGTATTATTTTGATTTTGGTTTATCGACCACCGCTAGACTTCGACAAGTGGTGGTCAATCGAGCATTATAGGAGCTTGTAAATGTAGTTGTTAGCATGCTGAAGCTGACATTCTCTCAAGCACTTTGAAAACACACCCACTACCATATCTTTCATTAATCGCAATTATTATATTCCATGCTATCACATTTGATGAAGTATCCTCTCAAACACGACCATCGCATCATCTAAACTTGCGCACTTGCCATATATATTAACAAAAGTAGTCCCAATTATGGTATCCAACTCCCATCCTCTAGCAAGATTATTGGCATGGGTGATGTTACCATCAGAATACAATGCCCCATTAGAGCCTGCTTCCAGAACACTTACAAGCACAACTTTATCAGGTTCAATATACATATTTCTAAGGCGCCGGAGTGAAGTTTTGCTTCTACGTCGACCATACATGAATATTAATGCATTTATTAGCACAATTCTTGGCCTCAATTCATCCCTAATATGCCCATGAAAAAGCTTACGCTCTGAATTAGAATACACACGAGTGTATGAATGAAAGTGACTTCATTTGGCTTTAGTTTCTGTGTTCCTATTTTTCAGAACATTTGAACTGCCTGCTTACCTTGTCCACGCTCAACATATGTTGCAATCTCGCAGTCCAAGCCATTGCATTCTTATTAGGTGTTTTGTCAAACATTCTTTTTGCACCCCACATGCTTCCACATCTCTCATACATACTAAAAAAGGCTATCCCAGGAACTCGCATCCCCCAACGTCGCCTATTCTAGAGCCTCTGCTATCGAATATGCATTGAGCATGCCCATAAAAGTCACTACATTTGGCTTTATGCCTTCTTCCTCCACTTGTCTAAGAGCATAAAAGCTCATGACTTTCCTCTGTCGGGTATGCTTTATAATACAATCCAAAATACCAAATCTTGATGCCAAAACCAACCAAAGATCACATGGACATCCCTCAAAATCTTAAGCCCATAAACGTTAAAATAATGCAAACAACTAGAAGCCCAAAACATTAATGCCTATGGCCATTCCAAACAATTTATTTGGAATACTTATATTGCACAATAGATTTCTAAACTAGAAACATGCTGCAAGAGTAATTCAAGGCAAATAAATAGAGGTCAAACAAAGATGCTGCAGTCTAGCATGAAAATGCATGTTATACATTATGTATTCTCGATTATGACTTAGAAAGACATAAGTTATAGTGCAAAAAAAACTAGGCATAGAGGTTGCAGCTACATGGATTCAAACTTGCGATCTTAAAGGAAATCCATCGTTCAATAGTTTCAAGTTGTTGCAAAATCCAGTCCTCTTGGAGAACACATGTACCGAAGAAGCATAATTTGGGAGAAAGGATGCAACAAAACCAGCGCAGGTCTGATAGTAGAAACTAAAGATTCAGAATATAACTATAACTCCACTGAACATCCAGACCCTCTCCCAGAACTAGACTTGTGAAGTTGCCTCATTTGGTGAATAGTGCATGGAGGCATGCAAAGAAATGCTAAGCAGGAAGAGATGCACTCAAGGCTATGCTTAAAGCTAAACCCTAAACCATTGAACACGTATCTTTTACTCTCAATATTAAAAACTGCATAATTTTTTATTTGAAGGACGAACAAAAAATTTATTAATCGACGAGAAAAAGTACAACACGAACATTTGTCATCTAGTTGTGTAAGCACAAGAAAATGGCATTGGAACACGAGCCTGAAGCACTGTTTACTTACTTCATACTAGATAAGTAAAAGGGAGATATGGCTCTGTCAAGGGACTAACTGCATTGGACTTGTAATGGAATCAAATCATATGCGACTATTGGACTCTTAGGGAAGTTTGAAGTTGTATCCTGGACCTATGGCAAGGCAATGTTATGTTCGACCAAATCAGCCTACTGAAGTGGAGCAAAGCGACCAGAACTTTTATTCCAGCTGCAGGTCCACGCATAATTGCTGGATCAATAGAGGCAAAGGCTACACGAGATTCAAAAATCACAAGAGCAAATTGAAGACACTTGTGGGCAGTACATGGATATTGATTTTCGTGGCGCCCACCATCCACCTAAACATCCACCGGCCCTTTGTCAACCTCGAAAATTAGCGAAGGGGGACATTTGCATCTCAACTCTCTTCACCATTTGCTTTATGTGATTCTGCCCTTTCTGTTGCAATGTGTGTAGTTAGTTTAACTAAGGCAAGAGTTTCAGCTCTTTGCTTTTCTCACTAGTTTCTATCTCATTTGTTGTATTACAGTTTTAACCTGTTGTAATTCTAAGTGTAGCATTTTTCAAATCCTGTGATGGGCCTGGCCAGTTAACCTTTATGGTAAATGGAGATCCCATCAATCTCGACCATTGGATCTATCATTATATAATTGTTCCTGGTGGTGGGAAACTTAATATTGGAACCTCGTTGAAGCAGACATCTGGAAACAAAAATTGAATTTACTGTGATGACTCTTTCGATCATCAAGTGATGAATGGAAAGACCTCTTTTATTATTGATGTGTAAGTTTAAAATTTGATTTTGTGTATTAGATGACATAGTGTGCAAACAACTAATCAAAGAAAATTTTGAAGTGATGAATGGAAAGACCTCTTTTATTATTGATGTGTAAGTTTAAAATTTGATTTTGTGTATTAGATGACATAGTGTGCAAACAACTGATCAAAGAAAATTTTGATGTTTTAAAAGCCTGTGCCAAAAAGCTGAACCTTGGTCTATGTTCCAAAAATACCTCACATTTAGTTGTGTTAAAAACCTGCGCTAAAAAGCTGAACCTTGGTCTACATTCCCAAAGAAAACTCTTCACGTTTCGGCCTAAAATGATGCGTGTCATCCCCTGATTAGAATTGGAGGAGAAAACGGCGGTGGCACCATATGGACAGGAATTTAACCTGAGACAAACCTAGTATAAGCTTCTCCTCTTTGCCACGAAGAGAATGCTCGAATTCCACGAACATTTGGTGGGAGAGCTGCTTCAGGAAGATGGGCTCGTTGTCATGGGTGCTGGATTAGGATTGGCCAAGGTTTTAGCTGCTTTAGTTCGACTCCATACTGCCAAGGATGGAATCCTGTTTTTGCTTTCTATGTCTGATTCGCAGCGGCAGGCATTTCGCGAGGAGCTCCAGGTAAACAAAATTTCCATGTTCTTCATCTTTTAATCTGTATATCACAAGATTTGGACTGCTGAACTAGATTTGGCATTTTCCAATTATCAGGAAAGTCTTACATTTTTTTTTCTGACATTTGTTTTCACCTTAGGAACTCAATCTGGGAGCAGAACTTCCTATTGATATTAGCAACGAATATACATCAACAGAACGCTCCAACTTTTATTCTGAAGGTGGGACGTTTGTTATTACCTCTCGTATTCTGGTAGTAGACATGTTGAATGAGAGGGTTCCTCTGAAGCGTGTAGCCGGTTTGGTTATATGCAATGCTCATAGGATTACAGAGACTTGCACAGAGGCATTTATTGTGAGGCTCTTCAAGGCAGCAAACAAAGATGGGTTCGTCAGGGCATTGACTGACCAGTCACAGGGAATGATATTGGGATTTTTAAAAATGGAAAGAGTGTTAAAGAGCTTGTTCATAAAAAAAATTAGTCTTTGGCCGCGCTTTCATATGTCAGTGGCTTCAGTTCTCGAAAAAAATCCTCCGGAGGTTGTTGACATTAGAGTACCGTTGACGTCAAATATGATTGGCATTCAAAATGCTATCATTGAAGTAATGGATGCATGCTTGAAGGAGATGAGAAAGACAAATAAAGTAGATATCGAGGACTTAACAGTAGAAAATGGTCTTTTTAAATCTTTTGATGAGATTATCAGGAGGCAATTAGATCCCATATGGCACACCATTGGCAGAAAGACAAAGCAGCTTGTTGCTGACCTCAAGACATTAAGAAAACTTGCAGATTATCTGGTACGATACGATGCAGTCACATTTCTGAAGTATTTAGACAATCTGAAGGCATCAGAGAGCGCAAGATCAATTTGGATATTTGCTGGTCCATCTCATAAAATATTTGAGCTTGCCAAACGGAGGGTTTATCAAATGGTGTTGGATAATGGCATGAAGGTTATCCCACCAGATGCCCGGGTCACTAAAGGTATTAGGACTGCTGGTATCAGTTTATCTGTAGGACCTTATGCTGGTAAGAAGCGGAAATGGAATTCAAAAGAGTCTGATATAATCAAATCAGCCGAGGCATCTGCTAGGACTGCATTTAACCATTCTGAGTCAAAAGTCCCTGATGACAATAGCAATCCATCAAAAGATCAAGGCGTGGAGTTGGAAATGATACTGGAAGAGATGCCAAAATGGAAGGTTCTTAAGGTGAGTAGCTATTTGTGGTTACAATTTTTTTAGTAATATGTAACATAGCAGGTGTCTACAGGAACTACTAGAAGAAATTCATGAAGAGAGGGAGAAGAAAAGCTTGGCAGAAGAAACAAGCAATTTTGAAGATGCATGGCAAGGCAGCAGAGCAATACTTGTAGCTTGTAAGGATGAACGGACGTGCTTGCAATTGCAAGACCTCATTGGAAAGGGCGCCAAACAGGTACATGAGTATGAATCATAATCTGCTCGTTAGGGATAAGCTGTTAATATTTTTAGATTTATAGAGTAGCAATTTTTTCTTGAGACATTATTGTTCTACTTCCAGGGCTGCCATAGATATTCTTTGGGTAAATGTGCAGCTTATGCTGGCGGAGTGGAACAAGTACTTACTGGGAAAGACACAACTTAATGGCATGAAGACGAGGGACCGGAAGAAAAAGCAATCTAAAGGATATGGGAGGGAAGCGAAAAATGCAGCTGATGTGGATGGAGCAACAAACACTCAGAAAATGGAACAGATTGCATTATCTGCTGCAGCTGCTGCTGCACAAAAAGAAGTTATCGAAGTTGAAGATGATCAGCCTAAAGGTAGAAGGAAAAGAGCTGGTGTAAAGAAAAGCACTAAGGGAAAGATTACGGAAAGCAACACTGCAGGGAATAATAAGAAAACAAAAGGGAATCAGGGGAAGAAACGATTCACAGAAGGTGAGAGTGAGAATACCGAAGGATATGGATCAGGAAATGCCAGCAATAAGACAGATGAAAAAGGGTTTAACTTACAGAACAATGAAGGAAAACACATTATGCATGATGAGGAACCAGGAAAGCCTATCCCAGAGGTCTATTTCTTTGCCCTGGAAGGTCAACAGCGCATACTTGAGGTCATCAGGCCATCTTTTGTTGTTGTTTATGATCCAGATATGGCTTTCGTTAGAGAAATGGAAGTTTTTAAGGCAGAAAATGAGAATCACAGTTTGAAGGTGTATTTCTTGTTTCATGAAGACTCAACTGAAGCACGAAAGTTCGAATCCAGCATTAGCAGAGAAAATCAAGCATTTGAGTCTCTCATACGGCAGAAATCTTCAATGATGATTTCCATCGATCAGGTACTCTACTTTGAAAGGACAATGTTTTATTTTCGTTGGTATTGTTTTAACACAATATTCAACTACAGGCCTTTTTTTAATGTCATGCGTTCATCAATCTTACTATGTAGAGGCATTCATTCCAGGATTTCCTAAAGTTTATCTATTGGTTATGCAGGCCATAGACACTCAACCCCTTTATCAGTCGGCAACAGGACTAGACCTTCATTCTTCAACCAGAAAGGCTGGTGGTCGTAAAGCTTCAGAGAAACAAATGCAGGTTTATGTTTTGCCTTCACTTCTGGCATCTTTTCTTGGTTATTGGTTCACCCAATTTATTTTTGACTGTTTTTATAGGTGGTGGTTGATATATGGAATTTGCTAGTAGTCTTCCATGTGTATTGCACCAGCAAGGCATAAGAATCATGCCTGTGACACTAGAAGTTGGAGATTACATACTCTCCCGGACATCTGCGTAGAACGCAAAAGCATAGCTGACCTCTATTCGAGTTTTGCCTCAGGCCGGCTGTATCATCAAGCAGAAACTATGACACGGTATTATCGTATACCAGTTCTGTTAATTGAGTTTTCACAGGACAAAAGCTTCTCTCTCCAGGTTAGCTGAAAAGGACACGTGATGATTTTATATATCTCATTATAGAATGGAATGCTAAATTCACCGGCTCATTTCATGTCATGTATAACAGTCTGCAAATGACATAGGAGATGATATATTACCTGCAAACATAGTTTCAAAGATGTCGCTGTTAGTTTTACACTTTCCTCGACTTCGAATTGTATGGTCACGGAGTCTGCACGCGACTGCCGACATCTTCATGTCATTGAAAGCAAACCAAGATGAGCCTGATGTTGATAAAGCAATGCGAGTAGGGGTCCCTACTGAGGATGGTCTTATTGAAGGGGACACAAGGTTTGGTGTTTTCTAGATCTTTTTTAAGTAGATGGTCTTATTGAAGGGGACACAAGGTTTGGTGTTTTCTAGATCTTTTTTAAGTAGATCTTTTTTAAGGATTTTTAGGATATAAGAAGGAATTACTTCCTACTAGATTAGGCAATATTATTTATGATTGCATGCATTTGACTTTTTGGAGGAGCATGTCCTATTGTCTCAGATAATTTGAGCCTTGCAATGAGTGTCAATAATCCTTTAAACCACAGGAAAGCGAGAATTTTTGCAGATTTTTACAGGATTCTGCCTTTTATTTTGGAAGTGACTAATATGAATGGCATAATCTTTTGATGGGGAGTTGATGTCACTTGCCAAATATTGATGTGGAGTTTATTGATTACTTTTGACACTAAAAATTCATGCAGTTTACTCTTCCAGGAGTTTGCATCGTTAATGTCCTCTTAGAAATTTCTGCCCACCATCAGAGACTTGATACTCCATTGTTTCATAGCCTATTTCCTGTCGCATCCTATTTTAAAGAATCAGTTTTGCTGCTCTCTTTCATATTCTTTGAGGTATGCTTACCAATCACTTTTACTACGAATCACAAGTTTGAGATTCTGAGCATCTGCCGCAAAATTTAGTTGCATATTTGAGTGGCACTAACTTTTGACCAGATAGTCAATGGGAACCAAAAACTTTTGTATAGTGGCTATAGTGAGATTCAATCAGTATGGTTTTTTCCCCTGCCCCTTAGTCTGATTTCTGTACTAATGTGTCCTTAATATGAAAATTTCTTGTACAAATCAAGCCAGATGCTTTTGCTGGCTATATTTTCTACTTTTGCATATCTTCATATGGCATTATAGATGCTTGCTCTTCATTATTGCAGGGCAGACAACTACAATACTACAGCAGTAGAATTGCTACGGCGTCTTCCAGGGGTTACGGATGCCAACTACAGATCTCTTATGGATGGATGTAAAAGTCTATCTGAGTTGGCTGTTATGACCGTAGAGCAGTTAGCAGAGCTTATGGGGGGTCAAAGGCCTGCTCGGATACTGCGTGATTTCTTGGATGCAAAATGCCCGAGTCTGACATGAGCAAATCATCATGCACAGAAATGTATATTATATGTATCATAGAATTATAATTTATTTTTATACCCATGTTCTCACTGATCAACATATTGTTGATCTGTTGGCCAGGCAAGAAGAATCTTGTAACATAGTTATTACAGTTGCTCAATTTATTGAAGAATCGCCAATGACAAGCTATCAATTGTCAAATATCATGGTCATTTGATAATCTGGAAAAGTTGGATAGAGGGGTGAAGTAACCAATGGTTTTTGCTGTATAGGGTGAATTGGTCCCTAATATGGGTTGCCATGTTTTTTAGTGCTCGGGTTTGGATTGCATCTACAGGAGTACCGTATTTCTATTTATTGCTTGTGATGGCAATGGTTGGTTGCTGCTCTTTTGGAGCACAACATAAAAGCTGGGTCTCTATTTTTTGTGTGGCTTAATTTGGTGATGTACTAAAGTAACATTTTTGGGATGTGATTCTCTGTTGATCCAGCTAGAGAAAAAGGGAATCACAGACCAAAAACTATTACCTTAACAATATCATAATTGGGGAGACATTTTCTTCAATCGGGGAGCCTAGAACCAGATTTCGGAGCTGGAATCTTGTTAGATCGATGAAAATCTCTCAAAAATTGGAGCAAGCACATGTTTTGTCCTTGAAATCTCTGTCGCAACCTCCTTTGCACCTTAGATCATGTAGCTTTCGCTGCCTGCTAGAGTTTGCCTTTGCACCTTAGATCATGTAGCTTGCACTGCGTGCGAGAGTTTAAGTTCAAACAGGCTTCTTGATCACGTCCACCGGTTGACTGACTGTTGAACATGTAAACCAAAATTCTTGAACCCAGTTATTTTATGATATTGATTGGTGCCATGTGGCATCATAGGAAATCACCATTGAAGGAATTGTTGATCTGATTATGATATTGTCATATGGCATCCTGGCCTCATATTCTTAAAACGATAAATTTTCTAGGTTTGCAGGCCATTTCCCTGTTTTTTTTCCTGTTTTTCTTCAATCCAGCTAGCTCTCACTAGAGCTCCCTTTTTTTATAGTATAGAAGCCCCCTATTCTTCCTGCAAAAATACCCTGGATATGCTTTGTTTTTGCTTTGAAAAGTCGGAGTAAATCCCTTGGACATGCATGAGAAACAAGAGCATTTGTATCAAGATTTCCAAAGCGAGCAATGTAGATCTTACGCAAAATTGTGACAAAACTAAGGTCTTACATGAGGTCCATGCTTACATCTTGGAATTTTCTTTTTTAAAGGACGACAAGCTTTATTTACCAATCAAAACTATAACAATATAAAATGCACGGACATGATTATAACCATAGCGGACAAACTGATCCAACTGAGCACAACCACTTATCTATGTATAAGAATGAATCTGAAGGTAAGCATGCCAAATCAGTACTTTCTTCTCTTCATCAAGAGAAGAACAAATATAAGCCATAACAATTTTACTCTATGTCAAGTGAAGAAGAATCTCATCTATAGTATCCATGCGTTTAAAGATAAACAACCTCCATCTCTTCCAGATCGACCATAAAATCCAGTCACACGCAAGATGAAAAGCTCATTTTTGCAGTTTGTGCCATGCATCAGGGTAGGTAGCGAGCAGAATTTGCTTGCTAGATCGAGATGTGCCAAATAAGACCATGCCTGCCGAAGCCACTCACATAAGAAAAAACAATGCTCAACACTCTCAACCATGTGCTTACATAAAGGACAGAGCTTTGAAATTCGATTTTATGGAATAGCCTGTTGACTCTGAGGCAGCTATGGATTACTTGGCGCACAAAACTGAGGCTTTGGGATGAAGCAACTTATCCCATATCCATGTCCAAACACTTTTTCATTGTGGCTGAGGGACCTAAAGATGCCATCTATTAGATGAAGGCAAGATTTCAGAATGCAGAAGCAATTTATACACAGAAGAAATAGAATGTCCTGGCTTGATACCCTGATGGCAACCCCATACAACTACTTCAATTTGTGGGTCGGAATCCTGTGGCAATAATGCAGCAATACGAGTCTAAATTACTCTATCCCATCTGAATTACAATAATTACAACAAAATTTTGTTTGAAATGCTTCCAATAATATGAGATGGCCAGACTCATATCAAGCTGCAATAATGCTTATACCAGCTGCCATCTATCGTCGTTGTGTCTTTATATGAACTACAACACTTAGAGGCGCAAGGGAACCCACCAGCATGGAGTGGACAACTGAAGACACGCCTCATGATTGATATGAAAAAGAGACATGACAGTGTCTCAAGCAGCAAGCAACCCCTTTAGAAGGGCGAAGCGTTAGAATACAGATGTATATAATAAAGCAAAGCCCAAGAAAGGAGAGGCTTAATGGTGGCCTTATGAAATGGAAGACAATCTGTGAATCGACCGTGATCAAGCAACCTCAGGCCAGAAGAATCATCCTTACCAACAAAAATCCTCCAAATAAACTTCGATATCATCACCTTACTTTGGAGGTGAAAATCCAACGTTCCAAGACCACCAGCTACCTTAGGTTTAATGCACTTCACCCAAGCTACCTTGGCCACATCTCCTACTTCATTTCCACCCCAAATAAAATTCCTGACACTGAAGAGCTAATAGAGCAGATGCCATATAGACATGAGTATTACTAAGAACACATTTAGTCACAGTTATTTTTCTGGGCATGGATAGTGTAGTGGTATTCCACCAAAATAAGTGCTTTTGAAACCCTCTAATAATTTCATCCCAAGCCTCTGAAGCAGAGACGCGAATTCCAATAGGGATACCAAGCAACTTCGTGGTATTGCCATGCAGAAGAATCTTGCATGGATACTCCAGAATACAAGGAGGGATGGGGCTGTCCAATATCCACAAACAGTACATTTTTGCCAACCCATAAGAACTCTTGATGCTAAGGAGAATATGTCTAATAATAGCTTAATATATTTTTGCCAACCCACAAGAACTCCTGAAAAGAGAATATGTCTAATAATAGCTTAGCATTATGAAGATTTTCAACCTCGGCAATAAGGAAAAAAAAATTGTCATCAGCATCTTGATTACTTACCTCTTGACAACCATCGTCCATTGGCAGACCTTAAATGATGCCATGCTGGGTAGCTACAGAGAAAAGCTGGGATAATACTTCTGCCACAATGAGCAGAGTCTGCCATCCATCTCTTTTTTTACTGATCAGAAGCAATAAATCGCGAAGAAACAAAAAGACTGTGCTTATTCTGCCAACAAAACAATGGCAGAGAGGGCAAGGGGAGGCCGTGAAGCAAGATGGTGCCATATCCGAGCTCCTCCATATTGTTAGAGAATGTCATTAACCCCCTCCCCAGCTATGACAAGCAATTAATTCTAAAATACCATGGCCATTTGATAATCCGGAAAAGTTGGATGGAGGGGTTGGAGTAACCAATTTTTTTTTGCTGTATGGAGTGAATTGCTTCTTGATTGCATCTACCAGTTCTTGAATGCGATTTCTTGATCACGTCCACCACATGAACTAGAATTATTGAACTCAATCATTATTTTGTGATGATGTCATGTGGCATCACAGGAAGACACCACTAAAGAAATTGTTGTTCAGATTATGATATTATCATATGGCATTCTCTCCATTCTGGAATTGAAATTGGCCCCCTTGTTCTTGCTGCAAACAATACCTTGGACATGCTTTAATTGTGCTTTGAATCGCCAGAATAAATCCCTTGCATGAGAAACAATGGTAGTTCTATCAAGATTTTTAGAGCGAGCAACGTAGATCTTAAGCGCAATTATGGCAATACTAAGGCCTTATATGAGGTTCGTGCTTATATTTAGAAAAATGAGCAGAGATTGCATTTTATCTCTTTTTCTTACTGATCAGAGGTAATAAATCGCCCTTTTGGAGCGAAGAAACAAAAAGATTGTGCTTATTTTGCTGATGGCATAATGGCAGAGGAGGCAAGGGGACGTCGTGAAGCAGGACGGCACCATAGACGAGCTCCTCCAAATATGTAATTCTCAGGTCATATGCTCCCAAAAAAAAAGGACCACGATAATTTGATAATTTGGAAAATTTGGATAGAAGGATGGTGTACCCAATGGTTTTTTGTTGTATATGGTGAATTGATCCCTAAATATAGGTTGCCATTGGAGTGTTTTTAGTGCTAGGGTTTGAATTGCATCGATAGGAAGACCGTATTTCTATTCCTTGATTGTGATGGCAAGTTGGCTGCTATTATTGCAGCACCCTTCTGCTCTTTTGGAGCACAACATAAAAGCTAAGTCTCTATTTCTATGTGAGGCTTAATTTGATGATGTATTGGGTAACATTTTTGGGATGTGATTCCCTATTTTGATCTGATGGCTGCTGGGACGGGCGGCAGCTGAGAGCAGCCCACCAGAGAAATAGGGAATCATAGACCAAAAATTGTTACCCTGACAATATCATAATCAGGGATATATTTTATTCAATTAGGGAGCCAAGAATTAGATTTTGGAGCTGGAATCTTGTTAGTTCAATGAGAATCTCTCAAAAATGGAAAGAAGCACCCTTGAAATCTCTGTCAGAACTACCTCTGTAGCTTTATTGCCGGAGTTTAAGTTCAAGCTGGTTTCTTGATCGTGTTCACTGATTTCTTGAGTGCATTTTCTTGATTGAGTCCAATAATCCAGAATTCTTGAACCCAATCATTATTCTTTGATATTGGTTAATGCCATTTGGCATCACAAGAAGACACCATTGAAGAAATTTGACTCGATTATGATATTGTCATGTGGCATCCTCTTCGTTCTGGAATTGAAGTGCTTTTAATCTTTTTGCGTAAGGAAGTTTTGGCTCCTTTTTTCTTTGGAGCGAAGCAACAAAACCAGGCCTACTACTTCAATGCTACTGGAAAAGAGTAAGCATAGCAAAAAACAAATACAAAAGAGCTTTGCGGTCCTCTGAGCTCTCAGAAGAACAACCTAAATTGAAAGCAACAAAGGAGGGAGAAAAACAAACCCAAACGACAAGTGGATGGCCTAATTTGTGTGCAAATTTTGCTGAGTCATGGCTCAATGAGATGCAGGAATTTGGTACCTCTTATTGAATGCGAGATAAGAACACAGAAAAGGTTGATATCACAAATCTCACTAGTGTTGCGCGTATTTAGTGGAAAGGGTTCGCTAAAGCCAATGGGTAGACTAGGAATAAATGTAAGTTTAAGAAGTTTGCTAAAGCATTCAAGGCCCATTATGTTCCCCAAGCCTATAAGTGCCAACAGATCCAAAATTTTTATTGGTTAGTCCAGGCATATACTGATGAGTTTATGCGGCTGCACTTGTATGTGCCAGCAAGCACTGAAAGGCGTGCTGTTGAGGGCTATATTGAAGGATTATTGGAGAAACTTAAGAAGATGGTTCGTACCATAGACCCCAAAACATTAGCAGAAGCCAAAGCGAAAGGCCTCAGTTTTGAATAAGAAGCTCCCAAGTTTGCATATCAGCGGCCCTCTAGTTTTGGCGGAGGCCAGTCATATACATCTTTTAGGTCTCGTTCACCCAGTCCAGAGCCTCCACAGCAATCCTCTTATCAGAAGCCTGATATAAGAAGGTCAACTTCAATGTGCTGGATAAGCCAAGTAATCCTACAGGTGCTATGCAACAGATTTTGTAGTCTATTCCGAAGGAGGCATGAGAGCAACTAAAGAAGGATAGGGCTGGTTACCATTGTTTTCACCCAGGGCATCGCATGTAGGATTGTCCATTTGTGATACAAATGGCTCAACAGCTTTAACAGAGGTTGATTGGAAAGAACTGCCCGCTCTAACTGACTTGCATACTCTAACAAATAACGTGCAGTGATATTCAAGATGTCATATTTTTGCCGCTATAGAAATTGGGAATGCAAATAGCCGGCTCATTGTTATATCCACTATTGGCAAAATAGACCCTAAACCCTTTCTTATTCTAAAGCACCCATAACTTTGCATCCCCTAGGTGGCAGAAATCTTGCATATCAAACTCTTGAGATCTAAGCCCCAGTTAGTTGTATTGGCAAGTGGAACCATACAAAATACCCAAGAGCACCAACTTAATTTAGACATACAGTTGTCAGGAGCATGCGTTGCTTTGGGAGCCAAGATCATGAACATTGGAAAGTATGACCTCATTGTTGGCATGGAGTTTTTGGCAGTTGCAAAGGCCAATATTGATTGTGAAAAATAGGAAGTGACCTTCATTGCATCTAATGGTACATGCTTTACAATTTCAGGTAATCAAGTTAATTCAATTATGGAGTGTATTTCCTTGAAGCAATTGGATAGGGTCATCAGAAAGAATAAGGTCACTTGTGTTGTCAAGATTGCATCTATAGAATCTTCATCTAAGCAATAAGAAGTTATTAGTTTGCCTAAATAGAGAATTTTCATTATCTTTTTCCTGATGAGATCAAGGACCTTCCGCCTTTCGAGGGGGTGACGTGTAGAATATCACTTGCACCTGATATTAAACCTGTAAGATATACCCCTGACTTGCCAGAATTTAAGAAGCAGTAGCAGGATATTTTAAAATTAGGATTCATCTAACCAAGTGGCTCACCTTTAGGGGCATCTATCTTGTTTGTTAAGAAAACGGATGGTATTCGGAGAATGTATATTGGTTACCGCCACTTAAATAAGCATACTATCAAGAATAGACATGCTTTACCTAGAATAGACCTATCAAAGGAGCTAAGTATTTCTCCAAAATAGATCTCCGATCCGCTTATCATCAGATAAGGATAAAAGAAGAGGACGTTCATAAGACAACTTTCAGAACTAGATGTGGCCACTATGAGTTTGAACATCATTATGCCTTTTGGACTAACCAATGCGCCCGCAACTTTCGTGAGGTTGATGAATGATGTCTTTCGTGAATCCTCGACGAGTTTGTGATCATCTTGTTTGATGACATCTTATTTACAGTAGGACATTAGAGGAGCATGCACGCCATCTTTGCCTAGCTCTCCAGAAGTTCCGACGGCATAAGCTTTTTGCCAAGTTTTCAAAGTGCAAGTTCACTATCATGGAAGTTTGAGTATCTAGGGCATATAATCTCTACAGATGGCATATCCATGGACGACAAAAATTAATGCAGTTAATGAGTGACCCACACGTACAAATGTTTTCGAGTTTCCCCAAAAGGATAAATGAGTGGCCACTGATGCAAGTAAAATAGCAATTGGGGTGTTCCGATGCAGGAAGAACGAGTCATGGCCTATGATTCTAAAAAGATGAATGATGCCGACCAGCATTACCCTACGCATGACCAAATTACCTGTGATCATGCGAGTTTTAAGGATTTGGCAGCATTACCTTCTTGGCAGACGTTTCCAACTGGACATAGACCATCAGAGCCTCCAATACATCTTTACGCAGCCACATCTCAACCTTAGACAAAGGAGATGGATGGAATTTCTTGAGGAGTATGACTTTGAGGTTATCTATAAACCTGGAAAACATAATGTCATTCCAGATGCTCTTTCTAGATATTCTTGATAACACGAACTCGTTGACATGCTGTTTCCACCTTCATGAGTGAGTTCGGCAAGACAATTGAGCAGACTCTTCTGGATGATCCTGACTTTAAGGAAGTGTAGCAAAGCTTGTCCAAGGAGGCAAGAGTTGATAAGGAATGTGACACCTTTTACAAGAAGGAAACTTACAAGACTAAATTATGTGTTCCAAAATTCTCAGGGATAAGAAAGCTTATCCTCCATGATACACATAATAGCCTTATAGTGGGACATGCAGGGTTTATGAAGACTTATTTTAAGATAAAATCTGGCTACCATTAGCCCAAAATGAAGAAGCATATTGTAAGATACATTAAACGATTGTCGGCTTTGTCGACAAAACCAAGGGTGACCAATTTAAATATTCTAGGAGTGCTTTCGAATCTTTGAGGTCCTCAACGCAAAAGTGGAAAATCATTACTATGGATTTATAGTGGATCTTCCATGGACAATGAGGGGATATGATGTCGTGATAGTGGTGGTAAACAAACTCTTTAAGATGGAATGCCATATCGAACCACAGACACTGCATTGGATATGACATTACCTTTTCATGAAGGAGAGCTTCCACCTTCACGGTATACCATACAAACTCAGTTTAGGATCCTAAGTTTTTTAGTGCTTTTTGGGTAGATTACTTTATCACTCTATAGACCAAGCTTTTTATGAATACGGCCTATCATCCGCAGACAGATGGTCAAACAGAATACACCAACTGGATCATTGAGGATATGCTACGGAATTATGTCTGGAAAGAGTCTAGGGCGGACTATATACATTTGGTGGAGTTCACTTATAATAGTATAAAGCAGGAGTCCTCGAAGTCTCCTTTCATGATAAATTATGGATACCAATGTCTGAGTCTAGATACGTGGCATAACCCTGTATCAAAAGTTGAAGTCTCTCAGCAGTTGCACACTGACATGCAAGCCTTAGTTGAGGAGATATGTGAGTACCTGTTGGATGCTAGAAGCAGAAAAAGAACATAGTAGACAAGCATCGGACACCAGGGGAATTTCAGGTTGGAGATTTTGTATAAAAAGTAAGGTTAAGCAAACCAAACTCAAAAATTAGAAATTGCAAGAAACTGGTTGCTCGATGGGCAGGACCTTTTGAGATCATTCAGCGAGTAGGTTTTCAGGCCTATAAGCTCAATCTCTCTGCACATCTTAAAGTTCATAAAGTCTTTCATGTAAGCCTTTTGAAGAAGCATACACCTGATCCAGATGAGATACTTGAGCCACCAACACTTTTAGAGATGATAACAGAACAACTGAAAATAGTTCGAGAAGCTCTTCTCGATCTGTATAAAAGCAGACACAGAGAACTCAAATATTACAGTATTAAGTAAAAGCACTTACCACCGAAGATGCCACACGGGTCCTCAAGATGGATCTTGGTAAGGCTTACCCAGACTTTATGCAAGAGTGCCAGGGGTGGACCATCAATGGCACTATCAACCAATGTTGTTAAAAAACCCGTTTTTTATTTTTAAAGTACTACTATAAAAATCCATTTTTATGATTTGGTATGGCCAAAAAATAAAAAATAAAAAATAAAAAAATTGCACATTCTTTGCATTGCTTTATTGGACATATTTGCTACTGTTAAAATGCACATTTTTACTACAAGTTATAAGACGTAGCATGCCAACAAGTAAATCAGAAGCTTATGCTACTATTAGAAAGTATTAAGTTCAAGTACAAAGATATCATAGCTGTTTTGCCATGCAACTCTTAAGAAAGTTCAGAAAAACATTATTATAGAGGTTAAGAAGTATAAGAATTATACATACAAAGATAAATAAGTTCAAGAATATCATATATTTGGATAAAAAAAATTACAGTCTAAGGATTTTTAAAGATTTTTAAGGATTTTTAAGATTTTAAAGATTTTTAACGTATTTTATATGAAATACGTTTTTAAAGATTTTTTTCAAAAATTTTAAAAATCTTCAAAAAATCTTAAAAAACGTTTTTTAAACGTACGGATTTTAACGTACTTAACAACATTGCTATCAACCCCGACTCCAAAGGTGAGCATGACTTGTTCCGAGTGCTAGATCGGGCGGGGATCATGCATGAGGGATTGGAAATAGTTGCTTCATAGGAAAGGGATAGATATCTAGGCATATAAACCACGTTTGTCTATGGCTATTATGGGAATAATGCCACTCCTTACACTGGGATAAATCGCTAGCTCTAGGTATGTTAGGAATTCCTCTTTCGATTATTTTGTTCATAGGGGGTGGTCCCGACAACCACAACATCTTATATTCTATTTAGATACTAATGGTACTGTGATTTTGTAGGCCAATAGCAGTGGGCTCCGTGCCTGCGGTTTCACCATGGTCCACTGAGGACCTATGACTTTTGTTTTGGATATATTACTTTGTATGAATGACTACGATCAAAACGATGATCATATATGATCATTGTATCTTTCTATTACCTAGTTTAGTACTCTTGCACTATTATAATCTAATTGTCTCAACGTATTTATCCACTGTGCTTCAATGCTGAGGACAACATTACTCCACGAAGGGGAGAATGTGACATTCCAAGTATTTTATATGCCATAAGTATACGTGACACATCACCATGAGTACTTAATGGTATCTTAACTATTCATGTGATTAATAAGTGGGGCAATGTAAGCTATGTTAAATTAATACTAATTTAATGGCTAATTATGCAAAATTAGTTAATCAATAATTACTTATGTCATTGTCAACTAATTATTAACTAACTAAACAGCAAGTGCCATTTAACCCAAATTGATTGGGCCAACGGTAGTTTATGAACAAAGTTCACCTAAATTGGGGCTTCTCCACCAAATTGTCCAAAATCGATTTGGGGGACTTTGGAAGAGCAGCAGCAGCTTGTTCAACCCCAAAGAGTATGGAGAACTTAAGAGACAATAGGTCTATCCAAGATACCGGTCAGTATGAATAGATAGCTTGGGTTTCTAGTTAAGACTTAACCCTTGTGTGACTAGATGGATGATTAATCTTATATTGATGCTCAATTTGAAGTTCTGGCACCAAAACTTAGTTTCTGCACCATGTTACAGTGCACTTGTGGGTTTGGGTTACACTTTTGCAGGTTGGCCTCTGTTATGAAATCCTTATAGTATAAGTTCTCTGATTCATGACCTTTCTTTTCATTCTGTACAGACATTTTTGTTAGCGGCACCAGGTACTTGAGGAAGAAGATGGAGAATGGCCAAACTACGAAGAGACGCACCTGTAATATCTACCATGACGAGGAAGATGTCGAGCAAGTCTCCTGTAGTACTCATCTAGGTGGAGAAGATGACGGTCTCTAGCAGCTAGACATTCTAGCAAGTTTGCCATCATTTTTTTCTTGTAGTACTTACTCACCTAGTGGATCACCATATGTATGGACTAGAGGTTGATCACATAGGTGTGAGATCAAGAACTCTATACTGTAAGGGTTGACAAATTATATATAAGCTACAAGAAACTTATCGCTTGGCCGTTTATACCTTACAAAAGAAACTTCGCGCCTTACACGGCCGGTACGAAACGCTTCTCTTCCCCAACTCGTCTATGCATGCTAGAAGATGTAGGATTTGAACCTGCATTTTGTTGCCTTGTTTTCAGTACCTGCACGATAGAACAATATTGATCATAACGACTTGTTACTGAAGATGTTTTGCATTAAATCAAAAGAGCATTTCTCTTCACTGAGATATCAGAAAAAAGGAGTGTCTCATCATCATCCCGTATCCACGCGCTAGAACCTGCAGGAGTTGAACCTGCATCCTTGGTCCCATTTTTTAGTAATGATGTTGCATGGAAGGATCTGAGCCTTTGGAATTTATTTAATTTTTATCTAGGTGTAAAAAATATGGTAAATGATGCCATTATTAATGGAGATGAAAAAACATAAAGTGGCTATCTAGATGTTTAGTAGCTGATCTTTAAGTAGCTCCATTGCTCCAGAGCTATCAATTTTGAATGGGGCTGATCTAATAGGTACCTATAAGTCATCAAGAGGATCAATGATCCAAAACATTTCCTGAATTGCTTTGAGTTATGAGTTGCTTTGAGTTCAGGTTGTTGGACAACTATTCAAGATATATATATATGTGCAGAGCAACTAGCTAACCAATTTTCTTTAATCGACACCGCTACAAAACATCGCTGGCTGGCTATGGCAGTAGATCTAGTGGGCGACAAAATCGTTTCAAGGGCCTTGCCACAAAATACGTTACCTTTATCTCAGCATTCTAGAATTCCTCCCCCATTTTGGTTTTCTTTGACAAATCTTATATTTTGGATTCCTCTTATTATTGGATCTTTTGTTTCTTGTAACTACATGGAGGCGTGTTGAGGTTTTTATTCTAGTTAGAGAGCAGTTCGTGTTGGCTTTTACTATTTCACAAACAATATGTTATCCATTTGGCTTCTTTTAATCGTTATCCTTTATCTGAACCGCGTCCTTTAAAGACATTCTCCCATAAAAAAGAGAAATAAATTTGATATAGGTAAAAGCGAGCGGGGCGACCAATGAGAGGCGGCCTTGGCGGCCTGATGTGGCGGCCCAGGGGCGGCAGATAAGAAGGCTCAAGAAGGCTATGGCTATGGCTCTCGCCATGGCTATGGGCGGGGCCCGGATCACGGACTTGCGACTTCCCTTTTTTTTTTATCAATTTCATGGTGGGGTTTTGTGACTCTCACAAATTTTTAGCTCTGGGATAAGAACACGTAGGCCAAAATCACGTGATGGGTGCTTTGTTTTGTTGGCCAGCCATGTTATTTGGGTCCCCAAATGAGTGCGCTTGCACGCCACGTCATTAGTAAACATATTCATATCTCTTCAATCCGCTTCTTATTCTTCTTGTGCTTCTTCCTACGCTCTTGCTTCTAATTCTAATTCAATCGCATCTTTGGAATCTGGTCCAATTTCCAATTTAGTCTTCTTTGCTTGAATTTCGCGAACTTGGGGATACCGTGGGGACAGGTTAAGAAGAATTTTGAGGCCAAATTCTTTGTTGGGCGAAGTGCATTTGTAGTATGATGCAAGATTAAGCATGAAAATTATCAATCGAATAATGGCGAGAGGTCCCGGGGTCGGGAAATTGCAAAAACTAAACCGAAATTTTGGGAAATCTAAACTATTTTACCCACTAAAGCTAGGATTTGCGAGGAGCAAGGATACTTGATGGTTGGCTATGGAGGATGGCGTATTTGGTCCGCTTGTAGCGGCGAAAGCGAGCCATTTGCTCATGGGTTATAAAAGGGTTACATTGAAAGGGGCTGCAAGGCTTGAATTCTCGTGGTCATTTCCTTCTTACATTTTTCTATGTCTCTTGCGGCCTATAGACATAGTTATTACGCAAAGGGGGTCTACGGTGTAGCATGGACTTCGAGGGTGACCATGGATTGATAAATCCGATTCGGAGGCGCTTTGCTGCCGCGGTTCGAGAGTACGAGGATATGGCCTGCGCCAAAGCGCTACCAACTTCCTTTTCATTTTGATAAGCGGGCCGCGATAATGGGTTTATCTCACATAAAAGCATTAAGTTATCCGTCTAGCAAGGTTTGCAGATTTGAAAGTGTTTGAGGAAAGGGATGGAGACAAACGCACAATTGAAATGGCGGTAGCCCGGTCGAAGAGCATGGAAGATGAGCTCATGGGCCCGGGATCACGCCGCCCACGCCAAGGCCTATGATAGGCATGGCATAGCCATTGTTGCCGCCCGAATCCGCTTCTTTATTGCCGAACACCGCTTCTTCTTTGCCACTCCCTGCCGCTTCCGGTAAGGCCATTCGGCCATTTTGCCATGGTCTTTGCTTTGCCATCCCGCCCTCAACCACAACTCCACCCACCGGCATTTGAGAAAGGCGGGGAAAGGGCTTGCGAGGGCAAGGAATGTAAATAATAGGAGAGATTGCTTGAGGAGCAAGAAAGAGAATATACTAGTTTGGCTGTGGCACGTGGCGGGCTGAAGATTTTTCTTTTTGTTGGAATTGGAAAATGCAATGGACACATACGTGTCAGGGCCAGGGCTGTGCTCAGCCCAGAAAAATTACCTCCTATTTTTTTTAAGAACAAAAATGATACTGCTTTATATATGGAATGATAATGTGTAACAACTTTGCAGAGGTTTTTTCAGCAAAAACCCTTCGGGATGGGGACTTGTTTTTGGAGTCTGTAAGCATGATAATTGGTGTCACTTTAAAGTTACATAAAGCCTCAAACATCTTTAATCTAAATAATGTTTCTAATGCCAAAATACCTGCAGTAAAGAATCAAGTGTACATAAGCTCCCAAATGATGCTTACAAATGTCATAAAACATAATGGGCAGGCGGGAAAAATATTGAGTTTTAGACCTATCTTAAATCCTATAATTTGTCGTGTCTTGTAATGTGTAGTGAAGTTTGAGTACAATGGTTGAGTTAGAAAAAAAATCAATTTTTTTTTTTTTTTTAAAGTGCTTCTAGAAAGTGGTGAATTGACCATCAAGCATTGCCGAAAAAAAACTAATATATCTAGCAGCCCATTGACTTGTTTTGCAATAGAAGGAAGAAATCCGCAAAAACCATAGCACTGTTGAAATAAAACTGTATACCATCCCACTGAATTGTTTCGGATCTACGTTTCCTATTAACTCAAAGGACAACACTCGCCCAAAATGGAACAAACAAACAATAACTAAACCACTCGAAGGAAGGGGTTGAAGACTAAGAAAAAGAAAAATCAAAAGACTCTATCAAGGAATCCTTCTACTTCGAAGTACCACTCGAAGTACCACTCGAAGGAAGGGGTTGAAGACTCGAAGGAAGGAAAAGAAAAATCAAAAGACTAAGCACCAGGCACCAACCAAAACCACTCTAACAACGCCTTACAAAAGCAGCCACAAAGCATATATATGATAGTACCATGGTATTAAGCAAGAAGTTTTGTGTTAAAAAGCTGGTGCTGCTTGAAGAACATTTGCCCATTGCCATTGTTTCGGAACCTAAACAACCTCTTTGGTTTAACGACAACGCTGAAAGTATTGGAGGGGAAAAATGATGGTTTTTTTTTTGCATGGACTGACTAAATGTTTGGGGCATTCTTGTGGACAAAGGTCACCACTCCGGATTGGATAGCACGTCTCAACGCCGGATCAGACAGCTTGGCGGAGCAATCCTGCCATTGCATGTGCGTTTGGGAAGAGTGGGAGAGTATATCGAAGGTACCACATTCAGTCTCCTGCATGAGACAGTTAAACATTAAATTTAATATGTAAAACTGAATCTAACAAACATGCGAAGATATAATGTCTAGAGGAAATCGACGTATTTATTCAAGCTTCAATAGTTCTTTGAGGTTCCTTCTTGAGAGACTTAACAATACGCTGTCTACCTAAGATAAAAATGGTGTCTTTATGATTTTTTTATTACAACCTAGATTTAGATTTTTTCTTTGTAAACAATGGCTCTGCTGAGGGCTTTTTCAGGCTTAGTCACACTAACTAACAATTAACCAAATTTCTAGGATATGATTGGGGACATATCCTCTAGAGATTTTAAGCAAATATGTCAAAATGCTATCAATAAAACACAATTTCTGAATTTTGGGTTCAGAAATACCAGCTGTAACGTAAATAACTCCTTAAGTTCTTCCCTGCTAAAATGCCGTCCACCAACAATTTCATTCTTTCCTCCAACAGTTGATGCAATTTCAGACTTCATTAATTGTCGCTGATATATCTTTTCCTCTATACTGCATGATTTTTAATTGCTTAATATTTGTTGTTTTATTGATGGAATTAAAAAAGAAGATTCAAAACAAAGCAATAATCTTTAGTATTTTTTTCCACCTGCCAGTTGACAACAATCTGTAGATTATAACGGCTTCTGTTGGCCTTCGCCACACACGTGCCATCGCCTGTAGTAAGCTGGTTAAATATAAAATCTAATGTATATACATGTTTGGCTGAAGAGAAATTAAGCTCCTTTTATGTACCTGAGCATCAGTGGCAGGATTCCAATCAGGATCAAACATGACCAGCCTGCAGAATATTGTCATCCAGGATGAATAAGACATCATCAAAGGTTCCTCTTCAACCTTTTAAATATCCCCACCTGTTAGCACCAATCAGATTTAAACCCGTTCCTCCAGCTTTGGATGACAAAAGAAATATCTGTTCAGTCCCACTTGTATTGAAGCGGTCAACCAACATCTGTCGAGTAGAAACCTCTGTTGACCCATCAAGTCGTAAACATTTCCAGCCCTGACTATCACACAGTGCCTAAAGCGTGTTTCTTTTGAAAGTTAAATAGAGGTCTCTCTTCATGTAGAAACTTCAAGAGATGGTGGTAATAAGACCTGAATCAGGTCCAATGTCCGTGTGAAGTTTGATACCACCACAGTTTTGTCGATGGATTCAGCATTTGAATTTTCAGAGATTGCTGACAGTAGCTTAGCTAAGCAACTAAGTTTTCCAGACAATTTCCATGTCCCAGGATTGCCGCTAGTGCCACACACACAAAGTATTAGCAGCAATTGCTTACATAACTCTGAACTTGATGTTCCTCCGACTCGAAATGCAGGGTTTACCTTGAATTTATTTCCTCCTCAAATTTGGAAAAGGCAATTGCTACACTGCTCATGTCATCGTCATGAGCAGAGAAAAAAGATTCTGATTGCATAACATCTTTGATTTCTTTCTGTGCAAGCATAGGATGGTTGCATAGCTTTCTTAAGACACCAATTGCTGAAAGAACATTCGCTGTTGCAGCATTTGTCACTAGCAAGCTCTTTACAATCTGCAAAAACAAAAAAATAGCACATCAAAAATCACAAAACGAAAATAGAAAAGGTGCAAGTAGGATGATAAACAGAGGAGTCCTATGTTACCTTTGACCTTAGAAACATGGTATATGCCAAGACTTGAATAGGATGTAGCTTGCAAAAAACAACATACCTGAATAGTAAATTTTATGGCGATATTGAATGGTGATACATTTAGAAAAGTACCAAAAATGCTTCATACTCTGCTTTAGATGGAAGGTACTTCATATTTATATCTGCAGTCCTCCTTAGAATGCAGAAGCTTGCCTTTCTTTGGAGTTCTTGAGACCTCAAACTGCCTAGCTCCTTTTCTTCCTTGCTGGAATTGGGAAAAGAAAAAGACAAGGCATGAACTATAAAGCACAAATAATCTATATCAATCCTGATAATTCAGTATTTTAAAAATAAGATGTAGATATATAGTAACTGACACATTGTAAGTCTTGCTTTGGAGCTGAATTTCATACGAGACAGGTTGAGGAGAAACAGATTGTAAGTTTTTTATTCAAGCATGAGTAAGAAAAGGACAACAAGCCCCATATTTATTTATAAGGGTTCCCCATAAAAGTCTGTCATTGAAACTTATATCACATATTTCAAATATGCGCCTTGCCTGGAAGAAACAAGCAATTGCCAATGCATGTAATGCAACAAGACAGAGGACTTATTCTCCTATTCAATTTGGCTTTCACATTTTGTAGCTACTAAACATTGCACTTTGAATTGCAAAGAAAACCTATTATACAATCTAAGAAGATGATAATCTGGATGCAAAGATAGTGCATAGCATCTTCCTTTCTTATGTGCTCCAATTCGATTATACGAAAATTATGCTTCAACCTCATTTAAGACCTATTCAAAAGCATCCTGAATGCAAATGAGTTGAAATAAAACAGTTATCGTTTAGTCTACAGGAGGGAGGATCATTCCAAAAGGGTTCCATGCAAATATGGAACTGGTCAAATATAAGGAAAAGAAAATTGTAGACTCTACCTGGCATTACGATCTCTACTTCTGTTGATAGGAGTAGCGTAAACTCTTTTGAAAGCAGACAATGGGCCAAGAAGGTCGGGATTTGCAAATTCCATCATTGCATAAAATTCATTCAGGTCATTTTGTACTGGTGTCCCTGTCTGTGAGAAGTTTAAAAAATACATACTTTTTCTCATGACTAATTGCCATAACAAAATCTTTGAAACGTAATTATGGAGGACAGAATGAATACTTCTCTTACAAGTAAAATCCTTCGTGGACATTTTAAAGAAGCCAACGCATCAATTGTCTTGTTTCCAGCACTATGCCATTAAATACGATTGGTTGTTAAAATCTATAAACTTGAAACAAAATGACATTCATAATTATGTACCAATTCTTAAGACGGTGAGCTTCATCACACACAAGAAGACCTGGATGAGCAGCCCCTATAAGCTCTTTGTGATTTCTTAGCATCTCATATGATGTAATGAGGAGCGGTGAGAACTTATCATCTATGAAATCACGCATTTTTTTCTGTGCCTGGTAATCCAGAATCATGTGTCATATACAATAATGGGGATAAAGAATTCTTACACATAAGCCAAACTAAAGGGAAATACGTTTCATCTAAGATGCCATTGTGACCATAACCATGCAGAAGGTTGTCCTTGTGAATGCATGCAACATAAATCCTTTTGGGATGGTCCACGTTGCAAAGACGTGGACCATTCTAAAGTCGTACCTATGAGATTTACTTTGGAGTGGATCTGCGAGCATAGAAATCCTTTTCATCCTCTTGAAGGACTGCTATTTTGCTCGTCTTATGCTTAATATAAAGCTACCCACTAATGAGAAACGAGGTTATGCCAAAAGCAGCTTCTGCTGCTTGAGACACGAAATTACTGAGATATCTACTAGGTTAAAATTGGAGTTTGTCATTCTGGCACACCCAAAATAATTCCGTTATCAAATTTGATGCAGGTCGAGCTTTTTTATTTTTCCCCTTTTTTCTTTAAAATTAGGGTGTGTGTTTCTCTTCTCACTGTCCTGCTTACTTCCTTGTACTCTCTCACGGAAGGCAGGTTCTCTTCCCGGACCATCTCATTCAATCTCAAAAGGAGTAACCATGAAAGTGTCTAGAAGAAGAAAGGAAAAACATAAGCAGTCCTTCAAAAGAGAAAACAAATCTGGCATCACTTGAAACTTTGAGCCCGTGGCCAAGAAGACAAAAGTTTCTTAATTTCATTGTTTTACTTTTCTTTTTCTTTTATAAGCAATATCTCTAGGTGGCTGCAAATGCGCCCTAGCTGGACATGATTGATGTATATTTGGTCTCATAGACCCAAGCGGTCTCTCGTAGACGTTAATATAATCTTTCATTCTTTCTTTCCCTTGAAAAGAGTGAACTCCCTTTCAAGGTCTGTAGATTATAGGCTGGGAAAAGGACACATCCTTTACAATGACATTTTAAGCCAAATTTTCGTAAGTGCTATTGACAAACCTCTTTAGTTGAAAGGCCAGCATGTACGATAAGAGCTCTTAATCTCTCAATTCCTAACCACTTACGTACCTGATAGTATGGAAAATTAAATAAAATGTTATGAATTACAGTAATCAACAGTTTCGGTGCAACTCCTATCACAATCATAAAGAAAGAGAAATCAATACACAAGTGGTCAGCCTTTCAACCAAAGAACAGCTTCAACTATTACCTCCTTTCCCCAGTTTTCCACTAGTGAAGAAGGACAGATCACTACGGCATGCCTTAGAAATGGCTGACCTGAAACACCCTAGAACAACAATACAATGTTTAAAAAATATAGAATAAATAGAAAAGAGTAAACATAAGCATGATCCATCACATTATGCTGATTTTGACAATTTCTTGCCCCTATACAGACTGACATTTCTTGTTTGGTTTTGAACTCTAAAATTCAGGTCTTCACATAAACAGGTAACATGGAAATGGCATAAGAGACAGAACGTAAGTCAATAGTATTCAAGTCAGTAAAAGCATAACGCAGTTTTGCTCCCATGTGCTCAAACTCTGATACAAAACATCATATATACAGCCTTTTTCCGAGGACACCAAAGATAAGGTTATAAAGCAATCTGCTTCAAACCAGTGTGTATACCGACATTGCTGTGTGATTGCAGTCCTCTTCAGATATTAAAGAGCCCGCATAGACCAACCCATTAACCACAGTTCTATGAGCATGTGCGCAATATACATGTTCTTGCCCACTCAGTACAATCGTATATTATTTCTAGAATTATTGATAAATAACTTCTAACTCTTAACGTAAGGGTTGCATACCCGTTGTAACAGTGTCCATAGTAGAGCAATGACCTGGATAGTTTTCCCAAGACCTGCAACAATAAAAGTAAAGGTGGTAACACATGCTTTTATTTAACTATGAATTGAGGAATTAACAATACGCAAGTATCGAATTATTAGAAGAACCACTGCAATCAGCAACAAAGTTTCTCCCAATGCAGGAAAGAAGGCCTTGCCACATTTGCACTTCTTTCCTAGATGCATTGCAGATGAGAAGAATGGAACCATTCATATTCAACAGTTTGGATTTCAGGAACAAAGATGTTTTTCTAATATATGGGGAGACATAACATGGGGACAACAACTGCCATTTAGGAAGAGCGAATCCTGCCATAAATACAAGTCATAATTATACTCCTTTTCCTACTTACAAAATATATTATGCGTCCCCCTTACCCATTTCATCAGCCAAAAGACATCCTCTGAATGATGAGGCCCTTAAACCCATAATGCACTCGTACATGAACTTCACTCCTTCCCGCTGATGTGGACGAAGCTTAGATGCAATATACTGCTTGCAAAATATAAATGAAGCACCATTGGTTGTATATTTCAGGCTATAACAGGGAATCAAGTACACTTACGGGATCAACGACAACTGGGCCTTCACCATGAGAAATTCTCTCTAAATTTAGCACCAAAGAATCCTACAAAGACAACATATCAATATTACGAATATAAGATTGGGATCTCAAGCCTAATGTGGAACTCTGCAAGCAGCGTGGCATTGCACCAAATGCATGACTACACATTCTAAACATACCAGGTTGTAAAAGAAAATTAAGATTAGTTGCCATGCCACACAATATATTTGACCAGATGGAACACCTCATGACTTCATCTAATTGCTGTCCTTAAACTAACGTTTACAAGAAGGTTGCCTAAACTATCATTGCTATTAATCTTGTCGAGCACTCAGTTGCAAATATAAGGATTGACTTTGACGCACAAACTCCACCTTGTCCACACACATGACGACTATTAATATTGACATACAGATGCTCAAATACCACGTCCCCAAGATTAAAATACCACTATATCCCAAACGCCTTCTAGCAGCCAGATGCAAGTGAAAAGGAAGATTTTCCTCAGGGAGATCAATACTTAGAACCGAAGTGTAATGGAACATAGTAAGCACCTGGTTAATTGTCATAGCTGAAGCTGCAGGGCTGCTGGACGTTCAATGCATATTAATAATGGAAATAATGTAAAAAAGTACTAGGTCAAACTGCTAGACCTTGTTGACGGGATAGCAAAGTCCTTCCTTCGTAGGGCATCAGACTTCGCGTACATAGTTTCCCGAACGAGCTCTTCCTCTTCTTTGGACTTCAATCCCAGGACTTCAATCTTGTATTTGCCAATCTGCAAAATAGATTATTTCAAGGTTCTAGAAATGCTCTATCATATCAATTACTTAAGCTGAAATAGAGCACCTCGATAACCAAATCAACATCTATCCTTTTACATTTCGGGAACTTTCCCTTGATCACAGTCTTGCCGTGCATATCCGTCAGCTTGCTAGTATCCAGGCATACAGCCAGAACTCCATCAATCCATGGACCATAACACTTGCCACTCTTTCTCACACAGAATAACACATTGTAGTAGCATTGTTCAGCACCCTCATTTTCTGGATCATTTATGGCCCTGGAACGCACGTTCCTCCATCCTTCCTTCGATCCAATGAGATGTTCCATTTTCTACATTAAAAGACTACATTAATCCCTAATGCGATCAACACAATCATCATTTTCTGAAGTAAGCAAACAGTTTGGTCCACCTCTTTCGCAAGACCATGATCTGACAGTAAATTCTCTTTCTCTTGTGCAGGTACATTGAATATGCGTTTGATCGGCCGTGAGGTAGAGAGCTGAGCTAACTGGGAGGCCGGAATCAAAGGAAGAGGGCGCTTGAGACCTCTTTCTGCCATCTTTTGCATCAACGAATGTGCATCCCTCGAAATAGTGAGAAAACGCCGACGTAATAAAGCCCCTCGAATGTGTTTGATACGTGTCTGGACTGTAGCCAATTGTAAGCTGTTTTATATATCCCCTTAACGTCCTGTCCCTCAGCATTTAGCCGTAGGATTAAATCCCAGCCGTCTATTCTAAGAAGTTATATCCAGTAACAATTTGGGCTAAAACTGTTATGACCATAACAAGAATGTTATGTCCATAACATCTGTTTTTTTGGGCACTCTACTGTGGACCGTGGTCGATCCCTCACAAAAGGCCGCCATAGCCAGGCCTCCGGCCTCCATAGCCAAGCCTCCATGGACGGAATAAAGACATCTCCAATCTGTTTGACGCATTTAAAGCGGGCTGCACCGAGCGGATCATGTTGCCGGTGTCAAGAATGAGAAGGGATTTTTGGGGCGAATCATCCGGATTTTGGGGCCCTAAGTCCGGATTTGTAGCTTGGCCGAATCATCTAGCTTGGGCGCTTCATAGCCGTACGGAGAAGCTTTTGAGGGCATGGCTTCTTTGCCGGCCCGGATCAAGCGATCGAGAAAGAGGGCGGAGACTCTAGGATTGAATCCACGTGTATGAGCTCCAGCCTTAACTGGTCGGAATCTTGCCCCTTTGCACAGCAACGGAATGCCAAGAGAAAAACAAGAACTTGCGAAACCATTTTCGAGTCGAACTTGAAAAACAAGAACTTGCTACCGCGACTTAGTAGCGACCCATTTTTCGGCATCGCGAGGGACACGGAGGTGGCTTGAGCCCAACCCATTTGTTGCTGTCTTTGCATCTTTTGCTTTGCCGAGTCTCGAAATGGGTCAGCGATCCTTCAAATGTTGTTACGTGAGTTTTTGTTACGTCAAGCTGGCATTTCGATCTTGAATACGGTGCCAAGCTTGACTATGGCGGCCACTGCGCTAAATGCCCGGCCCGGGGCGTTTAGGCGATATGCGTCCTCCTGCGGCGTTATGGGCGGAAAAATGGCCTCGTGGCCATGTGACCCGCGAAACTCCTCGGCCCGCCGCATGCGACCGGAATTCGTGGCCACATGGCCACTCCATTTTTATGGCCATAACTCGAGAAGGGCGTTATCTACCCCTTCACAACACGGCCCTCAAGTTTTACTCTTTGAGATCGATCTGTCGGCCGTTGGTTGCAATGGTGTTACCTAAAAATTGCATAAACATTTAGTTTGTTATGCCAAATGGCCATAAGCACCTAGCTTGTGATGAAAACCACTATAACATCACAACAAAACCACTATAAAACTCTCGGGCCCAGGTTGTTAAGGGTGATAACACCCTGGAATGAAGGTGTTATGCCCTATTATAACAAACGAGGGCTGGAGGCCCGAGTTTGTTATAGTAGGGCATAAACCCGATGTAACAAAGCCTGGATGGATTAAATGCAGATGATCCTTTATGCACTTGTCATCTGATTATTATTGCATGTTTTAGAGATAGATAGATAGATAGATAGATAGATAGATAGATAGATAGATAGATAGATAGATAGATAGATAGATAGATAGATAGATAGATAGATAGATAGATAGATAGATAGATAGATGCATGTTTTACATGGGCATGTATTCATTATACGATATTTTAATTGGTCGCATAGGCAGCAAGCAGGCAGCACTCCTTTTAGGAGAAGGAAATGCTATATGGCTATTAGAGCAAACAAAGGTCAGTGCATCTTGGTCCAGAATTCAGATGATATGATATCAAATAAGATGGGCAAGCATATCTATGGTGTTATATTATGGCATTGCACAGTTTCTAGAGTTCGAAATATTGACACTATTTCAGATTTTAAAGTTTTAGCAATGAATCCTGATTCAAACCATGTTGAACTTGGATTGACCTTAAATGCTATGAAGCATGAGAAGGCACCAAAAATACCGCCACCCAAACTACGGCTTGCTTATAGAGAGCTACAGATTATAAGCATTTGCTTGAAGAAAAGCTATGCACTTTATCTGATCTGGCACACTGGAAGAAAAGAATGAGGTTTTGACCAATCTTATTTTGTAAACAGCAGGCTCGATTTTTGTTTGACTAAGAATAAAAAACATAACTGGACAAAAAGCAAATTGTTTGATGCAGAATGCCTTGCTGCTAAAAAGATTGCCAACCATGTTCATGTAAAGCAATACATAGGGTTAGTTAAACATAAAAAAAAGAGACGGTATGGGAGACATCGGGGAAAATGTGATGTATGTTGAAAATATTGATCCCAAAAAGATTTTGGCATCGTTCTAAAACTATGGAGATAATAGTTGACATCTCAAGGAGTGAGCTTCTAGATTGGTTGAAAGAACTTTATAGTAATCCCCAAGTAGAGCAAGTGATAATTGAAGGTGAGGCCAAATAAATATTTACTATGGCAGATGTAGAAAATGCTCTCAAACGAATGAACAATGGGAAAGCTAGTGATTTTAATGGGCTTTCGGTTGAACTATTCAAATGGGGAGGAGATAAGCTCCATTTACTACTAATTGATTTATGCAATGAATGCCTAATGAGAGGCAATTTTCCAGGTGAATGGTGTATGAATGGCATTATTCCTATCCATAAATCTGGAAGCAAGAATGAAGTGAGAAATTATCGGACAATCTTGGCAATTTGTAACGGTCCTGGGAAGTTAGGGACCAGTATTGTACAAGTATTTGTACATAAATATATGAAGATACATGCATGGCATATATCCACATAAGCAAAGGTATAAAAAAGGAAAAATTTAGAAGAGGGCTTTTGTGGTACGTGAAGTTCTTTGCAAGAGAAGGCTATTTGGAGCATCAAGGTAAAGATGCATCGGAGCTTGTCGAGGCGGAGACTAAGACGCATCAAACCTTTTTACTTTCAGGTGGGGTTTGTGAATTTACGAAGAATTACATAACCTGTTCATAATTTATATGTATATGCTAAAATTCTGGATTGGTATGAGAAATGGTATCTGTGTTAAAAGTAGAGGCGGCTGCGCCAAAATCGTTGAGCCAGATGTATTACTCTGGAAACTTCGTAAATCCACAGGGAATAGGTGGAAATTGATCTAGAAGATAGTAAATTCACGAGTTATGAGCTTCAGCAACTGTTTTTATCTGCAATGAAAATCAGTGGAGATGGATTCGAATCCGTTAGAAATGCTGGGAATCATACTGATTTGCCTGAAATAGGTAGATATGGTCTTCTAAGCTGCCAATTTGGCATTGGATAGTCCTTGGACGTGCCTAAACAGGTCGGATCCCCTGTAACAGCAACACTGGATGGTGACCCAACTGCCCCAAACAGACCCGAATCCATCAGAAACGTGTCAATTTGGGTTTTGAAGGGGCCGATTTGGCTTCAGAAGTTTCTGGTTATGCCTAATCAGGTCGGTCGTTTCCCAAAAACACCCATGTGCATGTCAGATATCAGACCCAATGTTGGGTCTTGACCATTTGGTTGCTAATTGTTATTTTGTGTTTCTTTTGCTTTTTAAAAGATTCGCTAACTAATGGTGCAAACAAAAATAAAAAAAAGAAGGTGATAAATGGGAAATAAGAAGGACCCAAGGCGGGAAACGAGCACGGATCATCAGCAACTGAGTAAGCCAGTGTAACTGCAAGAGATTTTAATTTTAATTTTAATTTAATTTATTCATTAAGCCATTTAGGCCCCCAGGCCTCTATGGCAAACAAAATACATAATGTAATGTAACGTAATATAGGCACTCAATCCAAAGCACCTGAAATATCAAACCTATCCATAAGATTAAATAAGTTTCTAATGTCTGTACGCTCCATCCAAACATCCCTAAGATAACTTATGTGCAGGTATTTCTAGTAGCTCTCTCAAGGTCTGGCTCTGTATATCATATTTGGTTCTAATATTCTCATAAAATTTGGACATTCGAAAACTTGGCTTGCTTACTTTTCAATTTCAGGGTCTAGGCATCCTAGGCAAAATCTCTCATTACGAGGTGTTCCATTCCATCTATCTATTTCAACATGTAGCTGATGCGATGATAACCGCAACTGAGAAATTAACATGCGGTTCTTTCTGTTGATGTTTGCAAGCAAATACTCCTGTTCTTCATATGTGTCCAGCTTATTTATATCATCAAGATAGAACCTTTTTTTAACATCTCCGTCTGGTTCAAGCTTCCACATTTCCTTCAGGACACAAGCCTTCACCTCCCCATAAACTTCTTTGTGCTTAATTGACTTCAGCCACACATCATGTCCAAGCCACTTAGTACTCCATTTTCTCACTTCACAATACCACCCCTTATCCTTGGATTGCTCAAGGGCTAGGCGAGGAAATCTATCCACTTCCATTGTAAGAACCCTATTAACAAAAGTTATTGTTCTGCATAGTGCTTCCACTTCTAAGGGTAACATGCCTGTCTCAGCCAACATCATGCAATATGGAGTTTGTGGCTTTGCACCAAGCTCACTTAATAAAAAATGCTTCTGCACATTCTCAATGTCATTCCAGCATTTTCGGGATAATCCAGGGTCCCATACTGGGCTACCATATAGAATAATTGCTTTCACTTGAACTCCAAAAAGCAATCTTCGTAATTTCCAATGTTCAAAATTATTAAGCCTACATTGATAAATCATACCATAAAAGGCCCGCAATCCTCTTGAAGCGCGTTTCTAAGCCGCCCTTGTCCATCTGTAATTACATGTCATATCAATCCCAAGATATTTATATTCTGTCACCTTTTGCAAAGGAGCACCGCCCACTGTAAATATAGTGAAATCCTTGCCGCCAAACACCATAATTTTTTATTTATTTACATTAATCTGCATTTGCTTAGAGGAACAAAAGGACTCAAGCACGTCCAAGTGTCTCTGTAACCCACTTGCATCCTTTGAAATACTATATATCATCTGCAAACATTAGCAATTGCAGTACATATTTCCCAAGCCTTGCTCCCATGCCACCTAGCCTTGTCATCCAACATTCGAGCTCATCTATAAGCAAACCAAAAAGAGTAGGAGAGCACGAGCAGCCCTGTTTAACTCCAATTGTATTTTTTATTTTTTCAGATCCAGAAAAAGGAAAAGAAAGCTCAACAAAAACTTCATTATAGAGACAAGCAACAGCTTTTCGCAATTCAACAGGGACTTGCAACAATTCAAGTCTTTCAGCAAGATGCGTGCGATTCACTCTATCAAAGGCTTTAGTAAGATCTATAAATGCTAAAAATCTCTTATTACTTGTAACTTTGGCACCTTCCGTGAGCACTCTCAAAGTGACTAGGTGGAGTGATCTGTACGAAAGCCTGCCTGTCCTGGTGCTCTTATGTTTTGTTCTTCTGCCCAGCATGTAATCTTAAGTTCAAGCATTGCTGCAAATAATTTAGCAAATACATTGCTCACTATAATGGTTCTATAATTTTTTACTCTATTTAGACACCATTCTATAGGGAAATATCCTCTCAAGAGTGCTTCATTGCATAGATCTACCAAAAGGCTACAAAGCTCGTTTCCTCCCCATTTAAAAAACTCAATTGACATACCTCTTGAATCACAAGCACGCCCATTTTTTCATTTTTTGTGGGGCTATTTGTACATCTTGTTCCGTGAATATGGGTATAGCTTCTCCTGCGCAATCCAAATTACCTGTATCTATTGTGCTATATAATTATGAGACCAAAAAGAGAAGATCATCTCTTGTTATATCTCCAATTTCTGTCTTCTTAGATGACCTGTTTCAGAAACTTCTAAGAATAAATGTGGATCTTTCATTGCTTGAAAATAAAACATTATGGAAGTAAGTATCTAATTATAATTAGATAACCAAAGCAATTGTACGGGCTTGCTCCTAGAGATGGGGCTAGCCTAGGGCTGCTTGACCGGAGTCCCAGGCAGTTGCGGTCAGGAGACTCTATGGATTTTTAAGCAGGAAAAGTGTAAGTGGGAGACTCTAGTTTGGGGCAACAATTAATTAATTAGCTATGAAAGTGGAACTTTAATATTAAAACCTTGAAACCATATCTAAGGGAGCTTAAATAAATAATGTGGTGGAGTGAGTCCTGCATCGACCTTATAAGGATGGTTTGAGCATGGTACATCAACATTTGAATCGCCATTATGGTTTTCACCATTGATCTAGCTACTTGGACATGGTTGGTTGTATGGGCAACCTCGAGAATGGCCAAGAGTATGATCTAGGCACATTTTTTGTAAATATTCTAATGAACACACATGTCATGGTCCTTGCATTGTCCCAATGTTGTTCTTGATATTTTGTTATGTACTTGGAACCTCCGGGGTCGGGCTTCTAGGTTCGGTGGCCTAGGTTGCTCCGGCATTCTCATGTCATCTGTGTTCTTTGTATCTATGCTCTGTGACACCGGGCGTAGCTTCCTAGTGAGGTTGTACGTCAACTCTTGTGACTCCGTGGTAAGAGGTCCTCCAGCGCCAGACATGGGCTGGGAAGGGTATGCCCATACGATGTTCACACCACCAACTCTGCCAACGGGGCTCGAAATGTGAGCTGGCAGGGCATTTCTCTGCTAACAGGGCCTGCTTGTAGGCTGGCTGCGCTTCCCATTGACCCAGAGCTTTGTTATGTTGTTTTGGTACTCTGACTTTGTGTTCTTTGCCCTTGATGCTTATGATGTTTTTTTTTTGTTGCCATTGTCTAACACTGCACCATAGTATCTTTTGTGTTTTGAATTGTTCATGTTAAAGTTATCCAAGATGCCAGAGTGTCTCCATGTATGCAGCAGCAGCTATGGGATCCCCATTTAGTCACGAGGACTAACCCCAGTGAGTGCATGTGCAGTGAATACGCAAGGCCGCGGTCAAGTTGATGGTGGCAATTTAGCCGGGAATCATGCTTGAGTTCTAAAGCTAGAAGTTTTTGTTTGATTTGCTCAGTTGCTATTGTACATGTATATTGATAACACATTGTAAATATTTGAGCTGTTGATTTGCTCGATTAGAGATTGGAATATATTAAGCTTATGAATATGTTGAATCCATGAGCAGAGTTGTCTATTGAGTTTAGACTGTGGATTTCAATTGCAACGGAAGATTTAATTCTTCACCTATATTCACACCAACACAAATCTAGCCTTAAGTTGACAAGTTATCGAGTTGCCAGGAGGGTCAACTCGGCAGGCTCCTCACAGTTGGTATCAGAGCAATGTGGGATCTTAGAGGGAGTTTGGAAATGAATAGTACTTTTGAAGTGATTTATTAATCCTATTGTCTATGTGCAGAGTATTAGGAGATCATGGATGCTGATGGTGCTAGTAGTGCAGGGGGAGATGGAGCCGATGGAGCTTCAGACGTAACTAGTATCCTGCAAGCTATTCAGCAAGCTCTGCAGCAGAGTGCATCACAGCAAAAGAGTGAGGCTGAGAAAGCAATTGATAAGGTGTTGAAGGACACCAAAAGAGAGGTGTTCACAGGTGAGAACAAAATAGGGAATGATGCTGATGCCCAGCTTCGTGGGGTAGAGTTCTATTTTGATTTGATCAAAGCTCAGAATTCTGTGAAGGCTCTGCTTGCAAAGGCAATGTTAGGAGGCTTTGCAAGAGTTTAGTGGGAGACATGCCTGATTGATCTGTGGAAGACTCTCGTACAGGCTATATGGGCTAATTTTAAGACCGCTTTTGAGGGTCATTTCACACCTCCAAGGTATAAGGTTGAGAAGATGAACGAGTTCTTTGATTGTGTACAGACTGACACGGTGTCAGAATACAATGAGAGATTAAGAAGGTTGCAGCCTCATTGACCTGCTATGGATAAAATCAAGTTGTGTTCCAGATTTGTGAAGGGCCAAACAGATTTGGCGGAGAAAGCTGCATTAGATACCCAAAGGAAGAGACATGCACCTTCCTCTTGGCCAGTTGAGAACTCGTATGGCCGAAGATGATCGTTTAGAGGGGAGCCATCTGCTAGTCCATCTATGGAGGTTCAGAGCAACAATATGAGGAATCGGGCAAGTAGCAGCCAGATTGAAGATAGTAAGTTACCTCCACGGCTCGATGAGGAAAGGTAGCGATGCTTTGAAGAGGGAGGTTGTTTACATTTGTCATTGGGGAACATGGCACACAAGAAACAATTGCCCGGTTATTGAGGGGCGTAGTTCCTCAACGCCCATGGATTCACAACAACTAGATAGAAGTGCCATGGGAGCGAGAACAAACCAATCAATATCAAATCTTTGGTAGAGGCAGAGCCCGTGGAGAGCCTAGATGGAATCAAAGGGAGTGTCAGCCTGAGGAAAGATGGGGTACAGATGATAGAACCATTGAGCGAAGGCAGCAAAGTGGTGAAGCTAGAGCTGTCGCAGTGATGGATCTTCCGCAACATCAAATGTTTGTGTACGCTGCCGAAGCTCCATGTGATGGTTTTGCTTTTGTCTCATTGTTTGTAGCAGTTTGTGTATCTTGCTTAGATTGCTAGTGCAAATTGTCAGTAAGCATGACATCTCCTAGGATTGACCCATGAGGACACGGGTTAAATTTTAGAAGGGGAGAAATGTAACGGTCCTGGGAAGTTAGGGACCAAGTATTTGTACATAAATATATGAAGATATTTGGCATTGGATAGTCCTTGGACGTGCCTAAACAGGTCGGATCCCGTGTAATAGCAACACTGGATGGTGACCCAACTGCACCAAACAGACCCGAATCCATCAGAAACATGTCAATTTGGGTTTTGAAAGGGCCGATTTGGCCTCAGAAGTTCCTCGTTATGCCTAATCAGGCCGGTCGTTTCCCAAAAACACCCCTGTACAGGTCAGATATCAGACCCAATGTTGGTCGTGACCATTTGGTTGCTAATTGTTATTTTGTGTTTCTTTTGTTTTTTAAAAGATTCGCTAGCTAATGGTGCAAACAAAAATACAAAAGGAGGAGATAAATGGGAAATAAGAAGGACCCAAGGCTGGAAAAGAGCACGGATCATCAACAACTGAGTAAGCCAGTGTAACTGCAAGAGATTATAACCTAAGAATAAATGTGGATCTTTCATTGCTTGAAAATAAAACATTATGGACGTGTCTATAATTAGATAACTAAGGCAATTGTACGGGCTTGCTCCTAGAGATGGGGCTAGTCTAGGGCTGAGTCCCAGGCAGTTGCAGTCAGGAGACCCTATGGATTTTTAAGCAAGAAAAGCGTAAGTGGGAGACTCTAGTTTGGGGCCACAATTAATTAATTAGCTATGAAAGTAGAACTTTAATATTAAAACCTTGAAACATATCTAAGGGAGCTTAAATAAATAATGTGGTAGAGTGAGTACTGCATCGACCTTATGGGGTGGTTTGAGCACGCTACATCAACATTTGAATGGTTTTCACCATTGATCTTGCTATTTGGACATGGTTGGTTGTATCACCCTCGACAATGGCCAAGAGTATGATCTAAGCACAATTTTTGTAAATATTCTAATGAACACACATGTTATGGTCCCTGCATTCTCCCACTGTTGTTTTTGATATTTTGTTATGTACTTGGAACCTCAGGTGGTAATTAGGGCTTCTAGGTTCGGTGGCCTAGGTTGCTCTGTGCGTGGAGAATGTGCTGGTCCAACATGGAACAACGATGACTGCATTTGGATTACCTGCGACCATTATTCGTTGTGATTTGGTGCTAGAAGAACTACGAAAATATCGTGAGCATGGCAAGTATTTGCAAGAGGCACATGAGATGGGTGGCAAAATGAATAGTGATCAGGCTTATTTGTATGACCACATTACAGCAATCACACAATATTCTGGAATAAGGGCTCCAATGTTTATTTATGGAAAAGGAGGAACTGGCAAGACTTTCCTGTTGAATGCAATCTGTCTGCTGATCAGAGGTCGTCAACGGATTGTATTGACTTGTGCAACGACAACTTTAGCAAGCCATTTATATGTTGGTGGGAAAAATGCCCATTCGTTGTTTCAGATCCCAATTTGATGATTAATGTAACCTCCAACAAGGCAGCATTGCTTAGAGAGGCCGAGGTAACCATTTGGGATGAATTTGATATGGCAAATAAAGCTGTGATAGAATCTGTAGATGTTCTTTTACGAGAAATCTGTAATAATGATTATCCCTTTGGGGGGAAGTGCTTTATAGCAGCCGGGGATTTTAGGCAGATTGCGCCTATTGTACATGGATCTGGAAGGCAAGCAACGATAAGTGCATCTATTAAGTCCTCATCAACGTGGAGATCATTTGTTGGTCACAAGTTGGACAAACCAATTAGGAATGCTGGCGACCGTGACCTCATAGAGGGTGTAACATCGATAGGTGAGAACTGGGAAAGTGATGTTGTGACCCTTACACTATTTTGAACTACAAATTCGATAGATGAAGCCAAGGATTTCTTGTTCCCTGCCAGTGTATTGGCATTGCCAGCAATGTGTGAGAATCGGGCATTTCCACTAAACGTATACGTTGACGAATTCAATAAATCAATCCTTGATCATTTGCCGGCGGGGAAAAAAAATACTTTAGTTATGATTCTATTAGGGAAAATCACCAGGTTATACATACCGCGGGATCAGCTGAGAATGATTTTCTGCATAATTATGAACATCCAACCTTGCCACGGCATGTGCTTGAACTAAAGGAAGGAGCTATATGCCACATCATGCGATTGTTAGATGCAGAAAAGGGACGTGTGAGAAATGCAAGGGTTGTTATTCATTATATGCATGAGAGACATGTGACTGTTCGATTGGTTGGAGTAGATGGCAGTTTTGATGAATATATACATCCTATATCTCGTGCAGATTTCTATCATCAGCCAAAAAATTCATCGTTCACTATCTATCGGCGTCAATTACCATTGAGGCTTGCATATTCAACGACGTTCCATAGTTGTCTCGGATTGACATTAGATAAAATTGTTTTAGACTTGCGAACTGATGTGTTTGCACATGGTCAACTCTACCAGCGTTAACCAAGGATTCGTCGTAGAGATGATGTGCTGATACTGCATAACAGCATGACGTCGTCTGTCTCAACTAAGAATGTAGTATACAGGGAGCTTCTAAAGTGATATTTAGAACTACACTTCTGTCATATGTTTATACTATTTTCATGGATATACTAATAGCTTTTATTGCATTTGTGTAAATTAACTGTGTTGTTGCTGATATAACATTGTATTGGGTAGTGGGGAAAGTACTAGAAAAATATGGCATGTTTGCAAGCTCACTCCTTATGTTGCTAATTGGACGATCAAAGTACGAGTAATGTCGAAAAGCATTGTAAGAGCATTTGATAGTAAATTATGGTCGGGGGAAGGTTTTCAGCGTTGATTTATCAGATGGTGATGTAAGGCTCTTAAACATTAGTTGAAATGTCAAGTACAATCATGAGCATCGTCTTCATATTTGCAAGGAGACGAAATCCAAGCAACTATGTTTGACATGTCGGTAGAGAAATTCCATGGAACACTGGAAGTTGGCAAAGTAGGCTCAGTATTGTTATTTTCTATTGCATCTTAGAGTGTCATGTTGTGATGTTTGGGGTTTTGTTCATGTGTTACAGGTTTAGTACATATCTAAGGGAACAGTTCGACGTGCAAACAAGAAATTTTCAACATTAAAGCATGATTACCAGATAATCCTTGATGTGGAATCGACAGTGGAAGGGTCAAGAAATGATGGTCTTGATACAGAATTTGGTGTGCGGTCAAATTTTGTACGAATAGATGGGCTGCGACCATACGTGGAGAACAGACTATTGCTTGGCAGGCACTTTGATCCATTCTTATGATGTTTGCAAGCTGCTAAGTATAGTCAGTATTAACATTTGTATGCGTGACAGACGTCATTGGTATTGTTTGTGATGTGTCGGGTGCTATAAATATCAAGAGGAAACGCAATAACGAGGATGTGTTGAAACGAGAGCTCACATTGATGGAAAGGTATGCAGTGTGTTAAATCAGTCAGTGGTCTATTGATATTGTTGTGGATTAACAAAAATGAATATTTGTAGTGAACAAACTGTGAAGATAAGCCTGTGGGGTTCTTTGGCAACAAAAGATGCAGAAACGTCGATGCAGACGGTGCATGATAGCCCTGTTTGGGGTCTGGGTTCGGGAACTCCTGGAAGACAGCCCTCTGTGAGGACCCGTGGATCTAACAGGAGAGTTCGGGGGACTATGTCACGCGGGATTTGCAAGAAGAGAAGAAGAAGAAGAAAACAGAACAAATGAGAGGAAAATGATAAGCTTCCTTGATATCAATGATGAACATACATGAGCTCTCGCAATAGAGAGAAGAACTGAAAGGAGACAAGACTCAAAACTCATCTAGAACTCATGTGCGAGCTCTAGTCATATATATAGTACAATGGCCTTGGGCCCAATATAGACACTGACCGATCTCGGTGCCGACTCTCTGGAAGGAGGCGATTGATTTGGTGGAATGTGGGCGGTGCCTCTTGAAGTGCCTAGAATCATGCTTGTGCCGACGCTGGCGGTGACGGGCCGTCACTTGTCCGCGGCGCCTCTTGATAGGCTTTGATCGCGTGGTCTCGCCGGGCTTGGTCTTCTAGCCGAGCCTTTGATGGCTGACCCGTGGCTGGATCGAGGATCCTTGAGCTTGACTCGTCTGTCAGATGCATGAATAGTCCTGCACCGGGGAGGCCTGGGACTAACACCCCCACCAAACGACACTCGTGAGTGAAGAAAAGGAGGAAGGGTTTCGAGGGCGGGGAAGCCATCTACGAAAGTGATCCTCACGGAGTGAGGACGGGCACCATTATGGTACTGGCCAATGAGATCCTGGCGTGTTTGAAGAGCAGGAGGAGTGTTGTGGCCAAGGGCAGGATCTGCATCAATAAGAAAGCGAGATCGTACCATGTCTTCAAGGGCAGCATGGGCGTCTGAAGAAATGTACTGACATTCCATGAGGAGGCGGTGTCGGAGGCCAAAGGCACTGACACTGGCATTCGGATTGCAGTGAAAAATGGGACGCTGCCGATTTAAGGAGCTGAGCAAAATGCATTTGAGAGCAGCACAAAAACCTGCTTGAAGATGGACTGAAGGATCAGGTGAGGTGGTGGCATTCTGCAAGAAGGTGTCAAGACCATGAAGCGCATCCGCCGGCCGTTGCCAACCACGCTCATTAGCAATATAGATCCAATTCGTGGTGGTATCCAGAGTGGCACCTTCTTCCCAATGTGAGCGGCGAACAAAACGTGGATCCCACCGGAGATCCGTCGAGATCTGAGGTGGAGTCCATCCGGCATGACCATCCATGACCTTGGTCCAAAAAGGGAGGCGCCAATCAGAAGTCAGGAACCTGGGGCGTGGAGGTACGCCCAGGGAAGCATAGGGAGAAGGAACCATGCCCGTGGGCGTGGGTTGCTGAGCGGTCTCCCTGAATTGACTGACAAGATCCGGATCAAGAGCTTGACACCAACGATCCCAAAGAGAAGCAGAGAGTTGAGAGTTGACAGGAGGGCTATCCCATCCCGTGGGGACCGTCTTGCTATCCAACAGAGCCCGTAATTGATTATAACCTGCGAGGTGCTGCATATAAATTTGTGCATAGGGAAGATCCTCGGGATGTCCTAGATACTTCCTTATTCATTGCTGCAGCTTCCGCTTGCGAGAGAGAGATAAATGATTGGCAAGCTTCGTGCATGTACCCTCGATGAAGAGTGTGGGTCCCGAGCATGATCGCAAGATATGGATTGTTATCCTGAAGCAACCATTGCACAGTGGGGTCACCCTGAAAGAGCTGGCGTGGCCCATCTCGGAAGTGTTCCTGTGTATCACCCAGATAGAAATCATGAAATATGTAAGCCATGGGCTGAACAACTCTGAAGGTGATAAAGTCTGGATCGGCACAGTGTATGAGATCAAAGACCAAAAGGGCACAGCATAACCCTTTGTCTTCAATGGAGAGTTTCGCCAAACCAAGAAAATCTGAAGTTGCTCGTGGGAATATTAGTCCATCTCACGCATGCCACTTCGAAAGGAAGAGGTGGCGGCGAGCAACCACATAATCGTGATAGCAGGAAGGAACTGGGAAGTCCAAAGGCATTCTGTGAATAATGGCGGTATGGCCGTCAAGTTTTGCTTGAGCCTCATCGCCAGATCAATAGCTTGCCGCGAAATTTGTTGTTCAAGATCACGGATCCGTTGTCCTTTTCTAGCAAAGAAGCGTGATTGGTCACGGACCCTTCGATTCGGTGAAGTGTTGACCAGGAGGAGGATTGCCCCGTAGTATTGAGACGGGCACGCAATCTCCGCGTCATCAAGAATCTTCTTTTACGCACCTCGTAGTTTGATCTTGAAGAGAGGTGAGCCGAGAGGTCTCAGGTAGAAAGCTGAGCGTCAAGGAGGCAATTTGAGCGTCCCCGGCGTAAGGTTTTGAACTTGAGTGCTGAAATTTTCACAAAGTTCGGAGTACAAGGCGTTGAGCTTAGCAATATCTGCGTCCTTGGTACCCAGGAGAGCTTCTTTGGACTTGTTGTGCTCCAATAAATTCTGAATTTCTGATTGGAGCTGAGCCCTGATCCGCAAGTTGGCTGGGACTTGATCCCATGCACTTTTGAGATCTGTATGAGCCTGTAAGAGAGCTCCATGCTTGTCTTGAAGTTTGGCCTCCAAAGTTGCAACTTGGGCAGTGGCAGCTTGAAGGTCCCGGTGTACCGCATCAGAGGCCCTTAGTGCCATTTGAACCCCGTTCATAAGAGCGTCTTGGGATTCTTGTAACTTGAGAACAGCAGCTTGAGCATCCTGCTGATACTGATACAACAACTGACGAGGGTGTTGTGGTGGTGGAGCCGGCTGTTGCCTGGTTTGTGATGTTTGGGAAAGATGGTGTGAACTGGATGGTGTAGCGGAGGAGGAGACAGTGACATGGGTGTGCTGATGTTGGACATGACCAGTGGAAGAAGGGCGTGAAGTGCCAACTCGGTTAGTCTGTGGAAGGGACCGCTGAGTGGAATTATGAGAATTTTGTGGTGTGGGAGGGAAGTAATGACGGATGAGGGCTTGAAGGTGGCCTCCCACAGAAACTTCAGAAATGGAAGTGGCACCCCGAAGGCGGTCCACTTCTTGGAGAAGACGATAGAACATCAATTGGGGCCAATCTATGTGGTGGTTGGAGTGTGTAGCAGTGATGACCATGTTATAGAAAGGTTTATTGATATGGGTGTTCTTGATAGAATACCCAAGGAACTTGCATACGTAAACTTAACAAAGGTTTCCGGAGGCTTGTCGATATTGGTCGACGATGCACATTGGCATGATAAGGAGGTGCACCAAACTCGCGGACATCTAGATCCCGTATGGCGCACCATGATAAACAAGGGGTTTGCAAGGGAATATGAAATACCTCAGAAATCAAAATGTTGAGTCAAATAAATGGTGGTGTCATCGACCACAAAGTGGTGTATCCATGCGGTACGTTAACGATATTGGCGATGAACCGTGGGCTTGGTCGATTTGGAGCCGGAAGTTCCATTTGAGAGAATTCAGAAAGCTTTTGTCGCTCAAATGACTTCTTTATTTGGGCCAACAAGGGCTTCACGGAAAGTGGGTGTCAAGAAGGATCTGAGACTCAAAAAGAGCCGGATCCTTGGGAGCAAGAGGCTTGAAATGTAGAAAAATCTTGGTGCAGCCATGGTAACGATTTGCGTAAAACTAAGAGTGATTCAAAGGCGGAGGACGAAAAGCCAAGCACCGGAGGACAAAGGCGCAGAGGGAACAGAAAAAGGTTTTAGGGCTTAATAACCGGAGGCTTAAGAGGTATGAAGAGGGCGAAACTGGAGCCGTTGATGGTGCCAGGTGTCGAAAGATGCCAAGGAGTGTATTGAGAGGCAAAAATTTGGCTAAGTCCCCGAAAAACATAAGGGAGAAGCAATGAACGGTGAGGATGAGACGTGAGAGAAGGATCGGATGTGACAGGTGGCCAAAGGACACATATTAATTGTTGACGGGTATGAAAAGAAGCAAGGGCATTTAATGCGGTGCAACTCGGTGGGATATCATGAAAACGATGTGTCGAGAGAGAGTACCTCGCTAGATTTATACGGAGAAAAGATTCTCGCTTTAGAAAGAGCCTTGCATTGCAAACACGTTGGCTTAATTTCTGATTGGTCCACGCCGACAAGGGAGTTCCTCGCTTGGCTATATAAGACAAACCGAGTAAACGAAGGCATCCGATGGCGCCAAAGATGGTCTCGCTGGCTGGTTTGAACGAGGATCGACTATGCCCACGAACCGTCGTGAGTGGATTACCCGCAAGATGAATTGTCCGGACCTCGGGCGCCGCCACAATCGTGGCGTGAGAATGGGCGGTTGGTGTCTTGGGATGGCTGAACATCCCGACCAAGACCAACGGGATGGAGGTGGTTCCGCACCTTCGCTGGGATCCCGAAAGCAGAACCTCTACCATCTCCTCCTCGCATCACCTCTCTTTCCGAACCCAGTAGAGGGTTTTTCCCTCTTAGGTTTTAGTAGATAGGGCTCTGAGCCCGTTTTTGTATATAGGGCAGTGCCCATAGCGGAAATAGCTGGGCAGCGCCCGCATTTTGTAAAAAATATCCACTATAATATAATATGCCGCCTTTCTAGTCACTTTCTGTGGTGTTTGCTTCTTGAACTGTATCTGTTTGTTGATTGTCGCCAGGTGATGAAATGTTTTGAGACGAAAACCATTAACCAATGTAGGTAGTGGAGTGCCATCTAACTCTGCTAGTTGGAAAACGCTGGGTCTAACCACTTGAACAATTTGATAAGGGCCAAGCCAACGAAACTTGAGTTTACCCGGAAAATTTTTGTACCTGGAATCATAAAGAAGAACCAAATCGCCTTCTTTGAATGTTTTTGTCTTCAGACGTTTGTCATGTAAAGATTTTGCAAACTGTTGTCCATGAAGAACACGAATATAAGCATCCTTCGAAGTTCATCCAACTGTTTCTAATTGATAGACCCTTTCTTTGAGTGCAGTGGATTATGAGCAAAAGAGCCGGTTGAAAACGGAGTGTTGGAAGGATGTATTCAAACGGCATGAGAGCTTCCCGACCATAAACCAATTTAAAAGGAGGTGACCGGTAGCAATCTTGAAACAAGTATTGTAGGCCCAAAGAACAAGAGGGAAGTTTTGTTTGCCGGGCTTCCCGGGAAGCGCCACAAATTTTCTTGAGAATGGTGACCGAGTTTTGTTGGTGCTTTCGCCAACCCATTACCTTGAGGATAATAAGGTGTGCTCTTGTGATGATGTATCGTGAGATAATCCGCCAGCTCCTTGATAGTATGATTGATGAAATGGACACCACGATCACTGACCAGCCGGGTAGCCGAATCGAATGGATAATTTGTTGATAGAGGACCCTAGCCGCTTGCCGCAGGTGTTGTCCGAAGTGCACAAGCTTCCGCCCATTTGGTAGCGTGAAGTCGGTGAGAACTGATCGTAACGCACGGGTGTGCGCGCAGAGGATCTATAGGTCCCACAAAGTCCATTCCCCATTTGCCTGAAGGGAAGTGGCGTGGCGACCGGTGTCAAGGGAAGAGCGCCACGGTCGTAGCCCCCACCCGTGGGCAAAGCGCCACACGTCTTGGCGCATGGAGCATCTTTGAAGAGTGGGCCAAAATACCCGGTCGGGAAGGATTTTTGCGCCGTGGTGTCACCATGAAAATGACCACCACCTAGCCCTTGATGAGCTTCTAACAATATCCTGGAACTTCATGAGGTAGGAACACCGCCGAAGGATGGTGTCCTTACCCTTTTGTAGAGATGTCCTGCAACCATGGTGTAGTCACGGACCTCGGAGAAATTGATGGCGACGGGATTGTCGCTTGGTGAGAGAGCCGCCTCGCCTTCGGTGGAAGAGCACCTCGTGAGGAGGTACCGCTGAAAATCATGGAACCAATGTGGTGTTGCCTGAAAAAAGAGCCGAGCATCGTGAAAGGCGTCGAGACTCCGGTTGAGGGATCATCCTGTGTGGATCGTGAAAGATAATCCCGACTATTATGAGATTTTGCCGGCCTTATGAACAAATTTCAAAAGGAGCAAATTCTTGGAGAAGAAGGACCCAACGAGCAATGCGCCCGTGGGCGTGGACTTGTTGATCAAATAAAGGAGTGCTTGGTGGTCCACAAAGAACTTGATTTGACTGCCTAAAAGGTAGTGACGGAAGCGTTGGACACAAGAAAATGAGACCCAAAGCTTCACGCCTCGTGGCGAGAATAGTTCGGGTTGATTGAGTTTTCACCGGGCGTAGCGATTTGGTTTGTCGGCGATCATATTCTTGAGAAAGAACAGCTCCAATAGCAAACGCCGAGACATCTACATGAACATGAAAGGGCTTGTCCCATTGAGGAGGAACAAGAACGGTGCCGAGTAAGCAAAAGCTTCAAATTTGTTGGAAAGCAAAGATCCACCGGGAATTCCAAGCCCGGTGGATTCGCCACCGTGAGTTTATGAATGGGATCCGCGAATGGCTGCTAGTCCGTATGAAGGTGGAGTAATAATTGACCTTACCTGTGAAAGAGCGTGTCTCCTTGATATTGGCTGGTGCTTGAGCCTTGAGCACATAACCGATTTTGGCGGGATCGTGGTGATACCGCGCCGGTCGACAACATGGCCTAACGTAACACCGTGGAGGTGACACAAAGGTGCATTCAAAAGATTGAGACTAATGCCGGACTCATCACATTTCGGAAGACGAAGTTCCATTTATCCAAATGGTCAGCCATGGAATCAGAGGGCAGAAGTCATCTTGAAAAAATTTGCAAGAAGGGATTTTCCTTCATGAAATCATGAAAAACGAGAGCATGATGCGTTGAAACATTGATGGAGAGTTTGATAATCCAAAAGGAACCACCTTGTAGGCAAAAGTGCCCTACCGGTGGTGGTGAAAGTAGTCTTGAGTTGATCAGATTCTTTGATTGAGATCTGATTGTAGCCGAAAAACCATCCATGAAGGAGTACATCTCATGTCCGACCACTTCTTCCGAACCTGGTGGGGTGAAGGGAAGTGGAAAATGATCACGCCCGTGGCCTGATTGAGTTCCGGTAGTCCCACGCACGCGGATCTTACCATTGTGTTTGAGGGCAATGACGATGGGGCTCACCCATTGAGAATGTTTGACCTCATAGATCAAACCTGCGGCAAAGGAGTTTGTCAATTTCGCCTTGACGCGATCACGGTAATTAGGGTTGAGCCGGGTAATGCCGTTGCTAAACTAGTCGTGCATCAGATTTGGTAGGAATGGTGAGTTCCCCAAGCGTTTGTTGATTCCCCTCAAGATCTCGTAACTCCAGTGCTAAAATGTGTTTGAATTTTTGAGCGAAGCTTGACGGCCCTGATACGATAAGGGGCGGAAGATTTTGCAGCAATGCGATTAAAGTTGATTGTTGCCCACGCCCACGATCTCTACTCGAGTCCGAATATGGGGTATTAATGATCTTGGACAATGTGTGCAAGGAGGTTGGAGCATAACCGGACGCGGCACTTTGGCGTGGTAAAAAGAGGGGTTGCCGAAGTTTCATCCAAGAGGAGGTTGCTTCATGACAAAGGTGTACATCAACGGGGAGTTGCGGAGGTTCAAAGATCCGAAAAGTGATCAACACGTTGGATGCGATTGCAAGGAGCCAGGTAAGGGTCAAGCAAAGCAGCCACGACTGGTCCCGATCAAGAGTCATTTCTCCCTAAGGATCGCGATATTCGAGGTAGGATGACAGAGGCGACTCGCGGGTGGAGCCTGAACTTGATAAATATTCCGAGCTTCTTGAGATCTCCGGTCCGAGAGAGAGGGTTCGCGATGTTCACCGAAATGATCCCGCCTGTTTTGCAAGTCCATGGTGGCATTGAGGTGACCATCGGTGATGACTAATCGGTCCGTGGCCCAAGAATGGATACTCTTGGCCCTGGCGGAGAAAAGGTCCCGCCGACCAACATTTCATAGTCACTGGATCTTCGCCGACTTTCCAAACTCCAAATTCCATGGGGAAGCCGGAGATCACCGATGTTGATGTGAAGAAGAGGTGTGGCTTTGAGGTCGCGTGATATGGCCATTAGCCAACTTGATGTCATATGGGGCACGAAAAAGAGTTGTGTGATGCCCATTTGTTTGCGGAGTTTATCCGTGATGAGATTGACTGCGCTACCTCCATCTATTTGAACATGGTTGACTTGCTGATTACCCACCGTGGCATGGACCGTGGGTGTAGAGGTAACCACCGCCCCCAACTAAAAGCAGGTTTGGGAGTGGTAAGCGGGTCCTTGAGCAGGTGACGAGTTTCAAAATGGTTGCCAAGCTTAAAGGAATTTTGATCTTGGCTAGCTCCTCTTGGAGTTCTAAAGGCACATGAGAAAAAGGATCTGGCCGGGTTCCTTTGGTCTTTGGAGTGCGTGGTAGTGAAGCAAAGAACTTCTTTGAGTAAGTCAACCTCGGGCAGCAATATTGGGATACGCCCCGAGGGCGTGGAGGTTGAGATGTGGAAGGTGTATCTTGTCTTTGTTGAGCTCTGGTGGTGGCATGAACATTTGCCAATGTGCGGCCTTGGCAGCCTTTGCATGAGTTCAAAATGCTTTGGCGAACTTTTGGCATGACATGTGGCATGAGCTTCTCCAAGTCAGGTGCAAAGTGAACCTTTTTTTCGTCCTCATGAGGAATGGTGTCAACTGCAAAGGCAGGTTGCGTGCCATTCGGAATAATGGTCAAGGGACGTGATGCCCTGGTCTGGCGTGAAACTAAACCAACCCAATTTGACGGCTGGACTGGAGGATTAAGTGCCTGAAAAATTTCCTCCTGTGCTTGTTGATCCAGCTGAGGTTGATTTGCTGGAGCTGGTTGATAGCGTGATTGCTGAGGCGCTCTTGGTGGCTTCTTAAGAACTGGTCTCGGGCCTTGTTTGCCATTAGCAATCCAGAGTTGGTAAGCCGTGAGGCGGACCGATGTGGTCTGATTTGTGCCAGGAAGCTGTACCTGAACTTGTGGAAGTTGAGGACACGCCGTGGTGGTATGACCCCATTCTTGACAGTGATAACACTGAGCTTTAGAAGGATCAAAAGGAGTACGTGGGTTGGGTCCCCGTTGTTGCTCCTGTTGCTGATAGAGTTGAGTGGGTTGCACCTGAAGTGGTGGCTGCTGATAGTGCGATTGTTGCTGAGGTGTGGTTTGCACTTGATAAACCATTTTGTTGCGGAACGGTGTGGGATGAGTGCGAGTGCACTCTTCCGTGGCATGATTGCACATGTTGCATCGCTTGCAATGAGTATGGCCATTGGTGGAGTTGCACTCATTTGCCAAATGGCCTTGTATTTGCAAATATGGCACCAGATCCGCTACTGTGGATTAGCGTGTTGAGGCTGAACGGCCCGTATGTGGAACCATGACAGTGGAATGAACGGGAGCTCTTGAAGAGCCACGCCTGGGAGGAAACATTGACCGAAAGTGATTGACAAGGTCGATAGCCCCGCTCCAAAGTCTTGGGGCAGTGTATTCAGTCATGAGTCGAATAGGAGGAAGTCCTTGGAGAAACCGGACCAAAATCTGGCTCTGTGGGGTACTCATTGAGCTTACTTAGCGTATCGTGAAGTCGATCCGCAAAAATCAGGCGCACTGCGGGCTCTTGTTGAAGTTCATTGAGTTGCTTGAGATGAAGTTGATCATCATCCGTGGTCCCATAATGAGACAGTAAAAGCAGCCGCATTTCCGACTGGATCTTGTTTCCAATGGCTTTTTGTTGGACATGAGCCATTGATGAGGAGAGCCACGCCAGGTGGTGGAAAAAGATGTGGAATTTCAGTTGAGGTTGGCGCGATGACCATTTAGGACAGCTAGAGCCTCAAATTCTTCCATGTGGGCCCCGAGCACTTTGGTCTAAGGGTTTGCCTTTCGTGTTGCCAAAGGTGGGAAGTCGGTTCGTAGAGTCCGAAGGTAGATGTGAAAGTGCTTGGCTGGACAGGAACAGATAGTGAGGATATTGAGGTTGAGTTGGATGTGGCATGGTGCCCGAAGGACCCCGATGAAGGGGTGGATCGGTTGAGGAACTAAAGTTGCTTGAGCATTGGTTTTGAGATCCTGTAAGGTTGTAAACAGGAAGGCAGTGGGAAATGTAGGGAAAGGATATTCCCGGTAGGCGAAAAAGAGACTTGTGGATATCCTTGCCCACCCGGGAGATGATGGTTGTGAAGGAAGAGGCATTATGGCTGAAGAATGATGGATGTAGGCATGTTCAGGTGTATGAAAGCACGGTTGAGAAGGTTGAGCCCGATAGGGCTCGATAGTGATGAGGTGATCGAGGTTGTGAGCAATATTTGCACGCTTTGGGGCGGGAACCGGGACTCCAGACAGACACGAGGGTTGGTGGCGCTGGATCGAGCCCTAGACCAAGATGGCCTCCCTCTATGTCATAAGCGCAGATCCATACATGTCGCAACAGCTTCCCGGACACCGATGGCGCTCCAAGCAAGAGGTCGTCTCGAGAAAGGAGTTCTTCCGGGCGTGAAATTTAGGACGCACATGGCTTACGTATGCAGGATGGAATCGCATCTAGACCGGGGCGCAGTGTTTGGGGTTGGGGTCTGAACTGGGAACTCGAAGACAGCCCGTGGAGGACCCGTGGATCTAACAGAGAGTCCGGGGGACTATGTCACGGGATTTGCAAGAAGAGAAGAAGAAGAAGAAAAATGAATAAATGAGAGGAAATGATAAGCTTCCTTGATATCAATGATGAACATACATGAGCTCTCGCAATAGAGAGAAGAACCGAAAGGAGACAAGACTCAAAACTCATCTAGAACTCGTATGCGAGCTCTAGTCATATATATAGTACAATGGCCTTGGGCCCAATATAGACACTCGACCGATCTTTGTTTCGCTCTCGGAAGGAGGCCTGATTCTGGTGAATGTGGGCGGTGCCTCTTGAAGTGCCTAGAATCATCGCCGGGCCGACGCGGTGGGCGGTGACGGGTCATTACTTGTCCGAAGCGGCGCCTCTTGATAGGCTTTGATTTGCGTGGTCCTGGCCGCTTGGTCTTCCTCACGAGCCTTTGATGGCTGACCCGCGGGTCGATCGAGGATCCTTGAGCTTGACTCCGGGTCCGTCAGATGCATGAATAGTCCCGGTGCCAGAGGCGCGGGACTAACAAAGCCCTATAGTAACAATCACAAAACCGCATGCAGTAGTTTTGAAGGTCCGTAATAGGCGGTTTGATTGTGGAGGCCTAAATCTATTGACTCTTTCGTGGACGGGGGTATCGCTATCAACGACCTCTAAGAGCATAATGAATATAAACCCGCACATGGAAGTCGCATAATCTGCGATTATGGTAGTTCTTGACTTCCTTTAGCTCATAATATTTGGATACTTATATATTGGCATGATTCTCCTTGTTATGGAAGGTATCAATCGGGGAAAATAGCAAAAATATGCATCTCTGGGGTCCGCTTATCCAACCATGTGCTTTTATCGTAAATAAATCCATCAAGTATTCAAGATGGCAAGGTATGCGGTCTTTGCCTATGATTCCTCTTACTAGTATTTAGGAAGTTTTTTTGCTGCTGACTTTCGATTTTGGCTCTTGAGAGTGCGTACTTCAATGTGAAAGCAACTATCAGTTTTATTGATCCGAAGCAAGCTATGTGGTGCGTTGGTGTATATCATGTAAAAAGAAGCCAATTGATCGCAACTCAAAGTTGTGGTGTGAAAAGTGCCAGCGGGAAACTAAAAACTTGCAAAGGTAACATTCTTTGTTTATAGGCTATAACGAGGCATGCTCGGTCGTATCACATCGGCCGCGACCCGGTGTCGGTAGCATTGGAGCGTCATGGTTGCCCCTCTCTCCCCACACTCTTTGGCCTATACATTGATCAACGGAAGATTGGCTCTCTCGAGCATGGAGGTGCGGGCACACATCTCATGCATCACACAATCCGGCAACTCATATATGCGACAATGTCAACCTCTCGGCCTATACTCCGGAGGACATGCAACGTCCACGGATGCTCTTGACACTTTTGCCAATTCAGCGGCATGCGAAGTTAACTTGGCCAAAACTAGGGTGTTGCTAGTTGCATCATCCCGTCGACCAAGGCTTCCCTCATTCACTTACCGGGGGGCAAGAGGTAGAGGTGGCTCCAGACCTACAAGTACTTGGGGATCGAGTTCTCAACTACCACCCATTGGGATCTTGCCATCAGGGGTTGCGGGTCACGGCCGGGTTGGAAAGCACTATATGCCATGCGGAACAACAGCCACAAAAGCAGTAGCCAGTATGCCTGGGGCCACCGGTCACACTTGTTTCGGGCCTTGGTGGAGCCGGTCCTTTTGTATGGGGCGGTGTGGGGTCGGTGATATCCCTCAACACCTGGAATGATCTCGAAAGGTGCAGAAGGGCCTACTTGGCACGGGCCCCGGGGTGAAGTCCACAGGTTCCATACGAGATCCTACTCAGAGACGAGGTTTTCTACCCTTCAGCGGGCGTCGTGCATTGGAACGCCATATCGTTTACTTCCAAAAGGTGGTCGCTATGGCTGATACACGCTTGCCCCACCTTGCTTTGGCCACGGTGATGGGTCCCCAACGTATGAAATCCTCTTTGGAAAGACAAAGCAAGCTCGATGTGGTTCTCACGCCCGGGGTGTCGCGGAGCAAACATATGCGTCCGTGTCGACAAAGAAAGATCGCCAAGGCACTTAAGTTGTACCTAGATGCTACTTTCCTTCGCAAGCTCACGGGATGCGATCTTTCTCGACGCGCCACGTTAACCTGGCACACCATCGGCAAGTCAATCCTAGGCTCACAAGAGGCCCACACGATTTGTACACCCGGTTGCCCATGAAGAAGCGGACTTATAACTTCCATTCAAGACGGGTGCACATCGCCTCCGCGCATTGAAGCATGGCGTTGGGCTTTGGGAAGCATGAGAGCAAAGACTTTGCGGTGTTGCCACCAGGGTGCCATTGAGGATGAATGTCATGCCCTCGAATACGCCCGGCGTTTGCCCATATCAGAGAGGCGATATGTTGAATACTAGTGCACGGCCAGGCGTTGCATCGGTTATTGGATCGGCGTTAGTGGGTTTGTTGGGGTCATACCTCAGGGAGGTTATGGATGCCGACTCATTTTGTCCCGGGGTGGTATTGAACCGTCCTATACAATTGTCTGCAATGCCAAAGATACTTATGCTTGCTAAGGTTTTTCCTCAAAACCCTTGGCGGGGGTTTTTAATCCACATCGAGAATCGCTGCTTCGCTCTCTTTTGTTTGGGTGCCAATTGGTCTCCGTGGACGCTAAAAATCTATTATAGTCTATTACGGAATCTAATTACAATGCTTTGCGTGGGTATGTTTTCCGGGCAATGATCGCGGATTCAACTGGAGAAGTTAATGTAACTATATTTAATGAGCAAGGTAAAGAGCTCCTTGGATGCACTGCCGAAGAATTATCTGGAATAAAAAATACGGCAAGAATATTTTAAAAGTCTCATGTAATTATTATATTTATGGAGGCTGATGTTTACTTGTGCACAGGATCAAGGAGAACGAATGTACCTCAATGTGTTGGAGAAAGCAACGTGGGTTACAAGGATATTCCACATATGTGTGTCACGGTCAGAATACAATGGGTACAAAACGGTGAGGATGATTGTTCGAGAGATTACCTCCATTGATTGGGCATCCGAGAGTACGTTTCTATGTGAACGACTGCGAAAGATCTCAGAGAATGGATCTCGCTGAAAATAATATGTCAATAAATAGTTGATGTGAACAGTATATGGCTACTACCGTAGGATATCATATGTTGATTCTGTTTTTGTGCATGGTTCTGTTTTTGTCAATTTGGAAGGTTTGATGAATAGATAAATAAAGAACGACGAGGACTGATATCTTTTATTGTGTATTGAGTGGGCTATATATCTACAAATAGTTTATAGTATTTCGTAGCTGCAAAAGACCTGGAAATTGTTTAAGTCAAATGATGCTTTTGTATTGGCCTAAGACCTCATTGCAAGTTGGTATAGGAAACAAAATATGATATCTCTAGAGTAAGGACATTCAATTAAACTCATGCAAGCAACAAAATGATCTAATGTACATGAGCATAGTTTGGTGCGAAGATACCGTATTATATATTGCACTCTCGTTCTGCTTTGTTCGCAGCGGAAGTAAGCCTTCTCATTGTGCAAATGTTAGATTTGAGTGATTTGACATTGCATAAAGCTTTTACATCTATTTGTAATCTATGAGGCCTTTACATAGATTAGAGAGCTTGCTCTAGACTTGTGCACGGTGATGTTATTTTTGCTAATGAATTGCTTTCTGTCCATAGGCATTGTCATTGTGATACATTTTCTCAATCTATACAAATTACAGGTAGACGTTTCTAAGATATTTTGGTGGGATTTGGGCATATTCTATTTGAAGACAATAGGAATAAACTTTTTAGTGTGCTCTTCAGTGTGTAGACGAGCCCGAAATGGCACGTCAAGTTTTTGACATGCCTCAACTTGGAGACGTCCTTTTATGGACTTGAATGATAAATGATTATGGCATCTATCTTTAAGATATTTCTTGCAACTCAATTCTTTATACCTGTGGAATTAGGCATTGCTTTCCACTAAAACAACATTTGCAGTGGTCAATGGAAAGTGCACTAGATTTCTTGATGTGTAGAGCCTAAATATGGTAAAGTCCATTGTTGCTCTTTGTTTATATTTCGTATTTCATTTCATTCTTGCATATGTCATTAGCCATGAAATTATATGCTACAATTAAATGGCAGATAGCTTCACTACTATTGTCTCGAATATTCTGCGCTATTTGCAAGGCGTTGGTATATGTCATATATGGAACAATAGGATTATGTAGGGAATAAAGTAAAAATCTATGAAACCATTGACATTCGGACAATAAGTGGAATAGAATAATCAGCAAAACCATAAAATAGTAAACTTCCACTTTTCGACGGGCCAAGCTCTTCAAGTAAAGATAAAATGGGATGCTAAAATAAAAATGTATGCAATCACATATGTCCATGGCGTTAGAACACAATTTTTGGTGTTCTTCTACAAGTAAAAGCTTTCACTACATGTGAAATTTTGGGATTAGCATCATGCTTGCTATTAGGCGCTATAACTTATGCACGCAACACAAGTCGGGGGTGATAAAAATCCTCATAAACATTTTATTGACATATTACGGTCGATTTTGTACAATCCATCATATATAAGCTGCGCCCTAACTTATGCACGCAGCGCAAGTCGGGGTGATAAAATCTTCATAAACGTTTACACCACAAACTACCATTCAATTTTGTAGTGCAATTTTTTGTGTTGTTTTATAGGCATTAGCTATCAATGCATGTGAAATACAAGATTTGTATAAGCATCACCCTTGCTCTCACATGCCCCAACCCGCAACATAAGTTGAGGGTGATAAACATCTTCACAAACATTTTAACCAGCTTTGTAATGCGAACATGCGAGAACGTTAGCTCTAGGGTTTGCTTTGTACTATGTCCACAAGTTTCTTCAAGCAATCTTGCTATAATCTTAGGGAATGGTCACATTATCTTGGGTAATGTTAATAGATTCCTGGAAAACCTCGGAGAATCATGTAGAATCTCTTTAGATTATTGGGTACTGTTAAATGTTGGTGAATTTAGAAACCTGATATAATCTTGGAAAATCTATACTTCCTAGTGTATGTACATTTGACTTCGTACAGTCCCTTTGTAATGGTGATATTATTTTTGCTAACATTCCCCTAGGTTCCCTAAGATTACGTAGATTTCATAAAATGCTGATGCGATTCTCTTGGTATGTTGCTTGCTTCTTTAGAGGTTGCTTCCTTAGACAAATTCAGGCTTAGAGCAAGAGTTTCAAAATTGTAACCATATACCTTTTGTTATTCTGTATGGCACTATCAATATATCGTGTTTGATGTTTAGTTTACCAAATACATAGTCGATAGCAAAGATCAACATTCGACAATTTGATGCCGTAAAAATAGATGTTTGCCATTAGGAAGACAATAGAAATATGCCACAAAGGGCTAAACTCCTAAAAGGTGTTGTACTTGTTGAAATGTTTCTATAAGGCAATGTGTAGTTTAAAGATAGAGATTCAACAACTTCCATATTTATATAGAAGATTTGCTTATTCTCTTTTACGGATGTTGTGTTTGATCGTAGGGAAAAAGGAGCCTGGCTGTTTGGTTGCTATGAGTTTGAAGGTACTAAAAATCTAGAAGGTTATCAATAATACGATTAAATGCCATTGTTATCAACTTAAGGAATCCAAATTATTTTGTTGTTCGGGGATCTGTTGAGTAGTGTACTGTCCAGTCCAAACACATAATGTAGAAGAAACCTTGAATGTCAAATGTACGTATGTTGGGAAATGTAGATTTTCTATGTTTCTATAAGATTTCTAAGTTTACTAACATTCCAATAAGACTACCCAATATTTTGAAAAGATTCTATAAGATTCTTCGTGGTTTTCCATGAATCTATCAAGATTGCCCAAGATATTGCAAGTATTCCTCAAGATCATGCAAAAATTCATTGCAAGCCACATCCAGTGTGAATGATATACCAAGATTTCCTTAAGATCCCTCTACAAAACAATGTTAGAATAGGGTATCCACTTTTCAAGACCTTGGCAGTGCTCTTTACTACCAACAATCAAAGGAGAACATGGTCAAAGAAGTTATTGGCGATGTGTCACCAAATTCTCATGATTATTACGCACATATTACCGCTTTTATTAGGGTCCTTATCTTCCAATTGCAGAATTTGGGTTTCCAATAAAAACAATTCAAAATGTAATAGTCTAGGAACCAATCAACGTCTGCAAATTGAGTTCTAAAACCTTACATGCTGTAGACCCCTTTGCTGACAACTCTATAATGGTGATACTATTTTTTATATCAAACTGCGTTGCAAGATTGATGAAAGGAGGCCCTTCTTGAAGCATATTTGTTATCAAATCATTCTTCACGCTGGACACTTGGGTCTGCATATTGCCATTTGTGCAGTGAGATAATTGAGAAGGTAAAATATCAGATGAGATGTGTATTAGAAATATTAATACTTATCACGATGTTGGGTGGATTGTAGTTGCAGTAGTCAAGATTGCAAATATAGTTAGTACTATGAGTTAAAAATATAGTTGGTAGTATAGATCAAAGATATACTTCCCAGTTGTCAAAAGGCGTTCTTTGAAAGGAAGGGAATAGGAATAAACCTTTTAGTGTGCTGTCCAATGGAGCTCTCATACAAAAAAAGTTCGATGGCATTCTTCAATGTTTTACATTACAGTATTGTTTGAATGTGTATCCCAAGTGTGGTAACTTCACATTAGATTCCAGAGTGTAAAGGACTGGGAAAAATTTGGAATGCATGTGGAAACTAAGGTCTCATTGAAAAAATTTCTGATGGCATTCCTTGGTACTTTAGATTACAATATTGGTCGAACTTCATGGCATCCTTCATACATATAAAAATATATAGAATCAATTGAAAGACATATTAGCCTTCTTTTAAATTGACCAAACATTAAATAAAATATCGCGACAAATGTACTTTATCAATGGTTCTACATTGTGTACTCTATTGTAAACAAAATTGAATATGAGATTTCACAGAAGAAAATGTCTTTCTTTGTATGCGTGGCTTTGTATGTAATTTGCCATGCATTTACTGTTAAAATTAAATAAGATCTTCCATAGAATCATGACATGCAACCATGTGTAATCAGAAATTAAGATTTTACGGGAGTTGGCAGTTCGGATTATTTATGGTATGTGATTGGTGAGGCTGGGCTGCCCTATAAATTGAAACGAGACCACTGGAGGAATCCATCCACGTTTAGCTTATTCATTAGTTATTTGTGTTTTGCTATTGTAGCTGAAAGGAATGTTAAGACATCTACAGTAGTTAGTGTTCGTCACTGAGATGTTTGTGCGTCAGACTATACTTGTTTCAGCGCAGACCAGCTTCCAATCGATTACAGCAGAGACCATTGTCATGGAGATCCCACTTCCAGCTGATGTAGTTGCATTAACAACCAACAGCACCAAGTTTTTTTGCATTGCTATACGATATCCTACAAATGAAGAAAGAGCTTACATAAGGTCTGGATGGATCGAAGGGACACCTGAGGCAATTTTCACTGCACTTGGAATTGATCGAATTTCTCCAGATAGGCTCTTCGCTCTATTGGAAGATATGGAAACAGACCAACCTGCTAGCGCCATCCATTCCCTGCTGCACAGATATCTTCCTCATGGATCATTTGGACTTCTTTGCCATCTTTAGGCGGATTCTTGGGGATGGATTCGGGGGACGGATGAGAGTGTTGCTATTCAAACCAATAAACATAAGCGTGGTAAGAACATATCTCTGATTTTGTGTTTCCAATTTAGCTCATCTTTCGTTACAATTTCCGGTATGCTACACAAGAAAATTTGAAAACATATAGTAGAAAAACGGAGTGTAGTCATGGCTTTCTCAGCCTACGCAAAGCGGCACCCTCTAATACTTTCATGTTCCATTGAAGCTGGTTTTCGTGGAATTTAAATTCCAACACATCACCGAGCCGTAAGCCAAAGAGTTTCTTGAAGCCAGTCCAACTATCACTGAGGCAATTCATGCTTCTTTTTCTTTGCTAGAGTGGTTTTGTGGTCGCTTGGACCCGATAATCACTCGCTAAGTCCTTTGGGGATTTTTGCCATTTGTCTTAGCGTCATCTAGAATCTAAAGAAAAATAGAGAAGAAAACATTAAAATGACTTATGCTAATTACAAGCAGAAGGTAGTAAAACTATACCAATCCTCTATTAAAATTCGCCTTAAGAAGAGCAACGGAAAATGGCTTCTTTGATAGTGGTTCTTCATCGTCAGACAACTCATCCTCGCTGAGAAAGATATGATTCTCGGTATCAACATGCGCAGGCATGCCAATATTAATAAGCATTACCATTTCTTTGTATATTGGCAGTCGGATCGTTGCTTGGCATCTCAATTTCCCAGTTTCCAACAGGCTTTACTCTATAGGTGCCATCACAAACTGTTGCTGTCAAATGAGTACCATCATTCGACGTAATGCACAAAATAGCAGTGCTGTCAACCATGTTGTTTCCCTGTAGAAAGGTCTCCCATCCGTGAGCAAATAATGTATTGGCTCCCACTGAGGCGATAAAAGCGGGGATACTCCTTTACATTTGGGGCCGGCGGTAATATCTTTGATCCTTCTGCGAGGGCCACTCCTTCGATTTTCTACATCATCTCTCAGATATCAACCGAAAAATTAGAAAGATAAAATAAAAAAATGGCAACTCCGCTTACCAGCAGTTGTCCAAACTTCACATCCATCAAGAATGCGGTCACCATCGCCAAAATCGTCGAGGTCTATATTGTCCGCTCCACAAACAGAGGTTACTTCTTGTTAAACAAACGCAAAGTGACAAAGGGACGGATATAAAATAAAGGTCTGGCATCTATTCATTTATTGCCTTCAACTCCATAATCTTGTCATACCTAAATAGCAAAACAAAAAATTAAGAAACAGACTTTACGAAAACAAGTAAGCTAAATTAAAAGCGTGCACTGTTATATAATTATGAATTTCTACGACCAGCTACAGATATTCCAACTTCTCCAGAGGCACATCAGCTTTTGTCAATCGGCTCACAATAGAAGTTCTTCTAGACTTTCTAGAAAATATTCCTTAAATTCCAATTGTCTTCAACATATTTTCCATCCAAGATGCAAGAACTTTTGCACTGATTCAATGTCTCTTGTTGTACCAAACCTAAAACCAAAAAAACCTCACCAACTAAAAAGGAAACCACAGATACCTTTGAGTTTGAACAACGATAGCTTGCCTAAACACAAATACTTTCCCATTATCCTTCTCACGGAGGCGGATGAGTGACTAATTTCTTATATTCAAAACTTTGAATAGAACGCTTAAAGGATCTTTCTGGTATTTTTTCATAGATATAACATAGAGTAGGGTCTCTACGTTTTGTGGTTGTGGATTAATATGGCATGATAAGTCATTTTAAGTGTGTTTGAAATCTATTGTTGAGCACTTTTATTAGAAGCCAATAATCGTGCAATATATTGAAATAACAACATTCTTAAAAAAGGGATTCATTCACACCCTCTGCGAGTGGCCTACTATTGGTAAGCAGTTTTCTTTTTCCATTTATAGAAGTTTAAGGAAGCAAGTAGAGACATTTGACCATTCCTTTTTTGGAAAACCACCTTCACATGCACCACTCCATTGGACAAAAAGATAAGTGGGGAAAAAGTTATAGTAGTTTGATTGTTCAACCCTCCTACTGTGACATTCTACCCCACATTTCATGTTTTCCATTCTAGGTCATCCATTATGATCTCAACTGTCTCCAAAGGGTACGCTCACGAGCGACTCACAGTAGATGGTAACCCTACCTAATTCTTATTCTCTCCTTGTATTGTAGATTCTCACTCTCATTGCACATCAAAACCTCAAGATCGGTAGTCTTGGCGGATAAAGTTCTTCCTTGCCTCTAATTGAGAACTTGAAAATCTGATCAGTATATAAAAAGCCTTTTCTAAAGACTAAGATTACAACAAATTTCATGATCAGCATCGGACAACAATATTAACTTCGGTGGCATCTTGATCTCATCAACCTTCTTACGCACCCACAAACCTTCTAGAAGAATCTTGACTTCATGGAATCTTTGGGGGGCATTTGATTTGTGGCCTTTAACCGAGCATCGAGGAATGGTCGGCGTAGTGGAGGCACTTTCGCGGTGGTCAAATGTTTTGCCAAAGCGGTAGAGGCCGAAACTGCGCTGCAACAGGTCATGCTTCTTTGGAAACTTTGTAACAAGATCTTCTCCTTTCTTGACATGAACTCCTTCGGGGCCCATGATACAACTACAAGCTTTGGAGGAGGAGTAAATCCAATAGGCAAAAGCCGCAGTGGTTCTGTGCTAGAGACCGTTGTACATGCTTCTTCTTCCGTGCAGCTACGTACTGTCGCATGATATCAGCTATATCTTCTGTGCTTCTATAAGATTGCTCATTCTTCAGAACTGGCAACAAGCAATATCTGCATAATCACTTTTATGCAATTTCTTTCTAAGAGACATTTGCTCTTCCTATCATGAACCTACTTGGAAACAAGGAAAAATACTTAAGAAATATGAGAGAAATATGCAAAGACATTGGAACACTGAAATGCTTAATAGATTAGAGCAAAATACAAGGGCTTGATCTAGAAGGCTCAAGATTGTAATTGAACCGAATTGGTTGGATAAGAATGAGAGTCCTCTATATATATACCTAGACCAATAGTCAAGATCGCGCCACTTGGATGAGATCATGTCAAGTGTCGCACATGCACGTAGGTTCTGGAATGTTCCAAACCTCCAAGAAATCTATACCATATGAAAAAGATACAAAATAATATTATTAAAGAATATAAGCGGCTCAGTTGATAAAGATATGTGGCTTATGATTAGAAAGTTGTAAGTTTGAATTCTGCCTCATGCAACTACCGTTTCTGTGTGAAGATCATTTTTATACATACAAATATAATACTCATATGGTCATCACACTATTCCCCCTTGTAATATGGCGACAAGTCTTTCGATGTAGTAGAATGAGTCACATATGAACCCAAAAAACTAGCCTTTGCAACGAATCTTTCGATGTGGTAGGTGGAGTCATGTATGAACCCAAAAAACAACTAGCACGTGTTCCTGAGGTAGATTTTTTTTTTTTTTGAAGGACGACAAGCTTTATTCACCAACTAAAAGCCAGAGCAATATAAAATGCAAAGACAGGATTATAACTCTAGTGGACAAACCGATCCAACTGAGCACAACCACCTGCCTATGCAAAAGAATGAATTTGAAGGTAAGTATGCCAGATCAATACTTTCTTCTCTTGATCAAGAGAGGAACAATTGTAAGCCATAACAATTTTATTTTTTGCTTGCACCGAAGAACAATCTCATCTGCGGTATCTCGCCCTTAAAGATAAAGCAGCCTCCTTCTCCAGATTGACCATAAAGCCGACCACATGCGAGATGAAAAAGCTTCGTTTAGTAGTTTGGGCCAAGCATCGGGATAGATAGCAAGCAAAATTTGCTGCTTCGTCGAGAGCGATGCCAAATAGGGTCAACAACCAAGACCACGCTTTTGCGAAGCCGCTCACACAAGAAAAACAATGCTCAATACTCTCAACCCTTTCTTTGGCATAAAGGGGCCGAGCTACGAAATCCGATTATCCATTTTATGGACTAACGTGTTGACTCTGAGGCATCTATGGATCACTTGCCACCACAAAACTACTACTTTGGGATGAAGCAGCTTATTCCATACCCATATCCAAACACTTTTCCATTGTGGCTGAGGGACCTGAAGATGCCACCTATTAGATGGAGGCAGGATTTCAGAATGCAAAAGCAATTTATACACAGAAGACACAAACCGCCCACCCACCGTCGTTGTATCTTTCGAGGAACAACCACACTTAGAGGCACATTCTCTGGAGTGTCCTGCAAAGGAATCCACCAGCATGGAGTGGACAGCCCGAAGACATGCCTCGGGGATTGATATGGAAAAGAGACGCCGGTGTCCCAAGCAGCAAGCAACCCCTTTAGAAAGGGAGAAGCATTAGGATCTGGGATGCATATGATAAAGCAAAGCCCAAGGAAGGAGGGGCTTAATGGTGGCCTTATGAAATGGGGAGACAATCTGAATCATTTGCACCAACAACCTCAGGTCAGGAGAATCATCCTTAGCAATGAAAATCCTCCAAATGAACTTTGATATCACCACCTTGCTTTGGAGGTGAAAAATCCAACATACCAAGACCACCCGGCTACCTTAGGTCTAATGCATTTAGCCCAAGCTACCTTGACCACCGCTCCTAACTCATTTCCACCCCAAATAAAATTTCGACGATACGCACAATCTCCTCCATCTTACTACTGGAGACTAATAGGCAGGCGCCATGTAAACATGAGTATTACTAAGAACACATTTAGCCCACGGTGATTCTGTAAGGGGGGGACGGTTTAACTATATTCCACCAAAACAAGTGCTTTTTTGCAACCCACTAATGATTTCATCCCAAGCATCTGAAAGCGGAGGCGTGAATTCCAACTGGGATACCAAGCAACTTTGTGGTATTGCCATGCAGAAGAATCTTCCATGGATAGTCCAAAATCTGAGGGAGGGATGGGACTGTCCAACGTCCACAAAAGGCTGTACATTTTGCCACCTACAAGAACTCGATGCTAAGGAGAATGTGTCTAATAATAGCTTAGCATTCACGAAGATTTCGGCCCTCGGCAATTAGGAACAAAAAAAAGTGTCATCGACATCTTGGTTACATACCTCTTGAGAACCATCGTCCATTGGGAGGCCTTGAATAACGCCATGCGGGGTAGCCACAGAGAAGAGCTGGGATAATACTTCTGCCACAATTGTGAAAAGCAAAGGGTGCCAAGGACAACCTTGCGAGATTCCTCTACCCACTACAAAAATATCCGATGGCTGCATACGGAAAAGGACGATGATCTGGCTGATATATGGAGCTTCATGACATTCCTTGTGAATGACTCCCCAAACCAAGTGCAAGAAGACACTTCTCCAAGAAACCCCAATCAACACTATCGTAAGCTTTAGCAAAATCAAGCTTAAGATACTTTGCTCTATGACCACATGTAGCAGGCCCAATATATTCCTTCATATGCAGCAGACCATGTTGTTGAGAATACAACGGCGAGGGAGAAAGCCAGTTGTGTTGTGAGATAAGCGTCGGACCAAGATGTCTCGGACTCTTTACGCCAATGTCTTAGCAAAGATCTTGTACCGAGGAAAGCAATGTAATAGGTCGCCGGTCGAGGAAATAGTCTTGGGTTCCTTGCTCTTTGGAATGAGAGTACCTTTGTATTCAAAATCTTATCAAGGCTCTAAATCTCGAAACTCACAAAAGGCATCATATATGTCATCCTCCAACCAGTCCAGCCTTACGAGAAAGAATTCAATAGGAAAGCCATCAAGACCCAGAGAGCATTTGTCTTTTTCAAAGAGAGCCACAACTGCTTTTAAGTCCTCCTTCACGATATTAGACTCAAGAAGCAACCTCGCTCTTGAAACAATCTGCGCCCTTAGTCAACCGCGACCAGTGCATGTCATACGAAAGGGCAATGGGTGTCGTGCAAAGAATGAAGAAAGTGATGATGAAGATCTTGCTTAAGATTCACGGATCGAAATAAAGCGCCATCTGGCAACACCAAAGAATGTATAGAAGTGGCGAGTTTCCTTCTTCTAACCCGGAAATAAAGAAGCCATCTGGCAACACCAAAGAATGTATAGAAGTGGCGAGTTTCCTTCTTCTTGCAGCCCTTAAAAAAGAACGGGTACATCTATCTCCGTCCTTGAACCCTTTGCAACGTGCCTTCACTTTGGCTTGAGTAACTTTTACAGTTTCCATAGCCTTGATCTGAGATAATAACTCCTTTTCTCTGACTCCACTAGTATGGCCACGAGCGCGGAGTACTTCTAATTCCTGGTACAATGTAGTCAATAGTCCTCTAGCTTCAATAGCTCTGACTCTCCCATATTCTTTTGCAAATGAGGTAGATGAAGACTCGAACTTGGCTTATTTGGATAAAGTCTACAAAACTCCGCAATTTTATCAGGAGCACTTAGACAGATTCTCAATAGGTTTCTCAATCAACCAAATAATAAAGACAATGCCATGGGAACTTAGCGTCCAAAATTTCTCAAATCTCGAATTCTTCATGACCATCTATCTCGATTGGTGGTTGAAGTGCAAGTGTTAGATCTAGAAATAGATTCAATATATATAGAGTTCAAATAAAAAGACATGGAACACCGAGTGAAGCCGAACTGATGGCAGAAGCTCCAAATGAAATGCAGCATTACCAACTTTGCCAATGATTCGACCAAGCCCAAATGCCTGCAGTCAAACTTGTTACATGGATGAGCTGTCGGCAAGTTCTGGCGCAAAAGTCAAACAAGATAACCAACTGTAAATTGGGGGGAGGGAGGGGAGATATCTTGGCGATGCTGGTCAGCATGATGACTACAACGTGATTGGGCCTGGAGAAGATGGTGCTAAAGATCATCCTGGAGCATGCGGAGCTTCTTGAGCTGGGCTTTGGCACTAGGATTGATTGAGTCATATCTTGTGGCAATGAAGGACCACCGAGAATAAGAGCCAGAGTTAATAAAGAATAGTGTCTGTCCCCTAGAAGCATGGACAAAATTATTGTAAGCAAATTTTGGCAAGGGTAGCCAATCAACCCAGTAAACTTGTTGATAATTGATGAAGCATCGCAAATACTGCACAAGGGTCTGATCAGTACATTTCACTTGCACATTGGTCTCCGATTGATGTTCAGAAGAGAGCGAACATTTCACATGCAAGAGTTGCAGAAGCTACTTCCAGAAGCCAGCAACAAATTGAGGATTGCATCTGGTAAGCCATGGATTGGGATTACTTCTCGAGCAAAAACTCAGTTATGGCTTCACTGGAGATGGAGGTGCTACAACAAAATGCATCACCTTGGAGAAGTGGTCAACGACAACAGGGATGTCGTCATAGCCTTGGGAAGATCGGGGCTCGACAATGAAGTCCACTGACATATTTTTTCTAAGGACTGGTAAGGCTAAAATAGGCCATGTAGAAGGTGTTTGAGAGCTTTTGCCGCGATATGAAAGTCTCGATAGTGCGGCAAAGTCCTAGCCACCAATAATCTCGAACAATAAGTTCCAGGGCCTTGGCAATTCCAAAGTGGCTAGCGAGAGGAGAATTGTGAAAGAACTACAGAACTGGAAGTCGAGGAGCACCATCAGAACATAAAGGATATCGTGACAGAAAATCAAACCATCAAGGATGTGAAAAGCATCTATGCTGAAATGGAGTGACAGAGGAAGAGCCTGAACCAAGTTTCCTGAGCCAAAAAATTTGTAGTTGCCACCACGAATGTGAAAAACATCATAATCTGCATGCTGAAATGGTGGCAGAGGAAGATCCGAACCAAGTTGAGACAAGATATCATGGCGAAGGAATCGTGGGTTTGCCATCCAGATTGTCTCCAGAGATGTTGTCATGAGGGGTCTCGAACAATGAAGTGGCTAGAAGATGCAATCTTTGGGACTAAGAATGGCTTGGACTGTTGATCAAATGCTAGTTCTTCCACCTTAAGTTCAAGGGAAATATGATGCGTGAGAAAGAGCATCTAGTTTCCTTGAAGCATACCAGGTCAATTTTTAATGATAAAATCAAAGCAAAATAACGCATTTGTATATCATCAAGCTTGTCAACGACTGAGAGCTCGAGCAGACTGGAAATGCTCCAAGTTTTGATGATTAGTATACACAGTCACCTTACGAGGAGTGCCTTCAAGAGATCGTCTCCACTACTGAAAAGCCTGATGTTCCCCTAAAATATACGGTATAAATATGTATATTCTAGACCGCGTCACCATACAAACCTACCTTAGTAGGCTTGTAGCTTAGTGTGGGTAGGGGAGCTTGGCTAAAGTTATTTGCATAACAGCCAACCTTAGGCATGAACTATATCCACATGCTCCATCCTACTGGCAACCTGCCACATGGATGCACCCTATTGAAGCAACATAGCATGATATGGCAACTCTAACCTACTAATGGCCAAACTCTAACCCTAGGCCATTTTTCGGCTCCCACAGTCTTGGAATCTTGTTTTTTCTCGAAACTCTGTTTCAAGAATCGTCTGCTGCAGGGTACCCACTTGCAAAGCCATGGAGACACTGCGAGCGGGTGAAAGTTCCTCTGGAGCAGGTATTTGAAGCAGTTTTCTTATTAGATCATCTAGAAGTTAGGATTCCAGATGAGTTAGTATCACGTATCTCTAGTAGAGCCCTCGTAGAATAGAATAGAATAGAATACAATTATAGTCCTTAGTGTCGTGATGCCACTAGACTTGTGTAGCATGTGCGAGCTCCCCTTTTGGGTCGCTACAAGCAAGACATGCAATATAGCCATTTTGTAGGCTTATCTTAGTCCTGTATGATACCCGTACCCCGCTTATAATTGGCTTCATGGCCATGCGAGAGTGTTTATCAACAGCTTTGAGTTGTACACATTTGTGGGCTCCAATGTCCACTTTTGATAGCGGGTCATATTATGAGCCTCTTGGCTTGTGCACCTTTTGGTATGTCATTCATCTCTCCAATTGCGTCTGCCAGGTCTAATAATGTAATGTCTTGTGCCATGAGGATATATATCAGGCGACTCCATCTTATCCTATTGAATTTGGTTCTTATGTCTGTTCTTTGTACCTATATTCATGTTCCTCCAAAATTTCATTTAATGATGTTGTCATCCAGACTGCTTTTTCCCCCATCTTTTGTCCCCTTGTCCACTGATAATACCCAGGCTACTTGCTCCCATTTCCTTCTTATTCCAATATAAGCAGGGCATTTGTTCCATATGTACCTCTCATATTCAATTTCCTCCATGTCATAAAGCATGCACAGCTCCCCCTCGGTATCATTGGTTTTTCCATCTTCCTGTCTCTATCAGCACTTTGTGGCAGCCAGTTCGAAGTCTGCAAAGTATTATCCTAATCCTCTTTGTTTGATTGCTATCCATGTTCATAATTTGTCGTATACTTCCTGCCATATTCATGCTTTCCTCGTATAATTCTAGTTTTTTGTCTGGTCACATTTCAATCCATATTCTCACCATCCTATCTCTAAGTTGGGATTCTCTCCCTCTGTAACTTCACATATTGTACCCCATCTTCCCTGCCTAGTCCTCCAGCTCTGATATCCAACCTCTTTCCATATTCGTTGCCATCTCCTTAGAGGTCATCATAGCCTGACATACCAATTTAAGCCTAGATTGCTCACTTTAACCGTCTTAGCAGAAGCAAGAAATATTGACGTAGGTTGATGGGGCCAAGCTGCTCTAACAACTTACGTTTATCTTTGTTGGCACTAGGGGTAGAACCACACTATCGTGCCCAAGGCTGCTGGGGCTGTGCCACTCTAACAACAACTTTAAATGTTGGTCTTCACTAATATTGGTGGTGAGAACCACCTTGATTCACCTAGGATAGATGGGGCAAATCCAATCTAACTGTCCTAGCTAATCAGGTATTATTGGCATGTAATGTTTATCATGAAATAAGAGACAATTTTTAAGTATATTCCTACATCTTTCAAAGCTTCCGTGACTTGCTAACCTGATACAGTCGCTCCTAGAATTTTCCTTGTTACATTTGTCTGCATCCTCTTAGCATTTGATGGTACTACTACATTTCTCTAATATCTCCATTTGCGATGCACTCGCCATGAGTGGAAGTCTTGCAAGTTTCACTATAAATTTCTTCTTTTCGCCCTCAAATCTTTGGCCAAACATAGACGAATTAGATATCTTTTAGAGATCTCTTTAAAAGCTTTCCAATGGCATAAATTTCACCTAAAACAGAGCTCCAGTTGAACAGTTAGGAGAAAAAATATAATACCAAGTCATTGAAAAGCAACAAAACCCCAAATTTGTGATAAATTTGTTGTTTTCACCATCAAGCGTTGGCCAAACATAGGTAAATTAGATATCCTTAAAGGATCTCTTTGAGAGCTTTCAATGGCGTAAATTTCACCTAAAACATAACTTTCGATTGAAGAGCTCGAGAAATAGTTTAAGAGTCATAGAACCTTCAGTTTGGATCTTGAACCCTAATCAGTGAACCCTAACTGTAAGTTAGATGCAAGTGATCAGGATTAGATGTTATTCTCAGTTATTATCATACTATATGAATATGTGATGTTGGTTGATCATGTTTGCTCCTCTTCTATTGGGAAGGATGGTAGAGACCTAGTAGTCTTGTTTAGACGATGCTTTTAGTTTAGACCTTTTAGTTTCTAATATATGCAACAAGAGCCCACCAGGCTATGGAGGCTATGGAGTGACTGATCACCACATAATAGAGTTAGTGGCAAGATAGAGGGAGTCCCTGCTAAACGCGGGTACTGGGAACTTAGAGCGAGCTAGGCTTATAGTCGGTCACTTCGAGACGACCGGGTATGACACTTTCTAGGTCAAAGGTGTCACCCTGACCCTCAAAAGATGTAAGTGTTAGCCTGGCTCTTATTTTGGGGAGTTCAATCGGGTAAGGATATGTGTTGTCGTGATCCTCTAGCCGCCTATTGAGCCATTGCTTTCGGGGAGGGGAAGATGCAACCCTTCTTACCTCATCGGACCAGGGAGATGCAACCCGGATTAGCCTTGTTGGGTGATACCAAGAGGTTACGTCTTCGGCAGGTTACAGTCAAGACAGAGCCTGATTTAGCCCATCCGCATAGTATGCACAGAAGAAGTAGATAGAGTGGTGAACCCTAGCCATTGAAGAGGAGGATGAGCTGAAGAACAGGTGGATCCTAACACTTGGCCACCATACCTAGTGCAGCCCAAGCCACCCAAGAAGATGGCCAATAAGTACAAGATGAACGAGAAGCCGTTTAAACTGAAGCAAGACATCGAGTACGAGCATGCCAAGAAGCACCTAAAGCAGAGCTCAAGCATCTCTTTGAGGAGTCGAACCTCTGCGTCATCCATGCCAAGCGGGTAATGGTCATTCCCAAGGAAATGAATTTGGTGAGGAGGTCCGGAAGAACAAAATTAAGATAAAAGTTTTTTTAATTAGCTATGTATGAAACTTTTGGTTAATGAAAGCATGTTAAAATTTGAGTTATTCGAGTAAAAATAAGTCAAAATTGGATGAATTGGATCATTCTGGGCCTGGAGACCTTCCCACAATCTGGGAGACCCTCTTTCGGGCGAAGTAACCTGGTTTGCTCAAAAATTCACTTAAAGTGTTAGATTAACGTGATATAAATTAGTAGATAGGCTAGAAGTAATGAATTTTGCATTCAAGCATCTTGTATCATCAAAATAGGACAATTTTTTGATCAAAATAGACCCACTCAAGTCACTCCAGGTGCACGAAGGCCTTGGCAATCTAGGAAGACCCTCTCCGCTTGAAGTAGCTTGGGTTTGGCCAAAATCTTCATCAAAAGTGTTAGATTAATGTGACATAAGTTAGTAGCACATCTAGAATTAACTAAGTTATGCATGCTAATGTGTTATGTCAACTAATTACATCAAGGTTCAGCCAAAACAGATCCACCCAGATCAAATAGGCTAGGGGAACCTTCATTGCAGATCCTTGAGCCCTCAACACGGGAATCAGTTGACGACATCGAGGAATTTGGAAGCAAGGGGCAAACTTATGGAGGAAACTTCAGCAACTCAAAGGTCAATATGGCATATATGGGAGCCCAAACGCAAATAATAAAGAGGATAGTATAGAAAAGATGATTGAGACATCAAGAATAGACACATGAGTTGCCAAGAAGGGCTATTCAACCATCAATGGGCATCATGGCACTTATGCCATTGATCACATTAGGGGAGGAACATCTTCTAACCAGAATATTCTCCAAGTGTCAGATTGTCCAAGAGCCTTGTTCAGTGATAATAAGAGGTTACGTCTTTGGTAGGTTATAGTCATGATAGAGCCTGATTTAGCCCATCTGCATAGTATGCACAGAAGGAGCAAACGGAATGGCCTACCATAGCCTAATTATTATATCTCTGTCTGCACTATCTTGAGATTCCAGCCATCAGTCTACTTTCCCCCACAAGTCTGAGTCTGGATAGGAGCTCATGTGATGATGACGTATTTATATCTATGATGGATCTATTGTTGGATGGATGGCACTATCCTTCGAGGTATCTGACTACATTCTATCGTATTGCCAATGCTGATGTTGTATTTATGCTTCTGCTATTATAGGAGCCCATCGGAGACGGGCGCGCAAGACATCTTCGTAAATCCATCCCATGCCCTGGCCATCTCGGGAGGGGGACAGATGGAGGGCCCGTGCAGTCGATGTTGTTGGATGAGGGATTTCCCATGAGGTATACAGCGGGGCATCATATACTTTGTGGGGAGCATCGCAGTGGTATGAGAGCAATGATCTTGGTTGACCAAGATCCAGCATTGGCCATAATCCTGAATAGGTAGATTAACTGACCTAGTTAAGGAATGGAATGAGAATTCCAGTCTTGAACCGTGGAAGGTGCGAGAAAAAATTTCCACATGAGCAGAGTCATAATTAGATTAAGTTTATAGTTTAGGGGGTAGAAACAATACAAAGAAAACAAATCTTCTAGTAATTTGAGCTCAAGTTATTCATGAATCGCATTTCTAGGATGGGTCCTATGACACAACAACTTGGCCGAAGTGAAGTGGTGTTCTCATTGAGCTTTTGTAAAAACTTTGAGTACATATTGTTCCCCTACTAGGGGTAGAAAATCTGAAAAGCTTGAAAATTGAACATGCTCCGAAACTAGACAATTTATCGAGAGCATGATAAAAATTGAAGAGTGCCAGATAAAAGATGATTGTTCCACTACTTGGTATATGCAAACGTGAAAAAACTAGCGACCGCTCCTCATCGGGATGAAAAATCCCGCCCTAATGAGTTGATGCAAACATGATGGCGCCACCAATCTGAGAAAACTGCAAAAACAAGACCTGCAACGGAAAGTCTGAAAATAAGAACGACCCGTTAGAAAGTTAGGAGCTTTAAGCCTGGACAAGCGCCAAACTGTAATCATATAGAAAGAATATAATTCCAGGGCCACGCCGAGGAAGTGACAACATCCGACCAATCGAGAACCGTCTGCGGAATGACCATCGCAGGAAAAAACATCCGATTGGTGCTGCCTCGGAGGCTACAGCGCCACGCCGAGAGAGAATGAAAAAGAAGAATGCCTCGGAGGCTACAGTGCCATGCCGAGAAAGAAAGAAGTAATAAATATGCCTCGGAGGCTATAGTGCCACGCTGAGAAAAATGAAAACATAAGAACATATGCACTTTCAAAGAACATTGAAAAGAAAACATGGAGGATGCTCGTAGCTACAGAACGACCCGAGACGTATAGAAAATAGATCGAAACTAAAGATGGTCAACCAACCAAAAGTAAATGGAGCAACTTCCAAAGGAACAGACTAATGAAAAATATATGACATAGCCTATTGCAGGTGCACTAGACACCCTCGAAACCATCAGAAACAACAAACAAGCTCAATAGGAGGGAGAGGTGGGTGGGAAACTTGTGGAGCCAAGAAGGAGCAAAATGGAAAGGAGCTCAAGAGAACGCCGATGACTGGAAATGAGACAAGAGGCAGAATAAATAGGAGACATGAGGGGCGTCCCCATCCAGGAATGTCGGTTCTATTGCTATCACAATAGAACCGCGGGCATTCCTAGGATGGGTCCTATGACACAACAACTTGGCCGATAGAAGAGGAATCTACCCTCATAAAGACCGAGGCAAATGAAGACAACTAGGGGAATACTTGGATGACTTGTTAAAATAGGCAACCTGGAACCAATAAGAATAATAAAGGTTAAGCGGTGCAGATGAAGTAACTGAGGTCATCAGAGCAAGAGGTATGATAACGGAATTAAGGCAAGTCAAGAGGTGGGACGAACAAATGAAGGCAAGATGGATAAAAGAACTAAGACGTATCAAGAGGTAGAATGAAAGGAAAAAGAGGAAACGCAATGTGAAAAAGGACTAAAAACAAGAGAAAAGAAAATACAGCCGTGGTAGATACCCATATTCCAAGTCTAACATGTATCAATCCACAGAGACCACAGATGAACAACTGTGGGCATCCAGCTCAAACACACTCAACAAGAAAAAGTACAAGAACATGTCAACTAATCATAAACACTGCCAGAGTGGAAAAAGAGCATGACTAGTTTAAGAACTAGAAAAAACAGAGACAATTGCAATATCAAAAACAAGGCCAAACCTACAACCAAAGGAGAATGAAGATAATGGATAAACTGCCAGAAATGAACAGAATGCACCAGCCAAAACACACATCTAAGAATTGGTAAGAGCCATGATGCAAGAAACGGAATGATCAAAGGCATAACGAAAGTGCAAATAGAGCAATATGGCCAAAGAAAATATGGAAGTGCAGGAGGACTATCAATTTGGGACTAACCTAACGAGAGTTACTAACGGAACGTAGCATAGCGAATGTTCAAATGGGAGTAACAGAACAAATGAGCAATTGGAGCAAAATAAAATATAATGGAAAAACTGAGGCCAATGGAACTCATGAGATCAAAAAGCGAGAAGGTAATAATAATGGATGGTACAAATCCAAAGACATCAATGGAGAAAACAAACTAGATGGAGCAGAGATATGATTAAAGCGAACCGGGTAAAATAAAGTAATGGAGTAATGCAACTACTCACCTCGAAAAAATGAGTATGGAACAATATGGAGCAAATGGAAAGAAAGAACAAAAGCAGTAGAAGAAATAAAGCAAGAAGTTCAGATGAGAAGACGAAGTAAAGAAACCAACTAAGTCATAGAGCAAAGGAGAAACCAACCATTAGTATAAGATCACGAAAATCCATGACAACCCCGCAAAAAGCCATGAAAAGGAAAATGAACAAAATTAGGTGCAATACTAATGCTCAGACAATGAACATCGAACCATATAAACTGATCACGAAGAATGTAAGAAGAAAAAAAATCAACGGAGGATAGGGAACGGGATCGTGAATAAAGGAACTGAGCATATAGATAACAGAAAAATGGTGTAAAAGAAACTAACAAACCATAAGAAAAGAAGGAAGTTGAACACCGGGTGACCAAGAATAAGCAAGACCTAAGTGAGGGAGTAAGCGGTACAAAGGGCAATCAAGAATAAAAAAGAGCAACTGACAACCTTGGGCAAAGCCATGTCGCGGAAGTAAATGGAATAATTCAGGACCAAAAGAACGTGGCAGCATTGAAAAGAGGTTTGAATGAAACAAGGACCAGAAAAAGGAGAGCTGGGACAAATCAATTCAAGGGGACAAATAGCAAAGTCGAAAAGGCTAATAAGCCAACAAATTTGGGGAGCAAAAAGCCATTAGAATGGATCATACCTGCAAAATATAACGAATTTTGACGGCAAAACAAAGAATCCACACAACACAAAGGAAAAAGCAATTAAAATTAGAAACCATGACCAAAAAGAAAAAATGGGATAAACGAGCAATGGTACTAGAAGCATAGAACGTCTCAAAGCTGTGGAGAAAATTTGAATAACGAGGCAAGGACCATACAGAATATGAAAAGCAATGGAGAACATGCGGTAAAAGAAACAGTGCAAGCATAGAGAATACCAAATGAAAAACTACAAGACGGGCGAGAATAGAGAGAAAAGAATCACCCCTAACGAAACCGACGAACCACGTAATCGAAAAAATCAGCAATCATAGGGGACCCATAGCCTGCAGAAAGTGGTTAACAAAATACCAAGGAGAAAACAATGGGACAAAATAGATGCGCATCGATGCTACCATAGACTGAAAAGATGGAAAACTATGGAATAGTCCAGTAATAAACTAGATATACGATAGAAACCACTATATGCCCAACCTAAAAAGTGACAATTTCAATGCAAAATATTTTGAATAATGAAGCAAGAATCATACAGAACATGAAAGGCAATGGACAACACGTGGTAAAAGAAATACTGCAAACATAGAATACCAAATGAAAAACTACAGAAAGGCAAAAATAGAGAGAAAAGAATCAACTCTAACGAAACCAACGAACCATGTAATCGTAAAACATCTGCAATTATCGGAGACCCATAACCTGCAGAAAAAAGTCAACAAAATACCAAGGAGAAAACAATGGGGCAAAACAGATGCACATCCCACGACTAAAATATATGGTGCGAAAGACGCTACTATAGTCCGAAAAGAGGGAAATCCATGGAATAGCCAAGTAATGAACTAGATATGCGATAGAAACCACTATATGCTCAAATGGATGCTCCCACCCAAAAAATGAAAATTTCAATGCAAAAATATGTCCATATGCAAAACGAATTTAGCTGTAAAAAATGCAAAGATCAAAGAGCAAAATGAAATAGAGTTTTAACCGTGAACATAGTGTCTCCCAATAAATCCCATTTCCATCTCCGTCATCAAGAGACACAAACCCGTGCCACCTTCAATAACTCGCAGTCCAGTACATGCAAACCTTTGCTTAGTCGACAAAATTCTACATAGGATCATATATATACTGGCCTCCAAATTCTGAAAAGCATCTCGCCATGAGGCACTTAAACCATCTAAAGGCATAATAGATTCGATAGCGGTCCAGCTGGAAGAAGAAAGGTAGAAAAAACCAGGTTGTGTTCCTATTGGCCAGAACAAAATGATCCCCACACAATGTTAAGATCCACAAAGCCACAACCCAAGAAACACCTTCGAAATATAAGAACAAAGATTCCTATGATGGTTTCTATGAGACAAACAAGTTGGCCACCTCTCAACAACCACGAAGTAAATGTCTGTTGTAGGGACATGAAATTGCTTGTTAAGTAACGTTGTCATGGGGCAAACCACCATGCTAACAGGTGGTCAACATGGACTAGTAAAGCCATAGAGACAACAACGAAAATTGCACAATATCATAGAAACTATGAGAAGATATTATTATGGTACTAAAGAAGCATGTGCATATGAAGGCTCAATCCGAGCCCAAAGCAACGAAAATGAAGGTGCATATGTGCTCATCAAAAGCATGGAATTTGGAAAAATAAAATAAAATAAAATAAAATGAACAAAGAAGAGATAAAATTAAGCATGCACGGACCAAAAATGCTAATATAAGCAGAGGAAGCGAAATTAAAAAATGGAACTTCACACGCCTTTCTAAACCGAACAATAGAAACTGGAACTTACCACAATAATGTAAAACTCAACAATATGAGGAAGCACGAAAACCGACACATCCCTTGGCAACATTAATAGATGGAAATGTTTAGATGAAAAAATACATCCCTAGGCAAAATTCATAGATGGAAACATTTAAACGTGAAAAATGCAAAACACGTACCTTGCTGGTGGGATCCAAACTCTGGACTCTGAAACTAGAAAAGAGAGACCTTATCCATAGGCCACAATCTCACATGTGACTAGAGATTTCTAGTAACATGTAAAAACTCCAATGATATCAAAGTAGGATTCCGACAGCCCCTCTGCACCGCTTGAATCTAGGCCTTGGCCAGAGGATCGGGATACAACCACAAAAGCGATGCATGTCTTGAATAAGAGCCGGATCGGATTCGTGTTCCCAACACAAAAACCTCTAGCTACGATCAACTGTGAACCTCGCAAAAAATCTAGGCAAAATGTAGAAAGGGTAAGCCAAGTAAGACAATTGCAAAAGGCAACAAGATGTGTTGGTGTTATAGAAGCACGTGCATAAGAAGATCCCTAGGAAACTGAGCTTGGAGCATTAAACCTTGCCACCAACCTTCCAATAGATAGACATGGTAGTTTATCCAAGATTAAGAGCAACTCAATTTGGAAATCAAAATTATAGAAATAGTTTCCAGAGAACCAACAACCTTTAAGTAGGAACAAGGATGATCAAATGTAAAACAAAAGAGCACACAGCTAGGGAAACGCAAATGTCACAAGAAGGCCAAAAACAAACAAAAAATAAATTAACAAAGAAAGCAAAACTTTAGAACCACTAAAAAATAAATTAACAAAATAACAAAAGGGGGAAGGGGGGACCCGGTATCCCCCCAGCCAAGGCAGGGGAAACAATATCCTGGTATCCCCTTCAAAAATCGACCTGCGACAGAGGCGGAGGCGGTTGCGGAATCAAGGAGCATGAGGTGATTGCCACCAGGGAATGCCGACACAAAGACAGGATCCGCTACGTAATAGAAAAGCCTCCAACAAGAATAGAATACGAAAATAAAATCCAAACAGATTTGATCAGGACATTCGAGACAGACAAGAAACCTGTGAATTAACTTAATGAGAAACCGATCTAGAAGGCAAGCGATCAACCAAAAGGGGATAATGATTAACAAACAGAAAAAATAGAATTATGGAGATGAAGTAAAAGAAACCAAATCCATAATAGATCGAATAGACTTCCCTCGAAAGGCTCAACAAGACGGATCTGGCCCCAGGAATAGACGGATCTGGCGGTATAGGTGCCTCACGCAGGAAAACACTGGAGCAGGATTGCATGCGTTGTGTCCATCTAGTGACTTTGCTCAAGTTATCGGATGAGCGTAATTGAACGAATCCAGCCCATGTGCAAATCAAGAGGAGCCGATCCGCAAAACCGAAGAAGGAGAGTATGGAATCGCGGACCCAGCCCATCCGAAGACTGGCAATGATTTAGGAAAACTGGCCGAAGTGGAGCCTCACAACAGAAGGCAAACCGAGCCAAGGCGGACAAGGTATAGATCCACAAACCATGACTCGTCATAAACCAAGAAATAGCTACTTGTAAAAGAAAATCAGAGATGGAAAAACTAACCGCGATCCACAATCATGACTCCATCCCAAATCCAGACATACATACTTGAAAACGAAAATCAAAGAAGGAAAAAACTCACCTCGATCTACAAACCATGACTCCATCCTGTAAGCTGGAGCACAACGCCACCGAAACGGAACAAGCAGAGGATGCAGACGGACCAAATCAAAAAATAAACCAAACTGCTATAGATCAAAGGCATACCTTATAGAAAAATTGGTTTCTAGGTGTGAATGCAAGTTGAGGGTGAAAACTTGTGGAGCCAAGAAGGAGCAAAATGGAAAGGAGCTCAAGAGAACGCCGATGACTGGAAATGAGACAAGAGGCAGAATAAATAGGAGACATGAGAAAGGACGTCCCCATCCAAGGAATGTCGGTTCTATTGCTATCACAATAGAACCGTGGCATTCTACAAGTGAAAATTAAATGAGAAATCGCTCAAGAGGAAGCAAAATGACCAATAATTGGCCTAAAGAAATAAAGAAATTTCGCGAAATAGTTAAGTAATTAGAGAAAGTACCTTAATTGATAATCCATAGATATAATACATTGACTCTTAAGAAAAGTGGTCACTAAAAACTATAAAAGCACCCCAATTCTTTAGAAGCCCCCAAATTGTAGCATGAATCTATCTTTTGTCCTTGTAAGGCAAATTTTAAGCCAATCTTTGATGCTGTCATAGAGTGCGCACCGAACAAACAATCTGCGAGATTGACCCAAAGGTGTTGTGAATAGACTAGTCGACCATCAATGGAGGCAAGAGCTCTCAACGAGGCCACCATCAAACAAGCCAAGTTATTAGGAGGACCAAACAGGCAACCGAGAAGGTTGGAAGCTCCAGCTTGCGTCTGAACATTGAGGCACTCACGGTGGGTGATAGCAAGGAAATTTCTGAGGCCCATGGCCTAGGCCAGATGATGAACCTAGCAACTCAAGCTCATCAGGTGAGTCGTATTACTCCATGGAGGAGCATCCGCCTAGCACTTCAAGTGAATCATCATGAGGCTCAGGGAGAATTGGAGATTGTAGTTTCCCCTTCTGAAGGTGAGGAACAACGAGAGCAATCTTAGCAGCAGGAAGGGCAGCAAGAGGAGTAAGCAATGCAGAAGAAAAGGACGACAATCAGATGAACCAGAGGAGGACGAGTCGGAGGAGGAAGAACCACACCAATAAGAAAGAGAGCAAGAGGCTAAAGAAGAAGAGGAGAAGGAAGCTGAAGAACAGCTGGATCCTAAGACTTGGCCACCATACCTAGTGTGACCCAAGTCACCCAAGAAGATGGCCAATAAGTACAAGACGAACGAGAAGTCATTTAAGCTGAAGCGAAACATCGAGTACGAGCATGCCAAGAAGCACCTGAAGCAGAGCTCACGCATCTCTTTAGGAGTCTAACCTTTGCGCCATCCATTCCAAGTGGGTAATGATCATGTCCAAGGACATGAATTTGGCGAGGAGGGTCCGAAAGGACAAAATTAAGATAAAACTTTTTTAAGTTAACTATATATAAAACAGTTGGATTAATGAAAGCATATTAAAATTTGAGTTATTTGAATAAAAATGAGTCAAAATTGGGTGATTCGGGTCATTCAGTACCTGGAGACCTTTCCACAATCTGGAAGACCCTCTTTCGCGCGAAGCAATCTGGTTTGCCCAAAAGTTCACTTAAAAGTGTGAGATTATTGTGATATAAATTAGTACATAGGCTAGAAGTAAGGAATTTTGCATTCAAGCATCTTGTATCATCACAATAGGTCAAATTTGATCAAAACAGACCCACCCAAGTCACTCCGCGCCTGAAGGCCTTCTGACAATCTCGGAGAGCCTCTCCGCTCAAAGTAACCTGGTTTGGTCAAAATCTTCATCGAAAGTGTTAGATTACTGTGACATAAGTTAGTAGATCATCTAGAACTAACTAAGCTATGCATGCTAATGTGTTATGCATGCTAATGTGCTAATATGCTAGGTCAAATAGGTTAGAGGAACCTTTATTGCAGATCCCCGAGCCCTCAACACGGAACCACTCGATGACATCGAGGAATTTGGAAGCAGAGGGCAACCTTATGGAGAAAACTTCAGCAACTCAAAGGACAAGATGGCATATAGGAAGCCCAAACGCAAATAATAAAGAGGATACTACATAAAAGATGATTGAGACATCAAGAATAGACACATGAGTTGCTAAGAAGGGCTAGTCAACCATCAATGGGCATCATGGCACTTAAGCCATTGATCACATTAGGGGAGGAAGATATTCTAGTCAAGAATATTCTCCAAGTGCCAGATTGTCTCGAAAAAGGGCTCCACATCAACGACTATTGTCACAGCTCCACATCAACAAGTAGATGACTTTATGAACTAGTTATATCAAGAGTTACTAAGAGATGAGACCGAACATATCTCCTAGGAAGAACAACTATCTCAGATATACAGGCCCATAGTACTATCCGATCTAGACTTCAAGCAAAGATGCTTTGACTAAGGAGGAATTACAAGCCAGCAAGGACGAGCTACTTAGGAATAGCAATATGGTCAGATTGCAACCAATTTCTTCCTCGTCAGCGCCGATTTTTCAGAGCAGCTACATAAACCTCGACAACACCATCTCAAGACCATGATGACCTTCTATCTTAAAGACTGAAGGTCAATGACCAACAAGAACATACCATGGGGGACCAAATACCAGCATTATCAACTGATTAGTCGAGATTATAGTTCATGCATATGGATGCGAATAGACTTCAACATTGTCAACAGTCTTATAAAGCACTCAACATTGTCATCAGTCTTATAACTGCAGCATGGGACCGCCAAGATGGAGAATCAAATTGACAAGATCAACACAATAATATCGATAGTTAGAAGGATCATCCCCAAATTTTGTAACCTCCAAGATAGGATGAATCAACATGAAAGACTCTAGAGAGTGGAGAGCATTACCTTCAAGCTTGTAGGACGCGACAACAAGACCTTACATTGTCCATGATCAGTTCCACTAGTATGGATACCTTTAATGAAGAAAGTCAACATTAACATTGAGGAGGACTACAATCAAAATATGTTCGACGAAAAGAGCAAGACACAGAAATGATTATACGACTCCTTCAAGGAGATGAGATTGTTGAACAAAATCGTGGAACATCGTGTTGCTACTCCAACGAATAACCAGTACACCATCTTTTAGCAAACTAGGAAACCTAGGGTCAGATACTTGAATATCTTAGGCTTATGGATGATAATATCCATGATGGGATTGAGACGAAATTCCAAGTAGATTTTTTTGTTCTGAAAGGATGGGCCCAAGGATTGAGCCTCAAGGATTGAGAAGAAAAACATATGGAGTAACTAAAATTATATACATTTGTTGGCAGATATCCAATATATTGGAACCTCTTCGTGAGCTTGATCACCTCGCTAAGCAGGATTTACTAATAATTGGATAACCGTTGACCATGTACATGACGAGTACCTCCACAACATAAGGGATAATCTGACCCAATGAAGAGAAGCAATCTAACAACTTCTTAGATGGCATGAACTCAAAGGTGGGACTATTTCAAGAGGGTAATAATTACGAAAGGGGGGATCCTAGAGTATAGATTAGATCTAAAACAAGAATAATTATTTAATTGCATAGTCTTTTGTGTCGAAAAAAAATGTTATATCGACAAAACCTTGCAGCCATAGGATCCATTAAATAACTCGTTAACCTGTAACCTTGCACCTCCTAGATGGCGGACATCTTTAAAAGCAAGACTCTTAAGTTTGGCAAGGCTAAGCAATTAGCAGCACCAAAGGAACAAGAGTCAAGTTTGACATCAACCTTAAGTAGAGCAAAGTGAAGTATCAGCGCCAAGTCATGGACATCGACAAGTATGACCTCATAACATACATGGAACATTTAAAGTTGCCTAAGGCAATAAGTGATTATCATAAGCAAGAGATGCCTAGCCTAGCACCAAATGACAAGCACCTTACAATTAAAGCTAAGGAAGTAATTTCAGTCATGCAATGCATGTATGTGAAACAATTACTTAAGTACATCATGAGGGATGAGGTTGCATACATACTTAAGCTAGAGGCCATCGACCTCGACAACAATAATAAGAAGGAAGATGCTACTTCGAAATAGTTGCCTAGGCCAATCATTAAGTTAATCAAGAAGTTCCATGATATATGTCCGGATGAAGTGCGAGAGCCTTTTGCTTGTGGCCTAGTGGTTAGTCCACTCGTCTAGCACATCGAGGGTCGTGTTCGAACCTCACTAGGATCTTGGCATCTTAGGACCTTTTTTTTGGTATTCTTGTAGGGGGCGGTGCTCCTTGAAGGGGGATTGCAAGAACATGCCATGTGCCGTCGTATGTCCTAAGGGATGCTGGCTAGTGCTACGACGTAAAAATACACCTTCCTTCCTATAGAGGCGTAGAGTGTGAAATCATTCTAGCACTAGCCAATTGCTTGAGCTTAGATTCATTGGACTAAGTGTATCACCCTGGAGCCCGCACTCTTTTGTGAAGAAGAAAGATGGAAATCTAAGAATGTGCATTGATTATTATCATGTACTTAATAAGCAAATAATAAAGAACAAGTATGCATTGCCAAGGGCCGATGACCCTAATGGATCACTCCAAGGAGCAAGATTCTTCTCCAAAATTGACTTAAGATCGGGCTATTATCAAATAAAGATCAAGGTAATTGGAAGAACTTATTGTTTTAAGGAAAACATAAATGAATGAAAAAAAGGTGAGTAGTAGTTATTGTGAATGAATGGTTGTTTAAGTCTAACATGCCCAGTTCAATACAATTACATATAATTCAGCACTCCTTTATAATGCCTCTAACTTATGCCGCATAAAACAACAATACTCGTGGTTATGACTTAATATAAATATTTGAATAACACTAGTATTTACAATTCATCATCCATGTATTCTCTCATCATCTTTAATATGCTTCCAGCTTGTGCCTATGTGGCAATGACCAAGCAATTAAGACCTAAATTGCACATCATTTTTGCTACATGAATCCTACAATGTTCAGTCCAACAATCGCACAACAATGTTGGACACTTTTTCTAGTATCCCTTATATTTCAAAAACAATTATGAGGTCGACTTGATCCCAATCTTATATGATATTAGGCCAAATATGCTCCAAGCCCTTTTGATATTTTAGAGGTTGAGTAGAATGGACCATATTTGTGTTCAATTGTAACCTTATGTGACAGATACATTGCAAGAACAATGCTTCCAAAAAAATTAATTTGCTTACCTTTCTTAAACGAATGCAATGAGATGAACCTACTATATTAACCTCAAAAAACGGTTTTAGATTACCATTAAAATAGACTGCTGCTATTTTGTAGTATAAAATCCGATATTATACTAGAAAGTTTAAAATTGAGATTCTCAAATAGAAACAAGAACTTATTCATTAAAAAATGATAATACTTGGAAGCGCTAGTCCAACTTGGTTACTCGAAAGTACGTAGCATGCAAGATTTCTGAGTAGATGCACTGCTTGGCTTAAACGTGTCCACAAACAAGTCTATTGTATCCAACAAAAATCATATCAGTTAAAAAATGCCCCATTTGCCGACATAGGGATATTCTAATTTGACAAAATGCCCTTTTACATCATAATTTGTACCAAAAATTTCCAACAAACCATAGACAATGCCTGTACATATACACACAAGGAAATATTCTTCACATTCTTTTTACGGATGACATATTATTAATAGCTGGGGCAAAAAGTGTATTTCGTTTGCCACGTATTCTTAAAAAGTGGCAAGTAAAAACTATTCTTACGTGTCAAAATCTCAGGCGGTGACCTGGACGATTTGAGGACGTGTCATCCACGTAGGTTCTCCTGACGCGCGCGGGCTATGGAGGCGGGCTCCGGAGCATGGTGCTTGAAAGAAGTAAAGGCTTTCTGCCGTAAAGTCTCAGACGTTAAATCTTGTCTGTTGCCGTCGTGTTTTCAGAACAGGGGCTCTGGGATTTTGGCCGCCTTCTCTTGCCATCTTTATTTTGTTCCTTCCAAGACTGTCTTAGGCGAGGTATCTCCGCATTCATATTTGCAGTTTGAAGTCACTTTTAGAGTTTTAGAAATGTTTCTCCTTAAGTGTTGTTTTTAGTGACCTACATGGACTGGAAAAGGAGTTTTTTTTGTCAAACAACCCAGTTAGTTGGTCATGTTTTCGATTGGGCGATATTGGTAGACATTCTAAATGGTATGTTAAACCCGAAGGAGTTCGTGAAAGAAGGAATTTGATTCTCATTTGCTATTCGACAACACTGTTTGATATGGTATTTAAAGGTCTTCCAACGCAGCAGGGTTGTTGGTAGCACATTACATATAAGGATGGATATGGCCGACACAATTAGTGTCATTTTAGAGTACTTAAAAAGTCATCAGCTGGTTAAAACAGAAGCTGCTCTGCAAGACGAGCTAAGGGCACTTCTTACAGATGAAGTTGATAGTGAATTGAGAATGCAGGTCTGCAACAACGAAAATGATGCGACAAATGAGCAGCCAGAGCAGGCACATGCGTTGCCAAATGCAATACAACAGGAGGCAGAGATGGCAAAGGATAATTTGTTCAATACTTCCCCTTTGGAAACTAAGGATGCCTCGGCTTTGAACGATCCAGCTGTTTCAAATGATGGAAGACTAAAAATAAAGCTTAGATGTCTAGAAACTGCTGGTTCTGAAAGAGTTGAACTGGAGATGCTTCCAGAAAACCAGTCTGGCAACGCTGGCATTGAACCAAGATATGACACTGAAGAAGCGTTTTCTGTGAATGAAGCCAGACAACATGCTTCCATGAAAGCAGACGTTGGTTGCAGTTCCCCTACCAAACTAGAGAAGCATAACATCAGTATTAAAGGGGGTGTGATAGTTTCAAATGCTGGATTGCGGGAAGAAAAACCTGGCCTCTTGTGGGTTCTACCAGAAAGACAAGCGGAGGAACAAAGTCAATCAGTAAGAATGTTGGATTCTTTGCAAAAAGCTGGTCATTTCCAAGAACATGAGGGTTCTGTCAATGCTGTATTGTCAGAAATTAGGAAGGATATAGAACAGGCAGATAATAGTAATGCAGCATGTGGTGAAAATACAGATGATGGTTCCATGAGCAATTTGAATATGATTAGGCCTTTGGCGGTTGTCGTTCAGCACCAAGAGAATGTTCAACTCACCTGTGGAAATAGTCAAAGAGATCAATGTTCTTGCAGAAAGGAAACAATTGATTGGAATGGACAAAGAACATTAGCTTGTGTGGAGGTTTCAGGCAATTCTGACTCGTGTAAAGATCAAACTTTGGAGGGAATCAGAAGCGGTCAAGAAGATAGAGAAGGGTATCCTAGGCTAGCACCTGTTCGATTGAAAACAGTTGATGGGTCTACAAATGAGTGTTCTGGCAATTCAAGGAAGAGCTCTGGGTCCGAGAGATTTGGAAATATGGAAGTTATATTAGAGAATTGCTGTAGTTTGGGTTCTTATCTCGACATTCCTGTGGGACAGTCAGGTATGCGTCTACAATTTTTTCAGGGTAATTGCTAGAAACTAAGTATCTTATGTCGTTTAAGGATTATATTCAAGGTTAAAGAGGTTCTTTTAGGACTCTAATATTATTGTAATTTGCACCCAATGAAGGTAACTTGGACTACTCTTATATCCCATACTGGTATTCTTTGAGTGTGTTTTCACTAACTAGGGCTTTTCCTGCTCCATGGAAATGGGTTCCAGCTCATTTTAGAAAAGAGTAGGAGAGACATCTGCATAAGGGAAACATGCAAGTAATTTAGAAGATTCATGCTAGATCACCGGCAAGATTGACCTGCATTTATCTGCAGGCTCAAGATATACCATGTGAAAAGGAGGACATGCTTGATGTTCAAGACTATGGAAATGAGAATAGTCACATACATCTTATTTGCATAGAATTTGCAATCATCAGTTCTATTTATTTCTTGTCATCAGTTTCATTTTATTCGTAGCAGCAGAACTCACAAATTCCCTATTCTGCAAGTTTCAGAATAATCATATTTTATTGCATATATTTTTCTTGCATCTCCATTATTGCAGTTGAAATAGTACGTATTGCATCTTCAGGTGTTGGAATTTATATCAGTTAAGGTGGCTCATATGTTAGTTTAGATTTTGAAAAATAAGACAAGGATACAATGGCCTTCCATGTTTTGATTGAAATAGAAGCTCAAACTAAATACCTCAACCCTAGACTATTGACTCTGCCTAGACTGCAGGTCTGAAGCATCTTGTTGCAAGCTCTCGGCCTTCAGTGACCCAAGATATTATCAGAGGCAAGTCAGATATTCAAGAACTTAGACACGGGGACATTGTTGCCAGCTATAAAGATGAATTCTGGGACTCTGATGCATATGAAGATGATGATGACCCTGGCTATGTAAGGCGAACAATTGAAGATGAGGCATGGTTTTTGGCAAATGAAATAAATTATCCTTCTGATAGTGACAGGAGAAAGGATGTAGATGGCGGAAACAGAAATTTAGATAAAGAGTATGGCAAATATAGTGATGATGAGCGTTCCTGTATGGAGTCATACTACTCTGGAGAAGATTATTTTAGGCAGCACAGAGATGATGTTCAACATGGTCTTGCTAGGACTCAGGACAATGAGCTTGTTTCTCTTGCACATTTGACCAGTGATTACAATGAAAACCTCCTTGGGTCAGAGGAGTTGGATCAGATTCAGGCAGATGCTGCTTGGCAAGGCTTCCTTGAGCAAGGGAAGTTATCGGAGAAATTGAAGAAATCAGAAACCATCTTAGATACTGCAGTTCCAGTAATCTGTGACCATTTCTTAGAAATTGGAACTAGTGGTATTGGTGATAGTAGGTCTGGGATAAATTCAAAAGAAAGGCTACTGGTGAGTGAAGGCAGTGAAGGCGGAAGCACAAGCTGTCAAGGTTCCAAAGATCTTGGCAATTGCTCATCTCATAGTAGAATTGATCTTGCAAGCAATTTGGATGATGTGTCTGGTAAAATTGATTTAATAGGGGAGTTTCAAGAATATGCAAAACCGACTTATGATGATGGTACTTATGTTGGGTACTATGTGGGAGACTGGCTACAGGAAAGCTGTGCCATGGAAAAGAAATCCATGGTAGTGGGAACATCAAAAGCTTACGAATCAACTTGTGGGAAAGGGAAGAATGGTTTAGTTTGTCATTTTCAGGAAGGTAAAGCTGTTGTTGATGTTGGTGATTTTTCTTTTCCATCTTCTTCCAGCACTGTCGAGGGTAAATCATGTTCAGCGAAAGAAACATCATCACATTGTGATGACATGGATGATTTTAGTAATGACTTCATTGGGCCTGATGATACGTTGGCTACATGGCGAAGGAAAAGTAATTGCTCATCACCCATCATCAGTCTAGGGGAGGATGCGGATCTGCATTGCCCACACTCAGACATTTCAGGCCATTCCTCTGATGTTGCAATAAGTGTGGAGGCACAGGAGGATGCACAGGAGGAAGAAGCTGCCATGCAAATGGAGGAGGCGGAGGTATCCGCTGCATATGACGAGGAAGCCATGGCTGTTCATCAACATATCCAGCGACTACAGGCTGAAGAGGAAGAGTTTGAGACATTCAATTTGAAGATTATACATAGAAGAAGCAGGTATGATAAATAACTTTATATTGCATTTCAATTTTATTTGCTATTTGTTAAGAACCCTTTTGTATCTATGTCGATGCCATTTGTGCAGAACTGGGTTTGAGGAGGAAAAGGACTTCCCAATTGTGATAAACTCTGTTGTTGCTGGTCGTTATCATGTTACAGAATATCTCGGATCAGCAGCATTTAGTAACGCAATACAAGCACATGATTTGTATACTGGTATGGATGTTTGCATGAAAATTATAAAAAATAACAAGGACTTTTTTGATCAAAGTCTTGACGAAATCAAGCTTCTGAAGTATATCAACAAGCATGACCCTGCTGACAAACATCACATTTTGCGCCTGTATGATTACTTCTATCACCGTGTAAGTTGTATCATGTTTTTAAGTGACATAAGTTATTGTGTTAAAATTTTCTATGTTCAAAATGGTCTTTACCTGGGTGTATGTGCAATACATATGGTTTGCAAGTTAAAATTTTCGTTGAACGTGGATTACAGGAACATTTATTTATTGTATGCGAGCTTTTGCGAGCTAATCTCTATGAATTTCAAAAGTACAAAAGGGAGTCCGGAGGCGAAGTGTATTTTACAATGCCTCGGTTGCAGGTTAAAATTCGTAAAAACTGTAATTTAAGATGAGGAGTTTAAATTGTTATCTATAGCTTTCTATTTAAAGCTATTTAAGCTATACATGTTATTTTGCCGTCATAAAAGGCTGTTATTATGTGCAGTCTATTACGCGTCAATGTCTGGAAGCGCTGGACTTCTTGCATGGTCTGGGACTTATACATTGCGATTTGAAGCCTGAGAACATTCTTGTTAAGAGCTACAGTAGATGCGAGGTGAAGGTGATTGATTTTGGGAGTAGTTGTTTCCAGACAGACCATCTTTGTTCTTATGTACAGTCACGCTCGTATCGTGCCCCAGAGGTTATATTGGGACTACCCTATGACCAGAAAATTGACATTTGGTCACTCGGTTGTATCTTGGCTGAGCTGTGGACTGGAAATGTAAGGTTCTTGTCTTTGCTAATTTTATTATGCTATATGTATTCTGTAATACATCTTTTGTGTGTTTTAGTATCTTGAGGCCTTTTTAGGAGCATTGTAACTGGTCTAACAAGAAACTTATATAATGGTTTTCCAGGTTCTTTTTCAGAATGATTCCCTTGCAACATTGTTGGTACATATTGTTGATTCCCTTGCAAGAATGAATCCCTTGCAACATTGTTGGCACATATTGTTGATTCCCTTGCAACATTGTTGGCACATATTGTTGGTATCATTGGTCCTGTTGAACCTGAAATGCTAAGCAAGGGACGCGATTCTTACAAATATTTCGCCCGAAATTACATGTTTGAGCGAAATGCCGTAAGTGGTATGTTATATTACTTTTGTTCCTCCATTATAAAAGTTGTGCTACATGATAGGCCACCATGCTTTGATGCATAACTTCTAATTTCTATAAAATTTAGTCTTCTGACATTAGATTTCCTAAATAAAGAAGGAACTTAAAAGACATTTTCTTGAAGTCTATAGTGGTCTATGAGATGTCATCGATATGCAGCTAGGGGCGAGTAAAAATGTCACCCAAAGGCATGTAAGACCAAAATTTAATTCAAAATCCTAACTGTTGAAAATTAAGATGGCTCCTTAGCAAGTGGAGTGAGATAGGACATAATATTCGTTTATTCTGTGCTTATGATTCGTCTTTTAGAGACCATCAAGGAAAATGCCCAGGGGTAATGTTCTATTCATTCTGGTTTTTTCATGTTCTTTTCATCACTGGATTTTGATTCTGTCTGCATATGATTGTTACGACTTAACTTTGAACTTGAATAAATTTTAGATTCCGTTAGCGCTAAGCATCCACAAAGCAACCATGTAAGGCAGACACCTCTTCTCAAGTTGCATATCCCAGGTCGTCCATATTTTATTTAATACGAGATAAAGAGATAAGGGGACCTTGCGATTTAGAAGACGAAATCTGTTGCAATGCTCAGCACCTAATCAAAGCTGCTAATTAAGATATTAGCAAAAGGGATCTTATCCTACACTTGCATGACTATACTTCTCATGTCTTCAAGCAACCGAGCTGCGTCATTAGTGCAGTAGCGAAAAATAAATTCATTCCCATAGCCTTATGAACAGAATTCTTATAAGAAAAGTCCACCAAAAGAAGTCAGTGAGCCGAGATTCACAAAAGATTTCAATAATCCGAGACTCACAATAATGACAGAGCATATCTTTCATTGCTTAATCCACTCACTCAGTCTGACAACCAGTTTGTGGCTGGTATGCAGCAGTAAAAGCAAGCTTAGTTCCAATGCATAGAAGAAGCGCCCAGTAAATTTGTTGCAATCAGCAACGATGGACATGAATATGAAGATCTTAAAGTAAAACTTAGGTCTGTATAGCAGAATACAATGCCATCACATCCATGCAATGTGCTGCATAAGATTCTACTCTAACTTGTAAATTGAATGTGGTAGATAGTATGGAATCCATTGATCCAAAAGAACATGCAAGTAATGTGGTTCAGAGGAAATAGAAGATGAACAATACTTTTTCCAGCCTATGAAACTGTTAGAAGACAACAAGCATTTCACCAACGTCTAGAAACATAAGGAAGTCGGTGCCACTGAGCATGAGTGCTACAAAGCGATGTCCTAACCTTGTTATTATGGCCCCTTCAAAATATTGAGAAGGTTAATGCTGCTAGCTATATGCTTGAATTACCTCTTTCCTGGACCCTACCTTCCACATATCTTTGGTCGGAACTCGTGATTGGATCATCCATGATTAGAATTCAGTAACAGGAGCAAAGTGCTTTCTGGAATGGGAAGGCTTTTCAGGACATTTTTCAAGGCTACTACAAGACCACGATCTCTTTCAATCGAGGATTTCTGATCCCAAAAGGGAGGGATGTCGTAGGACTTAACTATAGATTAGCAAGTTAGTGACACATCAGCTCTACATGGCAGCCATGCAATTGCCCATGTGGGTGACATTTCTTTCAAAGAGACACATCCCATCATTTTATTCCATTTTCTTTTTCTTTTGGTATAATAAGGCAGGCTGTAATTTAGAGTAGAATGTTTACCTACCGTAAGATCTTACAATGATCAAGGGGTGTGGTTGTATGAAAGAGAGAACATGACCTACCTCGTATCTCATAGTATAATGTAAGAACCATTAAGAACCGTTAAGATGTCTGGCCTATGCAGGAATTAAATGCCATGAAGGTAAGGCTATAACATGCTATATCAGTATGTTGCAAAGAATGTGAAGTTTTCTTGATGCATCCAAGCGATGAAAAGCGACATGGCTGACTTAGCAAGGCTGCTCCCAAAGTTCCCAATTGAGGGTAGAGCATGACAAATGCATTCTATGCTTATAAGTATGATGCCCATTTTCTTGTACATTAAAAACTATGTTACGAATCCCACATTTCTCTTCCCAGCATGTGCCTATCTAAGACGATTCCAGGAAAATTTGAGGTTTAGTAACTTTTTATGTACCTTATTTGTAGTTGGAAGAAACAAATGGGCATTAACCCAAAACAGCACAAGGGACTTAACTAAGTTATTTTGTGAAAGTGCTTAATGTTATGTTACTGTTCTGTTTCATTTGAGGTGAACTAATGTTCAGTTATGGGATTGTCAGGAAACAGAACATCTCGAGTATTTGTTACCAAAAAAAACATCTTTAAAGCATCGTCTGCCCGGCGGAGATGAGGGTTTTATAGAGTTTGTTAGTCATCTGTTACAGGTGAATCCAACAAAACGGCCCATGGCAAAAGATGCGCTAAAACACTCATGGTTATCATATCCATATGAACCAATCTCATCATGATTAAGTTGCTTCTGCTCATGTGACCTAACGAGATAGGACATGCACCTCGTTTTGAGAAGATTAAGGCTGTCCTTATGTTGGCACATATTGGAAAGTGTATTTCTAGCTCCAACTGTATTTTACATAGTTATTACAAATCTAGCTGGGATTTGTAATTGTAAGCAAATGTATATTATATCATGCCTAGTCAAAATATTGGGGCAGGAATGTTGAGCAATGAAGTGTATTTTTGTCTAAGAAGTGATTGAACAAATGCTGGCAGCATTTGCGTGAAAAGAATTCTTTTTAGCAGTCCTCAAACTAGCATGCCAACATCTTGAGTACGTCGGTATCAGTCCTACTTGCATGCCAATGAAGTGATTGGTATCCAATGTATTTGGTGATAAGAATGTATATCTCTTAGGATTGAATTGTGTACTTGTGGTGGGTTGCTGGGCAGCAGGATGTGATACTTTAATGCTAGTTGTATCAATATTTCAACACTTTTGTGCTGATCTCTTTAATCATATGGTGTGTTATAAGTCTTGATATACTTGAGAATGGGTGTCTGTATAAAAATCAATTAAAATGAAAATGAGGACTAGAGAAAAGGAAATTTGCAAAGTTTTTGCCTTTAAGCTGAACTGGAGGCCAGATAGAACTAGTAGGCCAAAGCCAACCAATTAACTCTCAATGTTTCTAACATAGTCCATACCCAAACTTTCTCTAACGAAATCTAGATGCTAGAGCATCTTCCATGTACAATGCCAACAATGATATGCCAATAATGCTATACGATGAGACTCTCAATGAATTTTTTCAAAGCGATACTTAGGGTTAGGTCTTAGTGCGGGCCGCCCGAGCAGTGCAGAATGCAGAAGGGATTGCCAGAGCTGAATCAGTGCATAGTTGCTGTTGTCGCGTCTTATCCAGCGGAAGTGCCGCTCTCAACAGGTTTTCACTGGAACTACTGTAACAAGGGTTTGGGACTACTGTAACAAGGGTTTGGGTCATGGGTATTGCCGCTGGCATCATTGCCTCGACCTATGATGATGGCTCTTGACTTGGTAAGATAGGTGATTTTCTAATTTCTGCTTCTGTGATTTTAGGTTGCAGCTCAAACTAGCATTTAGGTCTCGGCTAATGCTAGGGTTCTTGGATGATTAAACATTGCTCTCTCTTGTGAGTTATGAGCCTCAGGGCTGATTCTTCACAAGTTGTAGGCTGCTTGTATTTTTTAAGAGCCATCTGGACAGTTAGAGATTCTGCATTCTTATGCATTTTAGGCAGATGTGGCGGATCTCACAGTCTGCCCTTTGTACCTGGAAGCATATACTTCCTCTACTGTCAGCCGCCCCCTATCCCAGTTAGGGGAATGTATGGTTTGTTACGCAGGTTCAAGCTGCAGTTTGAATGAAGAAAGCATCTAGCAGGAGTATACAGGGGAGTGAGTAGACCACCCTTTGGGGCAGGCCATGTGATATGCCTTGCATAGCAGGAAGACAGAGTGGGGCTCTTCTAGTACTTCTATGAAGGAAGATAATCCAGGTCCAATTTAGCGCGGGGGATGAAAGTCGCTCCCTAGAGCTCTTGTGGGCCCCAAAGCTTTGATTTGAATTGAAGAGAATGCTCCTGGTTTCGAACTTCATCTAGGTGTTTTAGCGCATAATTTGGTGCTCCTATTTTATTAGTTAGCACTAGAGTTGTCTCAAGGACCTGTTTGGGTTCATCAACCCGTATGGGTCCCTCAATCCCTTCACCATATTAGGGACTGGTTCTTCATGATACTTATGAGATTTTAAATATGAACACCTGAATTGTAAAATTAACTTGAAGTCGTACCACCATATTCAATGGCAAAATAAAATTCTTCATAAGTTTGACACAATCGCACCTTGAAATACACTCAATTCAATGGTTTCGATGATATGATATAATCTCATGACACTCAACATGGAATACAAATTTCAAGATAACATTAATTTTCTATGAACGTAGCCTATGGATGCTACTCATTTTTCAAATTTCATGTGATTTCATAAAAAATTGATGTATCAATGAGCAAATCATAATTTCAATCCTTGAGAGACCCAGTCAGGTCCTTAAGGAATTTCTGAAAAATAGACATCCAGAAACCATTTCATATCCATGATATTTGTAAGAATGTGAAGATACTATTATTTTTCAATGGAAATAGATACTAAGTACTACACGTCTTGCTAAATGGATCTCATTTTTTCAAAATGTGGAGTAGTACTATGAATTTTTAAAATTTTGACCCTCGGGGGACCTAACTGGGTCCATAAATTACTTCTGAACTTTAAACTTTAAGGAATTATTTCTTGAAAATTCTACCATAGATTTTTCTAATTCTTCTTGTGATAGATTTCTCATATCATGATTTACAAGATGGAAGAATTAGAATTCCTAAGAAAAATCGTATTTGCAAAATAATGTGAGAAATGTTAAAGATTTTGAGAATAAACTTGAACGTTTTGCATTCAGCTCCACATTATGTTTGGTAATAGAAGCTTTCTATATTTTTCATAAATTTTTCCTTATATGTACACTCATAGAGGACAACAGATTGTGAGTATGTAGACAAATCCTTTATCTCGGAGCTATAACAGAATTTCAAAAAAAGTGTACGAATGAACCCATTTGGGTTCATCATGGGACAACTCTAGTGAAAGATAATTCCAGGCGCATGTGTATAGATTATCGCAATTTGAATAAGATAACTATAAAAAATAGGTTTCCTATACCAAGGCCGGATGATTTGTTTGATCAACTCTAAGGTACCACAGTTTTTAGCCGTCTTGATCTTAACTCAGGGTTTGGCAACTTAAGATTGCGGCGGAAGATGTTCATAAGACTGCGTTTCGGACAATCTTTGGACATTATGAGTTTTTGATCATGCCATTTGGACTTACAAATGCACCGGCTTCTTTTGCGAGGCTAATGGGGCGAATATTTGAAGATGTACCTGGTGCTTATGTTGTCGTTTTCTTTGATGACATATTAGTTTTTAGTAAGTCCGAGGAAGACCATTACTTGCATTTGCGAGAGTTTTTTCCTCAGTTAAGGGAGGAGTCTATTACTCTTAATCCTAAGAAAAGTGTCTTTTTCCAATCAGAAATTGAATATTTGGGTCATATTTTTTCCGCTGAGGGTCTTAAAGTGGATCCTAGTAAGGTACAAGCAATTGTGGATTGGCCAGTACCTACTTCGGTTGCTGCATTGCATTCTTTTTTGGGCTTATGCAGCTACTATAGGAAGTTTGTACAGAATTTTGCTCGTTTAGCTTCAGATCTATATTTGTTGCTACGAAAAGATGTTTCTTTCCAATAGAATCATAATCATCAGTTCGCTTTCCAAGTTTTAAAGGATGCCATGGTTAGTCCTCCGGTTCTGCGTTTGCTAAAGCTTGGTCTATCTTACTTATTATATGTTCATCCAAGTGTTATGCCTTAGGCGCAGTTTTGATGCAGGATGGTCATCCTATTGCTTATGAAAGTCGGAAGTTTTCTGACAGGGAAAGTAGATATAGTGTTTATAATAAAGAATTTTTGGTTGTGATTCATGCTTTGAAAGTGTGGCGACACTATCTTTTAGGGTCAACGGCTCATATTTTAGCTGACCATCAAAGCATTAGGCACGTCGTCTCAGAAAATATTATCGGAAAGACAATTGAAATGGGTTGCTTTTATACAGCAATATGATTTCTCAGTGGACTATCATTCAAAGAGAATGTTGTGAGAGATACTTTAAGTTGATGCTATGCAGTTTGCTCTCTTTCTATAGCACAATCCAACCATTTGGAGGAAATGAAGCCATTGTATGCCACTGACCAAGATTATAAGTATATTTGGTTATTGACTCAAAGTGGCAATGCATATCGATATAAGATCGTTAACGGGTTCTTATATAAAGGTCCAAAGCTATTGGCAAAGCTTGAACCATACTTTGTTTGGCTGGTCATTGTGTCACTTGCCAATAGATAAAAAAAGCGAACAAGAAATCTCACGGTGTTCCTTTATCCTTATCTATTCCGGAAGCGAAGTGGGAGCAGATCACTATGGATTTCATTGTTGATCTTCCCGCAAGTTCTCACAAGAATGCTGTCGTTTGGACGGTTGTTAATTGTTTAACTAAGCATGCACATTTCATTCCTTGTTCGGATAAGTTGACAGCTTATAGTGCGGCTACGCTCTTTATCATAGAGATATTTAGGCTACATGGCTTGCCTAAGATTATTGTATCCGATTGTGATATAAAGTTTATCAGTAAATTCTGGAAGGCATTGTTTATGCAGTTGGGAATGGAATTAAGGGTCTCCATTGCTTTTCACCTAGAAACTGATGGAAAGCTGAGATGGTAAATAAAGTTATTTGTTCTATCTTAAGCGGGTTTGTCAATGAATATTAAGGTCATTGGGAAGAGTATTTGCCTATTGCTGAATTTGTGTACAATATCACCTATCAGTCTACCATATAGTCAGCCTGTATGGGAGCCACTCTTTCGAGCGTGTGAGAATGTTCCAGCTGTTGATGATTTAGTTATTGAACATAAGGATCTCATAGACTTGCTTTAAGCTCGTACTCGAGATGCTCAGACTTATTTTGCATATAAATCATCTAAGTTGCGATAACCAATGGTTTTTAAGGAAGGAGATTGGGTATGAATGAGGATTCATAAAGGCCACTTTAAGAAAGATATTCTTCAGAAATATAAGGACCGGAAGGCAAGGGAAGCTGAGGGATAAAAGATATCCAGGGACAAGCTTCTACTAGCCGGCTTAAGAGAGGGCCAATGAAGGATTATGCTCGGATGTCTAAAGGTATTTAAACGCCCTTTTTGCAGCAGAGGACTGCTGCAATGTCAAGAGGGAGGGAATGATATATGCCAAGGATATGGCAAATGGCCTTGGGCCTTTTTGGGCCACGTGGGCCTTTGAGCCTTTGGGCCTCTGGTCCAAAGGAGGGGCTGGTCCAAAGGAGGACCAAAGGGGCGTGCATGCTGTATAGTTGCTCAAGGGGAGAGCTCTAAGGCAGTTGTGTTTTGGCTGAGAGCTCGTGGTTGGGTGGTGAGATAGCGTGCTATGTCAAGAGTCCGTTTTATTGACTTTGGAAAATGACAGAGAGCTGGGTAGAAGAAAATCATATGTAAGAATAATAAAGAAAATTAGAGGTGTTAGCTGCTATAGCTCATGTATGATGCTGGTGGCTGCTAGCTACACAAGGCCTTGTTGGATACTACCAGTAGTAAAGACTTAACATTTTCTTTCTCTTTCTCTTTCTCTTTCTCTTTCTTTATATGCTTCACATGCACATGAGTCGTTGCAATGTTGTTACTGCAACTGCAACATTATGTTCACATGCTACTTGAATGGTTTAATTGTTGCTATTTTACAAGGTCTAGTGAACTAGTTGACTCGAGCTTTTTGCTCTGGCATTGGGAGTATCATCTCATTGTTTGTTGGGTGCTTTAATGTCGAATATTGGCTTTAATTTTTACATGCAAAATGTGTTACCCTTGGATGTTCAGCCAATTAGTTGTAAAAACTGGGTGGTTGCATCCTAATTCTTGTACATTCTATACATCACTTGCACACCGAGGTCTTTTAGTAACATATGTTTTTTGAACAGTAGTCAACCAGTTGATGATATTTAAACTGCTTAATTGGCTTGTTTTTTTATTCTTTTAGGTTGATTAATCTAGTCTTTGTTAAATCTCCATTGGTGATCTCTAAATGAATTGTTTAGGAGGATGGTCAGGATCTCCACACAAATTGTTCAGATATTATTCAAGGCAACATTATTTGAAATAGATAAAAGTGGATAGAATTAACCTTGGATGGATGGACGTGGAGCAATTCTCTATCTATAAATTCATAGTTTGAAAAAGTATGTGCATATCAAATGAATATCAGTTATCAAATCGATGGATGGAGATAGCATGGATCTTTACATTGGGGCTGGGCATAGGAAACGAGAATAGTGCTAGTTCAATTCCGATCCCCAAAAGAACACTAGTATGTGGATTTAGGTAGGGGGTACTAGGCTCTACAAAATTTGGATCCAGTAAAATAAAAATCCAATTCTAGAGACCTCTATGTATAATAGACTTTATATTAGTGTGATGGGTGTGCCAAGTTAGCCCTTCAGACAACTCGAGATTCTAAACAGGGCTTGCTACAAAAAGATAAGCAGCTTGATACTCAAGGTAAATGTACTTAAATATCCTAGTAAAAAAATCAGTTTTTATATTCAAACCTCCGTACGATACAGATAGCCCTTTTTCCACAGTAGTCGCAAAATATGACTGCCATATACCATATATGACACCATTTGTGACTCTAGGGCTAAAAATGAGACACACAAATTGAATCTTGCTTTTCCACTGCATGGTAGTCATAAAATATGACACCACTAAAATACTAGTGGAAAACAATGAAAAATAAGACAGGTCTTATTTTTTAGTTATATTTCAAATAAGACTAGGTGTCTTATCCATTTACAATCCAAACCTATCCCGAACCTAAATAAGACATGTCTTATTTTCATAGTGGAAAAGTAAAATTTTTTTAAGACAATAGGTGGCCAAACATCATTTGATAAAATATATGACTTTCAGAAATAGAATACTGTGGACTACTGTGGAAAAAGAATAGACATATAGCAGGTTTTACATCATATCACATTTATAGCAAACACCAAACCATATAAACATACATATACAAATACCACAACTTAACAATCCTAAAAGCCTTGCAGATAGATACAACATATATCACTTTAATGAAGAAGCTTATAAATTAACTGCTCTTTCTTGCCGATCATGGCCTGTATCCCAAACAACCTTAAGGCATCTCCATTTTGATCTTGGCTATCTGTTAGGATTTATGACCTCGCTACATTGCGGAGCATATTGTCAATGCGCTTATAACATAAAGACTAAGCTGGGGTTGAAGGGTTCCAATGATAAGGTATTAAACACAATAAATTTCACAAACTATACATATATTCATGAGGACCAGCCAGAATTGTATCTACAACATATTATTAGTATTTATAACCAAAGTCATCCATGCAAATACATAAAGCTAGAACATCACCATTGGATGCCACTCGTACCTGCTCCAATTCAACAGACTACCTGCACTGATAAAACCCTGTAGCAGTTTAGGTGGAGTAAGCCTTATATGTACACACCTTTCCTTGCATATATCACTGAAGGACCTCTTGCCATAATAGATGACTATGTCCGATGTAAAAAACAAGCAAGTCCAAGCCAACGCTGACATGAGGGAACTTGGACCCATTAACTCACCATATATCCCATTTGTCATAGTTAAATATCACATCTATGCTATGACATCATACAATATCTTTGACTAGGACTCGTATCTTACATGCACATCCATTCATTTCCATCTAAAGATCACGATATCACAATAATGCTAGCTCATAATGCCATCCTTCATATCTAAACTGTTGGCATTTTAGTTTCTTCCTTACTATTTAGGTGCACTCACACGTGTTTCGGTTTCTTTATTACAATATTATGGAATATCTGGTGATATAGACGTCTTGAGAAAAGCACTCGACACGTGTTTCGGTTGCTTTAATACAATATTATGGAATATATGGTGATGTAGACATCTTGAGAAAACTAGACCTTGTAATTGCGATGTGGTTACATCTATAGAATTCATGTCAATAAGTTGTGACATGTAAATTGAAATGTTTGCACATGTAAATTGACATGTGCCTTAATTTCTTCCTTACTATTTAGGTGCACTCGACACATGTTTTAGTTTCTTTATTACAATATTATGGAATATCTGCTGATGTAGACGTCTTGAGAAAACTAGATCTTGCAATTGCGATGTGGTTACATCTATGGAATTCGTGTCAATAAGTTGTGACTTGTAAATTGAAATGTGTGCACATATAGATTGACATGTGCCTTATTTAATCATTTGCGTAAGTGCAAATCATGATGGTATATATGCATATTACATTCGTCGGATTCGTCGATCTTACGACCCCGATCGTATGTTGAAATGACTGGAAAGGTTGAAACAAAGCGGGTATCGAACCCAGAAAAATAATTAACAAAAAGAAGGATAAAAAAACCTATTAATAAATATTCATCATTCCAATAATTTATATTTATTAATGACCTTCTGAATTTAAAGAGGGTCTTTGGGCACCTCCCATTTCGCTTATAGTCATTTATGATTGGAGGCGCCCAAGATTTTGAAATATGAAATACGATTTCACCTAAGGTTTTGAGGGAATATCGAATCTCTATACGTCTTTGCCTAAAATTTTAAAATATGAAATACGGGGGCTTGAACCTCTGCCAAAATAACTCAATATTCTAATAAGACTATTTTAACCAATATACCCAGTAAGCTAATGTGATTATTTTTTATCATGAATCTATGTTTTTTTTTATAACAACCCATTCAATTGTTTTAGGGATATATGATCTATAGTTTCAGGAGTGATTAGTTTTACATCTATACCAAAGCCATAAAACCCCCTGTTATTTTGCTACATAACAACCATTGACATTAACAACCAACACATAACTACCATTGACATTAATTAACACAACCATTGGGTCCAACACATTTAAATTAAAATCCCCCTTAAACCCCCTTTGGTTTGGGTGCATATTCACACGGGGGGTGACTCCGGGCAACGAGAGCTGTTGGATAGGCATATTCACCTCTTATTCCTTAATCTACACCGTACGTAAAGTTCCTCGTTTGTGGGGTATGCAAGTACAAAATTTGCTATACTGTATAACAAGATTCGCAAAATACTATAAGATTTCAAGCGGAATACTATATGGTGTTGATTTCGTATGTGCAAAATACAATTATGAGGGCTCTCGCTGCCCTACGTCACCCCCCGTGTGAATATGCACCCAAACCAAAGGGGGTTTAAGGGGGATTTTAATTTAAATGTGTTGGACCCAATGGTTGTGTTAATTAATGTCAATGGTAGTTATGTGTTGGTTGTTAATGTCAATGGTTGTTATGTGTTGGGGGATTTAATTTTTATATGTTGGATGTTAATGGTTTGTGTTGCAAAAAATTTTTTTGGCCCCTTCGGGGCCTTAGGGACGTCACCCCCCCCCGGTGTGACAAAAATTTTAGAATTCAAACCAGAAAAAAAACTAGAATTCATTTGAGGCTTTCATCACCTGTAGCTTTTGAATTTGATCACAATAAAACAAATAGAACATAAGTAAAAGTTACCATAGATAGAGCAGATTGATCCCATTATTCTGAAAGTCATAAAGTTTACAACACCCATACACAAACATTTTTCAACTGGAATTTAACAGCTGCCGTTGGCCTCCATGGATTCTTGTGGTGAGAAACCAAAGTGGGAAACTTTTCTGCTTGTTAGCACAAGGATCTAGAAGCCTTGGAATTTGCTTAATAACTGCCACAAAATCTAAAAATGCATGGTAATTTTTTGCAAGCTTCATTCGGAATGAGCCATAAAACAATATCCAATAGTGCAATCCTGTATTAATCAGCTGGTAGGATGTGAAAGCCTACCAAACCCGGCCGAAAAATTGTTGTTTTAGCATAGATAGCTTAACCAAACATATCCATATCATGCACTATCAAAAAGATCTCGGAAAGAGCTTTCTAACGCAATACAAATCATCTCAAACAGAGCTCTGGATCAAAAGTTATGATAAGAAATGTGTTGCCGGCGGGGAAACACATGCACCCTTCAAGCCCTTCATGTGCCCATTATGCACCACACACACAAAAAGAGGGCTTTTGTTGTGAGCCATTGGTTGTTGACCATTGAAAAAAAAGGCTAAAATCAATGGCCCTTCATGTGCCCACTATGCACCACACGCACAAAAAAGGGCTTTTGTTGTGAGCCATTGGTTGTTGACCATTGAAAAAAAAAGGGATAAAATCAATGGCTCAGAAATGGTGCACTCTAGATGTACGCATTAGTACATCCATTTGAATACATCACGAAATCATAGGAAAACCTTAGTGAAAAGCGTACAAAAACACAAAAAAAAACCCCTGTTATTATGCTACATATTCTAAACGAGGTGCACCTTGGACTACCACAGTCGCCGGGTTCGTCGATCCTACGACCCTGATCGTATGTTGGGGTCTTTGGACACCTTTCATATCGTTTATAGTCATTTATGATTGGAGGCCGCCTATGATTTTGAAATATGAAATACGATTTCGCCTAAGGTTTTGAGGGAACATCGAATCTCTATACGCTAAGATTTTAGAATATGAAATACGGGGGCTTAAATCTCTACCAAAACAACTCAGTGTCCTAATAAGACTATTTTAACCAATGTACACAGTAAGCTAATGTGATTATTTTTTATCTTGAATCTATATTTTTTTTATAACACCCCATTCAATTGTTTTAGGGATATATGGTCTATGGTTTCAGGAGTTGTTATTTTTACATCTATATCAAACCCCCTAAAACCCCCTGTTATTTTGCTATATATTACAAACGAAATGAGGTGCACTTTGGATTACCACAGTCGTCAGATTCATCGTTCCTACGGCCCTGATCGTATGTTGGAGTCTTTGAACACTTCTCATATCGTTTATAGTCATTTATGATTGGAGGCCGCCTATGATTTTAAAATATGAAATAGGATTTCGCCTAAGGTTTTGAGGGAATATCGAATCTCTATACGGTTTTGCTTAAGATTTTAGAATATGAAATACGGGGGCTTGAATCTCTACCAAAATAACTCAATGTCCTAATAAGACTATTTTAACCAACACCCAGTAAGCTAATGTGATTATTTTTTATCTTGAATCTATGTGTTTTTTTTTTATAACACCCCATTCAATTGTTTTAGGGATATATGGTCTATGGTTTCAGGAGTTGTTATATTTACATCTATATCAAACCCCCTATTATTTTGCTATATATTCTAAACGAGTCCTAAAACCTCCTGTTATTTTGCTACATATTCTAAACGAAACGAGGTGCACTTTGGACTACCACAGTCGTCGGATTCGTCGATCCTACGACCTTGATCGTATGTTGGGGTCTTTGGGCACCTCTCATTTCGCTTATAGTCATTTATGATTGGAGGCGCCTATGATTTTGAAATATGAAATACGATTTCGCCTAAGGTTTTGAGGGAATATCGAATTTCTATACGTCTTTGCCTAAGATTTTAGAATATGAAATACGGGGGCTTGAACCTCTACCAAAATAACTCAATGTCCTAATAAGACTATTTTAACCAATATACCCAGTGAACTAATGTGATTATTTTTTAATCTTGAATCTATGTTTTTTTATAACACCCCATTCAATTGTTTTAAGGATATATGGTCCATGGTTTCAGGAGTTGTTATTTTTACATCCATATCAAACCCCCTAAAACCCCCTGTTATTTTGCTACATATTCTAAATGATCCCTAAAACCCCTGGTTATTTTGATATATATTAAAACATTGAATTGACACATGGGTTATTTGATGTAGATTAGGGTGGATTTGTATTGACATGTGCCTTATTTCATTTATGACATCGATTTTGAATGATTATGTCCAAGAATGATGAATGATATTATTAATACTGCTTATGGCTTAAATTGTAAACACATGGCAGGAAAAAAAACATTGACACATATTGATTATCCGGACTTTCACTAACGTAATCTATAGAAATCTATGGTATAAATTGGTGGAATATCTGACGATGTAGACGTTTTGTGAAAATTAAGCCTTGCAATTGCGATGTGGTTACGTCTATGGGATTCATGCCAGTAAGTTAAGACATGTAAATTAAAATGTGTGAATATGTAAATTGACATGCGCTTAATTTAATCATTTTGGTAAGTCCAAATCTTACATTAAAATGTTGAATTAATACATGATAACATCGGTTTTCAATGATTATGTCCAAGAATGATGAATGATATTATAAATATTACTTGTGGCTTAAACTGTAAACACGTGGCAAGAAAAAAAGCGTTGACACGTGTTGACTATTTAAACGGATTTCCACTAATGTAATCATAGAAATCTATGGTGTAAATTAGGGTGGGTATGTGTGAGATCTATTTGGAATATTTTGGTTTAGATTCGGGTAGATTTAGTTTATGATATCGATTTTCAATGATTATGCCTATGAATGATATTTTATATATATGCGGCTTAGAATGCAAATACATGGCACAAAATTAGCCTTTGATTAGTGACATGTGCCTACTGACTAAAGAGACTTCCACCCTATAAATAGAAGACGTTCCTAGCATTTCATCACATTGAAACAATTGGATTATTAGTGTGAGCGCTTCGTCCTTGCTTCATTCCTGACATTCAAGGTATATATTTTGCAAATATATTATTGTTAAAGTTTGGGCTGTTTCGTATGGAATGAACATTTTCCTTCTATTTATTCTAGTTAATGAATGTATATTGTTTGTGCTTTGAACTATTGGGTACGTGCAAATCAAAATTCTATTGAAGTAAAGATACCTATAGATATCAATCTGAGGACACGATGCAAAAATGTGGGTCTGTTTAAATCTCATGCGCCATGGAAACATGAAACAATAGTGCAGGTTCAATGTGTGTTCTTAAATTGATACACATTCGTTGCTACATATAATTCCAGTTAGCAAGTGAGTTGAAAGAGAATAAGAGTCGGGAAAGAGAAATGTTCACGGCGCTCTTGGCCGCCACGATAAATTTCTTGTAAGAATATAAATACATCCCCATGTAATACTACAATCCATGCTATCACAACATCAAACTATACAAATATAATACCCAAGAGAAAATATATACATTTTATGCAATACTATACTACATAAACCCCAAGAAACAACCATAATAACAATCCACGCTATCACAACATTAAACAATCCAAATATAATTTCCAAGAGACAATACATACATTTCATGCAATATCCACTGATTGAGCATACTCTTCCATTCAGTAAAGAGGATGGAAAGGATCCTACAAGAATTAAATTGAATTGATTTTTATTGTCCATAGAGACAAAATAGTCCTTAGGACTCAATACTAAAAGAGCACAATAATGCATTACTATGCAGGATTAAAAGACCCCAGCCTCAAAGGATTTTCGAGGGAAAAAGCGTGACAGTAATAAGCCTATCAATGAACATGTACATGATGTGATATCAATGTGTTGGCGGTGGATATAGATGGGCTCATTAGTGAATCGAATTGAATTGATTTTTATCGTCCGCAAAGACCAATTGGCCTATGGAACCCAAAAAAGGAATACAACAGGCGTATCACTGCTAGGATTAAAAAAATCCCTTGAGGGTTTTCAAGGGAAAAACCTTGGCAGTAATTGGTATGCTGAGAGATTGTACAATAATACATTACAATGGTACATTATAATGTATGTTAGTTGCAGTGTCTGAGGACATAACTGAATGCGTGCATCCATAGTGCCCTGGAGTTAAGATCCTAATGGACCCACTGAAGTTGTGTCCAACCATCCATACGATTGCTGGTTACGTGGGATTGACTTAAGCATAGCTGGCCCGAGTGTGATTGAATGCCAGACATTGCTGCAGAGTGTGGCTTTCATCTTCAATGCACCATGTTAGAAACACAGACACAGGCTATTCTCATGCACCTCCTGAGCCCATCTACCCGTCTCAATTCACAGGCGATGTGCACCTGTGCGAATGGAAGTTATCAATCTGTGCTTTTTCAGTGGAAAATGTATACGGAGGTAGCATGTTCAAGGGCATCAATATCCCAAAGCTTGCTGAGGAAACAAGCATCCAGATAATATTGCCATAGGTGATGGTGGTTCTCTTCAGTTTCAACCTATATACATCTATGCTCTTGTACATTCCATTTGGAGAACTATTGTGCTCGCCTCTCGTTCCAGCACGCCTTGAGGCACTGCGGGCCTATGGCCATAATATAAGCCAAATTGAGGAGATGTTTATTGCCCATACCGCTACCTTCTGGGAGTAGATAATGTGATGTGGCGGTCAAGTGCAGGCCGTTGAAGAGGTAAGAAATATGTCTCTTGCAAGAGATTCTGATATGAAACTGTAGATTTCACCCAGAGTGCTCGTACTAGAAAGGCTTTCTATACTTGTTTTGCTTCATTCCATGTGGCTTGGGATATGACTGGACCCCAGACTTCGACCCCATATAAAAGAATAGGCTCTATCAAAAGCAAATTGTTTACCTCATATGTATTGGATTTTGCTAAAGCCTATGACGGTGTGGATTGGATCTTCCTACAAAAATGTCTTCTGGCATTGGGATGTTGTGGATCTTCCTGCAAAAATGTCTTCTGGCATTGGGATGCTGTTTATCAGAGATGTGATGAAGCTCCATCTTTCCAGCTCAGTCTGTTGTGCTCTTTCAAGGAGAACCTTCGGTTGTGCTTCCTCTTAGTAGAGGAGTTTGCCTGAGATGCCTCCTTGTTTTTTTTTTGATGGTAAGATATGTATATATATTATTAATTATAAAGTATGTACAGTAGAGATACAGATGATGTAGAAGCCCAAAGTACTATAAGAAGAGAGGGCCTCGACTCGTCTTCCCCACTAGAAGGCTACTATAAGGAGAATCTTCTTTCTTCACCTAAGAGAGGGTACTATAGAGAGAGCCAGCTCCGTTCCAGTACAGGGACCACCTAATATCAGTAGTTCTTACTTACTCGTTATCAACCCAGTGGCACCTGAAGTAAGAATAGAACCCTACCAAGGTTCCAACTTTATCAAGTCCTCTGTTATATTTCATGCCTTTCTTCTTGTGATGAGATAGAGCCATCAGAGCAACCTCCATATTGAAAGAGTTTTTTAGCTTATCTATGGAGATCCCTTGACCACCTAAAGCCACATCACACTGGTGCTTCCAGATAACCCAAAGTGACAGATTCACCAGGGAGGCTTCAATACAGCAACGATTAGTGATGAGGACCAGATCTGGCCAGACTAATTGGCTTAACATGATATCAATAATAGGGCAGACCCACTGCCAAAAATCAGCAATCTGAGGACAGAAAAAGAGATGCGCTACAGATTCAGTAACCTGACAGCCCAGTGGACATTTATCATCAACCGTGATACCCTTTTTAAATAGCCTTTCCTTAGTGCTTAATCCCCCTTGAAGAGCTAACCATCTGAAGAACTGTATCTTCCTAGAGCAGATAGATTTCCAGGAGTTTGACAGTAAGGTTTTGGTGTCGACCAAACTAATCCCAAGCCTAGTCTCAGCTATGAGGGGGGTGTCCTGGCACAGATCCCTATATATCCTTTTCACAATGTACTGATTTATCCCATCATATAGCCAGGTCTCCTGTGACCCCACAATGCCTGTCAGATTAGATTTCCTTTAAAACTCTACGATCTCCTTCCCCTGGGTTCGAGATTGTCCCCTTGAATGCAGTCCAGGAAACCCATCTACCAGTAACCCATAAGTGCTGTAATTGAGTTATTCCGCAACTCTTCCACTTGACAAAGATACGTGGGTGTGAGAGGGCCAAGGGGAGCCCATCCCTCTCCCAGATCCTAGTGTTCCCAGATCCTAGGGACGAGCTTGGTGCTTTGTTCTATAACTTCAAGGTGGCTCCTGGAACTTCCCCTGTTATGCGGAAGATGCCTCCTTGTCACATTATTATTCACTATTGTGGCAGAGATCTTGTCCGAATTGTTCTTTTATGCTATGCAAGAGTGTAATTCAGGAAAGTTTGTAATCAGTATGCCAATGAGCTATTCTCTAGTGAATGTCCCCTTAAGAACTACTCCTTGCCCATCATGCTGTCCCTTACCATGGGCTGTCCCAAAGAAATTCCATACTATTTCCTTCCCTAGTTCATTGTGATATCTTGGCAAGAAATATAATGGCCGGAAATATTTGAATTGGCTAGAACAACTATCTGAGAATTCAACTCCATTAAAGACATCCATGAATTGCGCTTTCTAAGACAGTGCTGCACAAAAAGAGTGTCATGAATCTTGTCATCACTTAAGTAAAAATGGATTTCCTTCAATAGCTTCCTAAACCCAGAGCTTTTGTCTATCCTATATGTGATGTGGACGAGAATTATTATCTGATCATTGTGCCAGTGCTGGTTATGAAGCTCCCTTTGTGTTTTTATAATGTAATTCTCTGCAAAATCAATTATAGAAAAAATGGTGCCATCTTGGATACTATTTAGGCAACTCTTGAATTGCATGGCCTGCCATTGAGCCCAGTAATTATATGGTACAAATATCTTCAATGTGGAACACATGTAAGAAATAAAATCCTTCAATGTTGTTCTCTTGTAAGACAATCTAAGAACTGCATTTGGTTCTTTTGATTTTTTTCCCTTGCTAGTTGACGTCTCATCTTCTCCTGTAGTTTTAGACTGTGTTCCACCAGATGCATTAGCTTTCTTACTTTTATTTTACTTGCTTGGTGACATAGTCTGCAACTCCACCAGCATTTTCTATCTCTACTGGAACGTATAGCAAGGTTTGCAGTAGATAAAACATAAGATTAGTACAAATTGAAAGCAGATGGTCAACAGATGCCATTACATCTCGGCACTCTACAACATGCATCAAAGAGAGCTTTACTTTTCAAACATTTTTCATTCCAGCAAGAACTCACGATTTTCTCTTTCTCTTGGACATATAGGAAGACTCTATATGTCACAACTCTGACATTTTTGCATCAAACAGTCATGTTTATACCATTCTTCACCCTCACTCTTGTTGCAAACCACAACCCTCCAGATCTCGCTGCTAGAATCATATTTGTGTTGGCTGGCCAAGCACTTGTCACCAGGTCCACAAACCTCATAAGAGCACTTGTAATCTTCACCATGAAATCTAGTTTTCACTGATCTTAAAGCATTTAGGCCTACTCTGGCATACTCCAACTTCAATGGGATATGCGACAGCAGGTTTCCCTTTCTGATACTTTAAAAGTGCAGTTGAATGGTGGCTTTGTATGTAAGAAAAGCAAGGAGTTTTTGTATGGAAACTTAAACCTATGTGACCTCCATAAGTGCAAGGAATACGAAATTTGGAAACCTGAGTCTCCAACAAAGTTCATAACATCCTTCTTGCAAGGAGAGACACTGCTATTCTATTTCTAGAAATTTATAATGCTTTGCTTGCAATCGGGGATGATAGAATGACTCCTCAATATCCTTTGAAAGCTAGACTATGGACCATTTCCAATGTCGCTTCCGATTTTCTTAATGCAGCAGTTGCAATTGTTGCCCTTGTGGCACCTATCATAACCAGGAGACCATTTCGGGTTCATGGACCAGAATTGATCCAATATATCCCCAGCTCCTTAAACCCATGTACCTAACAAAAGAATCTTAACAGTATAACACCACCTTTTGAATCTTAACTTGATTCTTAATGACCTATAAGGATTCCATCATAATTAATGGAATCGCCCATATATTTTGATGATTGTTCAAACTTTAGAGAAATTGGCAGTTTTTCCACCAGTCCAGAACTGCATTTCTCTTTCCTATCATAAAGGGTCCAAATCTTGCTAAAATTGAGAGTAATATTGTTGTTTTTCAATAAAATGCATTAAATTGCATGTTCCTGTATTTGGTGGCTATCATTTGCACCAATTGAAGTCGTTAAACTCTATTTTGCTCAAAAAAGCTGCTCGAGGTTGGGAATTATTTCTCTCTTCTCGTTTCAAGTGTTGACTTTATTTTTGTGGCTATGAGTTGTTAACTATAAAAACTATAGTACAATGATCTTTTGAGGCATTCATAAGCTATTAATGTCAATATCAACTAAACAATTTCATATGCAGATAAAAAAATATATGTTACAATGCTATAATAAAGCCCATCTATAAGCATAATGAGGGTAATGAATGATGCATTCTGCTTATATATCTACATATGAGGTACTTATCAAGTAAATATACTGTAGCTAATATGTTTTCTAGTGCTAATCAAGATCTACAGTAATTTGATAAACATATTTAGAGCTTAAAGATTTAAGCTGGCTCCAAAGTTATAGTATCAAAACTTAATAAAATTGTAGCTAGTGATGTTTGTTGATGAATTTGTGAAGAAATCGGAAAGTTTATCCATGGCAATCAATCATTCGACCAAAGAATGTTTCATGCTTATTATTGAAGCATGAATCAGTTATGGTCCACAATCACACAAATTGTATATAGTAAAATTTCTCTAATTATTAACACTAACCTGTCTATCATTGCATTGTCATTTATGCAAAGGTACAATAATTTTTTACCTGTAGCATAATTTTTGAAAGGAAGAGTTGAAATCCACACCTACATAGGTTCCATTTATTTGTGGTACAACATTACTCTTTAACTATGCAATCCCACATAATTAAGTAATTTTATCAAATAGAGTACTATACCCCAAAGCTATACATACTCGAATCAACATAAAACAATACATTTCATAAAACATTGATTATATAAACCATGCATTCTAGATTAAGTTCTCATATGCCCCGCATGCATGCATATTTAGAGTCCAAAAGCAAAAGATTACTTGCAGCGTAATAATGGCTCTCATACTCGCAACATAACAATGGCTTAATCAATCAATGTGAAAGTGCTCATGCCAAGGGCTAAAATATATTCTTGGAAAAATCTATTGCCTTCAATGAACTATGAATGAGAATTGACTACTTGGTTGACAATTGCTAGTTCCTTATAATCATATAAGGTTCTCAAATTATGTCTTTACTATGATTTTGGCAATGCTTAGGCAGAAAAAAGGGGGATGGGTTTTATTTTTGTTTAATGAAAGCCATGGTTTTAGGATGGAGTACATTGCCATGTGTTGCTGAGCATGGAGGCCAGAGCAGTGGTACTTCTTAAGGAAGCCGAAGCATGTCCAGCGGCCAAATCCTACCAGGTGGGTCAGAATTGCAAGATCAATTAGGGCGAGGGTCAAGGGGTCAAGGAGCGAAGAAAGGAGAAGAACAAAGTTGGGGTTTTCGGAAGAACAATCCTTGGGTTTTTTGCTGCTTGCAGCTATGCTCTAGGTTTCATCCGCTTTTTGATCTTTAGTTCCAGAATCATGAAGTCTGGTTGCGGCGCTTTGTTTTTTGAAGGATTATTCCGGAGATCTGCATGGCCCTGTATTTGCCATGTATTTTCTTACGTATATACATATGCAAGGGAGCGCTCAAGTATACGGGGTACCCTAGATCTGGCATATTTGTTGGAAAATGCTGAAATCCAATGAACCTTAAAAAAACAATAAGGATTGAACAATAAGGAGTGCATAAATTACTTGCTGTAACAATTGTAATTGATTACAAGAGCTCCTGGTTGAATTCTCGTCAGATATGAAGCGCCAATAAGTAGGCAATATGTGCTCATAAGTAGGTAATGTGTTTCCATCTCTTGGAGCCCAGATCGAGTCAAAGGGATGAGGTAGCTTCTTCATGGCGATTGTGACTTGATTATTCTTTATGCTATATTCCTCTGCGAATGGATCTCAAGAATAAAGTGAAACTTAATAAAGTGCAGTATTCCATGATGTGCACGACCTGTAATTGTGCTGGTGGCAAACTTCATTAGTCAAATGAAACGAGCACCAATAAAACATAATGAATTTTAGGAAAAAATGATTTGCTACTAATCAATTTCATATTTGGTACAATGATGAACTAAACACCAAACAGGGGTAAGCCTATCTTCACAAATGAATGAACAAGCGCCCCAGTAAAAATGTAGCTATCCACACGGTCCAACATCCCACCTGTCGTAAAGAAAACAAAAAGTTATCAAACTCTGTACAAATGCTAGTCAATATCAAATGTTTTTGTGGACAGAATACCATGACCAGGGATCAATTTTCCACTGTCTTTCACCCCAGCATCTCGCTTTATCATAGACTCGGTTAAATCGCCAAAGAGTGATGCCATGAAAACCAGCAACCCCATTGCTGCTGCACTGTTTCAAAGGACACAAGAATTACTGCCATGACAATTTGTAGCTTACCAAAAACATATTCTAATTAAAGTTGTCTCGCATTGAAGATGAATCAATAAAATCCTTAAGGTTCCATGGCTCTATGAAAATAGTGGGCTAAGAAATTCCTTCCAAATCATGGTAATCAATCCATTAAACTTTAAGGTTTTGGTTGTTTCCGAGTCTGTCAACAAACAGCATTATGATATCTTGGGCAGTCACGTACATATTTTGCGAAGGAACTTCTGTCTTCTTACAACCCAAGTATAACAATTATTATCTAATAGAACTAAGATGGATTATAAAACTATTTCACACCACAAAAAGTTGGTACAGCAATTATCTGACATGAAAAATTACTGCACAACCATGAGCATCTGAAGTTGATGGCAGGCACTGATACTAAGGAATGCTTTTGAAAGACATGTCATTGGATTGAAGGCCATTACAACACTAGACAAAGTATATGCCAACAGTCAGACCATGAGAAATGTAACAATTACCTTGCCATCCTTGAGTACCATTTTGAAGCAAGCAACTATTTAACATAACCAATCAATACCTGATAAGAGAAGAAGGCCACTGCAACAACTTTGCAAGTAATACAGTGACCACCACTGATGAAGTCAGACCTACTGCAGCACCCTCCAAAGTTTTCTTTGGACTAACAATGGACAAAGGTGTCTTACCAATAACCTGTTAAAAAGTCACACCTTAAATCCAGAAATAAGCTAACCTCATGTATAATAGATATATAAACAAGCTTTATTGCATATAAAGAATTCGACTAAAGGCATGCAGATATTGCGCCGATCAAAGAAATTTATTCTGATAGGCCATACAAGTAAGATGTTGCTTGAAAACCTAAAACTGTCATGTTTTACCGATGCTAGTTAACTTGTGTTCATCAAATACATTAAGAGGGAGCTCTTGTCACAGAAGGCATTGATTCAATCCGCCTTCCATAATAAGTGTGAGAATATAATCACTATTTAATAGTTCCAGCACACCATAAAGTATTACATAAAAAGCAGGAGATCAAGAAACAAAAAGATCCTCAAAAACACAGCTCATATAACGACAAAGACCATCTTGCTTACCTTTCCTCCAAGAAAAGCACCAGTGTCTGCAGCAATAACAGCGCAAAAAGATATCAGCGTTGCTAAAAGCCCCACTGTCCAAACAGCTGGGCCTCCGAGCAGGACAGGCCAATGAATTGCCAATTCTGTATAACATCAAGCAGGAGATCATGAACATTTCAAAAAAACGAGCTTGTCCTCATCTACACCATGCTGCCTTACTGGTATTTATACCTGGCACTGCAAGTCCACAACGAACTTTGACCCAGAAGCTGGGCAAATATCCACAGTAGAAAAGCCCAAAAACTGCAGCGCGTAATTGTGAAAATCTTGGATTGTAGCAGGAGAATAGTTGCTAGAAAAAATGCGGCAGCAGTAACAGCAGCTCCCATACGGCCTCCATAATATCTATTATGCACATTTTGGCCTGTGAATAAATCAAATTCGTCTCATATGGAACCATACGAGCATGCATCTATCTATATAAACTTAACAAATCTGCATAAGATTGATACACTGCTAGAGTTTGGAGGACTTACAAGGTAAGTAAAGGCATGGAAAAACAAATTGCAATGCATATATGAGTAACAAAGGTTGGAGGTGGCGTCATTCCATCAACCATACGACTGCTTCTCACAAGTTCAAAATACTCCCGTGTCCCCTGAAAGACCACAAAAGACACCCCCAAGGCAAAAATCCATCCTCCTGCCAAAACTGGTGCGATCAATCCAAACCCTATTACCAGTCCAAAAATTACACGGTTCTTCAGCTGCTTCCTTTGTTCCTTAACCTTAACATCTTCTTCATTTTTTGGCAGTACCTGCAGAATCATTGTTTGATATGATAATGAAATATTGCAGTTGCATTTAGGACTAATGAAACCGACTAACCTCTGAGAAATCCCCATCAGCTCGTAACGTTTGGCAGGCTACAACTCTTGGCATGACAATATGCTTCTTCACCCGTATGGGATGTCGATATTGCATAGTTCTGGCAGCCTTTAAACAAGCATTTCGAAACAATGATTCTGATGATGAAGCCGAACATTGCGCAATTAAATTGCAAGAGCATTGGCAATTTGAATATAACGATAGCTTGCTGGGTCTCTGACCAGCTGGACAACAAGCCAGTACTGCCATATGCATGAATTTATCCCTTCAAGTTCCCAGAAAGGCATAGAAACCCTACCTTTTTGAAGAAGAGGCCATTTATATCCATATCTGATTTTAGATTTCTACCGCATTAGGCCTATTCTCTTTTGCACGTCCATCGCAAACAACGAGCGGAATGGAAGATATTGGTACTGTACTTAGTAGGGGCTGCGACATACCAGATCCCTTGCTCGGCATTTTTTGTGGACCCGGGCTGGGGAAGATTTTAGGGCAAACCCTAGGGCTGGGCGGTGGATATGCACCTTGTATTTGTATGTTAATTTGGGCAGTGGAGATTGCTATGGTTTTTTCTACGCTCGATTTGGGTTGGAGTTCAATGGAAACCTCCCCAATTTTCCATGGAAACCTCCCCCACTTTCAGTGGAAACCTCCTCCCTCATTTTTCCGAAAACCTTCCCACCTTTTCCTAGAAACCTCCCCAACTTTCCAAGCAAACCTATGTTCTACCTTGCATGCATGTCAAGCATGCATATACACACATGAGTACGTATACTGGCCCATCAAGTGGCCAGGATCGTTACAGTCTCTCCTTCTAATTTTTTTTTTTGAATTTTTTTTTTTTTTTTTACAGTCTCTCCTCATGGGTCACTATGGATATACTGAAGCATTCTATCAAATGTAGCACAACGTTAACTCAAATCAAAACTTCACCTTAGAAGTATAACTGCTATCCATCTTACTGAGCATACCACGAGAAGAACCCTTATCTCAACTTGATCTATGATCCACCATCTCAATAGCTAAGGATCCAACCTATAATCTGTAAATAAATATCAACACCCAAAGATCCAACTTGGCTCTGATACCAACTGTAACGTTCCTAACCGACATGCCCTTAACCAACTGGGCAAAACCGTCTAGACATTTATGAGTAGTCGCTTCTACCCATTTATGCCGGTGTCTCGGGAACGCCCCACAGGCACATTCAAGGTTCGAATACTCGAGCGGTCTACCATGGGCCCGTTATAGGCTTCGGAAGTGATGTTTTCATGCCAACCCTGGAATTGAGTTTACAACAGGGTCCTTGTGGGCTTTTGCGCTGCTCTTCAATCTGTTGTGCTAGAGGCAAATTTTAGATTCTTAGTTGTTCTTTCAGCCAAGTCTGGCGACTATAGCTGCGAGAGCAAACTCATTTTGCTTGTATAACCATAGCCTAAAGCCAATTTACATTTGAGAGTGCAATCTCGGATTTTTCCAGTTTGGAAAAATCGTGATCTGTGAACCTGATTTTAGAATGGGTTGAATTTGTGGTCAAAAGGCTCAATTTTGATCATTAACCATGTTTTTTTAGTTGTGGTTACCTTTGCTCAAGAGTTTCCTCCTTTCAGACTGGATCGGATCATTCCTGATGAGTTTTATACGCAGCAATGGTATGAACTGGATGTTGTGGCAAAAGCAAAATAAGCAAGGTCGATCCCAAAAGCAAAAAAGCAAGTTCATGCATCAGAATTGCAATCTGTCTATATAAGTGAGAGCAATAGGCGATTGGTTGAAGGCATCCTAAATGAGGGAAGTTCTTTAGGTTATACTTGTAGGTTGCCTTAACGTCCTTGGCCTCAGTATTTAGCTGTAGGGTTTAATCTCAGCCGTTGATCTCTAGATGTTATGTCCAGTAACATTATGTGGCCCAATTGGTTATGACTATAACAAAGATGTTATGGCCATAACATTTCCTCTGCTGCAACGTGGTCATTTTCTTTCTTTTGGGACCTCCGCCATAGCCAAGCAAAAATGACAGGCCATTTGGCGGGACTTCTTGGGTGTTGTAGATGGTGATGGTCGGTTTGTACAACAGTAGAGTTGCAGTTTGTTTGTGAGTTTATTGTGGAGTGTCGAGCTATCGCTGTCTCTTTGGGGCAGTTCTCCTTCCTCCTCACTTGCTTTGTAACATTACCATTCTTTTAATATATTGATGACACAGTTCTTCAAAAAAAAAAAACAGCCATAGTTAAGCAAAGCCGCCATAGCCATAGCCGGACAGCGCTGTAAGTCCGTCGCCAGTTCTTACTATAGAATATGAAGATGGCATCCACCGCAAAGATCCGCGAACCGAAGGCAACATTCGCGAACGGTTTCTGCGGCCTTATGCAACCATCGAAAAAACTGGCCGCCATAGTTGGGCTTCTTTGGCAAAAATGACGATTCAATCATGCTTGTTGATAGCATCCGCCTCCCCCCTGCTACAGCAGATGCTCTGTTTCAAAAACAGAGCTATTTGGGATTTGTTAAGGGAGTAGTTAATTGATTCAGAAGATCTGATGCAACAGATGCTCCATTTCAAAAACAGAGCTGACTCTATTTCAAAAACAAGGATGCGGCCAAATGCTTTTCTTTCCCTTTGTTCCATTTAAAATCCGTTGATGTGAGTATCGACCTATGTAAACTTTATTTTTCGAGCCACAAACAGGTGTTTGATCCTTAAATCCTGTTGCTGTGTGTGAGTTTTAAAGAAACTATCTTCCCCCTGCTGATTCTGTGAAGTTGTGATGCCGGAATACGGTGCGGGCTCCCAAGCTGGGCCAAACTTGGCTATGGCGGTCACTCTGCTAAATGCCTCGACCAAAGACGTTAAGGCCGATAACGTCCTCCCCCAAGATTATAGGCCGAGAATGGTTGCCATGTGGTTAGAAATTCCTCGCCAGACAGGGCCAGACGCGCTTCTAATTTCGCCACATACACCGCCAGACGACCGAATTTTCGCCACATGGCCACGCGGCCATTTCTCTGGCCCATAACGCCTCGGGAGAGGACGTTATCTAGCCCTTCTCCAGGTTTTTCTTTTAATTTTGTTACTTGCTTGCTTTAACGTGTTTTTCTTATATCGTTGCCTTCTTGTGAATTCATTTTGCATTTTTCTTTTATCCTTTGGTTCTTTTATTCTTTGATCACGCTTATGATGGTTTGTTTGAACTTTTTTCAAATTGTATGATTGTACATGTGGATCTTTCTTTATTTCGTCTCCTTTGCCACTTCATTGATCATATTAGCACCTACCTTATGAAATACACGTAAGGCTGCTAATTTTTGAATACAAGCAAGAGATGATTCATAATGAAATGTATCTGGTGAAATGCATGCTAGGATATTCATATGACACCTAGTTACAAGAGAGCAGAGTTGGTTAGTATAGATGTATTCGAAAATATTTAAGAGAGCTGGTTTTGAAAAGTATGTTCCTAAGAATTTATGGTGTTATCGTTCTTAAGGTTTCATATATGTTCGTAACTATGTTTTAGCTTTGACATGGATAAGAATTGGGTGGAGGCTATGACACCTACAGTTCCCAGGTCTAGTTACTATTATCATACTAACTTAAGCTCTTTGATGGTCTGCAAGTACCACGCCTCTACCCTTGAGCAAAAATGTAGATACATGCATTGAAATTTAAGGATGTGGTGAGATCCTTCTTGTAATGTATATGAACCTGTTGAATTTTACCATGCTGCCAACATTGATGGTTTTGAGCTGTCTAATGAAAACCATACAACATGCATTTTTAGGTTATTCTATGAGACCAAATGTTGTACTTGTTCCATGATCAGGTTATGAATTTAAATGGCTTTTTCTCATGTCATATGGTATGAAATTACACACATTGTTGGGAATAACACTGCTATATACCGCATTCTAGGCATGGCGTGGTCATGAAATAATGAACCCCCCCATGATAAGTCAAAACCAAATTTTTAGCTGGTGGATTTAGCACTAATCCTACAGGACACAAGGTTGCCTTGCCATTAGGTGAACCATCCCTGGCAGAAATGTAAGCAATGACGACCTCATGCAACATTACAGACATGTTCTTGTGAATACCAATGGGGATAATAATGATGAAACACGGATGGTCTTAAAAGGTGAACCCCTATGGTAAGCCGTAACCACATTTTTTACCGGTGGATTTAGTACTAATCCTATGGGAGAAAGGTTACCTTGCCATTAGGTGAACCATCTTGGGCACAAAGTGCAAGGCAATGGCGACCAGATATGGGCGAAAGCATATTTCCTCATGAAATCTAATGTCTTTCAAAGCATCATGTATACAAAGAAGATCTCTCTATACACAAGAATGTTGGACTATTTTTCATAAGATTTAGTTATTGCCAAAGGTTAAAAAAAAACAACCTAGCAATGGCCTAAGGTAATTGGGGAAGGTTCAATGTTTTTTTCAAAAATTTCATGATCGCCCAAAAGGCCTAAATAAGGCCGATTTTGGCCCTATAGAACATGAATCAGCCGAATCCAGGCCGGCTGGAGTTTATTCTTCAAGCACGCGGTTGGGTTCCTTTTTTGAGTTCCTCCGTGAGCTCTTATCTAGCAAAAAGCCTTGAAATTGTGCAAGAATTCCTTTGTATATTTTATTAATTTCCATCGATGTATTAAATACTATTGATGATTTTTTGGGTTGCCCCTAGGGGCAAATCCCAGATGTGGGCATATCCAGATATGCCCAAGATATGCCTAGCATATGCCGGTGGATCGCCTCCAAACGGGGTGTTTGCTCAGAACTCTCTATCATCCAAATTTCTATTAAAATGAGACGCCTTTTGATTTTTTTCCGCCTCGCTCTAGGTTAGGGCTTCCCGGCCATGTATGGCGGATGGCAAGGTCTTCCGTGGCTTAATTGTTAAAAGGTACGCTTAAGATTGTCGGTGAATTTATGCTTGAAGTTCTCAGAGATGAAAGGAGCTTTTCTTCTTCTCATGATGATTCAAAAACCGTTGACTCTGAAAATGGGTTGGTTCAGAGGTGAAAGGAGCTTTTCTTCTTCTCATGATGATTCAAAAACCGTTGGCTCTGAAAATGGGTTGGATTTGCTGTATTTTGGATTGATCATTCTATTTTACGGCAAGGAAATTTTATCCAAAGATCTAAAAGATAAGCTAAGCATATTGTTCAAGCTGAGATAACGGTTGTTTCTAGCAGATGTGTCTCAATTTACCTTATAGTTTGATATTGCAAATAGCAAGTTTTGTGTTTAAAAAGCTGTGATCGAGGATAGAGATGCTCCGCTAAAGTTTTGCTTCTTGAATATACACTTAGAGCACGTTTTACAGCAGATTGGGCAGTCTAGGATCGATGGAGGTGGCTTTGAAGATGGATTAATGAGGCCAAACACCTAGGTGTAAAAAAGTGCAAAAAGGCAATATGTTTTGATAAGAATATGCTTTGTTCAGACTTTTTGATCAGAATATGCTTTGTTTTAACACAATTCGGCAAAGAACAGCGGTAGTTCTGTGTTATTTTTTGCTTTTCCTACTTTATCATTCTTCTTCTTTAGCCTTTATTCTACTTTTTAGATTGCTCTAACCCTTCGCTTTTTCTACGCCTCTTTCCGAAATCAGAGCCGGTGCTTAGAGTGGTTCAATTCGCGTACATTTGTAATAAACATGGCATAGAATATTCGCCCGCTTAGGAGTCGCAGCGAAGTTCTTTGGCGAAGCAAGAATCACCTCTCAAAGATAGCTTCAAAGATAAAATTGTGTCCGGTGGTAGGCATGTAAGTTTCTTTGCTTTTTGAATTTCTTAGAAGTTCCTATTATATAGGCTTAATTTGTCGGGCGGTAGCTGCGTAGGCTTTTACCTTTGTAGACAAAGTGTGGCTTAAGGAAATGCAGATGAGACCTCAATATATGCACAACCTTTTCTTTATTTAGAATTCAAGTAGTTTCAATAAATGGGATTTACAATGTGCTTAGATTTTTTGTGAGAGATTCTTTTCTTTTTGTGATGTACTTGGCAGTTTACACATCGAGTAAAGTCCATTTCAGTGGCAAAATTCATTGCCACGGTAGATGCTCATAATGCATTACAATGATGTGAATGTTGATTAAAGTTTTGGATGCATTCATTACAACAAGCACGAGGAATTTATGGGATTGAAGCAACCAATCTTTACCAGATAGCAGGTATCTTCTTGCTCTGTGTTTGCCATTGGCCATGATGTGAATGGAGTTCCGGGATGTGATGAAAGTGGCCAGCAATCTTATAACAATGCGGATCAAGAAATGGAAATAGAAGCAGCTTTAGGAAATCTAAAGAATGCTGTAGACCAGGCCTCAGAGATGATGTCATGGAGCAGTATCTAGGAGTCTCTGAGGTGCTGGTTAAGAAAATGGATCTGATAAAAACAAGGCTGCTTCACTAACAGACAATGTGCATTTGAGACTTTGACCACAATTTGTTGCATGGAATTCCTGGGAACCTTGCAAGGTGAGTATTCCTTATAACAAACTTATACAGGATCAAGATTTGAAGACAATCTATAATTGTTATGCCAACTTAGCAGGTTATGGCAGCAGAAGCTAGGGTGCTGAGACAGAGGAAGTTGTGGATGCTGAATTTTATGCACACAGTTCCGTTTGGGTTTATGAGTTTGAATATAACAGTACTTATTTTAGAATAGAAAAACTGCAGAAGTCCATTAAGCCATTTGTGATAGATTTAGATTCAAATTTCTGGGCGCGAAATGATCAGCTTCCTTTCCTGTTGACAGTTTGAAGTGTGCATTTTAGATGCGAATCATTACATGACAACTTACTTTCTATTCTAGCACATCATTAACTTACAACTAAGTTGAATTATTAGTTGCAAAGAAGAGTAAATCAACGAGTTTCTATAGATGTTAGAGTAAAGGAGCAAAAGCCTTCGCATTAACATGCATATGGCATTTTATCATTTGTCTCTCTTGCTTTGGAAATTATATCCCTGCAAATTTACCATCTTTAATTATAACTGCTTTTGTAGATGGCATGTTGTCTTCTCTCCGTATTGTTCTTACTGCTGTGGGCCAAAGCTCCAATCACCTTACCTGTGGAAGAAAAGCAACTATGATATAGGTTATTTGTGGCATCTTCAAGCGATTTCTCAAACAGTGTGTGTTGTGATGTTTACGTGAACGTTGACACAGGCTTGAAAAAGCACCATATATTATTCACCAGGTTGTTTGTATCATGAAATGCTTCGTGTATAAGGATTTTTTGGAAAAAAAATGTTTTCAATTGTGACAATGCTCTTTCATGTTTATATGAGGCTCACACATTCTTCCATATATCGTAATTGTATCCATTTAAATGCAAGAAATTTTGAAGGAAAATCTAAGGATTTTATAATATATAGCCATGCCAGTCTACAACAAAACTTAACTGTCAAATCACAAGTTCACAACAGTATTATGAGCAATATAACAACCGAAAGATTTTGTTTTTTGGAGGACAAATTTCAACAACCAAATGATTTGTAAGGAAAATCTCGACTATCAAAGCACAATAGCAAATATAATAACCAAAGAATTTTGTTTTTTGCAGGACAAATTTCAACAACCAAAGGATTTTATTCGTTGGGGAACAGATTTTTAATGTATGAGAAGTTGTGATAATGCATTTTAAGAAAGACATTTATGTATGTCCACGTGGAACAACATGAACATCTTGCAGTTAGAAAAATCCCACCAAGTTTTTAGTGTCCAACTCCTTTTCTACCAAAACAAAAACATAGCATTTAATAAAAATCCCCCTCTCCCCAACACATACGTATGTGCCTAATTATGTGTTTTGTGCTCTATGATACATTCTCATTACAAGACCATTATTAGATTTGTGTGTGGGAGAAAGTTAACCATGTGGGAGAAAGTTAACCAAGGTCATTAATAAGTTCGCGTGGGAGAGAATAAACCATGCATATTCACAGGTTTTCGATTTTTCCCCAGCAATGCTCGGCTCGGTTTGCTATAAGCATTAAGAATAATCAAGCAACCACCTGCGCAATATCAACTGTTCTGAAGTTCCAGCAATAAAGGTGGAACTAAAATCAATAAAGGTGGTTGGAAATCTTGGAGGCAATTTCAAATTTAGGAAACAAAAATAGCAATAAAAAATCGAATTCCTTGAATCTTGGAGAACCGGGCTACAGCCCCGATAAAGAAAATTAAAACACCAACGAAATCATCATTCTTGCTTCTCGTCTTTCGATATGTTCAAGGTTTGAATGGAACCAATGGATTGTGTTTCTTTTTCCTATTCGCAACATTCAATTTGTGAGTTATTAGCGTATTTGAATGCCTTGCCTTATGAATTATGAATTGGGCATGGAAATAGCATTCCACTGATATGTTTGAGTCCAGTTTTTTGGGTTGCCCCTAAGGGGAAAACCCTCATCCATGTGGGTTTGTGGCATATTCCAAGTATATGTCAGTATATGCTCGAAAACATGACTTTGAAGTGTGATTTAAGCCATTTCACTCTCGGGTCACGGAGGGCAACCCTCCGTGCGCAGCACCTTGTTTAAATTCCTTTGCTTGCTTTCAAAAAAGCTCTGTACAACTTACTAGAATTTATTTGCTGTGCTCTGTTCCTTTGTTACAGAAGCAAGCTGAGACCATTTTATTGAACCGAAGATGTCCCTAGGTATTCAAATGCTCATATTTTTGATACTTTTGAGAAATTGGGATCAAATTGATGGTTTAGGAACTTGGATCCATTTGGCTATCTTGCTGTATAGAATGATTGCAACGATTGCATATTGGATAATAGCTTACTGCATCTCTAAGTGAGCCATAATCTCTTCAAATGTTCTTAATGACTAGTTAATTCTTGTTGTATGTTTTAAATCTTAATTTGAAGCCTGGCATGGATAACAACTGGGCTTAAGTATTGAAGCCTGCAGTTCCCAAGTCTTGTTACAATTTTTACTCTAACATATGTGCTTAGATGGATGCACGCGAGCTTTAGTCCCTGACTTTGAATTGAGAATATTAACTCAACAAGAGTTACATGGTGGTATTCTTTGAGAATGTTATGAGATCAACTGTAAAATATGAAATGAGATGTGACAGTCATGCAATGCATATGCTATTATCTTATATATATTTTTTGCAATATAGTTTTATCTTATGCAAATATTTGTTTAGCTATGCATTGTTATGATATGCTATGTGCTACACACACTAATCTTGGCATCCATCAGTAGGCTTGGACCATTGGATGTCGATTTCGGGCGATCTTGGCCATCGTTAAGCACGACTCATTTTTTACCAATTTTTAGTTAACTCTCTTTTTTCAAATACAGAATTAAACCGAAGGTTGTGAAGCGCACTATACCCATGTACAGATATATATGTTTGGGCTCCTCGCCAATCACTAGATGCCCTGCACGTATATCAGCAAAAATAATTGGGGGATTTAATTCAATGGTTCAATTTCTTGATATGTGGGATGCCATGTTCAATGGTCTAATGATATATATTTATTTAATAATAATTATATGTACAAGAAATTTATCGCGGCAAAACATTTCTTTTATTCGACTCAGTAAAAAGATGCCCTATGTAGAAGATACGCGTTGTGTATAAGATAGTCCATACTAAAGAAGAAAAATGCAAAACTGCATGTGCATTTTCCTCTACATTGTTAATTCACTTACGTAGGAGTTGAACCATATGATTATCTCATGTGTTCTTGCAAACATTACTCTTCGAACTTCATGATCTTTCAAACATTGGTGTCGATCATCAGATTTCCACTATAGCTTGACTTTATTTAAAGAAATTTCTGGATCCCATAATTTAATGGGAAATGTTTAGGTCACATTTAATGGGGAATATTAGATTAATACCTGTTATATTCTCTCCTAGTAGATTTGGCTTAATGTTTGTATATTAATATAGGAAACTAGATAAAATGCCTGGTCCCATTTTCTTTGACACGTGCATGTGGCTCTCCATTCCTTGTTAGTCATGTATGCCTTGATTCATAATCCAATCCAAATAATATTCCATTTAACGTTTACTGGTTTGGCATGATGTAGAAGGAGTCAATTAAGTTAATGATGAAATTACTTTAGTGATGGTCATGATTTTAGGTATTTCCAACGATCTTAGAGGATAATAGAATGATATGTATATAGTTGTGCGGGATTTAGAGAGGCTTTTAAATGTTGTGAAGAGAATGAGGCAAATTACAACTGTTAAAATGTGTGAGCACCTCAAATGCCCTCCATCATCCCCTGTAACCATGGATTATCTGCTGCCAGATTCAAATTCGTGGCTCTGCTGAAGCCTACCAGAAACGCCAACGTGAAGCCAAGTGTGAGAGAGATTGGTAGAAAGAAGTCGGGTGAAATCTCGGAGCAGGGCCACGAAGCTGGGTGAGGCTACAGCCTCGAGAAGTGGAATTGGGAAGTGGAATGTTAATTCCACAGAGTTAATTCCAAATAACATGTGGGCCTTCTATTTGCTCGACCTACTTCTGGGAGTGTGGAAGCAACTTCAACCATGTCCATCAGCTGTTATTCATTGATACATGGCTCAGCGAAGCTCTATTTATCAAAAGGGAAATCCGGCATTCTTGCTGAATACTTAAGAACTCTAAGAAACAAGAATTTTTCAAGAAGATATTGCAAATTGGCTGCCGAAATGAATCTAGGTGCTAATGGAAGCACGAAATTAAAAATTGCGGTTACAGGGTGGAGGCCAAATATAACTAAGCTATCGGGACCAAAACCAGATGCATATCACAACTTTGGAGTTGCCCTTCTTTAATCTGGCGCAAAGCATGCCGCATGTCCTTTAATGATTGCCACAAGACTATGCCGCATGTCCTTTAATGATTGCCATAAGACTATGTGTCAATAAGAAAAGAATTTAGATTGGGTGGAGAATACAAAACACGAGAGAAATGTAATTTACATATGTTTAGATAAACAAGAAATTTATCGCGGCGGCCAAGGCCGCCGCGAACATTTCTCTTTCCCGACTCCCTTGCATTTGGAGAAGCGAGTCAATGCATAAGGATATTCATGGATGGCCAAGCAAACATTTCCCTATATTGACTTACTTATAGATTTGAATTATGGATAGTAATAATTAGTTTAAGAATATACAGGATTTAAACCTACAGTATTGCCTTGCCAAATGTTTTTGTTCAAAATATGAAAAATTCCACTTTTGAATGGTTTCGAAGCTGCAGATCTAGCAAACCCAACTCAAGTATTACGTTTATTGGTGGGGGATCTGCGAAAGTGCCTCCACTTGGCTGGACCTGGTTGGATGGGACAAACTAGGAAGAAAAAACGAGAAGAAAAACATTTTCTGCGCATTGCTATCTCGGGACCCTTCACGTTGAAGGTCCTGGCAAGTGTTATTAGGCCGATTTGGCTTGGAGGGTCCAAGCCAAATGATTTGGATTCAGTAATCGTCGCTTGAAGGGCCGATTTGGATGCTCTCTAGCTACAGATACTGCCAACGACGATTACTAAATGCGTTGTCGCTGAAGAATTGCATCAGAATCAAAATCAAAATCTTACTCGCAACTTTATCGGCACTTAGCATGGATAGCTTAAACTTGCCTTGGAAATGGCAAAAAATGACAATGGATATGAATTTTCCCAAGGCAGATATTCCCTTTTACAATTTTCCCTTAAGGGTTTTTCTTGAAGGTTATTATTCTTTTATGAAATTTGTGGCCTGGAAGTCATGGGCCAATATACATTTTGTGGTTTTTTTCTCAACATCGTTATTCTCAACATTGCTAAACACTTAGAAGGTTTTCGCGTTGGTTGCTTAATATGCAAATAAGCAGGGTTATGCAAAAGTGTTAAGGGCTAATATTGCTCTGTTACTTTGCTGGAAAACGGCATATTGCTGGAATATTAGGAACCTTTCCTGCAGAAACACTATTTTTTTCACTTGAACTGCTGGCACTAAAGTTCTTCCCAGAGTGTATCTCCCCACTTTTCTTGGCTCTAACGGCATGTGACTTTCTAGAAAAGTCTGGAGTTGGGCTGCCTCCACTTGAACTGCTTGAACTGAACATGGTAGAAAACTCTCCACAATGTGATCTTCCATCTTTAACACTTTCTGTCATCAAAATCTCCCCATTACTGAAGCTTCCATCATCGCCGTTTGCTTCCAATGGAGCTTCGTCCACTAGGAATGTTACTTGAGAAGAAGTATGATTGCTCTCATATAACTCACCACTCATCTTAGATCCACAAATGGAAAACTTATCTGAAGCAATTCCCTCTGCTTTTTGCATCTCCCTAAAACTATTTCTGCCACTATGAACACTCTTTTTCCAATTTGCACTGCTCACAACAGCACTTTCTAAAGAATTAAGACTCCTTCCTCTGGTCATGAGAAAAGAGGCAGGGGTGTTCTATATGTTAGGATTTCGTTTCTTACTGAAATACTTCTCTCCTATGGGAGGAGCTTTAGCGAATCCCATTAAGCTGCTTCCGTTTTTCTAATCGAGAACATTCTCTGCGCGACCTGGCAAACCGGACATCTTTATTTGTCCCTCCGCTTACGCCCACTAACTAAAACATTTCCAATTGCAGTAGTAGACTTAGCCTCTGCCTTTTGGAACACGTCGGTCTTGTAGTACCCATTTGTCTGCCCCAAACTGTTTTTTTCGTCTATGAAGTACGATCAATGCATGAAAAGTTTTGATTCAAGCAAATAAATATTGTAAAAGCATGAAATAGGCACATAATCTCTTCTTAGTGAGGATGAAGCACAAATGCAGATATCTTCTTGCAAGAAAAAGAGCACAACTAATTTTGAGAAAAAGAGCCTTTCAATCCGGCGCACCTGAGCACTTCTTGCAAGAAAAGCTAAAGTCCGCTTTCTATGATGTTGTTGATGCTAAAGTGGATTCTAAGCAGGAAAATAGTTTTATACCCTTTTGTCTAGATCATTTCTAGCATCGAATATCTAAAATCCGAGTGTGGAACCCTGGTGTGTTGTAAATCTTCTCTCATCTATTTTAGAATCTGGCTTGCTCTCATCCACTATAGAATCCGAGTCTGCTTCCGATTCCCTGTCTAAAACCTACCTTTGATGCCGATCAACTGGCCTTCAATTTTTTTGAGCCAAATCCGTCCGATTTTGATTCGTAGAGCTAAATCCTTGCTTCTGAGGTCCTTCGCAACTTTCTAACCTGCTCGATTATAACTAGCAAGATCGGATTACTTTGGGGCAACCTTTTTTGCAGCAAGGATTCAAGGGTCTGCATTTGCAAGCAAGATTTGAAGGATCTGGAGAGCCGACTTTCGCCTTTTCCCTGGTCTGGATCAGCTGTTGCCAGGCGTCGTGGTTGGACGCCGCAGATCGCTCTCAAAAATAACGTGGCAGAAAAATACGGTAAAAGATTGCGGCGCAGAAAAATTATGTGGGACAAAAACAGAAAATCGAAATAGGAAACTGACTTATATATGTTCAGACAAGACGGTAATGTGGTGCCACAGGCACCGCATTTCTTGTCATGTTATCGGATTTGATGAGACGCAAACGAGAGTAAATCTTTATACACAAGCTGCTCGAAAGAACATACTTCAAATGAAAGCTCCAACTAAACTTTCTCCATCGACATATTAGGCAAAAGCATTCGTAGCACTGAAATAGTATCAGCACGTGGATGTGTGCATACATGTTAGCGAGAAACATTATACTTTTTTTCTTGTTTTTCAAATTACTCCATAAAGCTTTTCCAAAAACTACTCTAGAAACCTTTTCCATAAGTAATCATTTCAAATCATTTTTTCAAATCTCAATGGTCGCTACATTGCAAATTGTTGATTTCCAGTTGTGGTTTATTTTCTCATATAGTTTTCATACCATCTCTCATTGCCACTAATCTGGCTAAATTTTGGAGCAAGCACATGAAATAGATAGATGCTCTCATTATATGGACTGCAAATAGTCATGGTAATATAGAGCTTGGGTCTAAGAATTGAAGTGAATTGAATTGAATGTTTTTTTATCATCCATGGAGACCAATCAGTCTATGGGATCCAATACAAGAGCACAACAGACGTATTACTGCGCAGATTGAAAAACTAGTGTTGTGTCTAATTTTTTTCTAGACTTAGGAGGTGTAAAAAATTTGGCGAATATTTCTCGAACAAGGGTAGCAAATGTGGCGAAAGTCCAACCAATTTCCAAAAAATTTGTAGTTCATGAGGCGAATCTTAATCAAGGGGTAACGTTCATAGCAAATGCTTCAAGTAATGGTTTTGTAGATATAGTAACCCAAACAAATGCACAAAAAATGCTCTATTGCGTTAAATACAATAGTCTATAAGGAGATTCACTTTTCAACACAAAAGGCACATTGTTGCAACCTTAACAAACATCAAGAGGAAAGTACGACTTGAAATTGTTGTGCTAATATATAGAACTTTTTACCTACAAAACAAACCACATTAAAAACGATGCCCACATCCTCCTTAAAATCCCCCATAAAAAAAATCCTCAAGGCCCCCCTTTTCGTGGAATGGGCATGATTTTATGAAATTGGGTATTTGGCCATAATCCCCTCTTTGTGATTTTGTAGATTAATATCCCCTTATTCGATTTATTATTTTTTTTTTTTATAATCCCCCATTGCATATGCAATGTTCATACCCCGTTTCCCACAAGTAATGTTCCTACCCCTTTATGATTGTTGTAGTTTAATATCTCTTACTTGAAAATTTCTTCATGAACCTTATTTCGACATATGCAATATTCGTACCCCATTTCTTGCAACTAATGTTCATACCACTTTTCTCAACAATTCCTCATTTATGATTTTGTGGTTTAATATTCCCTTACTCCATTCATACCGCTCTTCTCAACCATCCCCTGTTTGTGATTTTATAGTTTAACATCCCCTTAATTTAATACCCACCCCTTTCTGGCAACATTACCCCCTTCCCCTTTATATATGATTTATAAAAATAAATCCTTTTATTAAAAATTCTTTTAATTGTACCTCGTTTTTGGCAATAATGTATACAGACCAATTTGCAATATATTATTTGGTGCAAATAAACACACTGCATAAGATATATCATATCAAAAGTAACCAATTTATACAAACCTAGTAACTACAATTGTTCATGTCTGTTCAAGCTTTTAACCACCATAATTACATAGTTACAAACTATTAAAATGGAAATGGCATGCAAATACATCCATTGAAGGAGATATATCCTTTTCCATGAAGAAACAAACACATAAATGCAAGAACGTAAAGTTTCAAGATGCACTTGCTATGTGCTAAAAGTACATATTTATCTGCTGAATTTAAACTGCTGTATATGTGCTTCATGTATTCCAAGTCCAAAACGTGGTGCACTAAATCTGTAACTATTTGCAAAGCCACAACTTTTGCATATATACCAGAATTTTTTACCACTTAACCATTGTTTCAACAATGGTTCAATATATCCATTTTCCGAGAGAAGCAAGCTATTATGGCATATTTACAACTGCCAAATGGTCTTATGATCTAAGATCTTTTCTAACCTGGTATTCGCCCACCAAATCAGCAATTTGCATCTGATGTTTTGCCATAGTGATTTTCACACTTTCGTAACACCTACATTTCAACATATTTTAGAGTGCAGACCTGATCTTCTTAGAATAATAATTCGAAGTCTACTATTTTTGGCAGAACTGCATCATAAGCATCTAAGCAATGCTTTTTCAAGCCCATGTTACAAGATGTCATGTCCCAAATGCTTTTTCCTTTGCTATAAAGAAATGCATAGAGTAGTTTAACAAAGTAATCCTTTTAAGGCAATAATCAACAGAATAAGACATCTGCCCATTATTTTCCGATAAGTACGTATTCAAAGCTGATAATAAAAGTCAAAATATATCCTGGTGTATGAATAGAATAGAAATATGCATCCTTCCGCCATAACACTTGTAAAGCTAGTTATTCTTTGCCACATCTTTGTTATAGCAGATCCAGTTATTCCAACAAAATTTATGCCGAAATGTAAGGAAAGGTAAAAAAAAACTCTAGACAATTTGCGTATGCCCAGGTCTACTATAAATCGATAGCCATTTTGGCTCCTCATAGTAAATCGACCATTTGCATCCAATTTCTGGTATAACTTTCACCAATCCGGCCCATGCCCTTTTTTTTCCTTTCTTCAAGATGTAAGTGAATGCAGCTACAACCATGAAATCGGCATAAGTGCCAATAAATCGTGTAGCCCGCTAAACCTTTTTTTGGCCATTGGATTGCACACTAAATGCGAATCTGTGTTATTGGAAAGAAGCATTTCTATTCTTAATATCTCCTTTTCTGTGATTCTTTCCCTTCAGCACAGCTTTGTATTGAAACATCTAAGGGTTGGCGCAGTAGGTTTTGGCTCCTTCATCGGCTGCACTTATGATAACATGGTCAAAATGTTAGCCCCTCTTATACTACAAATTTAGAGCTAGATGGCTTAAAAAAGGGGGTGAGACTGGAAACCAACAATAGTATGGAGTACCAATAATGTGTTCATGCTCCAGCCAGCACAAAGCCTGCACTATGACACCTCCTTGTTCAAAGATTACACATTAAAAAAAAAAGAAACCAGAACACAAACTTTGGGCATACCTTCAAGCTTTATGCCAACTGTTGCAACTTAGGCCTTCTAGAGAAGATCCATCAACTGACAAACCATTTTGCCTTGATGGCCCATGTCGTGCAAATAATGGATAGGTACTCCTACCAGGCCGGACATCCACCAGCTGACTTAGTCTCAACATATTAGGAATGGCAACAAGAAATGCCCATGTAAATTATGAAAGAAGTAGACATGATAACTAAGAAACTTGCAACAATAATGCTCATCTATTGCTACTGCAACAACATCTCCCTCAAAGATAGCATCATCCCGTAGATTATTCAACCTTTGCAACTCCCTTATACTCAAACTGCAAATACAAAAATGGTATATATTCAGTTCAAAGAGTTGTGTTCCAAATGGCCAATATCTTATATCTATGACGATTTTCTCATACCCAGTAAGCATCACAATTTTAAACCATTTCATCCATGTTTTAAGAAACTGCCAAGGCCCATTGCCAAGGTCCATTATTACAGTTTTCTATGTTCTAAGTAGTTTCAAATGCCTCATCTAGAGGCATAGAACAATAGAAATAGAGGAACAATTTTCATGCATTTATTGAATAGCAAACTAAAGAAGCTAAAATATTCTAACTGCCTCCTATAACCATGTCTGTACAGAGCTCACAAAATTGTTGCCATGATTTGTTGAAACCAATTTGAAACATGCAGATTGAAGAGCAAACTTTTCACTACACATCCTCTCATATATTATTGTTAACATAAACATGCTTTTAGCAAACTAGCATAAACATGCAGCCCATATAATAGATAGTTCTAGCACAGAAGATAATGGCTTTATATTTGCTCACAGCTATTTCTTGTGAAAATTTGATATTGACATAATAATACAAGCAGGACAAGACCATCAAAGAATGCCTATAGCCAAACTCAACATACCTATTTATGGAGAATCAGCTGAAGATAAGAAGTATAATCTTAATACATCTCTGGAACAAAGAAAAATGAGCATTAGAGTAGAAACACAAGTTAAAAAACATGCAACTAGAAGACAAATCACAAGATAGATAAAAGCAAATTCATAGCATTTTGTTGGATTGACATATTCTCTACTTCAAAGATGCTAAGACAACCCTGATCTAATTTATATCTAAAGTTTCGCTATTTGACTGCATGTTCCTGCTTCAAGTATAAAAAGCTGAAGTGATACTTCAATGGCCCCTTTGACTTCGGTGACTACTTTGAGCTGAGTATCTGCCTAGGGTTCAGAAAGACCTAGAACGTTGGGGAATTTGTGAATCTGCAAAATCAACAGATGATGTTTTCAGTACTGGAATATACCCTAAATAGCAAATAGTTTATTTTTTTTGCAAACAAAAGCTTTCTCATAAGTATCTTGCTATTCTGGTCGCAATCCCTTATATTCCTTACCAAAATCTTGGAGTAAAAAGGGTCTCTTTCCGGAAGCTTCAATCGATTTGTAAACGGACCAAAAGCTCTTTGATCTTACTTCAACAAAAGCTAATGACTAAAAGACATGGTAATGGCGAATGTAGAACCCTTGATCCTCAATCATATCGAAAATCTGGCGATAGAGCTTCCAGTATATTTCGTATGCTCGGCTAAACTGACCTTGGTAGCGGGAAACTCGAACTAATTTTTAGCGAATAAATTTTTTTTTTCCCCTATTTGATCCTACCTAATATTCGTAGAAGATTTTTTAAAATTTTAAAATATTAGCCTTTTGGCGAATATTCGCCCTTATACCCAACACTATTGAAAAACCCTCATCCCGAAGGGTTTTCGAGGGAAAAATCATGGCAGTAATAAAGCTGCTGACAAACTGTACCAATATATATATGTACAAGATGAAATATTTTTTGCTCATCAAGTTGTTATCCGGGGCATATCTGAGCCCTCAGATCCATTATCTCCTGAATGTATGTTCCTAGTGATTGCACCGAAGCCGTGCTCAGTATCAGGTGTAGCAGCTTGTCGGGCCTGACCATTGCGTAGTTCATAACACTGGCCAAGAGAATGTAGCATGCTTGGATCTAATTATATGTCTAGCAGCCCTGGAAAGTGTGGGATTCATCGTCAATGGATCAACCTACATCAACCTATAAACAACTTAATACATTTATCAAAATAACAGTAAAAGTAAGATATTTTTCGGGTTGCCCTAGGGGGGCAAACCCTCGCTCATGTGGATTTTCGGTATATTCTAACTATATGCTGAAATATGCCTAGAATATGCCAAAAATCCCGCCAAACTTGTTGTTGCTTATGAACTAGCGGTCGCCAGTGTTACTGGAGGCCGCTGTGCTAACCGGATGGTGCAAATCTTTTCTGGTCAGGTTTAGGAATCATGATTCATCTCAGTTTAGCGATTCATCTGTGTCTCTTTAGTCGGCAAACCAGATGGTAAGATATTAGGTTTCTCTTGGAAGCTCGAGCTATGGTGGCTGTGGTATCAGAACCTATTTGTATAGCAAATCAGCTTTTGCAGAGCAAAATAAAAGCTGGCAAGATTTGTGGGCACATTAAAAACATGCCAGATTTGCTGGAGGGGTTGTCACTGCAGTAGTTGGTTCTTATTGTCTTCGTATTTCGGCTGTAAGAATAAGCAGAAAAGAAATAAGTAAAAAATGTAACTTCCTTTTCCTTTATCGAGGTGCTTTCTTCTGTTTTGACTCTAATTTCAAATTAAACAGGGCTGCCATCTCTTCGCCTAATTTGCAAAATGTCTGATAAAGGGCACACAATGAGGTATGTTGTCCTTTCTTCTCGAGCTTAAAAAATCAGAAATTTGGAACAACCCCTTACCAGACTGATCGTGGCTCTCAATTAAAAACACATGAAGAGGCAGATGAAAAAAAATGCCCATCGCGGTGGTGGTCTAGTGGTAAGGCTTTGGATTGGGATGATCCCTACCAGGGTTCAAAACCCACTAGTTACCATCGGGTAAGAGACGTGGGCGGGTGCAAGTCCCACCAACTATGCCTTCAACAAAAAAAGGAAAAAAAAATTGCGCATTTGAGGGGAATAAATTTAAGATTATGGATTGTCAAAAGAGATATTGGCTAGAAGAAATTCTATTTTGAAAGTTTTTAGTCAAAGCAATAGGCATGATGATATAACCATTGCACTTAATCAGTGGAGCGGAAAGGCGAATCAACTGCTTATAGAAGAGGTCTTAAAACACTTACATAGTGCGAATGCTGCCTTCGAGCTTTTTGATTGGGCAACAAAGCAAAATGTTATAGGCACTCGGTGTTTACATACAACTGGTAAAAACACGGCACCATCAGAAAGTTCGTACTTTATCAATAGATGCTAGAAGCTGGCCATGAACCAAACTCCTTTACTTTTGGCCTGCGTATTCATGCACTCTGTTTATCAGGAAATGTTGATGCAGCTAATAACATCAAATGAAATACCATTCTTCTGAAGCCTCTGTTGTAAATCAGTAATGCCAAAAGCAACACCGGGAGTTAAAACCCCACCTACAGGTGGATATCTACAGGTCTTAATATAACTGCATTGTATTGTTGTTATCTATTATGTAATGTTAATGAAGTTTCTGCTGTATGATATCTCCAAATTTGTGAGAAACTTTAGTAACTAAATTTATGTATAATTTGTTTATTGATTAGGTTGATCTTTTTTATTTGGATGTATTGATATACTCTCAATGAGGTACATTATTGATCCAAATGGTGTTAGCTTCTAATACATTATGGTGTATTTGTGATCCATTATGGTGTATTTTTTATCTAATAGTATCTGATTGAAATCCATTGTGGGTTGCATACATCACCATAGCAAGGAAACCTCCATACCAATGGGGATCTGGTTGTCACCATTGCAGGTACATAGCTTCACCAATAAAGCATCACCATTGGGGCCCATGCTATCACCATTTGGGTAACTTGACCCCCTTAAATTTGACGTCATATAATCAGGTAACCAGCTTCTTGAATAGGATAACAGTCATACCAAATTGTTGCTTATGTTCTAGGTCACATTTTACACCTATAATTCAATTTGGTAAATTGGTTGTTATTTGATTGAAATTTAGTTCATGTTCACCATGGATGGACCACCTAACTTAACCGGCAGGCTTTTGGATCTAACCATTGCCCACCGTTGATTGCAGCCCTGTGATAGGGCATAACATGCAGTTAACAGCAGGGGAACAAGCAGCCTCACCTCCGAATTCAACCAAACCTGTGATAAACAGGCTGAATTCAGCCTCGGATGCCGAACCTATGATAAACAGACTGAATTCAGGTGCCGAGCCTGTGATAAACCGAGCTGCGGAGTGATAATCGGAGCTGTGGAAGTGATAATCGGAGCTGTGGGTGCAGGTTTGGGTGAGGCTCCGGTTAAGGGGGTCAATCCCCATTGCTCGCCTGTTATGGCTGAGATAAACAGGCGAGCCCGGGATTAACCCCCTCTTAACCTGTGTTTTGTGCATAATCCCTATTTGTTATTGGAAGCTGGGCTGTTGATTTAGGGAAGACCGTATATATCATCCGGGATGTGGTTAACCCGGACACCCGTTATCAGCCATTGTGGTTAATCAGGACCTGCGCAGTTTGAAGCCCAAAAACCAACTGTTTTTGCCCTTTTTTTGATCGATTCTGCTCTATTTCGCCTTAAATCTCTTCCTCTCTTCATCGCCCACGGAGCGGATCAAACCGCCCACGGAGCAGCAAGAGCGATCTGATCAAAATTTCTGCCCCCGCCGCACAGTTCTACGCTTGGTTTTTTGTCCGGATTAACCACTTTTTGTCCGGCTTAACCATTTGGCTGATATCGGATGTCCGGATTAACCACCCTGGCTGATACCGGATGTCCGGATTAACCCCTCTGTTTTGTCCGGATTAACCACATCCCGGATGATATATACGGAGTTCCGTTGATTTAGTGGAAACTGCACAAGGAGGGTGGTAGAGGTGGACGCATCATGCAGTGTGCAGGCAGCAGCCGATGCAGCACTTGCAGCAGCGTTTGGTGGCCGAATGATTTGCATCTTGTCCCTTATCGGTCCTACAGCTGCTCTCTATTTTGGACGCATCTAGAAATCTCTATCATTTGATGCAGCACTCACATGGACGACCGATTTTGCAGCTGCTACAACCACCTAACTGCAACCAAACCAGATTATTTGCCTTTTATACACGCATGGATTTTTTTTGTAGTTTTTTGCTCCTGCTGCATGGCTGCTTCAAGAAATCCTAAACGCAACAATCATTTCAACAATCGCCAAATTAACAGCCAGATCCTAAACGCAACAGCCAAATCCGCGTGGAGGGTTCAGCGTGGCTGTGGAAAATTTTGAAGCGGCTTTGAAGCCTGCTTCAACCGGCTCCCGCTGCTTCAAAAAACATTGTACATGTGAATGCGCCATCAGACCATCTACTGATTTCCTGCGTGAGAACGGTCCTTCACTCATGGTTCTCGTGGATTTGCTGTTATTTTTGGAGAAGCATGCAGTCAAATTGCCTACTACTTGACTTTAATTTGCTCAAAAAAATCGGGACATCAAGCAATAGTAAAATAAAAAGGGATATAGCGCCCTCTAATAGCCAACAGATGTTACCGTGCTATGACAGAGGTAAATCTAAAGTTAAGCAGCAAGTTTTCAAATTTATTCCAACGCAGAAAACTAACAAATCATGATTCAGATATGTGAAGGGCATCAGATAGACTTGATGCTAATAACATCGAAAGAAATACCATTCTTCTGAAGCCTCTGCTGTAAATCAGTAATGCCAAAAGCAACACCGGGAGTTAAAACCCCACCTTTAGGAAGGGTTTGTCTGGAATCTAGAACCACAAGAGCAGCCTGGACAAGAATTATTGGAGTTGTTATATATCCACTCTCTGGACCTGTCATTCTTGTCACAATCTCTTTATCTGGCTTCCCAGATTGAATCTTGCTACAATCACTAAACCCCCTTCCTACAAACCACAAAGAAAAAGATGCACTCTCTACTTCCTCCTCAGAGGGTCCATTCTTGGACCAAAACCCTGCTGAAAAAAGTTCAGGATACCAAAGTAGAAGATGTCTTCCAAGCTTGAAACTTGCCATCTTGAAGAAAATGGCACCAAGAATGATATATGCAACAGCATGCCAGAGTTTCTTGAGAGAGAGAAACGCCCCAAAATGAACAGGTTTTAGAGTTTCCAATGTTTTCTGCCTCTTTGCCTCCTCTTCTTCATCGATTGCTGATGATGCTGCTATATTTGCCATGGTCCTTCGAACTACAATTGCATCTGCACCTGGGTTTTTTATTGCCCATGTCCTGGAATTCTCTTCCCAATGTAGCATTGAACCTTTTCGTGGAGCAGGACAAGGAATCTGCATTGTTTAACCACAGTTATGATAAGTTTATCATCACTTGTAGCGTAGAGATGAACCCACTAAGTAACCCACATTCATAAGTTTGTGCTAAACATGAACTATAACAAAACCGACTAACCCACGGAGAAAAATTTGTGCTAAGTAAAATGTTAGTAGCTACAAAACTTCTGAATATCCTTATGGATACCTATGGCCCCCTGTAGCTTGTAGCTGTAAGGGTCCTATGGCCCCCTGTAGCTTGTAGCTGTAGGGTCCCATGGACGTTAAAATAATATCTATCTACCTATCTATCTATCTATCAATCATAAATTAAGAGCACGACTTTTACCTTTAACCTGGGACGTTTGGGCCGAGATGCGCGTAATTCCTGTAGATCTTTGACATGGGCAACTCCAAGTACTGCGGATTCATAAGATCCAAAGTTGACTCGCATTCTTTTAGAAGAATGTAATAGAAAATAAGAATCCACACTAATGGGTACAGAGGGAGGAAGCCATTGTCTGGTGTTGAAGGCTAAACCGAGTTCAGCAGGGACACAGACATACCCACAAGCGGAGACAACGAGGGAACCATTCTGCAGAGCCTTGGGATGATACAGAGCCTCCATTCGTTCCATAAACTCTGGTTCCCCACTCACGTCCAAATAATCAATCCCTGCGTCCACACAGGCCTTCACCACAGGCTCACCATAGAGCCTGTATGGCCCCACGCAGCTCACCACCAGACGTGTGGCCGCGCATATCCTAGCAAGGGATTCTGGCTTCCTTACATCGGCCTCAAAAATGGGAATTTCAGGTGCCTTGCCTGACCCACACGCCCATTTTAAGGCTTCTCTCAGCTTGGATTCGCTTCGACCTGCTATCCCGATTTGAATCTGCCTAAATTTCAGAAATTCACGAACCACATACTTCCCCGTGAACCCCGAGGCTCCCAAAATTATCACATCCACCCTCCCATCGCCCATTGCCGTGGCTCCTCGTTGTGGATTTGCTGGGTTTTATTCAGCATTCATGAAATAAAAATTCACAGCTTCTAGCAACTATAAGTACAGCAGAAGTGTCGACGATTACGATTGGCTAACAACTGCCATGTTCTTGGCAACAAATCATAGCCAACTGTGATTCGCATATTTAAAGCTGACAATTCACAGCTTCGCATCGCTCCAAATTCCAGCAATTATGCATTGTTAACAAGCCATTGTCAACTGTTTCCCATCAATGCTAATTTCACGTGCACATCATTTTACATAAAGGGAGAGCGACTCCTCACTTAGAGCCGGTTCACATGCGATGAAGGCAGCCATCACGGTCATGTAAAAAGGCTCACCCTTTCACATGGACCATCACCTGCCATAGCGAATTACCAGAGGGCAAAACAAGGCCCCTCTCTAGCGATGGTTGTATGTGAACCCAGCCTAAGGGGCCTGTAGACCACCATGTTGCCCTTAAATGGACCACTACGTGACCTTCAATCGACCACTATAAGTGCCCTTAAATGGACTACATGGGACCTTTAATGGACCACATAGGACCTTTAATGAAGCAAAATACGGCGAGGGGCCAGATTGGTGCATTCACACTTTAAGGTTCCTCGTTTTATTGTCAAAATACACTTCACCTAGATGTTCATTAATTCTAGTAGTGCAAGACAAGAAATTATTGGTAATGCAACATGATTTGGAGCAGTGCTTGTATTCCATTAACGCTGGCTTATATAGAATACAAGCAAGCCTACAATCTTAGTGCTTTTACTTGCAGTCAATTCGTATATTTTGATGCTGGATTACATAAAAGTCACTTTGCATCGACATCCTGAGTATCTATCTTTCCATCGTACATCTAAAGATCCCAATCAATAAGTTCCTATAGAATCCTGTTTTTCCTTTTGTAGATGTTCCTTTCCAATAGGCACACAATATACTTAAATTAAAGCATCCACTTCATATGAAGTAGAGAAGCTAAAATTGAAGAGGAAGAATCAGAATCTCAAACCATAAGGTAAGATTTAGATCTAAAAATCTTAAGATTTAGCTAAAAAGGGGATTTGAATGTTTTTAGCCAAACATTATGTAAAACTTTTCTTGAAAATAGTGCTTTTGCACAACCAGTTTGATAAAGAGAGGTTTCAAAAAAATAAAAATTCCTCTTTTGGGGGGGTAAACAAATTATTCTGCATGGCCAAGACAATAACAAGTAGCAAAAACAAGAGAATTAGACAAAGATGTTTTAAGTTTGTTTGTGAGCATTTAAGGAATTGCATATTGTAGGAGCCATTCGTTGTGATGCCACGCAAAAAATATTGGTTATGTTCTAGAAACCCAAAAATACAATAGCATGCAGTTGTGTAAGCATAGCATACAAATTCTCAAATACTAAGCATAGCATAGCATACTTAGGTTTAGTATGCTATGCTATACAATCTTAGGTAATACTTGCTACACATGGCGAATGGCATAAGGTGCACCATGGCATATGGTTTCTAGCGAAAGATTGCAACTTGATTATCAATGATTTGAAAATAAAATTGTCAAATGGTAACCATGAAGGGTGCTATTAGCTTTGTGGTTATTGTACTTCGTGAACAAGGTAGGGCCTCCTTGTAGAAAATCGTACACTACCATTTGAATAGTTCACAGAGAAGAAAAAACATTCAAAATGGGACTAAATAGACCATGCCATAAGAAGACAATAAGCTAACATATATGGGATAAGAAAATGCCTTTAGTGCAACATGTATAATAAGGCTATCTTCCAATCTGCTGGAATCACACAGCACAGCCAAGGGCTAAACATACAAACATTTGTAGTAATAATGAAGTAAATAGAAATGTGAGTCAGTGGACGAAAACAATAAGCCAAGTATATGATGCACACTTGATAAGAAGATAAAAATAAGTTCGTATTCTGTATGTTCTATGGCAGAATGTAGAACATGTTAAAAGAGCTAAGCATCAGTTGAAATGGAAGCCTGGTTTATTGCTACACGTATGCTTATAAATAGTTAAAACTGAATGACAGGCTCAGCGAGGAGGATTGATGCCACATCTCCTACCAACTTGTCGAGCAACGCCATAATATTGGGGAGGATAAGGCCTAATACAGGTGCAAAGTTGGGAAGCACTGAGTTGCTTCGTAGCCGCACAACATGCAGTATTAACATAGCATACTAAACCTTTTCAAATTCTCAAGAAGAGCAATATCTTGAGTTTTGAGTCGTGCACAGTGGAAGTATCTGCAACAACATGATCAAACAAGAGTTTTTCAAAAACATGCTATGCAAGAATGCGTAGTAAGATTGAACAAGAAATGTAAATAGGTTGAAAAATAGAGGTGCATTATACCGAGATACTTCAAAAACCTTCCTCAATTTCCTCTTCAAACAGAGGACATTTATGTTCGGAGACAGCGCAAGGGGCCAAACATTAAGCATTTGCAACTTTCCTATTGAAATGTTTCTGGAAAAATCCAACCATTCCCTAACCTGCTGATACACAACCATCAGTCAACTAAGATCAAATAAAAGCTAAAATAACAAAGCCAAACCTCTGCTCGAGCTTCTGCATCAACTGGTACAATAGCAGTTTCCACCAGATTAGGTTTTGAAGATGACAACCATTTTTGCTGCATCACGGAAAATCACAGAAAACGTAAACTAGGCTATAAAGCTTATCTTATGCCTGCTATAAAGCCTATGTATGCCAATAAGATGCTGCGAATTTCTGCATATAATGCTTACGTATGTGAATCATGTTGTAGAAGTCCGGCATAGCTGTAGAAGCAAGTCCGACTGAGCTGTAGAAGCAAGGAGTCCGACAGAAGCAAGGAGTCCGAATGAGCAACACAAAGACTGTCGTTCAAAAGAAATGAATCACGAACCCTAAACTGGCCGCACCAACAAAACCCTAAATGCTTTTTTCTTCCATTTTCAGAAGAAACTCATGCTCTAAGAAACTCCTGCATCAAGAGACTCCTGCATTCGTTAGAATATAAAAATCCCAAAGCTTCCTTCACAAAAACTTTTCCTAGTCTCGGTATAGATTTATACCGTCAAGGTGAAAACGAGATGTAGATTAGATTTTGCCTTGTTTTATCCAACCCATGGCATGTTATATCTATGCATAACCATGAAGATTGTTTTATATAAAGGATTTTTTGTGTGTTATAGTGTATTAGAGTTGTACCATAACGTTTCTAAAGAGAGCTCGTGGTATAAATTTATACCGTGGCTTCCCGTGTAAAAAAATGTCGATATAAATTTATATTGCTCCCGCTCTTTTCCTTTGGGGTGATGCTATAAATTTATACTGCATAAACTTAAGCAGTATAAATTTATACCACTTGAGCTTACAGGCGGTATAAATTTATACTGCTCGGGTTGTCTCTCTGTGTACTGCTTGAGCTCACGTGGTATAAATTTATATCTTTTGGTGCAATGCCTCTTGAGCTCACCTATGCTTCAAATTCATATCATCCAACAAATGTGGGGGAAATTAAAACTGCAAAATGTAACTTTGTTCAAAATGTCAAATGTACTACATTTTTTTACAATTTTTGTTTAAAAAATTGCAGTGGTTTTAAAAACTTTGAATAGAATATGCTTTTGTTGCTCTAGTGCAATTGCTATTTATCTCAATGTCAAATTTTTTATTGTATTTATATTTGTTAGTATTTCTCGTACCAGACTAGGGGGCCAAAACGGGGCAATAAACAATTTCGCATGTAAGCTAAGTTCAATTACCCCCTCAAAAAGGGTACCTAAAATGTCCAAAATGTCACGCTTGTCACAAATAGATCGTGAAAATGGACCCTTTTTGGGGAATTTTTGGGAATCTTTTAAAGATTCCTTTTTAAGTGCATTTGAAGCAAATTAGTGCGTTTCAATTTAAACTTTGTTAAAACCTATATTTGCAAAATCATTATCCTCTGTCAAACTCATCTGACAGGAGAACTAATGCAAATGATAGCCAGATCACGTTTTTTGTTTTTTCATCTCTGCTTATAAAACGTGAAATGAGATAATCAAACATTCTAGCCCCAAGCATTGCCTGCAACATTGAAAGACAAAAATGGATGTGGTGAGGTTATTGCAATATGTTCCTTTCAAATGCAAAACACTGCAAGTTAATTGAATAAATTTGAGAGCAATGGAAATAAGAAGCTACCTCTAGTGAAATTACCACTAGTGAGCCTATATCTTGAACTAGAGCAAAAATGTAACTTCTGCATGTTAACATGCAGTCGTTGATACTACTAAGAAATATCACTGCATAACACATAGCCGTATTTTTAGTATGAGAAAGAACTCCCACCACACTAAATGTTAATATATGAAACCTTGCAAGTGCACAAGGATTAGGTATTTTAGCAGGTTTGATCCATTAACGTGTACGATATCAAAGAGCTTGCAAGAAGCCAGACATTTAACCAAGAGAAACTAAATCCACAAAATCTTACTAGTCCATCTGATCTTACCTATAGACATAACCTTGACTTAGACCTCTTTTCATGACAGTCACCCATCTAGCAAATAAGAGGAAGATTGCATACTTAAAGTGGCAAACCATTGACAAAAAATGCTAAAATGAAGAGAAAATTTATGCAAACTATAAAACTCTGGCCTACAGATCTAACTTGTAAGAATAGAATAGAATAGAATAGAATAGAATAGAATAGAATAGAATAGAATAGGTTTTTAGCGTCCACGGAGACCAATTGGCCTATGGGACCCAAACAAAAAGAGAGCAGCAACGTATTACTGACAGGATTAAGAGGAATATCTCAATAGGAATGAGCCATCGTAATGAAATCCATGACCATGCAAATCGAGCCACAAAGAAATACCAAGAACACTAGAGCTAAGGCAAAATTGTGTGGTAGGGTACCAGTGCTTACTAACTGTGTTACCTACACAATGGCTACCTGAATAGAAATATGGAACGACGTGTCTTGTCAAGCTACCCAATTTTTCGCTCTGATCTCACTAGGGCGGGTGAAGTTGCTTTTTCAGACGAGTGGCCAAGGTCGGGGCATGGAGTTGGCGCGGCAACCTTAGCGAGACATGTTTCGAGTTGCAGTTGTTTGGAGGTGGGCACGTGTAATATTGTGGTGGAGACCTTAGTAAGACTTGTTGGGGCGTAGCTTCGACGAGTGTCAGTACTTTTGGGGTTGCGGTTTGGGCAGTGCGGTGGCAATCTTCTGGCTTTCTTCTGTCTTGACATTCCATTAGGGCCTAGCCTCACTATGAAGGATTTTGTGTTACCCTCGGATTTGATTAGACAATCAGGGATGCTATTGTTTCTTACTCATTTTGGGTATCATTGGGTACTCCTATGTATCATTGTACTTATTCATTCAACTCAATGGAACACCACTTCACTTCTCTTTTTGACTTGGCAATTACAGGGCTCCACAAAAGACTGACTTCTCGGTTTTTTCGCTCTTGTCCGATATTGGCACTTGACCTCCACGATGGGGACTTTAATACGGGTTGCCGTGTGAGTCGGATATTTCTATTTCCAATGTCTTGTATATAAACTTTGTCCACCATCTCCATTAAGATATTCTACATTTTTCTCTCCTCATGAACTTTTCGTTATAAGTTGGTGATTCATATCAGTTTATGAACAAGTTCCAGACAATGGGCACCTTTCAATTGGAGAAAAATGGAAGAGACCATGTATATACATATCACACAAGTTCGAGACAAGGGGCATAGATCATGTGTTATGCAAATCCAATAGAAATACAACCTTATGCAAGTACCAATAGAAATGCAATCCCCCCAAAAAAGTTAAAAAAGCACATGTATTTATGCAATAACAAATCAAGAACTAACACAATACTAACAGAAAAACCTTATTTTGCAATACTAACAGAAAAAACAAAGCATGCACTTTTGCAATATTAGTGGAAAGCAATCTCAAGCTGATGGCATGTCTCCACACAATACAAAATCAATATAAACATAACACTAACATAAAAACTGTTTAAACAATACTAACAGGAAAAACAATCTCAAAGAAAGTTGAGAAGCATGTACCCTACATACTTACAAGTTGGAAACAAGGGGCATAGAGATGCATTTTTGCAATATTAGTAGAAAGAAATCTCAATATTAATGGAAAGCAATCTCAAGGAACATTGCATGGCCGCTATGGCCCCACCAAAGCAGAGTGGCTACCATATCCCCTAGATGAAAATACACCATGTTAGGGACCTCAAGCTCAAAGGTCAGCTCGGAGCTGATGTGGTCACGGTAAAATTCAATGCCAAAATCCTCCTGGTTGATGGCATCATCTAGGTACACAGAAAACCATAGGCAGCCCGACATAAAGGTCAAAGAAGATGAGGAAGAAGGAGGTGCACGGTCAAGGGACAGAAACAATGATTGAGATTGAAAGAAAGGCAAAGGTTTGGATCACAATCTGCAAAAGGGAAGGGTAAGAAAATTGCAGTATTAGATGGAACATGGACATTCTACGATATCCTCTCGGGGGGGGGGACCCCGATCACATTGTTGGAGGGTTAATGCCCCGAAGAGTAGACTGAGCACATATCATCCATTGAAAGAAAAAGGGATAGTGAGAACCATTATGAAAGTGGTGAGAATAAAAGAAAGGTACATGAAAAACCAGAACAATTCATGCAAACCACTGAAAGCTCCTAATAAACCATGACATGCCCAAACCAAGCAGAAGGCACCTCTCACAAAAATAAAAAACGTAGCCCAATCTTAAGATGAGACCATGACCAACATAATGGGACCAAATACCAAATAACGAACATGAAAAAAATCCCTATATAACAGCATACTATAGGCAAAAAGCACAAACATGAAAGGGGCAAAACAAGAAATAACTCAAACTGCATGTACAACCGAGCAAGATGACGACAAAAATAATACGGGAACAAGACCAACCCACTGGAATGAGTATGTCTTGAGCCCAATCCATCTGAATGACACTAGAAAACACAAAACCTGAATGGAAGAATAGCAGTAGGGAAACTCATACAACAACACAGATTCAGCTCAGATGAAACGTCGATCTTGTTGCAGTTTGTTCGTGTATTTCAATTGCCAGATTTGTTCCTCTCACCCTTCTATTTCTGGAAGAATTTCTATGGCCTTTATCCAATTTTCTCCTTTTTCTCTGCCTCTTCCATGGTTGATGATCTCCTTAGTTCCATGGACGCTTTCCACCTTGTTTTTTTTAAGCGTTATTCATCGCCACATCAGATGATGACATTTGTGCATAAGGACCAGAATTACGAATTTATGAATGTCTTGCTACTACAAAAGCGGCCCTTGAATTCTAATTGCCACAATGAAAGGATGGCAGATCCAAACTCCATTCTTTCAGTTCCTCTTGCTTTATTAGCCTCTCGGCCACGTCCCAATTGCAAAGGCTAAAACTTGGCCCCCAAAACGCGAACCCTTCAAGAACCTGGCAACTCACATTTTTTGTTTCGAAGGTCCTATCCTTGTCAGATTCGACCAGGACCTTGCGCCGTGTCTTGTCATAGAGCGGGGTGTTGCTGCCAGAGAAGAGATCTTAAAACCCTCCCCGAAGCAGCTTGCCCTAAAACTCCTCTCCCGAAGGCCCTGGCGATGGATGGGCAATTTACCCTCTCCAGAACCGTGATTCGGCTCTGCCAATGGACTCAGAATATCGATGTTTGCCCTGCGGACCAATATTTCGTGGCCAAAGGACCACTCCTTCTCCAAGAAGCGCCAAAAGAGGTCGTCCTAGCACACTCGTAGTCAATTGGCCTAGGAGGTGGATGCTGAATACTACCATGTAAGGCGTAAGCGTTTTTTTTTTTCGCAAAATGGATGGTATAACTTGGTCCTTAGGGTAATATCATTTTGGACGATGTAGCGAAGTCGAATCACCATTTCGGAGTCTCCGCAATGCCCGATGACAAAACATTTCGATTTCTACGATCGCCCACATGACGCTTCGCGGTTTGATAAGTTCTCACGGACCCGTCTTGGATTTTTTTGGACTGCTCAAAGTAGAGCCCTTGAACGGAGGATTCAATAGTCAGATAGGGGAATCGAGCTCCAAGAGGATGGTCATTACTGTACGGCACATATATTCAGAACTTATATCCCTATAAAAATAAATTTGACTTGGACTTATGTTCATTTCATCTCTAAGTCTACATCCTATTGTTTAAGTTTGGCTTTCTGGGGTTCCGAAAACTTTTTGGATTTTTGCCTTGAGTTGTTTTCCTAAGGTTTCGAAGCCTTTGCATGCCAGAAAAAAGTCTTGGTATTCCAAAAATCGGGATGTGTCCTTTTCCATGATTTATAAATTGGCATTTTGGGTTATTGTTCAGTTTTGAAGGATTTAGCGGATTCCGTATTCTCGGCATGGAGGCCACGGAGATGATGGCATGGAGGCCATGGAGATGATCAAGGTTTTTACATTATCTGTCAAGATATTGCGTTTGCCAGTTAAATTTCCTTGGCTTTTGATTTTTGACAGAGATGGTATTGATGATTATAGCAGACAGGGAGCTGATTTTGAGACTATGGCTCTCTAGGATGCCCGTCTATGGTTGCTTGATTTTGTTTTGAGGTATTTAGAATAATACAAATGGAGGAAGAAGCCTGATACTTCTCAGTTTCCAATATGCCGGGATTGGGTCTGTACATCTTTCAAGAGTCTGTTGATGCTTTCGGCAAAACTAGAATTTAATCTCTGACATCAGTGGGTCTTATAGTGGGGATGTGCATTGAAAGTTGGCTTCAATTTTGCTACCGGCCAGTACAGCATTTGCTGAAATCTCTTCAAGAATTTGCTTCATTTTGCAGAGAGAGAAAGGATTCTAGCCTACTCTAGTGTTCATCGAGATTATGGTGGGCTCTTTTGTTGCAACTGGGACCTGGGCTTTATTGGATATGTTGCCATGGAGATTATCAAGCTACTCAGGTAAAGCATATAATTCCTTTGCTATTAAAGGATATGGTTACTCAGGTGAGGCATAGAATTCCTTTGCTATTGTAGGATATGGTTATTGAGAAGTATTGAGTATTTAAATTTAGTTCATAGCATAGCCATACTGCATCATAAAGAATTTCCATCCTTAGCTCTTGCAATCTTTGTTCTCAATCTATTTTAGCTTGCCTAGGTAGAACCCGCAAGTTTGTGACACTACAAGAGGATGGGGGGTATAGTGTCAACCCTTGTGACAAGCCATAGGTTCAGTGACAACTTTGTGTCAAACGCTATTATCTTGACACAACGTGTTTGTATTGTGTCAAAATTGTGTCTAGTGCATAGCGTCAAAAATTTCGTCAAAAGAATGACCTCCTTTTTGTCAACTTTTTAGCGCAACTTAAGTAGATTATTGCAACAACTTTTGAACAATATTATAGCAAAGTTGTGGCAACCTTTTCTTAAGACTTATGACAAAATGTTATCCAAAATTTCATCTAATATTCTGACGGAATTTTGAGGAGGATTTGTCAATTTTATATTGCAATTTGAGGTGGTTGTTGTAACAAAATTTAAGCAATATTATAACTAAGTCACTACAACATTTGCCTAATACTTTTATACATCATTATAGATATAGTATTGCACCAAGGGATATTATCAAGAATCCAAGAATGATTTGGATACTCGAACAATAGTCAGTTGGAGGGGAAGATAATGGTGAAGGGTACTTGGCAACATGAAGGAGCAAAGTGATCAGGAAGATAATGCAATGCTCAACATCAAATGATCTATACCATAATAGTTATAGCAATAAGATTGACAATGCTGATTAATCATATCACATATCAATTTGTTCACTTAGATCATGCTCAATGTCCTCCACCTCGTCATCATCTAGATATAGACGAAGAGCCAAACCACTAATTGCTTCATAATGATCATGTACATGTCCCGCAATTTCTTCCACACTGACCCCAATTTTTGGTCCACAGTTGTTTTTTAGTTGTACGGAAGTGTTGTTTTATGCCAAAAACAACACCAAAATGGCCCCAAAAGTCCACGTGGCCCGTTTATCCGGATTTGCACAAAGAGACAGTGGTTTTTTGGCAAAAATATCCCACTGTGGTTTTTCTGGCAGCTTTTTGTTTTTTGGTCAACGTGTCCTTTTTTTCGCTATTGTTTTTCACGAACTTTTGTCAACGTGTGGTTTTTTAATGACTGTTGTTTTTTGGAGGAGCCACGCGTTGTTTGTCTTACAAATAGCACATGTAGATTTGAATATTAGTACACGTGAAAAACTGAAAAAGATCGTTCTTTTTTAATTTTCTATGTGTGTTGTTTTTTTTTCTACTTGTAATTTTTACAAGTTGACATTGTTTCCCTAAAAAAAGATACATAATTTTTAAGAAATCTACATGTATTGTCTTAAAAGTAATTGTTGTTTTCAAATGTTTTCAATTTTTCTATGTGTTGATATTTCATCTCCACGTGTAGTTTTAAATGGTGTCATTGTTTTCAATTGTTGTTTTTACAAAATATAGTCAATATGGTATGTAGTTAATAAAAAATCAACGTGTCATTTTTTAAATAAAAAATCATTATTATGACATATAGGAAAAATAAGTGTTGTTTCTAATATATCATCTAACCAATCATATATTGACACGTGGCATAAATGTAAAAAAAAAATACTTTTTAAAATACTAAAATTTAAAAGACTTTGATAATCATATATTGTATTTCAAGTAAAACTTGCTAAATCATTTATATTTTCTTGTTCTTGTTTATTTATTTTGTTTAAGCCTATTCAGATAAGAAAAACTCCATAAGGCATAGCATATTATTATATTGCAATCCAAATTTAACATGTTATGCTTTAGAGTCTAAATTTTTATAAGTACTGTTTTGTGAAAAAAAGAATTAGAATGCATGTGAATACACATTGCAACAGAAAATACAACAAGATTAATAGAGTTTTTAGATCAAATTTTAACATCAAAAGCGATTGTCTGCAAAAGCATTTGTCTGATGCCTCTCTTGCTGAAATTCTGATTTTCGGGCCAGGCATGCCTCTCCTGCTGAAATTTTGATTTTCGGGCCAGGTCCCTGCTCTGCTCTGGTTTGTGTTGCTCCTTCTCCTTGTGCTGTTCAGAATAAGTTGGGCTCTGCCATTTCTTCCTACATTGTAACCGCTTGCATTTCCCTGCATTTAAAATGACTATTACATTCGATTCAAGAATAAAAAATAATAATAATAAGCTGACCCCTGTACACTATGGTCAAGCAAGCAAGCAAGGAAACAGAGTAGAGCTCATGCCTTTCAGAACATGATACTTGTGTGTTGTTGCTAACAAACCAACGGTTTTGCTAGACCTAGAACAAAGAAGAAACGTAGTATAATTAGCCATAAACAGATAAAATGCAGAAGAATAACCAAAAAGTTTACCCTAGCCTCTGTTGCAGACTCAAAACCCGACACACTGTTTGAAGAACCGACCTCTTGCTCTTGAAAAATCGACCTGCTGAAGAACCTGCTGGAGAACCCGACCTGCTGATGCCGACATGCACTAAGAAGCCGCTCTGAAGCATGGCTGCTCTGAAGTATAAGCATAGCAAACCGCTCTGAAGTATAAGCATGGCCGCTCCGAAGTATAAGCCGACAAGAAGGTAAGAAGCCGCTTTGCACTAAAATCCGACTAAAGCCGATCCGACTAAGGTAAGATCCGACTAAAAGCCGATGCCGCCCTCATTGATGCCGGCGCGGTCGATGCCGCATTACCACAGATTTGCTATCGCCATAGCCAAGAGCCAAAGGGAGCTCCGCCATCGCCATCGCCAAGGAGGGAAAGGAAAAAACAGGGCAAGGAGGGAGGGAAAGGAAAGGAGGGAGATTATCTCGTGCCTTGCTAGAACCAATGAAATGAGAGGACTTGGATCAAAATCTTAACCGTTGATCTAGACGTCAATCTCGACCATCAATTGTAAGGACCAATAGAATAATAGAACGGAGATCAAGATCTAAACCGTCCATCTTAACCATTAGCTAAACAATTGTTAATTTTTTTTAAGATTACGTTATGAGTGATGTAACATGAGATGTCAAGGCATTTTTAACCAATTATGTTATGTTAAGAAGTAACATAACTAAATAGGTGTGCATGCATCTTAGCGGATTTTGTTATGTTAAAAAATAAGATGATAATAATACACGCGGGAACTCAGTCTTAACGGATTCTGTTAGTGTAATATTAAGATACCCACGTGTGTGAGCCATTACGTTAGCCTTAGTTTAAGGTAACTTCGTGGGGGTTAAAAACTAATTTTTAAGATAACGTAACCAATGGTGTGAAAATACCCTAAGAACTAATTTGTGCACAACCTCGGCTAAAACCTTTCTACGTCAGCCATGGCGAGCTCCATGGCCGTTGCCACAAGTCCGGTAGCCTGGAGCAGTTTGTACCACCATATATCTAATCCTTCACTTTCTCCCGATTCGCATTTGCACTCTAAAATGGCACTGAGATTTCGGTCCAGCATAGCCTACACGGCTCTTAAACCTGAGACTCTGAATGTGCAAGCCAGTAACAAAATTCAAGTCCATGATGTTGAAGTGTCTCAAGAAGTGGATGATGATGTCTTATTTACTGAAGAGGATTTTGACGATGCTGATCAAACGTTTTCTTCAGGTGAATTTGACTTTAAAATGTTGGAATTATTATTTTCTTCCAGTCATGATTATTCTTGTATCTCTAGAAATATTATTTTTAACCACACCATAGCTCCTTGAGGCTAGGTATGGACAATATGTCATATGAGATGTCTTGGGCAATATGTCATATGAGGTGTCTCCAAATCCTCTTTATTTTATTTAGCTGCCAACATTTACCTTTTGGATTTCTATTTTTAGGAACTTCTTCCACTAGAACAAATTGGAACTATGTGTACAAGTTTGCATAAAGATACTATATGTCAAGGATTGAAGTTTATGAAATATGTTAAAATGGATGTGATAACTCCGAAGGAAAGAGTAGCCTCCAATATCAGAAGTTGATAGATACACAAAGAAGCATGAAAAAGTTAGAATGGAAGTGTGTATTCCATAACTATATATGGCTAGAGGAGAACTGCTAAATAGATGCAAGCTAGAAGATCTAATCTAATGTTATAGAAAATGGTTAGAAAGTACTTGCACCAACAAACAACATGGAAAAGATGATATGGCACTCCAGGTGGCCACATGGCATGCCAAGGAAACAAGGTCAAGATTTGACGAGGCTAAAAATGAAAAGATGTACATCTTTGGTTTCTTCGATGGGTGATGTTGGCAAATTTTGGATGACATGGCATGTTTTTCTTCTAGGTGCCTAGACTTTGGAAGTGCCACATTGGCATTTCTAGCATTGTCAAATTTTCCAAGGCAAAAAGTGAACCATTATGAGAAATAATGGGTAACATTGTGAGGTGTACCAATGAGATGGCATATTTAAACCACCTTCGCATGTTGCAGCCTAGGTGGCATGTTGGAGCGCACGTGGCATGTTTGAGCCACCTTGGCATGTTCAAGCCTAGGTGGCATGTTTGAGCAACCGTGGCATGTTTGAGCCACCTCGCATATTGGAGCCTAGGTGGCATGTTTGAACCACCTTGACATGTTGGAGCCACCTTGGCATGTTTGAGATAGGTGGCATGTGGGAGCCTAGGTGGCATGTTTGAACCACCTTGGCATGTTGGAGCCTAGGTGGCCATGTTGGAGCTCGCATGGCATGTTTGAGCCGCCTTGACATGTTGTAGCCTAAGTGGCATGTTGGAGCCCACGTGGCATGTTTGAGCCACCTTGGCATGTTGAAGCCTAGGTGGCATGTTGGAGCCTAGGTGGCATGTTGGAGCATGTTGGAGCATAGGTGGCATGTTGGAGCATGTTAGAGCCTAGGTGGCATGTTGGAGCCTAGCTTGATGTCGACTTGTGGTGGTAACTCTCGATAGGTATTGGCATGTTGGTGGTATAAGTCATTAACGTCTATATGTGTAGTATGTTATTGTCTTCCCTTGCCTTCTTGATCATGAAGTAGTCCCCTAAGACAAACCGCATAGGAAGGATGATGTGGCACTCCAAGTGGTGATGATGTGGCACTCCAAGTGGCATGCCAAGTAAGCAAGTCCAAGTTTTGACTAGGCCAAAAATGAAAAGATGTCCATCTTTGGTCTTTTCATTGGATCATGTTGGCAAATTTTGAGTGACATGACAAGATGGTGGTGGTGATGTGGACATGATGACTAGGACTCTATGCAAGAAATATGACAACCTTTGGAATTTTTGGTAGAGTAGATTGGCAAGGGATAGAATAGAGGCATGTTTGAGCCTAGGTGGCACATTGGAACCTAGGTGGCATGTTGGAGCCCGCGTGGCATGTTTCAGCCACCTTGGCATGTTGGAGCCCACGTGGCATGTTTGAGACACCTTGGCATGTTGGAGCCTAGGTGGCATGTTGGAGCCCACGTGGCATGTTTGAGCCACCTTGGCATATTGGAGCCTAGGTGGCATGTTGAAGCCCATGTGGCATGTTTGAGCCACCTTGTCATGCTGGAGGTGGCATGTTGGATCCCGCGTGGCATGTTTGAGCCACCTTGGCATCTTTGAGCCGAGTGGCATGTTTGAGCCACCTTGGCATGTTGGAGCCTAGGTGGCATGTTGGGACCCCATGTGGCATGTTTGAGCCACCTTGGCATGTTGGAGGCTAGGTGGCATGTTGGAGCCCACGTGACATGTTTGAACCACCTTGGCATGTTTGAGCATGTTTGAGCCTAGGAGCATGTTTGAGCCACCTTGGCATGTTTGAGCCACCTTGGCATGTTTGAGCCACCCCATTTCGTCAGTTTCTATTGCTTCTTGTTTTCAACTGCAGCTTCTCGACCATGTCTCAAGTGCAACTGAATAAAACTCGACCTCCATAACGTAAACCCTACAATAACCTAGCAACGCACAGGGTTTACGTTTTGGAGGCCATACCCTAGCCAGATTGGACCAGGATCTTGCACAATGTCATGAGGTAGTGGGAGGGCATTGAGGCCAGAAGACGGAGCCCTAAAACCTTCCGGAAGAAGTTCGTCCCAAAGGTCCTATCCGAGGGTCCTGGCCACAGGACGGGCAACTCTCCCACCCCGGGCGTGTTCTCGTGGACCGCCAAACTAACTCGAAACATCGACATTACCCTGGAGACCAAGTTTCGTGGGCAGAAGACCACCCCTGCTCCCGGAAGCGCCAAAGTAGCTCATGTCCAACACGCTCAGTAGTGAATTGGCATTAGCGGAGGGGTGAGAATACCGCCATGTAGAGGGTTCGTGTTTCTTTTGCTCAAAAATGACCGTGTAACTTGGTCCCTAGGGTAATTCATTTGTTTCGGACGACATGGAGAAGTCAAATCTCCATTAGGAGCCTTTGTACTTGCCCGAACGACAAAACACTTGGGTTTCTACACGATTGGCGATTGCGGGACACTTTTGGGAGGGATATGTTCTCCCGGACAGATCTTGAATTTTCTTGAGCCTGCTTTCAAGCAAGTTACTTGAATGGAGAATTCAACTGGTGGGATAGGGAAACCGGGTTCAGGAAGGGAGGCATTGGCATTTGCCCTCGGGAGGAGCACGGTAGGAAAGCCGCCTCGGTAAATCCAAACCCCATTTCGGACAGTTTCTATTGCTTATTGTTTTCAGCTGCAGCTTCGACCATGTCTCAAGTGCAACTGAATAAAACTCGACCTCCATAACGTAAACCCTACAATAACCTAGCAGCAACGCATTGGGTTTTACGTTTTGGAGGACATACCCCAGCCAGATTGGACCAGGATCTTGCACAATGTCATGAGGTAGTGGGAGGGCATTGGCGTAAGACGAGAGCCCTAAAACCTTCCGAGGAAGAAGTTCGTCCCCAAAGGTCCTATCCGGAGGGTCCTTGGCCACGGGACGGGCAACTCTCCCAACCCGGAACTGTGATCTGAACTCTCCAGGGTAATGTCGAAACATCGACATTACCCTGGAGACCAAGTTTCGTGGGCGTAAGACCACCCCCCGCTCCGGAGGCGCCAAAGTAGCTCATGTCCAACACGTCAGAGTGAATTGGCCTTTAGCGGAGGGTGCGATCATCGCCATGTAGAGGGTTCGTGTTTCTTTTCTTTGCAAAAAATGACCGTATAACTTGGTCCCTAGGGTAATTTCGTTGTTTCGGACGACATGGCGAAGTCAAATCTCCATTCCGGAGCCTTTGTACTGCCCGAACGACAAAACACTTGGGTTTCTATACGGTCGACTGCAGGACACTTTGCGGAGGGATATGTTCTCCCGGACAGATCTTGAATTTTCTTGAGCCTGCTCGAAGCAAGTTACTTGAATGGAGAATTCAACGATTGGGATGGGGAAACCAGGGTTAAAAGGAAGGGAGGCATTGGCATTTGCCCCGGAGGAGGAGCACTGGTAGGAAAGCCTGCCTCGGTAAATCCAAACCCCATTTCGACAGTTTCTATTGCTTATTGTTTTCAACTGCAGCTTCTCGACCATGTCTCAAGTGCAACTGAATAAAACTCGGCCTCCATAACGTAAACCCTACAATAACCTAGCAACGCACAGGGTTTACGTTTTGGAGGCCATACCCTAGCCAGATTGGACCAGGATCTTGCACAATGTCATGAGGTAGTGGGAGGGCATTGACGCCAGAAGACGGAGCCCTAAAACCTTCCGGAAGAAGTTCGTCCCAAAGGTCCTATCTGGAGGGTCCTTGGCCACGGACGGGCAACTCTCCCACCCCGGGCTGATGATCGACCGCCAACGAACTCAAACATCGACATTACCCCTCGAGACCAAGTTTCGGGGGCGTAAGACCACCCCCCGCCTCCGAAGCGCCAAAGTAGCTCATGTCCAACACGTTCAGTAGTGAATTGGCCTTAGCGGAGGGTGCACACCGCCATGTAGAGGCTTCGTGTTTCTTTTCTTTGCAAAAAATGACCGTGTAACTTGGTCCCTAGGGTAATTTCATTTGTTTGGACGCCATGGAGAAGTCAAATCTCCATTCCGAGCCTTTGTCTGCCGAACGACAAAACACTTGGGTTTCTACGGTCATTGCCGGGGACACTTTTTGGAGGGATATGTTCTCCGGGACGGATCTTGAATTTTCTTGAGCCTGCTTTCGAAGCAAGTTACTTGAATGGAGAATTCAACGGTCGGATAGGAAAATAGGGTTCCGAGGGGAAGGGAGGCATTGGCATTTGCCTCCGGAGGAGCACTTTGGTAGGAAAGCCTGCCACGGTAAATCCAAACCCCATTTCGACAATTTCTATTGCTTATTGTTTTCAAGCTGCGGCTTTCGACCATGTCTCAAGTGCAATCGAATAAAACTTCGACCTCCATAACGTAAACCCTACAATAACCCTAGCAACGCGGGGTTTACGTTTTGGAGGCCATACCCCAGCGATTGGACCAGGATCTTGCACAATGTCATGAGGTAGTGGGAGGGCATTGACGAGAAAGGCGAGCCCTAAAACCTTAGGAAGAAGTTCGTCCCAAAGGTCCTATCTGGAGGGTCCTTGGCCCCGGACGGGCAACTCTCCCACCCGGGGCTGTGATCGACTCGCCAGCGAACTCAAAACATCGACATTACCACGGAGACCAAGTTTCAGGCGAAGACCACCCCCTGCTCCCGAAGCGCCAAAGTAGCTCATGTCCAACACGTTAAGTAGTGAATTGGCCTTAGCGGAGGGTGCAGAATCGCCATGTAGAGGGTTCGTGTTTCTTTTGCTGCAAAAATGACCGTGTAACTTGGTCCCTAGGGTAATTTCGTTGTTTGGACGACATGGCTAAGTCAAATCTCCATTCGAGCCTTTGTACTGCCCGAACGACAAAACACTTGGGTTTCTATACGATTCATTGCAGACACTTTATGGAGGGATATGTTCTCTCCGGACAGATCTTGAATTTTCTTGAGCCCTGCTTTCGAAGCAAGTTACTTGAATGGAGAATTCAACGGTGGGATAGGGAAACCGGTTCGGGAAGGGAGGCATTGGCATTTGCCCTCGGGAGGAGCACCGTAGGAAAGCACGCCTCGGTAAATCCAAACCCCATTTCGGCGGTTTCTATTGCTTATTGTTTTCAACTGCGGCTTCTCGACCATGTCTCAAGTGCAATCGAATAAAACTCGACCTCCATAACGTAAACCCTACAATAACTTAGCAACGCGGGGTTTACGTTTTGGAGGCCATACCCCAGCCGAGATTGGACCGGGATCTTGCACAATGTCATGAGGTAGTGGGAGGGCACGGAGCCCTAAAACCTTAGGAAGAAGTTCGTCCCAAAGGTCCTATCGGAGGGTCCTTGGCCGCGGGACGGGCAACTCTCCCACCCCGGGCGTGATCGACTGCGCCAAACGAACTTCGAAACATCGACATTACCACGGAGACCAAGTTTCGGGGCGGAAGACCACCCCCTCTCGAAGGCGCCAAAGTAGCTCATGTCCAACACGTTCAGTAGTGAATTGGCCTTAGCGGAGGGTGCGAATCTGCCATGTAGAGGGTTCGTGTTTCTTTTCTTTGCAAAAAATGACCGTGTAACTTGGTCCCTAGGGTAATTTATTTGTTTGGACGACATGGCTAAGTCAAATCTCCATTCAGGAGCCTTTGTACTGCCCTAACGACAAAACACTTGGGTTTCTATACGATTCGACGATGACACTTCTATGGAGGGATATGTTCTCTGGGCGGATGATCTTGAATTTTCTTGAGCCCTTTCGAAGCAAGTTACTTGAATGGAGAATTCAAGCGGTGGGATAGGGAAACCGGTTCAGGGAAGGGAGGCATTGGCATTTGCCCTCCCGGAGGAGCACCGATAGGAAAGCACGCCTCGGTAAATCCAAACCCCATTTCGGCGGTTTCTATTGCTTATTGTTTTCAAGCTGCGGCTTTCGACCATGTCTCAAGTGCAACCGAATAAAACTTCGACCTCCATAACGTAAACCCTACAATAACCTAGCAAGCGCCACGGGGTTTTACGTTTTGGAGGCCATACCCCTAGCCGATTGGACCGAGGATCTTGCACAATGTCATGAGGTAGTGGGAGGGCATTGAGCCGTAAGACGGAGCCCTAAAACCTTCAGGAAGAAGTTCGTCCCAAAGGTCCTATCCGGAGGGTCCTTGCCCGCGGACGGGCAACTCTCCCACCGGGGCGTGATCGACTACTGCCAAGCAACTTCGAAACATCGACATTACCACGGAGACCAAGTTTCGTGGGCAGAAGACCACCCCGCCCCGGAAGCGCCAAAGTAGCTCATGTCCAACACGTTAAGTAGTGAATTGGCCTTAGCGGAGGGTGCAAGAATATCGCCATGTAGAGGGTTCGTGTTTCTTTTGCTGCAAAAATGACCGTGTAACTTGGTCCCTAGGGTAATTTTATTTGGACGATATGGCTTAAGTCAAATCTCCATTAGAAGCCTTTGTACTGCCCGGACGACAAAACACTTGGGTTTCTACGGATTCATTTGCAGGACACTTTGCGGTTTGATATGTTCTCCGGACGGATCTTGAATTTTTGAGCCTACTCGAAGCAAGTTACCTGAATGGAGAATTCAGCGATTGGGATAGGGAAACGGGTTAGGAAGGGAGGCATTGGCATTTGCCTTCCGGAGGAGCACGGTAGGAAAACGCCTCGGTAACCTTTGTGATGTCCGTCTCCTGGGGTCTGGCCACCTAGGCTATAACATGCCACCTGGGCTCCAACATGCCACATGAGCTCCAACATGCCACGTGAGCTCCAACATGCCAAGTTGGCTCCAACGTGCCACCTAGGCTCAAAGCATGCCAAGGTGGCTCAAATATGCCACCTAGGCTCCAACATGCCACACGGGCATCAACATGCCACGTAGGCTCCAACATGCCAACTAGGCTCCAACATGCCACGTGAGCTCAAGCATGCCACCTAGGCTCCAACGTGCCACCCAGGCTCCAACATGCCACCTAGGCTCCAACATGCCAAGGTGGCTCCAACATGCCACCTAGGCTCAAGCGTGCCAAGTTGGCTCAAACATGCCACCTAGGCTCCAACATGCCACGTAGGCTCCAACATGCCACCTAGGCTCCAACATGCCACCCACGCCCAACATGCCCGTGGGCTCCAACATGCCACCTAGCATGCCACCTAGGCTCCAACATGCCACCTAGGCTCCAACATGCCACGTGAGCTCCAACATGCTAAGTTGGCTCCAACGTGCCACCTAGGCTCAAGCACGCCAAGGTGGTCAAATATGCCACCTAGGCTCCAACATGCCACCAAGGCTTCAACATGCCACGTAGGCTCCAACATGCCAACTAGGCTCCAACATGCCTCGTGAGCTCTAGCATGCCACCTAGGCTCCAACGTGCCACCTACGCTCCAACATGCCACGTGGGCTCCAACATACCACCTAGCATGCCACCTAGGCTCCAACATGCCACTGGGCTCCAAAGATGCCACGTGAGCTCCAACATGCCACATAGGCTCCAACATGCCAAGTTGGCTCCAACGTGCCACCTAGGCTCAAGCATGCCAACGTGGCTCAAATATGCCACCATCAGCTCCAACATGCCACGTAGGCTGCAACATGCCACCTGGGCTCCAACATGCCCGCGTGAGCTCTAACATGACACCTAGGCTCCAACATGCCACCACGCTCCAACATGCCACCAAGGCTTCAACATGCCACGTAGGCTCCAACGCATGAATGACCAAGGCAAGATATGAATGACATGGACATGGACATGGATTTTGCGTGATCCTATGACATTAATGCTTAGGGATTTGTTGCAGCGGTCCTGCACCCCGTCAAGGAATACAAATCAAATTCTTGATGGTTTTGTTATGCAAAAATAGGCGTTAAGTAATTGAAGTAGTTGAAGTAACTTGTCTTGCATGGAATACTAGTATAAGGACATGTGATCGTGCACGTGCATCACATGTAGCAAATCAAGTACTCTGTCCTACCACTATAAAGACCCGTGATATGGAAGGATAGGACATGTAGAGAATCAAGTATTCTTTCCTACTTCTATAAAGACATGTGACAATAGAAGTATTATACATGTTGTAATTCATGTATTCTTTCCTACAATGCCTTAGCAAATAAAGTACTCTGTCCTACTACTATAAAGACATGTGACATGGAAGCATACGACATGTAGAGAATCAACTATTCTTTCCTACTTCTATAAAGACATGTGACAATAGAAGTATTACACATGTCGTAATTCATGTATTCTTTCCTACAATGCCTTAGCAAATAAAGTACTCTGTCCTACTACTATAAAGACATGTGAATGGAAGTATAGGACATGTAGAGAATCAAATTATTCTTTCCTACATCTATAAAGACATGTGACAATAGAATTATTAGACATGTAGAAATTCAAGTATTCTTTCCTACAGTGGATTGTATTATAAAATGACATGTCACAATAGAAGAAACTACAAAACAACAGTGGATGTTTTAGTCCACTGAAAAAAGAACACCATTATCGAACAAAACCATACCTCCACAAATCCACATGTAGGATTCTTTGAAAACAGGACATGTAGACCTACCAAAACTGATGTTTTCAACAGTGGACCAAAAACCGGGGTGAGTGTGTTCATCTTCAATATAATCCTCATCATGACCACGAATATGGATTGGCGAATTGAATGGAGATCGAAGCACATAAGTTGCTTCTTTATCAACTTCCTCTCTTTGTGAATGTGCCAACGATGATTCTAAAGGAACATGTTCATCAGTATCATCCTCAAGCAAATCTTCTCCCAAATATGCACTCTCCTCTTCAATGTTGATACCAATATCATCCGGGTTCTCCATCTTACGCTTCATGCAACAATGAGTCATCATCAACATCATTAGCAATACCCATAACACCCTCACCACCACCACCACCACCAAAATCATCATCGGCAAAGAACATCGACATGAATGCCGCCCCGCCATCAAAATCATCATCAACCTCAATTATGAATATCATGAGAGAGCTCTTCCACGTTATTTTCATCTACGGATAAAGCAATTATCGTCGGCCGTGGTTGACAATGTACGACAATCCACCGTTTGTGTCATTAGGATTCTCATGGATAAATATACGCTCAACGACTTGGAAAGACAAAAGGTTCTTTCATCTCGTGCAATACCTTTGAAGAATCCACTTACGAAAATCGATGGATGAGTCCTAACTGTCTTGCCACCGACCTCGTATACAACTTTGAACCATCGCGCCTTGAAAACATTTACATGAAAGCTACGATAATCCAACTCAATAATGTCTGTCAGGATTCCCATGTAATTCAGGCTACTCTCCAGAAGATTGTGATCCCTGTTGCTAGATTGACTTTTTTGTTCAAATTCTGAGCTGATACCTGAATCAAATGTAACCCTACGCTTATCCACATTGTTTATGCGAAAATGCTGCCCGTATGCCCACATTGAAGTATAGAATCGTGCCTAGAACAAAATAATGATGATGAGTAATGTAGCATAAAAAGAATGAAACTTTGAATCAAAGATTTCTGATACCTTTCTACTACAACCAAGTGCAAACTCATAATCATCATCTGGAATAACTTGACCACAATCTTTAGCTTCGTCCATACAAGCCAATAACCATGCATTATTCATTACATCTGGAATAGATTGTCTTGTTGATCGCTCTGTTGACCTTCTTCGTGCATCCTCCTTAGCAGTTTCATGCAAGTCCCTCCATGGTTGTAAACTTGCAGTATTATTAAGAACAAATGTGTTTACTGCAAGAAGCATGTCATCACTCAGACTTCGTTCTACACCATTACCATAATACCGATGTAATTTCCTTGGGTTCTTCTTTCTCCCACAATTTTGGACCATCAGGATGGCAAGATGTGGTGGCATCGTTTAGATAAAATAGCGTTTCTTGTATAAGATGACCTTCAGCCATGCAACCCTCTGGTTTTGCCATTTTGTGAACAAAATTTTTGAGCACCTTCATGTAGCTCTAGAAAAAAACATCCATCTACTAGGAGCAGGTCCCGCCAACCTTATCTCGTTTGGAATATGTATCATCGGATGTACTTTGTGTATATAAGCACATTATTTGAACTTATAGTTGATAGAAGTAACATAATTGCATAGAATTTGTTTAGTAGTACACGAAGGTCAAAAAACTAGTAGGAAATTCTTTTCAATGTCACAAAGCGTTATAATCACTTCCTCCTCTACTTTTGATATCTCAGACCACTTCAATCTCTTTGGAAGAGACCCACCTTGCAAATTTACCCAATCGATATATAATGCTCCTTACTTGTGGAGTCAAGAAATCCCTATAACACATGGAAGTATATCTTTGGAAAGTCCACGACGATAAGTGCATATGTTAAAATATAATTTTTCATAAGAAACTAGAGCATATAAATCAAAAGTACACGAAGAAACTTGTGCCAATCATGGGATTTTAATCCAATGAGACTGCCTTTTTTAGTATATGCCTTTCGCAAAGAGGCTCCATATCCAGTTGGTGTGCGTATCTTTGATATCCTTTTGTTTACCTCAAAAACTTGTTTTTTCCCTAGAACCCGAAGCAGCTTGCCCTAAAACTCCTCTCCCGAAGGCCCTGGCGATGGATGGGCAATTTACCCTCTCTCCGAACCGCGGATTCGCTCGCCAATGGACTCGAGAATATCGATGTTTGCCCCTCAAGGACCAATATTTCGTGGCCAAAGGACCCTCCTTCTCCAAGAAGCGTAAAAAGAGGTCGCCCCTAGCACACTCGTGAGTCAATTGGCCTAGGAGGTGGATCTTTGAATACTACCATGTAAAAGGCGTAAAGTTTTTTTTTTTTTTTTTTTTCCGCAAAATGGATGGTATAACTTGGTCCTTAGGGTAATATCATTTTGGACGATGTAGCGAAGTCGAATCACCATTTCGGAGTCTCCGCAATGCCCGATGACAAAACATTTCGATTTCTACGATCGCCCACATGACGCTTCGCGGTTTGATAAGTTCTCTCGGACCCGTCTTGGATTTTTTTGGACTGCTCAAAGTAGAGCCCTTGAACGGACGATTCAATAGTCAGATAGGGGAATCGAGCTCCAAGAGGATGGTCATTACTGTACGGCACATATATTCAGAACTTATATCCCTATAAAAATAAATTTGACTTGGACTTATGTTCATTTCATCTCTAAGTCTACATCCTATTGTTTAAGTTTGGCTTTCTGGGGTTCCGAAAACTTTTTGGATTTTTGCCTTGAGTTGTTTTCCTAAGGTTTCGAAGCCTTTGCATGCCAGAAAAAAGTCTTGGTATTCCAAAAATCGGGATGTGTCCTTTTCCATGATTTATAAATTGGCATTTTGGGTTATTGTTTTTTTTGAAGGATTTAGCGGATTAAAGTATTTCGGCATGGAGGCCCACGGAGATGATGGCATGGAGGCCATGGAGATAATCAAAGGTTTTACATTATCTGTCAAGATATTGCGTTTGCGATTAAATTTCCTTGGCTTTTGATTTTTGACAGAGATGGTATTGATGATTATAGCGAACAGGGAGCTGATTTTGAGACTATGGCTCTCTAGGATGCCCGTCTATGGTTGCTTGATTTTGTTTTGAGGTATTTAGAATAATACAAATGGAGGAAGAAGCCTGATACTTCTCAGTTTCCAATATGCCGGGATTGGGTCTGTACATCTCTCAAGAGTCTGTTGATGCTTTCGGCAAAACTAGAATTTAATCTCTGACATCAGTGGGTCTTATAGTGGGGATGTGCATTGAAAGTTGGCTTCAATTTTGCTCAGGCAGTCTGACATTTGCTTTGAAATCTCTTCAAGAATTTGCTTCATTTTTTGCAGAGAGAGAAAGGATTCTAGCCTACTCTAGTGTTCATCGAGATTATGGTGGGCTCTTTTGTTGCAACTGGGACCTGGGCTTTATTGGATATGTTGCCATGGAGATTATCAAGCTACTCAGGTAAAGCATATAATTCCTTTGCTATTAAAGGATATGGTTACTCAGGTGAGGCATAGAATTCCTTTGCTATTGTAGGATATGGTTATTGAGAAGTATTGAGTATTTAAATTTAGTTCATAGCATAGCCATACTGCATCATAAAGAATTTCCATCCTTAGCTCCTGCAATCTTTGTTCTCAATCTATTTTAGCTTGCCTAGGTAGAACCCGCAAGTTTGTGACACTACAAGAGGATGGGGGGTATAGTGTCAACCCTTGTGACAAGCCATAGGTTCAGTGACAACTTTGTGTCAAACGCTATTATCTTGACACAACGTGTTTGTATTGTGCAGGGTAATAAAGAGTGGCTAAAATTTGCCAAATGGCGATTTTTTAGACCTTTTGTCAAATTTCATGGCTAAAGTTTATAAAGGCAATTTTTTTAGAAAAAGTATAATTTAGCCACTCCAAAAGGGGGTAAATTCTGAACGCTTAGAGTTTAGCCGGGATTGTTTGCTGCATGGTGTACTGAATCGCCTTCTCTAAAGTTGATTAGGAGAATCCTGATCAATTCAAATAGCCATGCCAATTCTATTCCGGGACCTCTTTCATTTAGGAATTGTCTACCTCAATCATATTTTGAATTTGTATCTATAAGTTGTTTAGGTTAAATGCTATGAAGAATGTTATATGATGCACATTTTAAGCTTTAAATAGTAGTGATCTCTTCTTGCAATTGTTGACCCTAAAGTGCTTCATCACCAAAATCACCATTTAGATGCATTTGACCCCAACTTAAGCATGCATGTTCCTTCAAACAATATTGTTTGTTCTTATGAATTGTACTTTCAACAACTTTGTTATCATTTTGTAAAAGAAGCATATTGAATCAATGTCATACATGTACTAATCAGTGCTCAAAGTTTGAAGTTAAATAGTTGCACTTTAGCTGGGGACCAAGAAAAATTCGCCAACATCATAATTTCATGTCATATAAATTTTACATTTTAGCCCAGTGGGAAGATAAGTAAAGGGCTTTATTTTATAAAATTTCGCCAAGAAAAAAATCCAAGAACTTTTGTTTTCCATAGGTTTAGCCAATCTTAATTTGAATAGAAAACATTTAGGGCCGTTAAAATTTACCCTGGTATTGTGTCAAAATTGTGTCTAGTGCATAGCGTCAAAAATTTCGTCAAAAGAATGACCTCCTTTTTGTCAACTTTTTAGCGCAACTTAAGTAGATTATTGCAACAACTTTTGAACAATATTATAGCAAAGTTGTGGCAACCTTTTCTTAAGACTTATGACAAAATGTTATCCAAAATTTCATCTAATATTTTGACGGAATTTTGAGGAGGATTTGTCAATTTTATATTGCAATTTGAGGTGGTTGTTGTAACAAAATTTAAGCAATATTATAACTAAGTCACTACAACATTTGCCTAATACTTTTATACATCATTATAGATATAGTATTGCACCAAGGGATATTACTTCGAAGAATCCAAGAATGATTTGGATACTCGAACAATAGTCAGTTGGAGGGGAAGATAATGGTGAAGGGTACTTGGCAACATGAAGGAGCAAAGTGATCAGGAAGATAATGCAATGCTCAACATCAAATGATCTATACCATAATAGTTATAGCAATAAGATTGACAATGCTGATTAATCATATCACATATCAATTTGTTCACTTAGATCATGCTCAATGTCCTCCACCTCGTCATCATCTAGATATAGACGAAGAGCCAAACCACTAATTGCTTCATAATGATCATGTACATGTCCCGCAATTTCTTCATCTTCAATATAATCCTCATCATGACCACGAATATGGATTGGCGAATTGAATGGAGATCGAAGCACATAAGTTGCTTCTTTATCAACTTCCTCTCTTTGTGAATGTGCCAACGATGATTCTAAAGGAACATGTTCATCAGTATCATCCTCAAGCAAATCTTCTTCCAAATATGCACTCTCCTCTTCAATGTTGATACCAATATCGCATGACTCTCCATCTTACGCTTCATGCAACAATGAGTCATCATCAACATCATTAGCAATACCCATAACACCCTCACCACCACCACCACCACCACCACCACCACCACCAAAATCATCATCAGCAGCAACATCGACATGAATGCTGCCGCCGCCATCAAAATCATCATCAACCTCAGTATGAATATCATGAGAGAGATCTTCCACGTTATTTTCATCTACGGATAAAGCAATTATGCGTGGGCCATGTTGACAATGTAATGACAATCCACCGGTTTGTGTCATTAGGATTCTCATGGATAAATATCGCTCAAGCGACTTGGAAAGACAAAAGGTTCTTTCATCTCGAGGCAATACCTTTGAAGAATCCCTTACGGAAATCGATGGATGAGTCCTAACTGTCTTACCCACGACCTCAGATACAACTTTGAACCATCGCGCCTTGAAAACATTTACATGAAAGCTACGATAATCCAACTCAATAATGTCTGTCAGGATTCCCATGTAATTCAGGCTACTCTCCAGAAGATTGTGATCCCTGTTGCTAGATTGACTTTTTTGTTCAAATTCTGAGCTGATACCTGAATCAAATGTAACCCTACGCTTATCCACATTGTTTATGCGAAAATGCTGCCCGTATGCCCACATTGAAGTATAGAATCGTGCCTAGAACAAAATAATGATGATGAGTAATGCAGTATAAAAAGAATGAAACTTTGAATCAAAGATTTCTGATACGGGAGCGGAAATGGCGGCTAGGGTTCGAGCGGCTTAGGGCAGCCGCCTATGGCGGCAGCCCATCCTCTTGCAGATTCATCCAAGATCGATGCTGGAAGGGCCTGGCTGGCCGGGCTTGCTGCTAGCTCCCTCGTGATTTGTTTTCCGGTCTCTGGTTCTGGGCTTAAGCTCTGGTGTCCGGGCTCTGCGATCTTGTGCAGCCGGTTGTCTTCTGGCGCATAGTTCTATGAGACTAGACAGCGGACATAGCCCACTTGTCTCTGGAAGTTCTTGGGGCCTTGCAGTAAGTCGTCCTAAAGGTAATCTTGTCTTGTTTTTTCAGCCCTACACTGCAAATGATCAGGATGAAAGGGTAGGTTTTGGGAAGCAACGGCTGCTGCTGCACTCCCTGCAGTAGCTTTCACTAGTTTCTTTTTCAAGATCAACATGATTCAGCTGTGTTATTCTGTCAGCCCATGTGCAGATAAAATGGGGCAGTCGGGTCCTTTTTCTGTTCTTTGTAGATGGCTTCTGTGTTGCTAGGCGGGATTACATTTGGGCAGAAAACAAAGTCCTTCCCCTTTCCCAGCTTGGGGGATTAGGATCTAAGGGTTAGTATTTGACTGGACAGTATGGATTAGACAGGGATCTGAATGAGGAAGCACTGGGTGGGAGACTGGGTTTCTTTAGCAGTTGCTCAACCATTGAGCTGTGGTTCTTGTATTCCGGGGGAAACTTGTACCATGGATCTTTGAACGAGCTGACAATCTTGAGATCGAAGTATATACTGGTAGGTGAAGGGGCACCTGAGAGCGAATGGACACCCCTTCTTCTGGGGCAGGCTTGTGTGAGATGCTGCTCTGTTAGAAGAAAGGGCATCTAACCCCTTAGTACAGAAATGGAATTGGGGAAGATCTCTTGTAGTACAGCAGGGTAGGATGATGCTCCAGGTCTAATTAACGCGCAGGATGATATTGGCTCCTTGATGCTCTTGGGTTACTGTATTTTTGCGGTGGTGAGCTTCGGATGGCTCACGATCTCGGATCTTAGAGTGACCTCTGCCTTCTTTCCAGCTGAAAAGAATGATACATTATCCTTGGATTTATAGTCTTGGACTAATGAGCTCCCAATGAATATCTGGTAGACCATTGTACTTAAATATTTTCTATGTGGCCTATTGTGGAGCCTACTCCAATAAGGTCGTGTACCTTGTTTTTACTATTAATAGAAAATGAAAAAAGCTTGCCTACAAAAAAAAAAAAAAAAAAAAAAAAAAAAAAAAAATTTCTGATACCTTTCTACTACAACCAAGTGCAAACTCATAATCATCATCTGGAATAACTTGACTACAATCTTTAGCTTCGTCCATACAAGCCAATAACCATGCATTATTCATTACATCTGGAATAGATTGTCTTGTTGATCGCTCTGTTGACCTTCTTCGTGCATCCTCCTTAGCAGTTTCATGCAAGTCCCTCCATGGTTGTAAACTTGCAGTATTATTAAGAACAAATGTGTTTACTGCAAGAAGCATGTCATCACTCGGACTTCGTTCTACACCATTACCCCAATAATACTTCCGATGTAATTTCCTTTGGTTCTTCTTTCTCCCACAATTTTGGACCATCGGGATGGCAAGATGTGGTGGCATCGTTAGATAAAATAGCGTTTCTTGTATAAGATGACCTTCAGCCATGCAACCCCTACGGTTTTGCCATTTGATCGAACAAAATTTTTGAGCACCTTCATGTAGCTCTAGAAAAAAACATCCATCTACTAGGAGCAGGTCCCGCCAACCTTATCTCGTTTGGAATATGTATCATCAGATGTACCTGTGTATATAAGCACATTATTTGAACTTATAGTTGATAGAAGTAACATAATTGCATAGAATTTGTTTAGTAGTACCTGAAGGTCAAAAAAACTAGTAGGAAATTCCTTTTCAATGTCACAAAGCAGTATAATCACTTCCTCCTCTACTTTTGATATCTCAGCCACTTCAATCTCTTTGGAAGAGACCCACCTTGCAAATTTACCCAATCGATATATAATGCTCCTTACTTGTGGAGTCAAGAAATCCCCTATAACACATGGAAGTATATGCTGGAAAGTCCACGACGTATAAGTGCATATGTTAAAATATAATTTTTTCATAAGAAACTAAAGCATATAAATCAAAAGTACCTGAAGAAACTTGTGCCAATCATGGGATTTTAATCCAATGAGACTGCCTTTTTTAGTATATGCCTTTCGCAAAGAGGCTCCATATCCAGTTGGTGTGCGTATCTTTGATATCCTTTTGTTTACCTCAAAAACTTGTTTTTTCCCTAGAACCCATGCATCTTGTTTCCATGTGAGGGTTTTTCTGCCTTTCTTCTCGATCGGCCAATATTTCTTTTTTATTTTTTGCTCTCTCAGATCCATCCTAGCAGCCAATGTTTCCCGTTCTCCTGTTATATCTTTGCCAAAGAGAATGTGCGACATTTTGAAGATGTGCATGGGATCAAGTAAATGCACCAACTCCAAGTCACTCCAATAATCCAACCTATAGAATATGGATAACCTCTTCATTCCTGGCGGAAGATTTGCATTTGCATCTTCATAACTAGTCAAGTAATTCACATTGGGATTCATCTCCTTCCAAGCATCCAACCAATCCTTAGGTGTCCATCTCGTTTGGCCGTGGTCTCATCGGATCCACGTGTAGGATGGCCCTCTGCCAAGTACTTTTTATGTCCAACATATATTTGCTTCTTCAGATCTTTTGACCTATAAGATGTTAAGCTAGTCCCACAAGAAGGACATCCATATGCACCACTTGTTTGTAGACTTACAATCTCAACAAAAGATTAATTCAAATAACATCTAAGGTTTTTTACGATTTTGCATTATAGTACATCATACCTGAAGCTTCTGTAAAACCTGGATAGTCATGAAGAGTAAAGCATAGCATCCCATGGAACGTAAAGTCATGTGGAGTTTTAGAAATGTCATACATATGTACTCCCTTCCATAGAATCTCAAGTTCTTCCACCAAAGGTTCTAAGTAGACATCCATGTTTTTTACTTTATATTTTCCTGCAATTATCCCATTCCATACTTAATACAAGCAATAAAAACTAAGTTTTACATACACATACATACACGGAATAATCAAAGTCAACATGATATGGCCGAGGTTTTGTAGCCATCCATGGTGGACTGTTATAATTTATAAGCGCCACAGCCACACAAATATGAGAGGATGACATAGATCCCCATGGGCAAACACCATCAATCCCTAGCCCAAGTCTAACGTTCTATGGGTTCCAATGCAAATATAGGCCACTTTTCCTCTATCTGCTTCCACAAAGCCCCATCTCGCACCACAGGTTCTCATCTTTCCATCTCTACTACGATGTCGTGCATGATAGTCCATGAAATCGCTAGTGTGGGCGATCGGAAAATATGTCAAGTCGGGGATTATAGGCATATGGCGAATACCTTTCGTGCCACTTTTGTCTTTTCGCCTTCCTCGTGAAGGCTTCCTTACACCGGACATGATTGATCATTTGCATAGTCTTTACGAAATAGAATACAATCATTAACACATGCATGCACGACGTTATACTCTAGTCCAAATGAACGCAATAGCTCCCTAGCCTCCCTCCTAGATTTTGGAAGACAATGCCCATCTGGTAATATTCTATCAAGCAAACTATAGAAAAGGCAAATAAGCATATAGAAATAAACTTCTATTAATGCTCCAATGACTTGCATTTACATGCCTGAAAAGTTCAGAAACACTATTGTTGCTCCAACCAACTTTGTGTTGGAGATTGAGAATAAGCATGCAAGGCAGCAAGTGCAAGACTTAATCTCGAGGCATCCATTAAAGTCTCAAGATGTTTCTTACTTTTTTCCAGTTTTTCAAATTTCCTGAAATGTTCACCACCTGCATTCATCTTAATATTATTCTCCTTTGTCTTGCATGTTCCAGAAGAGGTGTAATAAATGTTTGTTTAAGGTAGTATCCTGATGCTTTTTTATGATATAATTACAGGTCATTGAAACGCCGCCAATCTACTAATTCTTCAAATAATTGTGCTGAAACATCTGCACAAGGAGCCCGCAGAAATTCAAAGAAGCAATCTGTCATTACAAACAGGCACGTGGTGCTTAGTTGCTCATCTTCCTCTGACGATGAATGTGATGATATATCTGACCAAGATGATCTTAAGACTGACAAAGATGCCTTAAAGGAGATTGATCTTTCCTACAATGTCCAATTTAGGAAGTTATCAAGGTCGCAGGTATGTGCAAAACTTAGTGTATGTTAGTCTTATCGTTATTATTTTGACACTTGTTATCTCTATTGTTGTCAAACTGCTGCAGGTTTGTTTTCATAGAGGAGAATTGCTAATGGATGAAGCAGGGCGTGAGTTCAACCAGAAAGCATCAGATGCATTGAAGACTTATTGTAGGGAGGTTGACAAGCTTTTCAGGGAGATTAAGCCACGACACTTGCAAAGAACTTTGAAGTACATCCATGAGCAATTTGGTGATGGGCTATGCGAGGTGGACATCATCAGATTCTTGAAGAAGCGTTGGAGACATTGGAGGTTAGAGATTTCTATAAGCTTTAAAAGGTTCAACACAAATTATAGCGTATTCTTGTGTCATAGCTGATAAGAACAGGAAAAGCCAATTTGCAAAAGGTGTCATGGATTTGAAACTCCACTTTGCTGCTGTTGCATGCAAGATTTTGCATGGAATCAAACAGGTTTGTGTCTAAAGCTTGGAGCTGAAAGGCTGGCTCTTTGCATCATCATCATCCTGAATTCTAACACACTGTTTTTATTCCGTCCAATCCATTTCTGTGTATCATATTCTTTCTTCTTACAAAGCCTCAGGCTGCCATAATGCTGCTGTTTAACCTTCCAGGAATCAGGCATTTGGCAAATGATTATGCATCATGCTTTGATGCACACGCAGTGTATTTTATGTAATGTTCTTGCTTCTAATCATCATCATTACCATCATCTTTCTTCTGAAAGAGAAACTTCTTGTGAAGCAACTTCCTCGTTGCTTTGTTAATACTAAACAAACCCTTTTTCTGGCAATTCCTTGCTTGTTTTTTCTGTGGCGTTACAGCCTTGTGTCCCTGTTTTATAAACTTTGACTCCAACCAGAAATTGGTAAATATATGGACTGCAAACGTGTGCAACGAGCATTTGGACATTGACATCAACTACCGTTGAAAGTACTTTTTTGGTATTTCTCTCTCTGGATTGTCCTTACAGTTTGGGAGGCAATCTTCAGTTTTTGTTTTTGTTCATTGTTTATTGGTTTTGTTTTGTCTTTGAGGTATTGTATGCTTCCTTTTATTTCTTGGATATTCTATTGACACTATCTTTTGATATTAACACTATCAGAATATTCATAAATGGCTTTTGGAATCTTTTAGCGTATTCTTGTGTCCACTATATTCATGTTACATTATTTCATATTTCAGGGATAACCTTCGCAGAAAGGTCCGCACCAACAATGCACCCAAACCAATGCATGTAGATGAAGAGAGTTGGAAAAGGTTTGTCGAACTTTGTGGGAAGACATATCAGCGCCAAATAGATGCAGCATCCAAACGCAAGAAGCAACAACGAGCTGGTTCAGGAGGGATCATGTCAATAAAGTCAAAATTTGTAAGCAATTTTCTAATTAGAGAATGGGAATTACCATGTAGTTAATGAAATATTTCATTTAATTCAATTAATCATCAAAGACATGAAATCAATGTATTCATTTTTGTAATTAATGAAATATTATGCAGTTTCAAGATTGGGGCTCCATGCCTACAAATGATCTGATACAAGAAATAATTACAAAAGGGGGATATGAAGCCTTTAGGAAAAGGATGATTGCGAAGGGGTTTGTGCCAAAAAAGGTAAGTTTACCTTTTTATAGGTTCAAATATATCAAAATTTTATTTTAAGAGCTGCATTTATATTATAGCATAAGGCATTGGACTATATAAGAGGATCAAGCCCAGGGATAATTTTCAAGACGAAATCCAAGAAGGAGATAGAAGTTATGAATAAAGTAAGTGTATGTAGATTGTTATTTTATAGTCAATTTGAATTTACATTAATCTCACAGATGTATCTTATAAATGTAGAACACATGCTACATTGATAGCGAGTCTGATAAGGAAAAGGTATGAAGTGCCAAATTTGATTCATGTTATTCACCTTTGTTCAAATAGATCTAACTTCTGATTTGTTAAATTAGGAAGAGGACAATGATGAAGCCAACCAAAATGAGGTCGAAGGCGATAGAAATGATCTTGAGAATGGAGAGGATTGAAGTTTGTTTTTTGTATTAATTTGAAATTTTAAGTTCTTTGTTTATGAAATTTAAAGTTCTTTATTGACTTTTGAGAAAGGAGGCAATGAAACTTGTCATTGCATATGACTAGTACCTCCTTCATGTATGAACTCCATATTTAATGAGAAAAATTGCTTATGTTCACGTCAAGTTATCTCACTTTCATTCTGCAGCAAATGAGAAAGTTGCTTTGATATCTTAGTTGGAAGACGAAATGCACATAAACTAGTTAGAAAAAGTGAATACAAAGTGTTGCAAGTATTATAGAATTTTGCAAATAGAGCCTTTAATTTGACGAAGATACTTTGGTACTGTTCCTGCCACCTTTATGACACAAAATTCCATATTGTTTTGTACACATAAATTAGTCCCCTTGGTTTTTAAATTGACAAAATGGGTGCATTATATTTATTACTATCTTGTCATAACGTTGACATTTGTTGTGATACAAAGGTCACTTCCTCATTGATATAATGTTGACTAAAAGTGTAGGAGGGCTTTGCTATAATCTTGCCATAGTTCCTGACACAAAGTACAATACAAAATTGACACAAAGGCCATAAAAATATCAACAATATTGGTGACACTATAACAACACTAAATTGCTATAATAGGTGATACTGCGTTGTTAATCTCAGTGTTGTAAACTTGTTGAAAACTCTATTTGTGTCAACATTTATGACTACATTCTATGTCAAAATCTTGATGCAATGCTTGTCACCCAAGTGACAAATGATGACGACAAGTATAGTGTCAAGTTTATCACAGCTATAGGAGTATTGGAAGTTCCTTTTGTGTCACGTTTTTCGACGCTATATTAGACAATAATACTACCCTCCTCTTGTAGTGTGAGGAAAGCACAATTTTATTATTTCTAGACAAAGAGCTCTATTTCCTTGGTGGGCAACAACACCTTTTCTTGCACAAGGGGATAGTTAGCTGGGTGGTTTCTTTGGCTAATTTGGTCCCTCTTTGGAGCCAATTTTTGGAAGTAGTTTTGGTAGAATCAAATGCCAGAATGGCCAGAATGCAAGTGAAGGTATGCAATCTCAAACATTTTCTTCCTTTCTTTCAGCAGGACGTCCTATGTCAACTGCCAATAGAAATATATTGAGACACCTGTGTAGTTGTTTTAACAATATTATGTAGCTAATTCAAGTTCAGGACTATAATTTAGTAAATATTTTGCATCTACTTCAATTTCAAGTATATAATTCAGTGATTCTTTGCGTTTGATCTTTACATTTGTCTAAGTTCTTTTTATTTCTCAATTTTGCTAGCTCAACACAAGGCATCTGAAGACCATGCAAATTACATAGGTTTGGGCACCAAGAAGAAACATCATCTCATAGTGGTTAATATTTGTTGTGGTGTTAATGATCTTCTTTAATGTATTATTAAGTCTTTCATGTGTTATTAAATCTTCACCCTGCCCTCTTCATTTGCAAAAAGCTAAGCGCTGAGAGCTCAAGCACCAAGAGCAAGAACGATTTGGCATGCCTATCTTTTCTCTCACTTTCTATTCTTTCTTTGATTATGCTCAGTTGCTCTATACAAAGTGGAGCAGGCAGCTCAAAGGAACATTAGTAAGTATTACATCATTTCCTTCTTTCATCAGTTCTTGGGCTTTCAGTGTTTCTAGCCATGCAAAGCTAGAGTGTTTCATGATTGGGCAATGTTGTGAGTTCTTTGCAGCTTTGTATAAATTATTTGCATTACAGATCTGCGCATAATTTTGTTTTTCTGCTGTGTTATGTACATGTTATATCTCAATCAAAGCTTTGTTGAAATATGGCAACGAAAGCGATACATCTCGAGATCTATGAGGATAACATTCAAAAGGCTTTAATTGAAAGAGAAGTGCATCATAGGTAAACTATTTACCTTTGAGAAGGAAGTTTCCTATATTCTAAAGAAAGATCCTTTGCAAAACAACAACAACCGAGTGAAGTGGTGTTCTATTGAGCTGAATGAAAATGAGTATAATGAACCATAGGAGTTCACAAATGACCCCAAATGAGTGAGTAACAATATGAAGATCATAAGATCATCCTAGGTAGCCCAAACACCCCAAGTTGAGCATCAACTGCCTTATCTCAAAGCATACATGATTGCAAAATTCTCCTGATGAATCCACCAGACCAGCATCGTTCCTCGCGCCGCCCTCACCGAATGCCCAGAACCCCAAACTCGACCCCCAAACTCGACCCCCAAACATGTAGAGACTGCTTGGGAACCGTCAAGAAAGAGGGCCGTCTGGTCAATGCACACAAACAGACCTCATGGAAAGTTAAAGCAAGACAATGGGTTAGAAGCCTGACAGGCCAAGCATCAACAAACGTTTATGTAAAAAAGAACGAAAAGATGAATGGATTCGAGAGAAATTGGTTCACTCGGAAGCCCATAGCTACGCCCGAGAGAGAGAGAGAGAGAGAGAGAGAGAGAGAGAGAGAGAGAGAGAGAGAGAGAGAGAGAGAGAGAGAGAAGTGAAGTGAAGTGAAGTGATTTGTATTATTTCGTCTTGTCAGACCATCAGGTCTATAAGACAGAGTACAACCATAAAACTTATCCAAAACCAAATATCATATCATCTGGCAAGTACTCATCGAGTTGCTCGCCATCGCTCTCTTCTTCCTCGTCTCCGCTGGATTCTACTTGATTGCTGCCTCCCTCAGGGCCAACATATCAATTAAAAAACTACCTACTATAGTAGCTGGCATGTCGAAGAATTGTTGTAAATTAAGTATACTGAAACCAAACCTATCCCGCAGGGCTTGATACGCTAGACAGAGTAAAATTGCATGTTCCTCGTCCTCTATTTCATCTGACCCACATGCCTGGCACGTTCGGTATTCCCTCTGAATGTTATACCACCTGCCGACCTCTACACTTAAGTGGTGCGCTTTTCAGCCTCATCCGTGAGGATAAGCGTGCCTTTTGCTAGGGAGAGGTTCTCACCCAAGTACCTCATTGCCTGTAGTGTTGGATTCATCTTCTCCCTATACTGTAACGTTTTGATACCAGGTGTGTGCCAGATTCTTGCCTGAACGGTGTCTCTTACCCAGTCATGGATTCGGTTCTTATTGCGTGCCAAGTCTTGAATCTGAAGACCCCATTTTCGTAGCCAGTTCATACCATCTGCATACCATCCCTTATCCATTGTCGCATTTAGTGCTAGCCGCGGGTAACTTTCTTCCTCTAACCCCCCCATCCTGCTTAAATATGTTAAGAAGCGACATAAAGCTTCACATTCCAGCTGCATCATATCGCATTCTACCAGCATCATGTCATACGGGGTCTGCATTTTAACTCCAAGCTTAGTGTGTAGAAACGTTTTCTGCACTCGCTCTATTTTTTGCCATAGCTCAAGTGAGAGTCCGGGCCCCCAGACTTCACATCCATATAACACCACTGTCTGTACTAGTGTTTTGAACAACATCTTTTTTAGCTCAAAGTTCCAGATATCTGCCTTTAAGCATTTCTTTTGCATAGCAAAGAACGCTTTCAACCCTCCATTAACCCTCTGCTCCACCGTTTGATTCCACCTAAAGTGCTTGTCTACAATGAGCCCTAGATATTTGTAGGTGCTAGAAATCTCTACTGACTCCCCTTTATACGAAAATGTATAGTTCTGATCCAGGTTAGTTCCGAATATCACAATTTTGGTCTTTCCCAAATTGACTTTCATACCTGTTGCATCACAAAATGTCGATAGTGTGTCCAAGTGTTTCTGCATCCCCTCTTTACTGCGTGATAGCAATACAATGTCGTCCGCGTAGAGCAGCAAGAGAATGACATGCCCTGCAAGTCTTACCCCATCTCCCCCCTGCATGGTTATCCACCTCTCTAAATCGTCTATGAAAATTCCAAACAAGGTTGGTGATAAAGGACATCCTTGTTTGACACCAGAATTGCTCTCCACTTGCACATCATTATGATCAAAAGGGAAGGATAGTTTTACAATAACCCTCTCATATATCAACCTTACTGCATTTCTTAGTTGTTCTGGCACTGCAATTCGTTCCAAGCTTTCCCACAAATTCCCCCGATGAACCATGTCAAACGCTTTAGTGAAATCTACAAATCCTGCAAACATAGATTTTCTTGTCCCTTTTACTGTGTCTATCATAGCTCGGAAGGTCACTAAGTGATCAGTAGTGCATTTTCTTGGCCTAAAGCCTGCTTGTCCCTTAGCTCGGACATTATGCATCTCTGCCCAAACACTAATCTTGCTTTCAATAATATTTGGCAAATAGCTTTGCAAAAAGATTGCTTACCATAATCATGCGGTAGTTATTCGGGTCACGCTCATTACCAGCTTTATGTATGGGTACAACCCTGTTGATTTGCCATTCTGTGGGGAAACCTTCTTGCGTTGCATCATTGAACATCTGTGTTATTTTGCTTGCTACTCCCCCTCCTGCCCATTTGAGCATTTCGGCCACTAAACCCAATGTATCTGCCGCTTTTCCATTAGCCAGTTTGTTCAAACCTTCACATACATCATTGATGGTGAATGAGAAATGGGTCCTGATTTTCTGTTGGTTTTCTGGTATATCATTGATGTGATAAAGACTTTGGACTTGTGCCACAAGATCCTCCAATTGCAAATGCTGCGCATGCTGCCTCCTTTCTTTCATCTTTTTCCAAAACTTGTTAGGGTCAATCACCAAGCTAGCAACCAGCTCCTCTTGCTTAAGTCGCAGGAATGCTCTTTTCTTATATCTGACCAGCCTTTTGTAGCTTTTAATCAATTCCATTCTGTACCCCCTCTGTGCGCCTTTATATTGTTCCCTCTTAAGTTTGCATTCTTCATTGAACCACCCATTGCAGGGTAGACCTTTTTCCCGCCTTCCTGAGCGAAAGCATGTATTTGCTGCCTCTAGCACCAAAGAGGTCAAAACCTCGCTTATCTTTGCAGCACCTTGGGGCCATGCTGTGCCTCCCACCCGTTGCTCGCAATATGTCATATATTGCTCTGCCTTTTTCTGATTCACCCATATACCTCCCTTGCTAGTTTCCTTCTCTTGCTTAATTTCCCCCGTTGCAGCAATGTGTACTATCATTGGGACATGATCCGATTCTTTCCTAATGTCTGATACATGCAAGTATGTCACTTGCTCCGCAAATAGCTCAGATGCGATAAAGTAATCCACAATACTCTTTCCTTTACAGGTGCACTTATCCGTGCTTGCAAAACGCTTAACCCCATTGTAAATCACAAGGTTTAGACCACTGCACATTCCCAATAAATGGTTCCCCATTGCGGTAGGCCACTTATCTGTATCTGATGTAATGCGATTCCACCCTGCCAGTTCTAACTCACCTTCATCCATTTGATTCATCCAGATAGGATCCCCACTGCTGCTTGCTAGTGATGCTTGTTTCCCCGCGGTTCGCGCATTGAAATCTCCTATCAAAACAACCTCTCCTAACTCCGTTAGCTCTAAGCTGTCTAGCTCCAGCTGCTGGAATGGATCCTCAAAATCTCATCCATATCTTTGGTATGTGTGCTTTTGTAATGGTGGAAAGTAACATCCTGCAATAAAGACCCGTCTGCCATCCTTTCCCGGTATTTCCACCCATATAAATTGCTTGGTATCTCGTTTTATGACCAACTTCACAAGGTGCAAGAGAGAGAGAAGTGAAGTGAAGTGAAGTGTATTACGTCTTTTGGGAGGCCTCCCAGGCCTATAAGACGACATTATTATACATCATAGTCATAAAAAATTAGATGAGTTTCCAATTCCTCATCCAATTCCTCACTCTCACTCAATGCATCCTCTTCTTCTATTAGGGTATTTACATTTTTAATACAACTCTCTCTATGCTGTAGAGTCTCAATTAAAAAGGATCCAATTCTATTTCCTTCCAATCCAAAAAAGGTATGTAAATCAGGCACGTTGATGCCATATCTATCTCGTATTATACTATAAATTTGGACACTTAAGTATGACATGGTCTTCGTCTTCTATCTCATCTTTGCCGCATACTTTAAAAAGATCTCATGGTTCTCGGAGTAGTACCCCATCTCCCAACCTCCACACCTAGATGGTGCGAAATGAGCGGATTCACTGATATTGTGCCTCTTCTTTTATCGATAAGTTCTCCTTTAGATGTATTGCCTCATCCAATGTAGGATTCATATGCATCTTATACAATATCATCTTAGTCTTTGGGCTCATCCACATTTTTTCTTCTAACCTTTTCATAGACCCATGTTCTCGGGTTGTCAATGGAAATTGCCTCTTCCCACATGATATCCCATCTTTCAAGCCATGTCTTGACATCAGCAAACCATCCTTTATGTTCAGTGTTCAGGCAAGCATCATAAGGAATGCGTGTGGCATCCATCTTTTTTATTTTAGCAAGGTACCTAATGCATTTGAGTAAAGCTTCCCCTTCAAGTGGCATAGTGCCGCATTCGCTAGCATCATCGGATATGGGGTTTGGCGCCTTTACACCCAATTCCAACCTGAGAAACTTCTTGTGTACCTATTCAATATCATCCCAAGAGCCTTGTGGCAGCCCTGGTCCCCAAATTTCAGCCCCATATAATACTATGCTTTGGACTAGAGATTCATACGCTTTTTTCTTTTAGTGGCCATGCCCATATGTGGGTTTTCCTGCACATGCTTTGCATAGAATACGATGCCTCTCGCCCACTTTCAATTCTTTGTTGTATGCACCGATGCCATTTATGATTCCCCGCTAATATTAAGTCCCGGATATTTATATGTCTCTTGATATCTCAACTTTTACCCAAATAGAGAAACCCCTCGCTTCTCGCTTTTGAGCGCACCTTTTGTCATGGTTTTAGTCTTCTAGATTTACTTGCATCCTCGGTTTTTGTTGAGAAAGCAGCCAATTGATCAAGTAATTGCTGCATGATGTACCTGGGATCGTGCAAATAGCACCACATCATCAGCATATAAGAGCAATTGGATCACATATCCTTGAATCTCAGTGCCTCCATCACAGTTATTATGTAACCATTCTTCCAGGCTGTCAATAAAGAGACCAAATATAGTAGGAGACAAGGGGCATCCTTGTTTAACTCCAATGTTACTTTCAATCGTGGTTATGCGGTATCTCACTTTTGAATGACATCGATAACTGTACTAAAACTTTCTCATAGAGTATTTGAACGCATCCTGCAAGTGTTTAGGGACACATAATTGCTCCATTCTTTCCCATAATCTATTCCTGGGAACTTTGTCAAATGCCTTTTAATGTCTACAAATGTGACATATAGAGGTTTTCTCGTCCCCTTGACCCGAATCAAAATGCATTTTAATGCAAGCAAATGGTCCAATGTGGACATTTTAGCCCTAAAACCTGCTTGGGTTTTAGCTCTTTTTCCGTTATGCTCAGCCCAAAGACTAATTTTTTTCTCTACAATATTTGCAAATAATTTAGAGAACAAATTACTTACCATGAGAGTTCTGTAATTGTTTCCGTCTAGCATGGAACCACTCTTATGCACTGGAACAATTCGGTTGAGCTGCCACTCGTGGGAATCCTTGTTGCATTGCTAAGGTAAACATCGCGCTATTATGGTATGGATGCCGCCCATTTAAGATGCTCGCACATATCCTGTTTTGATCCTTTTGCTTTGCCATTTGCAAGACTATCAATGCCGACGACCACTTCTTCTTTTGTAAAAATCATATCGGACCTCACTTTTAGGGGGGACTCGATGCTATCATCATGATATAAGTGTTTAACTTGGTTCCATAGCTCACTTGCATCAAGCGGATTTTCGTGGTGCTTAGTGCTTTTTGAGCTTTTTCCAAAACGATTTTGGATCATTTTGGTATTGGCTGATCAAGGTCTCCCACGCTTTTAGTACAAATTGTCTCTTTTTTTTGCCTTATGATCCTCCTCGATATGCCTTCCTTAGGGCTGTTTTGCTATCGCCCCGGCAGTCCCTCCATTTCCTTTTGGCTATTTCTAAGCATGCTTGATCATACCAAGACTTGCATTGTAGCCCTTCACGTCTCCGCTTTGGCTTACATTGTTCGTGGCTTGTTATGATAACCAAAGAACTTCTTATTCATGTCATCCACCGTGCCATCCCAAGTGCTTTGGCCAATTTTGTCTTCTATATACATCCTATATGTGGCAGCCATACTTGGCCTAAGCATGCTCAATTTTGGATGATCTACATGCTCCATTGCAAGAGGTTTTAACCGGCATTCATGTAAAGAGAATCGATTGGTACATGATCGGATTCAAGGCATTACGTTCTTATATCAAAATCTGAAATCAGCTTTAAATCATCTCGTGAGATGATCAAATAGTCTACCACACTTCTTGCTCTGCGGTACATGACCAGGAGCTGGAATTTCCTCGATTCCATTGCATATCAAAAGCTCAAAGATTAGTGCATAGATTTAGCAACCGGCGCCACTGCACCTAGTTATGAGCTGATCCTCGAGCATCTATTCCAGCCTTGCTTGGTCATCTCCTCTTCCTCCATGGTCTCAAACCGTAGAGGATCATCTTCCCAAGTATGGATACTAGCTTGCTTGTTTCCTGGTTCTTCCATTGAAGTCTCTGTCAAGATTACAGTCCCTTGCATTTGAAACCTCAAAATATCTTGTTCCAATTCAAAAAAGATATCATCCCCCCGTGGCTCCATCCGAATAAGCCTTTTATGGCGTGGTGCAAAATAGCATGCGCCTAAAAATATCATACCGGATGGGCGAAGTTATCTCAGATCCATACATATTGATTGTTTATGTCCTTTTACATGCAGCCACTAAGTCGAGTATTGATCTCTAATGTAACAAGCCACTCCACCATTTCCAATATCATTTCTGTGTGCCTTTTTATTCTTCACGGATGTCACCAGTGTGAATCCATCAATGTCCGGCAAAGCATAGAGGTCATGTTCTTTTGTTTCTAAAAGCATATTATGTCAATGTTTTCCAATTTGGCCCCCTGATACTCGGGATTTTTGTCTCCGTCAATTTATTTATATTCCAAACCATTATCCCCAGTGCCTCCCATCTTTCCTATTCCTCAATGATCACCTTGCCTTTGACCCATTTTGCTTTTTGATTGTTTTGTCCGGCTTCCTTATACTTTAGCAATTTCTACTTTCTTTTTAGGAGAGAGAGAGAGAGAGAGAGAGAGAGAGAGAGAGAGAGAGAGAGAGAGAGAGAGAGAGAGAGAGAGAGAGAGAGAGAGAGAGAGAGAGAGAGAGAGAGAGAGAGAGAGAGAGAGAGAGAGAGAGAGAGAGAGAGAGAGAGAGAGAGAGAGAGAGAGAGAGAGAGAGAGAGAGAGAGAGAGAGAGAGAGAGACCAGGCCCTACCGGGGGGTCATCCCCGAGGTGCCCAAATGGTTTACAAGTGCTACGCTGGGAAATCGCAGAGGCCACCAGCCCTCAACAAGACAGAAGAGAAGAGTTAAACCAGCCCTCACGAGGCGGGATGAACAGAAACCATGCGACCAGCCATAGAGGAGGGAGGGAGGGAAACACTAGAATAAGGAGAATTCAGCTCAAAGGAAATGCCGATGAGAATTGCTTGGAAGCTACAGGGATATATAGCAGACAGAGCTATAGATATCACGTGCCAAAGAAAGCTCAGGCTAAAGATGGATCCTACGTCCAAAATAGCGTGACGCCAAAACAGACGTCCCTTTCTCCAGAATGATGGTTCTCTTTAGAAGAGAACCATAGCATTCTAGGGAAAGATCCTTTGCAAAACAACAATAATCGACACAAAGAGGAACCTACCTCCAACTATCACAGGCCGAGACTGCGAGAGATAGTGAGTCGCTCTTCAACGCTGGGTAAAATGTAGCGAGCATGAGATGAAGCAGAACGCCAACGGCCATGAGAGCGCACCACCTCAGCAGAAACTGCAGCCGCAGAGGCCGCCGTGGCCTCCCCACGATGCCCCACATGAGTACCAAAAAGATGGGGAACTAGACCAATGTGACGCAAGCACTCGAACCACCAAGCACGCGCAGTGGAATAAGACAAAGCACGACAAGAGGACAAAGAGGATCGAAACAAGGGACCACCCTTAGGAGGATCAATGACATGGAACGAGCAAGCGAAAAACAAGAGTTGCAAGAGATGGACAGGGCAAGAAACTAAACCAGTACGTGCAATCAAGGCCTCCTGGCGGCCGCAATCTGGTCACATTTAGACTTCCGGATTGCCACGCGGACATGATCCGGAAAAAAGGTCAGGTCTCGCCAATTTAAGTGAAGGGCTTCAGAAATACAAAGAAAACCAGCAAAACATAAGGTGACTAAAGAGGCTTTCATCAAGTCCCGCCACTCCGCATGGGTCGGGGCAAAAGATAACATAACAAGACAGACGTGAGCAGCAGTGAGGGGCAACCGCGGTCAAGGTGTTGACCAAAGCTGAGGGGCAGACTGGCGGACTAATGAAGGCAACGGACCTGAACATGGAGAAGGGGCATTAATCAAATTGTGAAAAAATGAGATGACAGCAGAAGCACCACCCATCGAGGAGAGCCACTGACGAGAAGATACAGAAGAGGCGAAGAAGGCCGCGACATGGATGACGAAGCAGGAAGAAAAGGGACACCGTGGGACAAGCACCAAGACCGAAACCGCCGCCAAACAGAGGCATAAGCAAGAAGGGTAGAAGCAGCACGGGATTGAAGAACGGAGGTGAGGACCCATCCTAAAAAACAGGGGATACTGCAGAAAAATGCGGTAAGGCATCTGAAACACACAACCACATAAACATAATCAGAACTGGATCATATCACCAACCTTATTCAAATACACAGCGTAGAGCAAATAAAGCCACATGTCGTTTTTCACCCGCAAGACGCGAGACTAACGGGAGCAAAGCACGAGAAAACTCATGAAAAAATAGTGCATCTACTATAAATGGCTGCCAGGAGTTCGTGTCAAAAGCGACCAACGGCCACCAAGAGGCAGAAGGCCATGAAAAGACAACCAACGTTAGGCGAGCATGGCATAGGCGAGCATGGTGCAAGACAGCAGGGAGCAAGGAGGCAGGAGGAAAGCAGAAATTGTTGAACAAACGCCAATTGTAGGAAAAAACATCAGGGGAAATCCGAAAGGGGTAAGCATCCTTGGGATTGAACACGGGAAGTAAAGCATTAGACGGACTAGCAAAGCGGTCGACATGGTGAGGGCCCCATCGAGACTCAATCAAGCTAAAAGCCTCAGAGGAAAGGGAGAACTCATCGAACTTACAAATCTTTGACAAACAGTCAGCCCACTCATTGTCCAAACGGAGAATCCACAATGGCTCGAGTCAAATCCTAGGTGATAGCAAAAGATGAAGAGCTCGACTAAAAGCAAATGGAGAACTGGAGACGGGGAACCACCCTTTTGCAACAAAAATGCGACATTCTAATTATCGCCACGAGCAACCACAATGGAGTTGAAGAGAAGGCCAGCAAAATGCTGCAACAATTGGAGTAGGGCAAACAACTCACGCCATATAGAGGATTGAAGATGCTCAAATGCAGTAAAAAAGCCATGAAAGGAGAGAACGGGCATACCAGGAAGACAACCAACCAGCCCAACCCTCATTGCTAGCATCAAACCCAAGGGTGACTTTTGTGAGGAGAGGGGGCCAAAGAGGACAACGGTCAAATCTGAACACAATAGTCTGCCAAAGACACAGTTCGTGACGTGACAGAGGGGAAAGCGAAAAAGGAGTATCCCAAAGCTCAGAGCAGTGGAGATCAGAGCGAAGGCCTGATGTTAAGACAACACAAAGGTGGCCGAAAACTAGACGCAAGGACTGAATGAAACCGAGGAAACGAGCAACCAAGCGAGCGGAGACCATAGGAGAAGCAAGCAAGCCAGAACAAAGAGACAAAGTGCGGGACTTTTTAGAGGCTGAGATGCGGAACAAACCATCGTGGGCATCAACTATGAAACCTAAGAAGACAGTGCGATGAGAAATGTGAAAATGACACTTTTTCCAAGCGAGAAGAATACCGGCTTGCTGTAAGTCAAAAATAATCTAGACTTGAAGGGACTCGAGCGAGGATTGACACAGAAACAAGATATTATATATGGGGAGCAACGGATACCCTGAGCACGCCACCAGCGAACCAATTGCCGAATGAGTTTGGTGAACACAAATGGAGCAGAGGCGAGTCCAAAAGGAGAGAACATTGAAGACAAAAAACTGAATGTCCAGCGAAAAACCAAGAAAAGAACGGTGAGGAGGCCAGATGGAGACATGATGATAACTCGATTTCAAGTCTATCGCAAAAAGGAAATCGGCAGGTTTGCAAAGATGAGAGAGCAGGTCTAATGATTCATAGCGAAAAGGCGTATAGATAAAAAAGATTTCAAGACATACAAATCTAAGATAAGACGCCACTTTCCTTGACCTTTAGGAACCACCTCCAATGGGGAACAAAAGAATGGACAAGAAGGCACAAGGGAGGCGGCACCGGTTGAAGGAGTTCATAGATGGCAGAACGAGCAAAATCAAGTTGGGTGAACAAGGACGAATGATTCTTTGCAAAAAAGGGTTGGACAGGGGAATGAGTAAGCCAAAGCAAACGATAACCAAACTGGATCCAGCTGAGCACCTGCTGGGAGGAACAGAAGGACTGCCAAAAGGACAAAGCGGACAAGAGTCGATTGAGGACGCAGGTAGATGATGCAATAGAGTCCGCTACGATGGGATCAATGCCGAGATGAGGAATGCAAGTGGAAAACGGAGTGCAATCTGAAATAGCAACAAAACATATAAGAACAACAAGACATCAACTAAACCCCCAAAAGGAAGAACTCTGAAAACACCTCTAGGACGCCCATATCTACGTACCTAATACGGGAAGAATGCTTTGCCTAAAACAACGACCAGTGTCTTGAACTACAAGGGGAGATGCACAATTGGGAAGGATGTAACGAGAAATGTCCAACAAAACATGACAAATTTGACCATGACCAACAAATGTAAAGAAGTGAGTCAGAAAAAAAGAAAGAAGGGGAAGGCCTAAGTCCAATTAACTTAAAATTAGTACGTTTGCCGACAAGACAATAAATACACCGAAGAAAAACCAGAGCCCAGAGACACCATACTCTAGATAGAGAGATATACAAGAGAGATATGTCCTTGACCCAGATGACCCCAAAAAACTTTGCCAAAAAATGAAACGAAAATTTAACCTTACATCCTTAATCAACCAACAAACTGCCTTTGCAAAGAAGGGGATATGCACATGTGGGAAGAAAGGGGCCAAAACCTAACTTACAACAACCTAGCAAGCCAAAGCAATGCAAACATGGGAAAACACAGCAAACAGAGTTGCAAAAAATGCATTTAATGACAACGAAAAATAAATTAGAAATAAAGGAACTCTTACGGCCAACAAGCTAGCTATCCTAAAGAAGGAGCCTAGAGTAGCAAAACCAAAAACACTAGAGAACCCTATCCACCTAGCTGATCCAAGAACGCTAACCTATAACTCTATGCTAAATGCAACCAAGTCGATCCAACCAAGTACCTAGATAAAAAAAAATGCAACGAGAATTTGAGATAAGATGCAGTAAAGGTAATTACAACCTTAAAGAAAACCAGGGTCCAAAAAAACATAAGACAATTGTTGAACTGAAACGGAAACCTAACCTTACATCCCTAATCAACCAACAAACTGCCTTTGCAAATAAGGGGAGATGCACATGTGGGAAAAAAGGGGCCAAAACCTAACTTACAACAACCTAGCAAGGCAAAGCAACACATGGGAAAAACACAGCAAACAGAGTTGCAAAAAAATAAATTTCATGACAACGAAAAATTAATTAGAAATAAAACTCTTATGGCCAAGAAGCTAGCTAGCATAAAGAAGGAGCTTAGAGTAGAAAAATCAAAACACTAGAGAATCCTATCAACTTGACTGACCCAAGAATGCTAACCTATAACCCTATGTTAAACGCAACCAAGTCGATACAACCAAGTACCTAGATCCAAAAATTGCAACGAGAATTTGAAATAAGATGCAGTAAAGGCAATCACAACCTTAAAGAAAACCATGGTCCAAAAAACATAAGACAATTGTTGTATATATCCAGGTCACAAAAAATAATCAATAGTACGGTCATAGCTGTCTGGTCCTGACTCCATCAACCAAGTACTCACATCTGAGGACGAGGGAAATATTGAGGGATGATAGGAAACTGGGGTGGACTGCCAAAGAAGTGTTTGAAGATGACGCACGAGCAAAACAGGTTTCAATTCTATGGTTATTACGGCCATAGAACGTGCAAAACAAGCAAGGGGTACCCTGGGAAAGAGAAACAGCGGGGGAACCAAGAGCCGCTTGATGAGAAGAAAAAGAGGTATTTGAAGCTCTGGTGGTAGAACTAGGGCGACGATCAAGGCAGTCTTGGCGGGCTAATTTCAACCGGCGGGAGTCATCAGCGGATAAAGATAAGCCTGGATGATCAGCAAAGTCAAATACAATATCGTACCCTTCACGATCTGTAATCAAAAGAAATTTCATACGCTGCTGAGTTGCCATCTTACCCTCCTCAATGAGTTTCAAGACCGAGTCGGGCACCGGCAGAGAGAGAGAGAACAGGCGAGCATACAACTCCCCAAATCGGTCCTCCGAAAGCAGCCAAAAACTTGTAACCGGTGCCGGAAGAATCACGCTGAAAAAGAGGGCAAGGTCCTAGCCGCCGCCTAACCTCCTCCGCAGACCTCGGCTGACCTCGCGGAATGGAGGGGGTCGTAAAAGAGACGCCTCGCAAATCATTAATTTGAGCCATCTGTAATTGTAAGGACTGAAGGACCTGAGGCAATAAGAGGTCATATTGAGAGGGAGGCGCCACCGATGAGGTAGGTGGTGGAAAGGAAAACAATGGCATAAGGTGCCGATTTGAAGCAAAGTGGGGAAAAACAACGGTGGGGGAGGAGGGAGCGAGTAGCAAAGGGGTATAGTCAAAGGGGGCGGAACCGAGGTGTGGGAATACTCGAAAGGGGTGTGGAAAAAAATGCTGAGGCTGTAAAGGAACCTCCAAACGGTTTTGAGGAGGAAGAGGGGCCCAAGTTGTCCAAAGATCCCAATGGAGAGGCTGCACTTGGAAGAACAAGTGGAGGATCTGCGGGAGAAGAACGCGCACGCCCGATGCCAGCCGGTGCCTGAGTAGCAATACATTTTCAAGATGTCGCCAAGAACCCTCCCCAGACGCATGGGGCTGCCTCGACCAGGGTGCAACCTAGACTGGTTGGCATCAGTCAACCTGAAACAAAAAACCCCTTAGAACTGACAAGAAACAAGAAAAATGGGAAACCGAGAATACCAAAGGATAAAATTTGCATAATTTATTTTCAATACAAAATAACAATAGCACCGAGGTGCAACTCAAAGAATGACAACTTTATGGCTAAAACATGGCCAGAGGACCAGTTGCTACAATGGAGTTTCTCTATGCGGGTACCAGGGTGCCATCATCTCCGAGCCTGAACCAGAGACAAGAGTGCAAGAGGGGTCGATGAAGAAACGCCAAGGAAAGATAGGATACAGTGCAGAAAATGGAGCAAAACGAGGCAACTCAGACCTCCAACCCCGGGCATAGGAGAAACACAGTATACAATCCCAGAGAACAACCGCGAACCGAACCTAAACAAAGACGCGGGGCTAATTCGCCCCACCAATGCAAAGCAAAGAACCATAACCCCTGAGACGAAAATACACCATATTAGGGACCTCCTCAAAAAGTTAGTTCCGAATGATGGGGTCGCAGTAAAATTCAACGCCAAAATCCACATAAATGTCATAAATCTGACATAAACGGCAGGATTAAATCCACATAAACGGCAATCTGACATAAATGTCAAAGAAGAGGAAGATGTGGGGGCAGACGGTCAAGGGACCAAAACAAATGGTTGAGATTGAAAGCAACGCAAAGATTAGGGTCATGGCCCTCAAACGAAAAAGGTAAGAAAAGTGTTGGGTCAGATGGAACAGGGATATTTGGCGGTATGACGGCGGGCAAAGGAGGGGGGTATGTTCGGCATCAGCGGTGGGTAGAGTCAAGCTCCGAAGAGTAGATTGAGCACACAATGTCACTGAAAAAAAAAAAGGGAGTGAGAACCACATGAACAAATATAGAAAAAATACTAGAAAAATATAAGAAGGAAAAGACAAACAACGAAACCAACAAAAAGAAACACACCATCGACAAACCAAGGCGAAAAAGAAAAAGAATCTAAACAAGGTCCCCAGATAAGCAACTACCCCAAAAAACCCCAAAAAATCGACCCTATCTAGGCAAAGCCCCCCACAGACTTCCAAACCGACTGACAAAAGAAAAAACGAGACTAGCGGGATGGCAACATAAAAAAAGGAAACCGGCGGAGACGACCCCAACAGACCAACCAGAGTTATAGACAAGTTCTATGCCTAAACCCCTCAACAAACACCAAAGAACCTTGAAAAAACAAAAACAAAAACAAAAACCATTAACTACATTACAAAAAACCAAATAACCATAACAAAAAACCCCTACATTTCAAAAAACCATTAACCATTGCAAAAACCAATTAAAATCTAGTAAAGGAAATCAAAAAAAGAGGGAGGGGGAAATTGGGATACTGGGACCCGGGAACCCGGGACCACCTGATTTCGTCGGGATACCCCGATCCCGTATCCCCTAGCAAAAAGTACAGGCCGGACTTGCGCAGATCTGGCGGCCGATTAGAGCTGAGACTGCCCAAACATGGGAACTCGGTTGTGAAAAAGCTTGGATTTGGGCTGCAGAGAGATGAGAGGGGAAGGAAATGTGCTGGGAAGGAAGAAGGGTAAGAATCAATTAGCCAGATAAGAAGGAAATGAGAGAAACAGCCGAAAACAGGTTTTGGGGGCAAAAAAGCATGACGAAATCCCACCACACCAGAGCAAATGAACAAACTAACTGGAGCAGAAGGGCTTGAATCAGAAAGACAAACAAGGGGAAGGAACGAGGGGAAGAATCCCTCTGTCAGTCAACAAAGGAAAGCTGAGAAAACAACCGCAACTAGTTTGGGAGTAGAAGAATATGACGAATCAGAAAGAACAGAGCAGATGACAGAATAAACGGATCAGAAGGGCTACAATCAAAAAACAAATAAGACTAGCACGAAAATGTTTAGAGAGAACAAGCCAAGAAAGAACGAATGGTTTATGGGATCGGGACTGCAAGAATACCGTGATCCAAAAGAACTGGTAATTCTGAGCCCAATCCATCTGGAGAAATCAGAGAGCAGTACCTAAATGAAAGAATAAGCAGTAGGGAAACACTAGAACAAGGAGAATTCAGTTCAAAGGAAACGCCGATGAGAATTGCTTGGAAGCTACAGGGATATATAGCAGACAGAGCTAAAAAAATCACGTGCCAAAGAAAGCTCAGGCTAAAGATGGATCCTACGTCCAAAACAGCGTGACGCCAAAACAGACGTCCCTTTCCTTCCTTCCTTCCTTCCTCAGAATGATGGTTCTCAGAGAGAAGTTTAATAAATAAAGCTTATGTATTCAAGTTGGTTTCACTTTTTCTATTAGAATGCCAAAAACCCTATCCACTTTGCAGCAGGCTGGGCCCAAGATTGTTTTGCAGAACCACAATATGCCTAAGGTTGGTTTCAGTGCTTACACTCTCTTTGATTGTGCTTAAGCATTGATGCTGATATCAGAGAAATAATAATAAATAAAGCTTTTATATGTAAGTATTCAAATTGGGTTCATCTTTTGTGCCAAAAGACCTATCCACTTTGCAGTAGGTTGGGCCCTAGACTATTCTGCAAATGACAATTTGATAAGGTTGGTTTGAGTGGCTTATACCATCGTTGACTGATTGGAATGCATGTATTCATATTGGTTTTACTTTTTGTGCTAGATCCACTTTGCAGCAGATTGGGCTGCATACCACAATTGGCATAAGGATGGTTTGAGTGGCTTACATGCTCTTTGATTAAGTGATCAGAATTTCTACGTTATTGATCATTTGAAGACATAAGAAGACAATGCTTCAAGGACATTTGTCTTGGATTGGATACAGTAAAGCCTCATAGTGTAGTCTCTTTTTCTTGATAGTTAAGACATTCAGTTTCAGCCTGCTAGAAATGTTACTCATAATATCCATGCTTTGCAGGCCATCTCCAGTGTATATTAGCTTGAAAAATTGTAAACTATTTTTCTGCCATTAATTTTCAGCAGAACTATTGGTTTAGGGTAGCATGGTTTGAATAGATGTTTATATAAAGAGCTTGGGTTGTTAAGGATGTTCCCAAGTACTATTTCTTAGTAACAACATCCTTGAATTTGAAATTGAGTGCCTCCATATGTATTAAACTACATCCTCCAATTTCAAGATCTACAAGCTGGCAAAAATGATAATATGTATTCTTAACACTTCTTGAGTATCATGCAAAATGGTCTAAGTGACGAAATTATTATATTTCTAATTTAGATTTAGCTTTGTAATCAAACAAATTTAGTGAAGCATCCGGGTCTTCTTAATAATTCTCTATTTGTCTAACAACTATAGCATGCATCTTATTTTTTTTGTATGTCGGCTTTCAATCTTGCCTGGGAGTTTCTGCTTCCATTTCCATGCCTGCAGGTTCAATTTTTGGATTCAAGGCTTTAATATTGACAAGATGGCTTCAATCTGATTCTATCATTTGGAGCTCCACCGGTGGCCTTTATAGTGGCTTTGGCTTTTTCAAAGCAAAATTTGATGGTCCTTTTTTTCCCTTCCCTAGCTTTCCTAGCTTTTTTTTTTTTTTTTTTTTTTTTTTTTTGGTAAATGGCTATAGGCTTGCATGTTAGCAAGCACGGATGGTGCATCCACTGCATTGGCAATAAAAAAGCTATGCTTTTTGAGAATGTCTCCACATATTATTTGTGCAGATATGAGTCAAATGGCATACAAAATAATTAAGAGATGCCCAAACGTCTATCTTTCACGCTAATGCTGTTACTTATCTATGCAAAACATAAACCACAGGTTCCTCTCTACCATGTCGAAGCCACTGCAGATGTATAAAAGCCTATATTTGCCAATCTAGAAAATCGAACTTTTATAGTTCATTTGCATTAGGGCCATGCTCATGCAGCTATTGTTTATACCATATGGAAAAGCAACATCATCTATCTCAATAATGTATTGCTATTTGTTTCATGCTATTTTGGCTTTAATAAGGAAGGTGTGCCATTTTGGTTTTAATAAGGAAAGTGTGTAACTTATTGGCACAAACTTATCATACATCATTAATATCAGTGACAAGCTACTGTCATGTCTTTTCAAATGTTGCAACTATAAGATTAAGAGAGCTTACGAAATTGAGCGCCCGACTATGACTTATAGTTTGGAGGCTCCACTGCTAAGGTAAGTCTTCTTTAGGCAAGCATTGATCAATAGCAGGTAACATTAACAAGTTCTTTATGTCCACTCAAAATTGCAGAGATGGAGCAACTGTCTCTATAGAATATAATATGTGCAAAAGAACTTATACCACACCAAGTTTTTTTGCATCATCGTAGATCAACCTTATTCTGCAGTACATGCAGTACATATGTGCAACATTCTTGAAGAACTGTATTTGTAATTATTATTTTAGAAAGCTTAAATTCCATGTCCAATCCACATCTCCTTTTCTATGACCTCTTCCATGGATTTTCTGAACTCTTGGATCCTATCCCTACCCTATGACCGTTCCAAGTCTTCTTGCCAAATGAAGCCTTCAAGCTTTTTTTATCAACCCCTCCCTTTCTCTCTCTAAAATCTAAGATCAATTTTAAATTTACAAAATTCTTTATACTACTATAATACAGAAATTAAATTTATATCGCTCCATCCCCTTCCCAGCCCGCTATACTAGATCCAATGTAAGCTGACAATGTTCGGCAAGATTTATAAAACTTAATAATCATACATATTTACTCAATAAATTCGTCCAATAACTAAGAGGGATAATCCTATAGCTCAATTTTCCTTCGCAATTAGTCGGAATTTTGATTTTGGTTTTTCATTTGATTAGATTAGCTAAGTTATAAAAATTTGACACATATACGATTTTCATATTGCGTACGTCCACTTCCAGAGAAAGTCAATATACAACATACATTAATGCCCCTATTTAATATCAAGTCTAATGTCCAATGCCAAAATAGATCAATATAAACAAAATGAAACTACCCCAAATCTATCCACCTTTTAAGGTTAAACATTATCAGTTTATTGTCCACCCGTACATCTACACAACACAAAGTGAAGTTTTGTAGGACATATAGAGGAAGCAATAACTAATTATTCAAATGCCAAGAAGCAGCGTATCTGCAAAATCAAGAACTTAAGTTCAATTTCAAAAATAAAACCATATTTATGCCCGGCAAGGCCGGGCACCCATTACTAGTAAGCATTGAACCTTATTTTAGATCTTGTTACATCTTTTTATTGCAATGAGCTATATCAGGTTATAATCCTATAAATTCACTCAACAATTATGCAGATGTCTTGATTTATATTAATTTCAGCGGGAAAGCAATTCCGGTTTGCTTACAACTTAAAAAACATTACTAAGTCTCATTTCATATTGTTTACAAGCCTAGAACATAAGATTCAGGCTGGTGCATCTCATATTACTATTAAAAACTACCTTAAGATCCTCCTGGCCATTATATTATATAGATCTATCTTATCTCATGATGAAATATAAGCCATATCAACATATTCCTATACATTCACTCAGTAGCTCTGTAGATTACTGATTTATACTAACTTCTTGTGGAAAAGCGATTCTAGCATGCATTTAGCTTAAAAAAAAATTCTAAATCTCATTTTGTTTGCTGACAAGCCTAGAATTTAAGCTTCAGGTCATTGCATCTTATATTTCTGTTAAAAACTATATTAAGTTGCTCCTGGCCATTATATTATGTAGATCTATCTTATCACATGATACAAGTTGAATTATAGCATAATCCAACCCAAACCATTACATCCAACATTCTATAATTAAATTCCCCTTCAAACCCCCTTTGGTTTGGGTGCATATTCACATGGGGGTGACTCCAGGCAACGAGAGCTATTGGATAGGTATATTCATCCCTTATTCCTTAATCTACACCGTACACAAAGTTCCTCATTTGTGGGGTATAGATGTATGGAATTTGCTATACTGTATAACAAGATTTGCAAAATACTCTAAGATTTGAGGTAATATACTATATGGTGTTGATTTTGTACGTGCAAAACATAATTATAAGGGCTCTCGCTGCCCTACGTCATCCCCCAAGTGAATATGCACCCAAACCAAAGGGGGTTTGAAGGGGGATTTAATTATACAATGTTGGATGTAATGGTTTGTGTGTTAACCCAAAAATTTTTGGGCCCCTTCGGGGCCCTAAGAATTGATGAACGAACTAGAAAACATTAAAATTAATTATATTATATGTGTCATATGTGGTGTTGTATTAAAAACATATTTGGGCCCGAATTGTAATGATGTCTAGATATGTTTAAATAGGCATTTCTATGATACAATGTATAATAAGCAAGTAGATCAAAAAATTAAAGTCATTGTGAGGGTGACATTAGAATACAAAGAAAACCCTGGAATATTTAGAGAATAATAGTGCATTTGAACTTCATAGCTTGCATCAGACATGCCATTAAATAGTTCATGCATCAGGGCAACTTCATAGTTCAAATAATACTGGCTAACAAATAATCTAGCTATCATGCCATTAGGAAGGAAGGAAGGAAGGAAGGTTCTTTTATCGTCCGCGGAGGCCAATCGGCCTATTAGGGCAACTTCATAGTTCAAATAATATTATGGTCTATCTACTAGAATAAATATTTAAACTAAATTTAGAGAAAACATACACTGGTTCCATATCCAGCATAGGCCTTAAGCCATAAATATGCATTTATGGATGCGTGGAAGTTTTGTTTACTATATTTGCTTTCTAGGAAGCAGTATCAGCATAAATAAAATAGTGGATAACATCATACTCGATATAATTCGTAGCCATTGTCTGGTTTTGAAGCATGTAACAGTTCATGCATCTTGTAAACAAACTCAAAAGCTAATAAAATCAAATTAGCAATTTTTTTAATCATTTTTCTCTAGGATCTGCGAAGAACCTCATATATGAAGACGTTGGTGCCTATAATGCCATCGCATTACTGCTCAACTCATTTCAGCATTCTCTAGTCATCATCATTTTGCTGTGTTGAAACGCACACATTCGAGCTTCTTAGATGAAAGCCCTGCATTTGAACTTCATAACTTGTATCAGACATGCCATTAAATAACTTGCATCTGCTATTTAAGGGATACATGCTTACCTTAGCATATCAAAGATTCAACGAAATGTCAGGAGTCATCAGGGGCCGCATTTGAAGAAGGCTTCACACCGAATTTGGAGAAGTTGTTTAACCACAAAATACTAGAAGGATTTGAGCCTTGTGCTTTAGGCATCATGATTTTTACCCAGGCCATTCATCGGCCATTCAATCTGCCACTTTTTCATAGCAATAACATTATGGTATAATCTGTATATAAAACTATGATACAGAGCTAAGTGCTCTGAGTTTGAAATAAAAGCCATTCATCAGCCATTCAATTTGCCACTTTTTATAGCAATAACATTATGGTGTAATCTGTATATAAAACTATGATACAGAGCTAAGTTCCGTAATCTCCTTGATCCATCTATGAGATAGGATGTGAAAATTCCAGCTGTCTGGCTTGAAGAAGATAACTGCACCATCACTCCTAATTGTATCTTTAACATCGATCACCCTTCTTGGAAAGGCTTGACTGTTGGGGTTTCTGATCTTCTCAAACGCAGCACCTTGAAAATGAACAAACTGTGAGTAAGATTAAAAATGAAACTCACATAAGCTCAATCAAAATACCTTTGAAACTGGTAAAGTCAGCCTTTGGGATGATGATAGACATCTGGGAGTATTTGAATGGACACAACTCGATAATAGTGAAAGTTAATAGTTCTATAACACTTCCTTAAGTAGTCAATACTGGCCCCTCGTAATCTACTACGCGGTCTCATAAAAAACAAGCAAAGCATTCCTATGAAGCAACATGGAAAATGGGTCGCAAAACTCGTTCGGAAGATCAATTTCGTGCTACCATCTGGCACATCCCTGGAATGGAAAGGGAAAGAGCATTCCATGGCTACAGGTTACTGCATGTTGTAACAGATTAACACAAGTTTCTCCACTGGTTACAGTTCAAGGCCTGCATCGAAACTGATTTTTCCAAGCTTTATATTCCGGCCAACACCCTGCAGAAGCCAATCCCTCTTGCTAGTGCAAAAACCCTGAAGAAGCCAATCCTGTTTTAAATCCAGCAGTGCAAAACCTTGCAGAAGCCAATTCTGTGGCAAATCCGGCAGTGCAAAAACCCTGCAGAAGCCAATCCCTACTGCAAATCCGGCAGAACAAAAGCCCATAGCTGAAGAGAATAATACTATAGACAATTTGATCTAGACAATTCAGTTAATTTTGAATTGCTATGCATACAATCCCATTCAACTCAAACTACAATTACAATGGTCAATAATATTTTAACATTGAATTATTACTTAACCATTGGCAAGCTACAGTAACAACACTGTAGCAATGGGATTGACTGGAGAACTATAGCTATGTTGACTATTCATTCGACAGCCCAAGCATGCCTTCAATCCGGCAACCTATACATCCGTTCAACCTGTAAAACCATGCAAATATCACTGACTTCTTCTTATATATTATAGGCCAAGATCCGGCTGCCATGGCATGCCGATCGACCCCATAGGTGCTAGGAACAGCAAGTTTCCATATTGAATGGGTTTTCCCCCCTTTCACGAATTATCCCATAAAGGGCATATAACCTTATAATGTATTTTCTTTAAACTTCAATCTTGAATAACCTTAGGGAGTTAAACCTTAGCTTTCCCATTCCCTTAGATATTAACTTTAAAACTCAATTAGATCAACCTGCATTGACCTAAGATTTGGCTGGGCCTTATTACCCCAGTCTGACAAGAATAACATGAACATATTCTACATTCCCCCCTTCATGTTATCTTCACTGCTGCCCTGAATCAATTGTTTTAATTCTGTAAACTTCCTTTCAGACAATGCCTTTGTTAAAATGTCTACCAGTTGTTTTGCAGTATTCACATAAACTAATTTGACTGTATTCTTCTTCACAATTTCTCTGATAAAATGAAGTTCCAGCTCTATATGTTTAGTCCTCTTATGTAGGACTGGATCTTTGGTCATTGCAATGCAGCTGGTGCTATCACAGAATAGTTCAGTGGCCTCAAACTGGTTATGACCAAGTTCACACAATAGTCTTCTTTCCCAGATTATCTCCTTAGTGGTTAAAGCAGCTGAAGCATATTCTGCCTCAGCAGTAGACATAGCAATTGCAGTTTGTTTTTTGCACTTCCATGCAACTGGAGCCCCTCCTAAGAAAATTAAATAACCAGAAGTTGATTTTCGTGTGTCAAGGTCTCCCCCTCAATCTGCATCACAATAAGCTTGCAATTGCATATTCCCTGTACTATATGTTATCCCATCATCCATTGTTCCCTTGAGGTACCTTAATACCCCTTTTACTGCTATCCAATGATCCCTTCCTGGATCATTATTGTATCTGCTTAACATATTGACTGCAAATGCTATATCAGGGCGTGTGCAATTTGCTACATAGGATAGGCATCCTACCAGTGATATGTAAGGTATATTTTTCATTTCTTCCCTTTCTTCTTCTGTTCTTGGGCCCATCTTGGCAGATATCTTCATACCTGGCACAATGGGAGTTTTTGATATATTGTGCAGCCTTCCATATTAAATTTTTTGAGCATTCCTTCTATTTGACTTTCCTGAGTGAGTGTCAAAGTTTTATTAGGCCTGTTCCTGTGCACCTCAATCCCTAAGAACTTCCTTAGTTCACCTAGATCTGCATCTTAAATTTGTTGTTCAGAACTTTCTTGCAGTGTCCCATTTGAGACCATCAAATTATCATCAATATACAGGGCTATTATGCATCAATCTTCTCCAGAAAGGTTGCCATCATTCTGAAACTTATTAAACCCTTGTTCTCTCAAGTAGGAATCTATACATTGACCATTCCCTTGGAGACTGCTTCAGCCCATATACAGCCCTTTTTAACTTCCAAACCTTTCCAGTTCCTTTTTCAAAACCTTTAGGTTGTTTCATATAAATGTCTTCCTCAAAATGCAGTGTTTACATCCATGTGATGTATCTCAAATTTGCTGCATTGGCAATTGCTAAAAGCATTCTTATACTATTCATTTTAACAAGAGGGGAAAATGTTTCTTCATAATCCTGACCATATTTCTGTGAAAAACCTTGAGCCACTAACTGAGCCTTAAACTTAGGAGTTTTGCCATCTGCCTCTGTTTTTAACTCGTACAACCATTTACATCCCACAATGTTTTTATTTTCTGGAGCATCTACTAGTTCATATGTATCAGTCTTGCTAAAGGAATTCATTTCCCCTTGCATTGCTTTTAACCATTCTTTGTTGTCAGCTGAGTCAATTGCCTCTTCATAAGTTTTGGGAACTGAAATATCCAAGTGCATTAGTATTTCAAACAAACCAAGAATCTCACCTTCTTTTTCTTTGAGTCTTTTGCTTTTTCCAAGATTATCCCTTCCAAACTTTTCATAATTAGTTTCACCTTCATCTTTAATGATTTGAGCTTCAGTCCGTTTCTTCCTCCTGATAGGGCCAGCTGGTTTATTTACTTGTTGGTCTGCTGAGTCATCATTCTGCACATTCTCAAAGTCCACATTAGTGTTAGGCAACATAGGTTCAATACTTATTTCTTTTTCTGCAACCTCTTGCTGCACACTTGCATTAGTGTTGGGCAGTGTTTGGTTTAATTTTATTTCATCTTCCTCATCTATATCAGTCACCATTGCAGGTCTGTCAACTTCATCCTTGAATTGTACTCTTTTTTCAACCTTACTTTCAACTAGATCTGCGGGCCTGTTAATTATTGGCAGTACCTTATAGAATTGATCCTCATCAAACAATACATCTCTGCTTATTATGATTCTTCTTTTGCTTGGATCATATAACCTGTAAGCCTTGGATTGTAAATCATACCCGACCATATAAGTAATGTATGCCCAATCGTCCAACTTTTTTCTGAGCTCTTCTGGCACATGAGCATATGCTAAACAGCCATAGGCTTTCAGTCTAGTATAGTCAGGGGTCTTTGAACACCAAAGTGTCAATGGGATTTGTCCCTTTATGCTTATAGAGGGCAGTAAATTCTACACAAAGACTGCTGCCTTAACAGCCTCTTCCCAAAGGAAATTGGGCAACCCTGAATACTTAAGCATGCTTCTGACAGCATTAAGTATAGTTCTATTCTTCCTCTCAGCAATTCCATTTTGTTGAGAGGAGAATCTGCAAGTCAACAGTCTTTTGATACCAAGTACATTACAATAGTGCTTAAATTCATTTGACAAAAACTCTCCTCCTCTGTCTAAGCATCTCACCTTTCTTCCAGTTTCTAGTTGTACTTCATTTACAAAGTGCTTAAATGCTTGAAGAGCTTGATCTTTGGTGCTTAAACAATATACTTTTGTCAACCTGCTATAATCATCAACAAAGGTTATAAAATATCTTTTTCCAGAAATACTTGCTACATTCAATGGTCCACATAGGTCTGAATGGATCAAATCCAGTACCCCTTTTGCTTTTTCAAGGATTTTTTGAAAGGGAGCCTTGTGTGCTTGCCTAGAATACAACCTGCACATTTGAATTTTTCATCCTTGAGTTCAAAGGCTTCAAGCAACCCTTTTTTGATTAAAAGCTCAATTGTTTTTGAATTTACATGACACATTCTTTCATGCCACAATTTAAAATTTGAGCAAGTTACCAGATTGACACTTTGAACAAGTTGATCAGCATTTAGACCAAATAAATTCCCAACTCTTTTGCCAACAAACTTCAATTTATTGTCAAGAAACACTTTACATTGTAATCTTTCAAATAAAACTTTATATCCAAGATCTAACAGCTGGCACACAGAAATTAAATTTCTGACTAATCCTGGCACACATAGAACCTCTCCTAATTTAACTGCTTTGCCTTCCAAGTCAAAAAGTTCCAGCATCCCAGCATCTCTAATTTCTTGTAACTCTCCATTTCCTAATTGCACGTGCCCCCCTTTGACTCCCCTGCAATTTTTGAGCATGTGTGTAGATGATGTTACTGTCCTCTCAGCTCCTGAATCTATAATCATCATATCATGGTTATTTTCATGTTTTAGCAAGTGACATAATTCAGGGTACTTTACCTCATCATCTTCATTTTGTTCATCTTCATCCCCTCGAGATTCTTGAGCTAGATTCAAGGATGGACTAGTTTTGGCTGCACCCCTTCCTCTAGCAGCAGATCCTCCTCTATATCCCCTGCCTCTGCCTCTTCCTTTATAGTTCAGGCCCTTAGGGCTTGAACAATTTGAAGCAATGTGACCTTTTCCTTCACAATTGTAACAAATGGTGTCTTTTCTTAGCTTAGGACAGTCAGCCTTCAAGTGTCCATAATTATTGCAATTATAGCATGGTCCGATCTTCTCCTTGTCACTATTATTGCTGGTTTTCTTCCCTTTATATTTTCCAGCATATAAGACTTCAGTAGTCTGTTCATCATCATCATATCCCATTTGATCTAGACAATTCAGTTAATTTTGTACAATCCCATTCAACTCAAACTACAATTACAATGGTCAATAATATCTTAACATTGAATTATTACTTAACCATTGGCAAGCTACAGTAATAACACTGTAGCAATGGGATTGACTGGAAAACTGTAGCTATGTTGACTATTCATTCGACAGCCCAAGCATGCCTTCAATCCGGCAACCTATACATCCGTTCAACCTGTAAAACCATGAAAATATCACTGACTTCTTCTTACATATTTACAGGCCAAGATCCGGCCGCCATGGCGTGCCGATCGACCCATAGGTGCTAGGAACAACAAGTTTCCATATTGAATGGGTTTTCCCCCCTTTCACGAATTATCCTATAAAGGGCATATAACCTTATAATGTATCTTTGGTGACCTGGAATGACTTGGAGCAGGTGCAGAAGGCATTTTTGGCACGGGCACTTCAGGTGAAACCTTCAGTCCCCTATCAGATTCTGCTGCAGGAAACTGGATTCTTGCCGCTTCAGCGGGCAGCCCTTGATAGACACATCGTCTATTTTCAGAAAGTGGTTACTATGGGTGATGCTCGGCTCCCTTTTGGCTTACAGCGGCAATGGGTCCATGGCGGCTCGGGGGCCTGTTGGAGGGTAAAGAGATCGTGGATTCGCCCGGATGGAACGTCGCGAGGAGCAATGGATCGCGCAGGTGGACACGGCTGACGCGGATAGGCTCATGGAGTACCTAGGCGCTTGCTTCTTGGCAAGCTCGGGACCCCTACGCCTCGGCGAGGTCAAAGCGGCCCATTACAAGGAGCACATCAACCCCGGTTGGCAGGGGCCCACAGCTCTACCGCGTTCCCGGTGCCCCCGAAAAGCGAGACTCATTGCCTCCATTACGCGAGGTGCCCACCATCTTCGCGACGAGGCGGGCGGGTGGATTGGGACCCCTCGAGCCGCTCTGTCGATTAACGTCAAACGGGTGCCATTGAGGATGAGTCTCACACTTTCCAGAGTTGCCCGGCGCTCACCGATCCGGATCGGCAGATACGCCCTTAATGCGGCGGACTTGCCCCTTTACATTTGCCGATGAACACACCGTCGGTCACGTGCCACGGGGTCGTGCATATTCGGGGATCTTGGACTGCGAGGTCACCTTTGCCCCGCCTAGCTGCCCGCTGATTAGGCACTACTGGTCTTGCGGTGCATGATTTGTATATATTTGGGTGTTTTGCATTTTATATGTTGGGACGGTTTGTCAGGTGATTTTGCTTTGCGCTTTTTCCCTCGAAAACCCTTGGTGGGGGTTTTAATCCGGCAAGAATCCGCTTTGCTGCTTTTTTGTATTGGGTCCCATAGACCGATTGGTCTCCGTGGGCGATAAAAATACCTTCCTTCCTTCCTTCCTTTAAACTTCAATCTTGAATAACCTTAGGGAGTTAAACCTTAGCTTTCCCATTCCCTTAGATATTAACTTTGAAACTCAATTAGATCAACCTGCATTGACCTAAGATTTGGCTGGGCCTTATTACCCCAGTCTGACAAGAATAACATGAATATATTCTACAATAGCAAGCCTTGCAAACTCCTTTCAGCTTCCAGATCCGTAAGGAAAGATAGGAGCTCCAATACTCTGCTAAAGAGGAAAAAAAAAACTTCAGAATAAAGGCACTAAGCAAAAATATAAGAGCAAAATGAAAAGTCCTGACCATAGAAGGAGGAGCTGGTAGTTCAGGTAGGTCTCTGTATTCCATAGAGATGAACCGTGCACCGTGTATCTCTCCTCTAAATCCTCTTCTCGACAAACCCTAAAGTTGAACCCTAAAGTTGAATGCCTCGTTGCTTGCACGGCCTTCATAAAATTAAATGAATTAAGTTTTTAAGGAACAAAAACATGCAAATAGAGAATCCAGTGTGCACTCTAGATATACTGATTAGTATGCCTCATGCAATACGCCCATGAAATCATATAAAAACCATGCCAAAAAGCGTATAAAATCACAAAAAAAACCCCTTGTTATAATGCTAGATATTCCATTCATGAAGATATCACCAGCTAGATTCACTATGTAAGAAGATGATCTAATCTATTAGAACTTGAAAAGTGCGCTCCAGTCCACTGGATTTGCTAGAATTTTCGTCAGCTACATGCTTCAAGCTTGTAGATCCACATGCATTGGTCATTGCTAGACCTTTGTCCATCTCTTTTCCTGCTTTTTGGTTTGTAGCATTCACCTCTGCAGCAGGTAATTCAGCTTTCTCCTGATTGGACAGCCCATCTTGAGCATTCACATTGCTTCCAATTGCCTCTAAACTAAGCTTTGGTTCAGAGACCTTTGCAATCTTATGATATTGGAACAAATCCTTCTTGCAGCTAGTATTCTATTTTTCCTGTGCCAGCCTCTTTCTAGTAGCAAAATTTAGGTCCCCTTTCTTTCTTCCCATCTCTCTGCTCATCGGTGGAAGTGTGGACAAAAATGGTCTGCACAAGGCAATGCGGATTTTACAAAAGCCAAGTCTCTCCATATATAGTCATATTGGCAGTCCTTAACGCAGAACTGTTTTAGATGGCTCACGTTTCCAGCAGTTATATCTACAAGACTGTATATCCATGTGCTAGCTATGGAAATGATGTGGTCAGAGCTTTTCTCTGGGCGAATTTCTGGAGAAAACAAGCCGAGTACCTGGAGTTCAGTTTGCCCTAAAATTTTATGATTATAGGTTAACTTTCTTTTAACCAATTAAAAAAATTTAATACCCCAGTATAACTATATGCCATATTCCCCTAAGGCATTTTTCTTGTATTTTCACTAACGTGCACGGTCTATTCACGTATTTCCAGATAGCCCCCAGCATATATAATATATATTTCCATGCCAAAACACCATAATAAGCATCTTAATTTTCCATAGCATAAGCTTTTTACAGATTACCAAGTAACATCATGTTGCACCTATATCCAAGTTTAACCTTTGGTCTTACCATATTTTCAACTTCGGATTCAACTTTGACATGCTTTTTCATGCCCACAATAGTCATCTATACACTTAAAAAAAAAGGGCGCATTTGAGGGGAATAAATTTAGAGATTATGGATTGTCAAAAGAGACATTGGCTAGAAGAAATTCTATTTTGAAAGTTTTTAGTCAAAGTAATAGGCATGATGGTATAACCATTGCACTTAATCAGTGGAGTGGAAAGGCGAATCAGCTGCCTATAGGAGAGGTCTTAAAACACTTACATAGTGCGAATGCTGCCTTCGAGCTTTTTGATTGGGCAACAAAGCAAAATGGTTATAGACACTCGGTGTTTACATACAACTGTTAAAAACACGGCACCATGAGAAAGTTCATACTTTATCAATAGATGCTAGAAGCTAGCCATGAACCAAACTCCTTTACTTTTGGCCTGCTTATTCATGCACTCTGTTTATCAGGAAAAGTTGATGTAGCATGCAAGATTCATAAGGAAATGGCAGCAAGAGGTGCGAAGCCCACCACTATCACTTGTAATATCCTCCTTGATGCCCTATGCGAAAAGGGCAAAATTGATGAAGCTTATAACCTATAACACCATGATGAGGGGATTTTGTAAAGTAGGAAATATGGATGCAGCTCATAGGCTTTTCAATACGATGGCTGAGCATGGTTATGCTCCAGATATTGTTGCATTTTCAATATTGGTAGGACTTTGCAAAGCAGAGAAAATAAAGGATGCATGTGACATGATTTATACTATGGTTGCAAAAGGTTGTCAACCTAATATGATCGCTTACAATGCTCTAATTCATGGCCTTTTCATGGCACGTAAAATTGACGAAGCGGATGAGCTATTCCGAAAGATGGTTGACTACCGGATGCAATCCAGATGCTATCACATATACTATTCTTTTAAGTGGCCTTTGTAGAGTTCAAAGACTAGATGCAGCACACGTGCTCCTTAATGAAATGATTCAAAGAGGTCACACACAAAATACTGCTACATATAATTCTTTCCTAAAATGGCTCTGTAATATCAAGAAACTTGAAGAGGCATGCAACCTCTATACAAAAGGTATTGACAGGGGTTTTGTTCCAAATGCAATTATATATAACATTTTGCTTAATGCTCTATGCAAGGAAAGCAAATTTGATGCTGCATATAAACTTTTAGACAAGATGGTTCTAAAGCACCATATTCCAGATTTAGTGACATACAACACAGTTATACATGGGCTTTGTAGAGAAAGCAGGGTTGATGAAGCTTATACATTGTTTCAAATAATGCTACAAAGAGGTTATCATTCTAATGCTTCTGTATATAAGGTTCTTATCAGTGGGTTCAGTAAAGCAAGAAAAACAGGACAAATTAGTATGCTTGTTGTTGATATGTCACTCAAGTGTTATTTCTCATATAGCATTATCCATTCATGGCGTGGAAAAGGAAGTCATGATGCAGTACGACAACTTCTAAAAGATATTGTTGACAGGGATGCTCCTAGCATCAAAGCACGCACAACTCATTTGAAAATCTTTGTAAAGCTGGTAGATTAGATGAAGCAAGTATAGTATTGGATAGTTTGATTGAGAAGGGGCATTTGTGAAACTCATGTGTAGAGAAAATAAGGCATAAGAAGCTGTCAAGATTCTTCAATTCATGGTAGATAGAGGATATGTCTTTGATATCACTGTCTATAACAGGGTTATTGGTGCACTTTGCAAAGCAAGTGAAGTAGAAGAGGCTCATAAAGTTTTTGAGACCATGCGATATCGAGGAATAATGCCTGATATGGTCACCTATAACGATTTTATTAGTGGTTTTTGTAAGGTGGCAAAACTTGAAGAAGCAGAGAGTTTTCTTAAAGACATGGTGCAGAATGGCCTTGTTCCAGATACAATTACCCACAACATGCTCATTTATGGTCTTTGTAAAGCAGATAGATTAGCCGACGCATATGAGCAAGTCAAGACTTTGACCGAAAACGACCATATGTACGATGTAGTTACATTGAATTTTTAAATGGATGAATTTTGTAACAAAGATATGAATCTTGATTACTGCAGTCAAAAGTGCGAATTAAGTAACACGCACGAAATGCCCCAAAATTTCTGTAGCATTGTCCATTCTACTCTGTCCAGACTTACCAAGGATTCACCAGCTAGCATACGTACCAATTTAACATCTCTTAAATTTGGACAATATAGAAATGGATGAGGACTATCAACTTCCACATCACAATGCATCTCCTTGCAAATTGGCTGCATTAAAGCATTGAGACAATTAAAATAAAGAAATATATACTCCATTATGCATCAAGCATGTGAAATGGACTCAATGGAATGATAACTAAGTTTGTAGATAACCGTGACTGTAACACGTTTGTTTCTTGAGGGCTATGGTAGCTTTACTGGTCATGCCCATTAAAGTCGTAAAAACCATTGAAGGAGTGGAGAGCAATACACAAGGATGTCACTATAAATGCACATTACATGCTACTCTCGAATTGGTTTAAACTATACCCATTGCACATGCATACCAGGAACCTATCCTTGAATTGAAGATAAAGACCGAGAGGAACCATAGCCATATAACACTGAATGTCACCAAGATCAAACAAATCTAGTTACATAGGCGCAAGTAGGAATTCAAAATACTAAATATTGAAGATGGTGCATTACTGGATGTCTCGCATGTAAGGAAAAACAAGGTGCTGCGCACGAGGGGTTGCCCTCTGATGGCTCGAGGTTGTGGTTTCATAGGTTCTGTTTCGTTCTTTTATGTTCGAATGAACGCAAGAACAATAGTGTTTTTTATTAATAAAGTTGCTATTCATTGAGATGGTTGTATGTGTTGTTCTATCATGTAGTGATTGTTATGTAGGTTTTATTAACACAAATTGACTGAGTTCATGTGATTGTATTGGTTATCTAGAGTTGTAACATTTTGATCAGCATATATGCCAAGTCTCATTCGGTTACAGAGGCACAGAATGTCTCTGACCATCTCATAATCAGAAATGTAGTCTCATGGAATGAAATGATTGCAGGTTGTGTTGAACATAGATGTGGAAAGGAAGTTCTGACCAGATGTTGTCACATTTTTTGTGGCTTAAAGTGCTATGGCAGCATAGGGGCTATTGACAAGGGCCAAGAGATACATAGAAAGGTGCAGAAGGGTTTGGATAAAGACTGGTTTGTGGGCACCACATTGATTGACCTTTATGCCAAATTTGGCTTGCTGTCATGAAGTTTTTAATAAGCAGGAATTTAGGACTGTTGAGTCATGAAATGCACTTGTCTCAGAAACAGGCTCGTCAGCTCATTTGTGCTCCTTATTTTTTGGCTGCTGACTGGCCTTCAAACAACAATTTCGACTGCAAATGTGGTTAATAAAGTCTACAACTTTCTCATTCAAATTGTTGCTTTTGTTCCATTTGCATATGTGTAAAGTATCTCACCCGGTTGGTTCAATCCAAAGTTTTCATGAGTCCCCTTTCTCATTTAGAAGCATTTCCGGTTCATCACACACTTCTTCGAGGAGAACCAAATACAAATATTCTTCTTAGAGATTGTGATGTTGGCTTCGAATAATTGCGAAATTTAGAACCTTGTTAAGTGTCAATTGTTTTAAACATGTCAACTTGGAGCATAAACATCTTAGATTTCAAACAAGAGGATATGATGGACGAAGAGCAAGGCCACACATTCCACCATGAATGCTTGCATTCCGACGGATAGGCATGTAACCTTCCTCGCCCCACCATTCTCCCCATGAGTTCTTCAGAATCCAATAATCAGTGTCATTGGATGTTCTAAATTAGTAACAAAAGTTGACCTCAACAGAATTGACTTGTTTCAATTAAATAACTGGAAAAAAAGATGCTATGATGTTCACTTGATGTTGATTGCATTGCTTTTGGGCGCCCTTATAAGGGTAGGAATTCTCTGATTCTATTCCACCACTTTTTACAATGTACTTGAATGCATCCGTCGGAGTTCCTTTCGACATCCGGCGTGGCTTGATGCAATGTATATACGGTCTAGTAATTGTTGCTCGATACTAGTGTTAAGTTGATGCAAACTTTCAATTCAAGCTGGCGCCAATCTTTGAAAATGCCCAACAACATCCCTGCGATCATAATTGTCTTGTCTCGGATTAAGAAAACTTGAGCAAAATTCCACCCTATTTTATTCAATCTATACAATTTTTGCATTTCAGACCATAAATATGTAGTTACCCTACCACGAGAGGCCACGATCTTTGATAGCGATTCTGACACCCGGTCTCTCTCGGTCCGACCATGGGGAAGATTATCATAATTATAATTAGACACAAACTTAGCCTTATCGAGCAGTAACTAGACACAGGTCCGGTTTCATTGCGGAAGATACAAATCCTTAAATTCATGTTCGGACATATCCGCGAACTTGTTCAAGCCAAGACTGTATTTATGATCCTTGGAATTTTCCAAGTTAATGTCCTCCACATTGTTCTTAAAAATTTGCAGTCTTGTTGCTCTCTCCTCATTTCCACTATAGACTTCTGTTATGTGCGGCGGTCCAAGATTGGAACAAACTCTCTATGTCCCCGAGCACGCAAATTTAGAGTGTGATGCAAGAAGAAAGGGGGCATTTCTGCGCTTCAACTAAAGGTAGAAGTTATAAGAACAAGTAAAAATAAGATGTCTTTGCATGGTTTAAATGTATCGGAATTCTAAAGACGAGGGACCAATATGATAAACACTATAACAAGGATACGCACAATATGATACAATATAACAAGTTCAATAAGGATATACAGAACTCTAATGATAAGGAACTAATGTGTTAAACTCTAGAACCAGTCAAAAAGCCACACATTATGCGAGAAAGCGAAACCAAAAGATGAACAATGAAGTCCGAGGAGATGAAGAATAAATGTTGACCATTGGAAACATTTACCTGTTTTGCATCTACTTATATGCTTTCGATTATGAATGGTGCTACATATGGTAGTGTCCCACATCTCACGCAACATGCTAGTGCGCCGGGGCTCACGAAAAACTTAAGCTTTTGAACTCTATTTACGCATGCGGGGGAGGACATATCCATACATAAGAAAATGCTTCTTGCCATTGCATGCCCCCACGCTTTAATTTCTTGGATTTATTTGCTTGTTGTAACATGTGTGATTACGGACATAGTCCATGCTTGTTAAGGACATACCTTCTTCCATAATCATGTGGGTTTTCACGATGATAATATAGTCTTCTCCACTTGTATACTATTAGGAAGATCGAGATGGTGCAGCGCATGATAACCCATTAAATCACTTGATCAGAACCATAGTGCCACTAAGTTAAGCTTCCATAAACTTTCACATATAATAGGCAAATGTTTCTTTCTCGAAATCTGCATGCCTGATAACAACATAGACGGTGGAGTTTAGAATGTAGCAGCCATTGATAAAATACACGGTTAATAGGAAACTTGAACTTGCCATTACATTTTCGCTTGGAAATATAGATAAAAAGTACAGAATAACGGCAGGCTTTTGATGCACTCTTCAGGAACACATGTGGAAAGATGGCACAAAAATGCAAGGCTAGAGATTTAGACAATCTCGCAGCAGAGATTGTACAGGCTCCTAAGCACAACTCGTGACTTTCAACAGTAATTTTGGAGGCGAAGGATAGTGAGAGCAGAAGGTTTCCTGGAGCATGTAGTCTATCACATCTGGAGCAAGATCTCCAACAAAAATAGAAAAGTCATGATCCATATCATGACGCCTTTTTCCAGTTCCAAATGATGCACAATTCATTCGAAATCATTCATCTGCATTAGGCATCATTGTATCATTGAAAGTCTGGAGACACACATAGCTGCAAATAAGCTCCAACTGAGGTTCGGACAGAACAGATTATATATGGAATTATTACCAGAGAAATTGATCCAATCCAACATCATCGTTTCCAGCTTGTACCAGCCAAGAGACCTCTCCGGTTACCCGGTTTCGAGAGCGGCTGCCCACCAACAGAAGTGACCGAGCATTTACAGCCAATCATAAGTTTTTAGCAGTCACCAGCATATCCTAGGGATATTCTAGCATATACCTAGGATATGCCGAAAGCCCACATAAACAAGGGTTTGCCCCCCTAGGGGCAACCCAAAAACACATCAAATTGTTGTTGCATCTTCATAGTGCCATTGAACTTAAGGAATGCATATGCAAATCGACAAGTGAGCTGCAAGAATAAGTAGCCAGGCATTCTAAATTTGTATCACCATAAATATGGAAATCTGCAATTGAGAAGTTTAACTGGAAAACACTAAGATACATGTTTAGTCAATATAATGTCAAACAATCATAAACCAGGCCTAACCTTGGGTTGTTAACTGGTGCATCTCATAAGGGTCCACGCAAAAATTTCGAGGGAGCTGTTATAATACAATAAACTTACAACCTTTATATGCATTCTCCAAGGAAGATTGAACCATATGATATGACCCAGGTTGTGACAACATATATGTTGCGACTCATTTAACGATGTCATAGATGAAGACCTATAGCTTAAAATATTGTCAGTACTGGAAAATGCTGACATTTTGTCTGGAAGACATAAAGCATATTCAGACATTTCTAGAACATTCAACTGCTCAGCTACATATATTTGATGGGCTTGTAGATGAATGTAGAGGACCTACGAACTCATTGTAAGAATATGGTAGGGGTCTAGTTTAATTTAAATATTAAGTTGGCAGATATGGTGGGGGTTTGAGGTAGAAATTTTGATTCCGCACGGTTTGATTTAAGCCACTTTACCCTCAGAAAACTGGAGGGCAACCCTCTGTGCGCAGCACCTTGTTATATTTTCCCAACTGTTACTACAAAATAAGAAGTGATAATATAATCGTTCTTCACTGTGCATGCTTTTCTCTTCAACAGGGCATTGCAAGAAGGCTTCCCCCCGCACTGGACTACCAGTAGAGTTGTGCCCATATACAAAGCAGGGGACCCCCACAGCCCAGCCAACTATCGTACCATTATGGTCAGTTCTGTCTTTGCCAAGTTGCTTGCCGGGATTCTTGAGCAGCGACTGACACTTTGGGCAGAGGATGGAGAAGTGCGGGCTCTCACGCAGGCAGGCTTCCGCCCCCGGCATTCTACTATTGACCATATCTTCACTCTGCGAACACTCATAGAGGATAGCCGGAATCAACGCCGAGAACTGCTATCGTTGCTTTGTGGATTTCGCAGGCTTTTGACACGATGCCTCGGGGATAAGTTGTGGGACGATTGAGACTGACTAGGGACCCCGGCCGACTTGCGAATCGCTATATACGCACTATCATAAGGAGGCTTGCTGGGTCGTCTCACCGTCGGAGCCCGTTGTTAGTAGCATTAAAGTGCGCCGTGGCTGCCCTCTATCCCCGACGCTCTTCGGCTTGTACATTGACCCGCCTAGAAGAATGGCTAAATGAGCACGGGGGGCCTTCAGTTGATGCACCATATAATCCGGCAACTCATATATGCCGATGATGTTGCCCCGCCGTGATATACCCCGAAGGACATGCAACGCCACCTGGATGCTTTGGACACTTTACGCCAATTCACCGACACGAGAGTTAACTTGGCCAAGACAAGGGTGTCTTGCTGGTACCATCATCCGGCACTCCACGCCTTCCCTCATTCACTTACCGTAGGGCAGGTAGTGGAGGTGGCTCGATCTTATAAGTATTTGGGCATTTAGTTTTCTACTACCACACTTTGGGATGCATCCATCGTTACGGAGTCCGCAGCCGGAAAGCCCCAGATGCAATGCAAAACAACAAATACAAGGCGTAGTCAGATGCATGGGGTCACCAGCACACTTGTTCAGGGCCTTGGTTGAACCGGGTCCTCCTCTATGGGGCGAAGTGTGGGGGCGGTGATATCCCTCACCACTTGGAACGATCTAGGCGGTGCGTGAAGGCCTTCTTGGCCCGGCAGACGGAGTGAAATCCACGGTCCCATGGGATCTTGCTCAGAGATGAGGCTTCCTTCCATTCTGAGGGTCCCTTTGGAACGCCACCTTATTTACTTCCGAAGGTGGTGGCTATGGATGAAGCCCGGCTGCCCAACCTTTTTGGCGATGGCGATGGGCCTTGGCGACTCAAAGCTTCTTTGAAAGACACAAGCAAGCCCTGGTTCTCGCTATGGAATGTGCAGGCACATGTGATGTGGACCGGCATACACCGGCGAACGCCTGCCTTGAAGCAAGATTTTGATGCTTGCTTCATGGGCTTTGGGATCAGAGGCCCCGCCACATGTCAAGGTGGCAAATTATCGACCAGCGAGGTTAATCCCATGCTCACGAGGGGCCCACACCACTACACGCGGCACCCATCTACCCATGAAAAGCCGCAGGTGATTGCTTCCATTCAAGACAGTGCACACCACCTCCATTGAGACAGAGGAGATGGATTGGAGCCGCGCGGAGGACAGAGTCCGCCAATGCCGCCAGCAGGCCATTGAGGATGAAAGTCACGCCCTCCGTGCCCGTTCGGCATAATGAGCATATCCGGCCTCCAGATGTATGCCGATTAGTTGTGCCCCATCGGGCCTTGCATGAGCTACCGAAAGCACGACCTCCAGTAGGCTTGTTGGGATCGTGACCGGGAGGTAATGGATCGCGGACTCGGTTATGCCCCCCGTCCAGGCATTAACCTCACCGTACTTGTGATTATGTATATAAGCGTGCGGTATGTAAAGATCCTTATTGCTACTAAGGTTTTTCCCAAAACCCTTGAGGAGGGGGGTTTTTAATCACTGCTGCTCTCTCTTTGTACTTGGGTCCCATAGGCCAGTTAGTCTCCGTGGACGATAAAATCATATTCTATTCTATTCTATTCTTCTATAGAATTTCATGAAGATGCCTTTAGAATCGAGATCGACAAGCAAGACTTCCTGTTGTTGCTTCGGTCATCACAGCTATCAGGATCCCCATGTTTCTTTCACAGATTTTCTATGTCAGGGCCATTTGATGAAATAAAGTGCTAGCACTTCGGACTCTTAAACATAGGTCTTCGTAGTCCAGCCTCAAAGGTTAGCTTCATGATATTTTGTAATCCAATTGCCAATTAATTTATGGGTCCAGTTGATCACTCGGCAAAATGGTGTTGAACTGCTCATCTTTGATCCCATCTATGCTCCAATTCCCTCATCCTTGTCCCTAATTCAGGTTATTCAGGTGCAACCACGACAGAAAATGAGCTTGGAGACGTACGAAGAGGGCTATGCTCTGCAAGCTTAAGCAGCTTTATCTCTGAACTACTATAATTCTGAGCTCTAAGTGGCCGACCAACATATGTTGATTGAGGCTTAAATGATTTGGGTTTACCAAGACTGCAAAACGGCCCTAGATTGATAGGACGAAACATATTATTTCTTTCACATTTCATGCTATTGTTTCCTTTATATATAAACAAAAGAGAACCGAATATCCTCTACAATTTGCAAGTTCTTTACAATCAATTTATGTTCAAGAATCTGCCCTTTTTGTTTAATATTATGGAGGGTCTTTACTTCCCTAAAATACAAAAAGGACCATTTATCTAACTCAAAAACCGGAAATATCCTCTCACCTTCTGGTCACGTGCCCTAAATCCAAACACTAACCAAACCGCAATAGATCAAACTGCACACCAGAGCTGCACGCAGGAAGTCCATGTACAAGCGGCTTTTTTGGACGTGCCACCTGGATTTTTTGCTAGATTTTTAAGGTGCCAGGTGGAGTTATGATGGGTGTTGACTATTTTGACAATTAACGTAATTTGAAAACATGTTAGAGATAATAATGGGCTATGCATAGGCAAAAACAATTTGCGGCCTTCTAGGCTAGGGGTTGATTTGTAAAAGATAAACTCCATTGTATACAGGAATGCCCCTCTACCTGGGATTCCGGCGAGGAAGGCTGGCCGACGCGCGGCAGCGTGGAGGCCTGCCTGACTCGCTGGAATCCAAGGCAGAGGGGCATTCCTGTAACGTGAAGTCACGGGTGCCCTAGATTCAGTGCCACGTGGCGGCCATCCAACGGTTGGAGTAAAGAATAGCAGGTGGAAATTCAGAATGTGATGCGGAATGTCAGCTAGAATTTAAGGCAACATTCAGGAAAAGAATGGTTGCCACGTGGCGTGGCGCGATTGGATGCGAGGGCTGAATCTAGGGCACCGTGACTTTACGTAAATAAAATGTTGCAATGTAACTACTTAGAATGGACCATGGAACTTGGTTCGGGAAACTCCCCGGAACCCTTGTAAGCTACCGTGTAAATCTGAAGATTGACAGTACGGTTTTGAGATAGCAGGAAAATTTCCTGCTAAAAATAGTGATTTCTCTGGTTACTTCTGGCAGGAATTGAGTGGGAGCATGGAGGTGGTAGGCTGGGCTAGATCCAACAGGAAATTTGACTTTTATGCATAAAAAATTTCCCGAACCAAGACCATGGAATTATTTTTTTTTGTAGAAAAACATGCGATCGTCAATTTTGTTAATTTGAATTTTTCTGGTATGGCCAAAAATGGTTTTGGTTTTATTTTAAAGTTGATTTCCTAAGATTTTAATCGTATGCCGGATAAAATTCACGACTCTCCAAAACGGGGGAAGATTTTTCTGGATATGATTTCATTGGCAAAAATACACTCTTGCTTCATAGCGGCATGCATGCCACGATTTGGCATGCATCTCTCTTCATTGCAAAGATGTCAGATGTCTGTTATAGGTGCGTTGGATCTGATCATTTTATGCAGATGCAAAAATTATCGGTTAGTTTTCTAGAAAACTCTTCTGCATAAGGCAGGAAAATCTGAGGCTCTGGTTTGGATTCGAGTAGCTTGCTGGAGATCGAGATGGAAGGGATACATGGGTCTGTTAAGCATGAACGATTTGCTCCGGATATGATTCCAATTGCATTCAATAAGTTCTTCAAGAACATGCCAACGATATCCATATGGCATGTTTTGAGTATGTGAAATGAAACTTCTGGGGGTATGTACATTGAGGACGAGCTTCTTGGCAGGGAAAAGGCCACATTTGCTGGTATAGATCCTCCATCCCCATTTTAGAACTACTCATTTCCATTGTTTTTCTCCGTAGGATGTGTAGCTTCTTATTTTATCTTTCAAATCTACATTAGAACTGTGCATTCACATTGTCTTTTATTTAGGATGTTTCAAATCTATCTTTATTTTGTTCTCAAATCTATCTAGTATGATGTTAGCAGATTTACTTCTTGGTTCCTCTGTAGGTGAATATCTGCAAACTAAAGGAATCTCTAGCCGATTCACTTTTGATAAAAGTTGCTCCTCAAAGAGCACAATCCTGTTTCATTTCTGACTAAAAAGCATGCTTTAATTTCTATCTGCGTGTTATGTGCAAGTAACTGATGCTCTAGAGATGCACTCAAATGGATTGCTTTTCCTGTCAAATTTGATAGGTCAGAAGGTACTCTTGGATTATTTTTATAGAAAGTTGAGAACGCTATTGTTTTTAAGTCAAAGTTCCATATGTAGGCCATCGGTGCTATGGACTGTGAATAAAAAGAGCCACTTGATTTTACATGGCAAACTCTGCCCTCCTTTTGATGCTCAAAGCTTCTTTTACATTTATCTTCTTATCTGGTGGGTCTACACTCCAATTGGATGTCATTTAGTCTTTCTTCTCATATGATTTTCTTAATTAACAACATCGGATTCAGGTCTCATATGATTTCCTTTTTCTTGCACCGTTCTATTCTGCCTATGGTGAATCGTCCTGGTATGCACAATTGTGATTAGAGCTAGAGACAAATATGTGGCAGATTAGAATTATCTTTCTAGCCTAAAATACATTTTTTAAAGTTTCTGATGGATGGGATTGATTTGCATACAAGCCCATTTCAGTTTGCCGCACATCTTTGCTATTCTTGTTCGTCTTTGTTCTATAGGTCTGTTTGTTTTGTTGTCTTTGATATTACTAACAAGTTATTGCTTTTTCTAATGCGATTCCATCTCTATCAGGGCTTTGCATTGGATTTGTGTACCATCTGATGCTAGATTTATGATCCAATTAATCAATTCATAGGCCTTAGTAGATAAAGGAACAAATGAATCCTTCAAGAGGACGTAGAAATCTCTATCATTTCAGATGATCTACTGATTTCCTGCGTGAGAATCCCTGGTCCTTCACTCATGGTTCTCGTGGATTTGCTGTTATTTTTGGAGAAGCATGTAGTCAAATTGCCTACTACTTGACTTTAATTGCTAGAAAAATCGGGACATCAAGCAATAGTAAAATAAAAAGGGGTATAGCGCCCTCTAATAGCCAACAGATGTTACCGTGCTATGTCAGAGGTAAATTTAAAGTTAAACAGCAAGTTTAGTATAAACTTTCAAATGTATTCCTCGCAGAAAAATAACAACATCATGATTCAGATATGTAAAGGGCATCAGATAGACTTGATGCTAATAACATCAAATGAAATACCATTGTTCTGAAGCCTCTGCTGTAAATCAGTAATGCCAAAAGCAACACCCGGAGTTAAAACCCCACCTTTAGGAAGGGTTTGTCTGGAACCTAGAACCACAAGAGCAGCCTGGACAAGAATTATTGGAGTTGCTATATATCCACTCTCTGGACCTGTCATTCTTGTCACAATCTCTTTATCTGGCTTCCCAGATTGAATCTTGCTACAATCACTAAACCCCCTTCCTACAAACCACAAAGAAAAAGATGCACTCTCTATTTCCTCCTCAGAGGGTCCATTCTTGGACCAAAACCCTGCTGAAAAAAGTTCAGGATACCGAAGTAGAAGATGTCTTCCAAGCTTGAAACTTGCCATCCTGAAGAAAATGGCACCAAGAATGAGATATGCAACAGCATGCCAGAGTTTCTTGAGAGAGAGAAACGCCCCAAAGTGAACAGGTTTTAGAGCTTCCAATGTTTTCTGTCTCTTTGCATCCTCTTCTTCATCGGTTGCTGGAAGTCCCTTTGTGTATGATGCTGACATATTTGCCATGGTCCTTCGAACTACAATGGCATCTGCACCTGGGTTTTTTATTGCCCATGTCTTGGAATTCTCTTCCCAATGTAGCATTGAAACTTTTGGTGGAGCAGGACAAGGAATCTGCATTGTTTAACCACAGTTATGATAAGTTTATCGCAGAGAGGCTATAGGAAGTCTGTTACAAACAGGATTTCCAAAGAGCCTGCAGAATGAGAGACATTGTTTTTGTAGTTGAGAAAGCTAGGAACCAGTTTCCAAGCACTCAGTTTCCAAGCACTCACGTAATAATAGCCATACTCCCGCCGAAGGCGACATCCGTAATGTCATTATAATCAAATTTAGCAGTGCCTAATGCACTTACTTGCGCATAGTTCAGGAGGCTTCTATTCGACTGTCAGTTGTAGAGTAAATATGAGTTATAACAAAACCCACTAAGTACCCGCATTCATAAGTTTGTGCTAAACATAACCGACTAACCCACGTAGAAAATTTTGTGTGCTACGTAAAATGTTAGTAGGTACAAAACTTATGAATATCCTTATGACTACCTATGGCCCCTGTAATTGTAGTATCTATCTATCTATCTATCTATCTATCTATCTATCTATCTATCTATCTATCTATCTATCTATCTATCTATCTATCTATCTATCTATCTATCTATCTATCTATCTATAATTAAGAGCACAGAGGAGAATATTTTACCTTTAACCTGGAACGTTTGGGCCGGGATGCCCGTAATTCCTGTAGATCTTTGACATGGGCAATTCCGAGTACTGCAGATTCATAAGATCCAAAGTTGACTCGCATTCTTCTAGAAGAATGTAATATAAGATAAGAATCCACACTATTGGGTACAGAGGGAGGAAGCCATTGTCTGGTGTTGAAGGCTAAACCGAGTTCAGCAGGGACACAAACATACCCACAAGCAGAGACAACGAGGGAACCATTCTGCAGAGCCTTGGAATGATACTTACAGAGCCTCCATTCGTTCCATAAACTCTGGTTCCCCACTCACGTCCAAATAATCAATCCCTGCGTCCACACAGGCCTTCACCACAGGCTCACCATAGAGCCTGTATGGCCCCACGCAGCTCACCACCAGACGTGTGGCTGCGCATATCCTAGCAAGGGATTCTGGCTTCCTTACATCGGCTTCAAAAATGGGTATTTCCGGTGTCTTGGCTGATCCACAAGCCCATTTTAAGGCTTCTCTCAGTTTGGATTCGCTTCGACCTGCTATCCCGATTTGAATCTGCCTAAATTTCAGAAATTCACGAACTACATACTTGCCTGTGAACCCCGAGGCTCCCAAGATTATCACATCCACCCTACTATCGGCCATTGTCGTGGCTCCTCGCTGTGGATTTGCTGGGTTTTATGCAGCATACATCGAAATAAAAATTCACAGTTTCTAGCAACTATACAGCAGAAACGATTACGATTGGCTAACAACTGCCATGTCAACAAATCTAAGCCAATTGTCAACGAGCCATTGTCAACTGTTTCCCATCAATGCCAAATTTCACGTGCGCATTATTTTACATAAAGAGAGTGACCATGAAGTCCCCACTTAAGGGGGGCAATACAAAGCTTTTAAATCGGGCGTTAATTTGATCCCAATGGACCACCATGTTGCTCTTCAATGAAGTGACCTTCAATCGACCACATGGGACCTTTAATGACCACATGGGACCACATGGCATGGGACCTTCAATGACCTTAAATGGACTACATGAGACCTTCAATGGACCACATGGGACCTTTAATGAAGCAAAATACGGTGAGGGGCCAGATTGGTGCATTTACACAGGTTTTCAACTGCCAGCAAGAATAAAAATCTTATTGTGGGATGTTTCACACTTTTGTTGCTAGCCTTAGATGGGAAGAATATTCCCCCCATTGTGCCGGATCAAAGGCCCGTGATTTTTTGTCACATGACCCCACAAAAATTACAATGGTGCACATCGAACAGAAACAACCATTGGCCTGACATGGCCTTAAAATTTAAAATAGCAAATATTGCAAACAACAAACACTAGCGGCGGCCTGTACTACCCGGCTCCATCGTCTACAACCGTGCACTGTAATCCGCATGCCAATCATATGGTTGAAGCAAAGAGGAGCAAAAAAAACCCATTCAATAAGCGACTCTCGTCTATCCATCTACTGCTATTCATCTCTGCGCACAAACAGCTGATCACAAACAGCTTCCCGATTACTTTTGTTGCTGTGAAGATGGCATGTGGGATTTGAACCCACGGTACCAAAACTTCCAAATAGAAAAAACAAAGCAGAGAAGCAAAGACGGCACAGAAAACTACTTCTAATTATTCCTAACCAGGGCTGGCGGATTCGAACCTCCGGGCCATCTCGGCCTCACCAGAACCCTTCTAATGCCATCTTACCTACCCTGCATAAATGCATAAATGCTACAAGCAAGCAACAGCAAAGCAAGGCATTTAGATGCCTAAATGCTACAAGCAAACAGCAGCAAAGCTGACATGCCACAAATTAGCCCTGCCACTAGGGGATATGCCATCATCCACCATAGCCGATGGCTTCAACCGCCATAGCATCTGTGGGCTTCATCCACCATAGCATCTGTGGGCTTCAAGCCGCCCTCTCTGCTCTCTGCTCTCCCCTCTCTATCTCTCTGCTCAAGCCGCCTTCTCTGCTCTCCGCCTCTGCTCCGCGCACAACCCTCCATTCACGCATTTGCTGCATCAAGCCGCCCATTTGTGTCAGAAGCCTCCACTGATGCTTGTTGTATGAAGCCGCCCTCTCCGCCTAAATGCCTTCTGTCTCTGCTCCGTTGCCGTTGCCAAAAAAGAAGGGAGCATCCCTTCTTATCCACACCTAAAAAAAGGCCTCCAATTTTTATTTTATTCTTCTTCACCTTTCCAAAGATAACTTATCCGAAAACCCAAAAAAGCAACATGACCTCTAGATGGCATTAAGCTCCTCAAATATGGCAATATATACGGTTTTCTACACAATACAATACCAGAATCATAGTTCCCACCATTGCGAGAATACCCTCCCGCAAAACCAAACGAATTGGGTAAACTTAATTACAAGGATTACACAATCTTTAATGTTGGTAATAGGAAAAGAATTATGCAATTGATCAATAATATATATGCATATGTACACACAACCCCTATGAGAGTTATTGTACTCTCTCCAACGGTCATAACAAGAAAGTTACAAAACAAGCAACATTATCAACATCTTGCAAAAGATTTTTCCATACTAATAACCTTTTCTATATATAATAAAGAAATAGTGTCCGTTAGTGAGTTAGTGAGTGAGTGAGTAACTCCACCCCCATCGACGGATAGAAATAATGTCCGTTAGTGAGTTAGTTAGTGAGTGAGTGAGTAACTCCACCCCCATCGACGGTAAAGGAGGCGCCACGTGGCGCGATCTGGGCCCTTGGTCGCCAGATCCTTGAAAGTTCTAGAAGCTTCTAGAGCCTTTTAGAGGCTTCTAGGAAGTTCTATAACATTCTAGAAGCTCCTAGAATGTTCTAGAAGCTCCACAAAAGCTCCTAGAATAAAGAAATAGTGTCCGTTAGTGAGTTAGTGAGTTAGTGAGTGAGTGAGTAACTCCACCCCCATCGACGGTAAAGGAGGCGCCACGTGGCGCGATCTGGGCCCTTGGTCGCCAGATCCTTGAAAGTTCTAGCTAGAGCCTTTTAGAGGCTTCTAGGAAGTTCTATAACATTCTAGAAGCTCCTAGAATGTTCTAGAAGCTCCACCCCCATCGACGGTAAAGGAGGAATGCGTGGCGCCGATCTGGGCCCTTGGTCGCCAGATCTTTGAAAGTTCTAGAAGCTTCTAGAGCCTTTTAGAGGCTTCTAGGAAGTTCTATAACATTCTAGAAGCTCCTAGAATGTTCTAGAAGCTCCACAAAAGCTCCTAGAATGTTCTAGAAGCTCCTAGAATACCGCGTGAATCACGAATGTAACTCCACCCCCATTGACGGCCTGCGTGGAGCCACTTGGCGCGATCCAGACGGCTCTAACGCACCGCCTCACAAGCCACGTGGCGCGATCCCAGGCCCTCCCCCTTTTTTCTAACCGCTATCCAAAATTTTATGTTGCATGGTGGATTCGAACCCAAGTCTAGCCCCCCATACCCCCCAATTCTAGCCACTAAGCCAAGCATTTCTTCTTCAACAAATTATGCGGCTCACATATAGTTAAGGTTGGCGCCCTAGGCCATGTGCATATCTCCCATGCCTATCAAAGGCTAGAATGTTGAACCTTCTAGAATGTTCTAGAATAGAGCTAGAGAGAGAAGAGGGAAAGACAGAGGGGGAGAGAGATGAGAGAGAGAGAGGAGAGAGGAGAGTGAGAGGGAGAAGATAGAAGAGAGAGAGAGAGGGGAGGGAGAGGGAGAGAGAGAGAGAGAGAGAGAGAGAGAGAGAGAGAGAGAGAGAGAGAAGAGAGAGGGAAGAGACATGGGAGAGAGAGACAGTAAAGAAGAGAGAGGAGAGAGGGAAGAGAGAAGAGAAGAGAGAGGAAGGAGAAGAGAGAGAGAGGAATAGAAAAGAGAGAGAAAGATAGAGAGAGAGGATAAATAGAGAGAGAGAGAGAGAGAGAAGGAAAAAAGGGGAGAGAGAGAAGAGAGAAAGGGGAAGAGAGAGAGGGGGGGGGTAAAGACAAAGAGAAGAGAAGAGAGAGAAGAGAGAGAGAGGGAAGAGAGGAGAGAGGAGAGAGAGAGAAGACAGGAGATAGAAAGAAGAGAGAGGAGAGAGAAGAGAAACAGAGGGAGAGGGGAGAGAAAGGAGAAAGAGAGAGACAAAGAGAGAGGCTTAGAGAAAGAGAGGAGAGAGAGGAGAGAGAAGAGAGAGAGAAGAGAGAGGGAAGAGAGAGGAGAGAGAGAGGGGGGGAAAGAAGAGAGGGGAGAGAGAAAGAGAGGAGGGAGGAGAAAGGAGAGAGAGGGGAAAGAAGAGAGAGGAGAGAGGGAAGAGAGGGGAGAGAGAGAAGAGGGAGGAGAGAGAGAGAGGAATAGAAAAGAGAGAGAAAGATAGAGAGAGAGGGGAAAAATAGAGAGATAGGAGAGAGAGAAGGAAAAAAGGGGAGAGAGAGAAGAGAGAAAGGGGGGGGAGAGAGAGGGGGGAGACGGTAAAGACAAAAAAAAGAGAAAAGAGAGGAGAGAGAAAGAGAGGAGAGAGGAGAGAGAAAGAGGGGAGAAATAGAGAGAGGAGAATAATCCAGATGCTCCTGGGCAAGCACCTCAGTCTAAAAATAGAAAGTTTTGTAGAATTTTACAAACAATTCAAGGATACTCTAGGATGTTCTAGATAGCTCTAAAATATTCTAGAATCTTCTAGAATGTCCTGCAATGTCCTAGAGTCTAAAAATAGCAAGTTTTGTGGAACTTTGCAAACACACTCAAAATACAATGTTCTAGAATGTTCCAAAACCTCATGGGCAAGCACCTCAGTCTAAAAATAGCAGGTTTTTAGAAACTTTGCAAACACTTAAAATACAATATTCTAGAATGTTCCAGATGCTCATGGGCAAGCACCTCAGTCTAAAAATAGCAAGTTCTTGGAACTTTACAAACACTCAAAATAGAATATTGTAGAATGTCCTAGATACTCCTGGATAAGCATCCCAGTCTAAAAATAGTAAGTTTCTTAAATCTTTACAAATACTCACAATAAAATGTTCTATAATGTTCCAGATATTCATGGGCACTCAAAATAGAATGTTCTAAGATGTTCCAGATGTTCTTGGGCAAGCACCTCAGTCTACAAGTAGCAAGCTTTTTGGAACTTTGGAAATGCTCAAAAAAGAATGTTATAGAAAACTCAAAGTAGAATGTTTTAGAATGTTTCAGATGCTCATGTGCAAGCACCTTAGTCTAAAAATAGAAAGTTTTTTAGAACTTGGAAAAGACTCAAAGTAGAAGGTTTTTGCAACCTTTGCAAACACTCAAAATAGAATGTTCTAGAATGTTTCAGATGCTCATACGCAAGCACTTCAGTCTAAAAATAGTGAATGTAGTACATGTGGCCTCATAGGTGTAGATATGGTATGGAATTGAGCAATGGATGCTAAGTGACATAGGAAGTTTTCTTGAACATATAGGGGTTCTAATTAGAATATACAGCAGTGAGTAAACTCTTCTTGCATGGGTGAAAAGTAATAGATGTGGTAAAGGTCCTCATAGGTGTAGATGTAGCATGGGCCCTCATGGCTGTATGTATGAGTATGCTCCTCATGGGTGGTTGAGCAATAGATGCTTGGTAGCATGGGAAGTTTCTTGAACATATAAGGGTAGTGGGTTTGGGCAAGCTCCCAATGGGTGATAGTTTGAAATTGGTAGTCGGTGTAGTAAGTGTGAGTAAGCTTCTAATGGGTGAGACTTTGGACTTGATAGTAGCTGTGAGTAAACTCCCAATGGATGATACCTTGAAATTGGTAATAAATGTGACTAAGCTCCTCAATACACGATAGTTTGGAATTGGTAGTACACCGAATTGAGCTCGAGTAAGCTCTTCATGGGTGATACTTTAGAATTAGTAGTAGGACTACATGGATGGGCCCAAACCGAGGCGAGGCCCCGGAGGGGCCGAGCCGAAAAGGGCACGTGGGTGGGCCCAAACCGAGGCGAGGCCCCGGAGGGGCCGAGCCAAGGAATGAGTGCAAAAGAAAAGGGCCCGGCCATCAGGCCGGGCCCTTTTCTAGTAGAATTAGAAGATTATGCATTGAATGAAATTATGCCTTTCTAAAGATGAACCACATGGAGCTATGAAATAGCATAAACAAGCGCCTCTTCATCCAGTGACCTCTATATGATTTTGCCACTTGAATTAGTGGTGCAACAAAATAAAATTGAGCCATTTATTTACATGAAACAGGAAAGAACGCCAGGTTTCTAGCCGTGATCTTTATCTGATATAATCAATCAATTCCTTAAAAACATAGTAGTGTCAAATATGAATTTCTAGAGACAAAATGTATTAGCTACATGTGGTGCCATGGTCAATGATAGACTCATAAGAATTGTAAGGTTCCTCGTTTTATCTGTCAAAATACACTCCACCTAGATGTTCATTAATTCCAGTACTACAAGACAAGAAATTATTGGTAGTGCAACATGATTTTGAGCACTTGTATTCCATTAGCGCTGGCTTATATAGAATACATGCAAGCCTGCATTCTTAGTGCTTTTACTTGCAGTCAATTCATACATTTTGATGCTGGATTACATAAAAGTCACTTTGCAGCGACTTCTGAGTATCTATCTTTCCATCATACATCTAAAGATCCCAATCAATAAGTTCCTATAGAAGTTCCTGTTTTTTATTCTGTAGATGCTCCTTTCTAATAAGCACACAATATACTTAAATTAAAGCATCCACTTCATATGAAGTAGAAAAGCTAAAATTAAAGAGGAAGAATCAGAATCTCAAACCATAAGGTACTCAACTTAGATGCCAATGCACCACTACTTGCTAAAACACCCAACAAGTTAGACCATCAATTTTTCTAAGTAATGAACCCAGCTGAACAGTTTGTCTAGGCTAGAAAGCAAGTTATTAAGGTAAATTATCAGATATCCAGTATGGATAGACTTGGCTCATAGACTTTGGCTCCAATTCTTTATACATTTGTAAAACTATTCACATGTGTGATTGTCCTCACATTCCAATCATGTTGCGGAAGAGTTGAACAATTTTAGTAATCTATTTACATTGATGGTTCACAATCTATTTGCTCATCCTCATACTTCAATGAGATTGTTGAGCAAGAAAGACCTACAATCTCGTGGCCTTGGGATTTTTCATGTGGACCACATTGAGCTCATACTTCAATACATATCAACTTCACACATCAACATCATGCAAGGTTATGCTAAAGCCTGACATTGAGAAACTACTTACTACTAGATATTGGAGGAAAAAGAAAAAGCACTGAATAAATAACCAAACAAAGGCCAACAAATATCCGAATAAGAGAAATACTCATCATAATTACCTCTCCAATTTGCATGGCATTAAGCTTTAATGCAATTAGGATCTTGTGAAAAGGCCTCCAATTCAGGAAAGGAAATCCTAACATTTTCTAGACAATAATAAGCTTGTCACTAAAATTCACACTTCGGATGGGGTTACTGCTTACATCTGAATTTGATATAGCTCAGTTATTTTCCAATAGTTTATCATTATACCTTCAAGTAAAGCTCAAAGAATTATAGTTAAGCCCTTTATAACCTAATTTCATCTATAGATTAACAACATTACCAATATGCACTTGCCAAAACATAAAGACACAACAAGTCTCAAATCAAATGTATTCCCATTCAATGTAGTAAGTACATCAATAAATTGCAAAATAAACCCTGCAACCACCATAAAACGAGATTAAAGATTATGAGTCCGACATTACGTAGACAAGAGAATGTGTTAGTACCTTAAACGTCGAGCTTAATTGTTGTTTTGTTTTCCTTGCCTCATTGTACAGGCTGTCATATTTGACCCACACATGTGAATCCATGTCCATGACTTCCATTGGGTTTGTTGGATATGCTTGAAACAAATGTTTTGACCAAATTTGATCACCAAACCTTGATGGTATAAGCCTTGGCAGCCCTCTCTTTGTGGCGGCTTGCTACTTCCCACATGCTGAGAGCAACTTTTACCACATGCACTTGGATGTGGACAGGCAGGAGCCCTATGTCGATCTATATGATGATATACAGCAGTACAGACAATTGGGCAAGGTCATGTTGCTTAGAGACTTCAATGCGCGCACAGGGACAGAGCAGATCCCAAAATTCACACCTCTAGCTGAGGATGTGTTGCAAATGGACCCCGCAGAGATGGTTTGGCCAAGGGCGTCGATGACGCCCGTGACACGCGGTATGGCCGGCACCGCCGTTGCCGGGCGGTATCTTTGACCCGGTCATTTGCAATGGGTCGGCACGGTGGCGCCCCTCGGCCGCTTCACTTGTAGACGGGGAGAACCGTGGGCGGCACCAAGTGTGGTGGATTACGTGCTAGCGGATCTGCAGCAATGCCTACACTTGATCACTAAACCCGTTCGGGACGGTTGGCGACGAGGAAGTAGACTCCGACCATCAGCCCCTGTTCTTGCAGATAGATTGGCAGGCCAACCGAGCACCCATTGCCCCAACACCCCATGTACCACGGTTGCATCTGGATTATGATCATGCGGCGGTCTATGCGAGGATGCTTGAGCATGAGCTGCCGGGAGTGCCGCAACTCCCCACACTTCAACAAAGCCAGACGGCCCGGTGAACCAGCTCGCCGAGGGTAGGGGGCGGATGCTTTGGGAGAGGGCAGCTCTCAACGATCCACGGGGGGCTGCAATCACCTTCCCCGCAATCACTGGTTCGATGGCGAATGTCGGGAGTGGAAACGATGGCTCGCCAAGTCTTTGGACCCACCATTCGCCCAAGAGCCGTCCGTCCAATACCGCTCCTTCCTCAAGACCAAGAAAGCCGGTACCTTTGAGAGCACCGGCCAACAGATGTTTGGTCTTCTAGACCGCCACCCTAGGGCCTTACGGAGAAAGGTCTTGAGTAAGCCCGCCGAGCCCACGGGAAATATTACCCGGAACAATGGGTGAGATACTTGCGGAAATTTGTATGACCCAATGGGAAGCCGGGCACCGGCACCTCGCTTGATGTGCCTGTAGTAATCGGGTCATTCTTGAAGGGATGTCATAATGGGCACGCAACGCCTCACTAACGGGAAGGCAGCAGATTTGGATGGTATGCGCAGAGCTTCTCAAGTGGGCGGGCCCCCAATGGTGCTTAGGTTCTCACAAAGACTCTTCAACGTGGGGCATTGCAAGAAGGCTTCCCCGCCTTTGGACTACCCGGTAGAGTTGTGCCCATATACAAAGCGAGGGGACCCCACAGCCCGCCCAACTATCATTACCATTATGGTCGGGCCGCTCTTTGCCAAGTTGCTTGCAGGGATTCTTGAGCGGCGATTGACACTTTGGGCGGAGGGATGGAGAAGTCACGGGCTCTCTCACGCAGTGGCTTCTGCCCCGGCATTCTACTATTGACCATATCTTCACTATGCGAACACTCATAGAGGATAGCCGAATCGGCCTTGAGACCAGATCTTTGTTGTTTTGTGGATTTCGCAAAGGCTTTGACCACGGTGCCTCGGGATAAGTTGTGGGATAGATTGAGACAGCCTAGGGACCCCGTCGACTTGCGTAATGCTATATACGAGACTATAATGAGGCTTGCTCCGGTCGATCTCACACCGCCGGGGAGCCCGTTGTTAGTAGCGGCATTGGGGTGCGCCCGTGGCTGCCCTCTATCCCCGACACGCCGGGCTTGTACATTGACCAGCTAGAAGAATGGCTAGTCGAAACACCGGAGGGGAGGCGCCGGTTGATGCACCACATAATCCCGCAACTCATATATGCCGATGATGTTGACCTGCTGCAGATATACCCTAGAGGACATGCAACGCCACCGGATACTTTGGACACTTTTCGCCAATTCATTCGACATGAGAGTTAACTTGGCCAAGACAAGGGTGCTGCTGGTCCCATCATCCCGCACCCACGCCTTCCCTCATTCACTTACCGAGTAAGTGTGTAGTGGAGGTGGCTCGATCTTTATAAGTATTTGGGCATTGAGTTTTCTACTACCACACACCGGGATGCATCCATCAGTTACGGGTCACCGCAGTCGGAAAGCCCCAGATGCAATGCAAAACAACAGTCCACAAGGCAGAGTCAGTATGCATGGGGTCACCAGGCACACTTGTTCGTGGCCTTGGTTGAACCGGTCCTCCTCTATGGGGCGTATGTGGGGCCGTGATATCCCTCACCACTTGGAACGATCTAGAGCAGTACGTAAGGCCTTCTTGGCCCGGCAATCGGGAGTGAAATCCACGGTCCCATATCGATCTTGCTCCTGTGAGACAGGCTTCCCTTCCATGAGGGCTGCGCTCGAACGCCACATTATTTACTTTTAAGAAGGTGGTGGCTATGGATGAAGCCCGCTGCCCAACCTTTTTGGCAAGTGGCGATGGGCCCGCAAGGCGACTCAAAGCCCGCTGGAAAGACAAGCAAGCCCGGTGGTTCTCGCTATGGAATGTGCGTGCACACGATGTGGACCGCTGCATACACCGGAAGGAACACGCCTTGAAGCAAAGATTTGGATGCTTGCTTCATGGCCAAGCTTTTGGGATGCAGAGGCCCACATCACATGTCAAGGTGGCAAATTATCGACAAAGAGGTTAATCCCATGCTCACGAGGGGCCCACACCACTACCTCGCGGCACCCATCTACCCATGAAAAAGCGCCAGGTGATTGCTTCCATTCGCCGACAGTGCACACCACCTCCGCATTGAGACGGGGAGATGGATCGGGAGCCGCGTGAGGACATAGTCCGCCAATGCCGCCACCAGGCCATTGAGGATGAAAGTCACGCCCCCAGGGCCATGCATGCACGAGCATATCCGGGCTCGGTGATGCTCGGTTAGTTGTGCCCCATCGGGCCTTGCATGAGCTATCGAGCACGGCCTCTGTAGGGCTTGTTGGGATCGCATTACCTCCGTGGAGGTAATGGATACGCTGGACTCGCTTATGCCCCCCCGTCCGACATTAACCTCAAATTTTGTACTTGTGATTATGTATATAATCGCGGAAAGATGTCAAAGATCCTTATTGCTACTAAGGTTTTTCCGAAAACCCTTGGCGTGGGGGTTTTTAATCCTGGTAGTAAATACCGCTGCTCTCTCTTTGTACTTGGGTCCCATAGGCCAGTTGGTCTCCGTGGACGATAAAATCATATTCTATTCTATTCTATTCTTATTGGAGGAGCTCCTCTATTTGCATCTACTAATACATAATGTCCACTGTTATTAGTATGCTCACTACCAAAAGAATTGTGCACCAAATCATGACACATGCAATGGTGTCCTTTGAGCACCGTCAACTTTTAATGTTTCTCCAATTTGTTTGCCCAATTGCATGACTCTTCTTTTAGCCTCTCTCTGGTTGTGGGTCTCCTTGGACACTAAAAACTCTTCTATTCTATTCTATTCAGTACCTTTTTTTTTTGTAATACCTCCTTTGCAATTTTTTTCTTTTCTGACTCTTTTCTCCTCTTCTCGGCTTTTTGCAACTTCACTTTTCTGCTTCAAGTTTTCGAGCCCTCGCTTTACCTGCCTGCAGGAACAAATTCATCACAAGTTACACGCCTTGTTAGGTTAACTGATGTCTTCCTTTTCTTTGCCACATGCTACACAAGTGGTGGCTGCAATTGCACATCTTCAGAGATGCATGGGACAATGAAGATTGTGGCTGCAATGGTACATCTCCAGAGGTGGAAGGTATAAGATCAATGTTACTAGCACATGATGTGGCCAAAAATCCATTGATAATAAAAGTAATTGTTAACGAAATGAACTATTTGCAGGGGCAACAAGAGTGCTGGTAGGAAAAGCAATGATCACAACAATGTTACGTGCTGGTTGAGCCATATGAGATGTTGACAAATTGTTCGCATTTGCATCAATATTAGTTGCTTCACAAAAACAACATTGGTTTAAAATTAATAGTAGCTTAGCTGCTAAATGAACTACCTTCATGCATAGCTTCGGGAATATCAACTGTAGGCATATTGTTTGCATTTCGACAAGCCATGAGATGTTGATGTTGTTGCGCAATTAGTATTTGTGGCTAAACCAGTTCCTTCCATAGTATTTGTTGCTATACCATTTCTTGCCACCATGACATTCCCATTAGCTTGTAAAATAAGCTTGTTGAATGGGTGGATCCCCATGGCCCTAAAACTGCTCTTGATATTTTGTGTTAAAGCATCTCAAATAGCTTTCCATATCATTGATGCTAAATCTTCTTTCTGAGGTTCAACGTTCTTATTCACAGGCATATATTTGCCTTTCATTCTTTTGAATGCTATTCTAAAAGGGCTATAGCATGATACGTCTAAGGGCTAGAGCTTGTGACTTGTATATGGTGGAAGGACAAATAAAGGCAAGCCTATAATCCTTGCTGCCTCAATCACCTCATGACTAGCATGCTCATCCAAAATTAATAGGTGTGGGTTATCAAATGACACTCCAATCCGTACATTTTCGCGAAACGATTACTCACCCATTGCTTCAAGAGGTCTTTTGTTCCATACTTCTTCCTGGACTGCCATGGATGCTCCTTGCTCGCAACCCATAATATGATTTGCTCTAATTCTTTTGTCTTTAGGATCAAATGGGGTGCAGCATTGCAACAACATAAAGTGATGACCCATTCTCTATTTCGCATGACAGTTTCGGATACACTTCTTGTGCCTTTCCTAGCAGCATGTGAGGAGTTATAAAAAAACTCCAAATTGCTCTTGTTAATAGCATTAACTCTTGCTAGATCTAGTGTCTCACAAGATCATAATGAAAGTTCTGGATGCCTTCTCTTAAAGCTTCTCAACCACTTGGTACTAGGAATGCCATTTTCGAATGCGATGGGCTTATCGACACATACCTCTGCTACTCTCTCTTTTAGAAGTGCTAATATCACATCATGACCTATCTGCCCGTTCTAAACACCAACTCACGATGTCATTTTCCTCTTCAAGTGTCAACATGCGAGGGCAGCATCTCTTCTTCAGGGGCAACCTTGCCATATAGCCACCCTCTTATAGTTGATCTTGGAATTTCGTACTCTCTAGATGCGTCTCCAATTGTGATCTCACCATCTTCTATCCTATTAATATCCTCAACCATAATCTGAAATATATAAAAAAGCATAGAATCTTTTTCATCATGCAAACATATAAATTCTTACTTATCATGCATTCTTGCTTATCTCTCTTGAATATCACAAAAAAATGGTTCATCGCGCAAAACGTATAAATATATGGTCATTTTGCTATGGTTTGCATATGATTGTGGTATTGTATTTCTATGAGGGTATGGTAGTCCTAATCTTTGGTTTGGACATGCATGCCTATGCCCATACATGTATGTGAGACAACTTTAAATCCAGTAAATCTCAAGTTTACATTAGCATGCCTTTGCATGCATTCAAGAAGTCAATCTCAATCTTCCATTCACATGCATTTGTGATTCCTTTGTTCTATATTACTCCTTTCTTTATGTCGCATGTTTTTTTTGCCATAGGAAGCTTACAGAAGATGAAGAAGGCATGGATTTGAGTAAATTGCATAGGGTTTTTTTTATTTCTATGATCAATCATATACATGCTTACTTTCTTTTGTGGCCACATAGGTCTTTTCACACGAGAGCCTTACCTTTTCTCTAGCGTCACAAAGCACCTAGGATTTTCAAAACCTCGTGCAATCTTTCATGTTCCCTTTTCTCCAAGATAATCAATTTCTCTTTGTTTTGAGGTTCTTGGCATATTTAGTTTCTCTTGAATTTGCATTATAGTGGGTTCAACTCTCATTCTTTGAATTTATTGATGTCTCTCGTCCTTATAATTCCATCACAACTATTTTGGTGTCGCACAAAACGTATAAATATACAACCATTTTGCTATGGTTTGCATATGATTGTGGTGTTATATTTGTATGAGGGTATGCTAATAGTACTTTCAGAGCGTGTGAAGTATTTCTAGTTAGTTTCCACTCAAAACCTATGGTTTTGACATGCACAGAGTGCATGCATACCATGAATACATGCAATGCTTGTATGTTGAGCCCCTCTTTTACTTTAAAATCGTGCAAGGCACATGCTTACTTTCTTTTTGTAATCGGTTCAATCCCATGAGTTCTAATGTTGCCATATAATTGTTTTGTTGTGGTGTAGCGGGAATGATCTTGAGCTAAGTCAAGCTGAGAGTAGCATCCTTCAAGCTCGAAGATATGAAGATCGACCCAATGAATCATTTGAATGCCTACTATTGGTTTATCAAGGTGCAAACCAAGCTCGGAGAGAAAGGTTTATGGGGAATAGTCTCCAGAGAAGAACCTATGCCAGTGGTTCAAAAAGGGGAAACAACTGCTGCAATGCCTACTGCAGCGCAGGTTGTCAAGGGAGAGGATGCAACAACTCGCAGAAATTGAGAAGAATAATCTTGCAAAGTGGTTGCAAAAGGACTGGATGACCAAGAGTCGCATTTTGAAGTACCTAGACGATACTCTTGTGCCTCAAATAAGGTGGGGTGCCCAGTGTTGGCTCACTTTGTGGCATTCCATCGAGAAACCTGACCCAAAATTCTAATCTGTCAATAAAAAATATATGGTCATGTGCTCTAAATCCAGACCTATCTAACAGTATAAATCATGCAACAATTTGAGTTACCTAGTGACAGTAGTAGCGTGTCAAAGTAGAGGGGGTCAGGGCCACCTATTGGTGATAGTGGTCACGAGTTGGCCCATTTAGTTAGTGATGTCCAGAACTCCAAGTTGGTGCACAAATAAACTCTGACTAGAGAGATGAGGATAGCACTTTAGCATACCACAAACAATGTAGTGGCCTTGGTCATACACCACTGTTTGCCCATAACAACACATATAAATGCAAGCATCAGTTACAAAAGCCATGGAATCTGTTAAAAGGGACTAAAGGATTTGAATCTTCATGACATTTTCATGTCATTCCCATGGTCCCCCTGCAGCAAACCGTGCACACACTATTAGTATGGGGGAGCAAGGATTCAGAGATATTTGTTCACAAGTTGTTTCCACAATCCTGCTCTCCAGATAAAGAAGGTTGCAAAATGAAATAAGATGAAGGTATTTACCTCCTCAAATGCAATGCAGCTTGCCATTAGTGTTCAATTCTAACATCGATAAATATGTTACGTTTTCTAGAAGTTACATGTCTATTAATACAAGAGAAGTTAATACAATATCTACTTATGTCTTCCAAGTTCTGAGCTTGCAACCAAATTCTAAAATGACAAACACGTTAGAGCTACATTGAAGGCATGTTGCAATGATAAATTCCTCATTATACCATGGAAATGTACAAAAAGCAATGCATATCAATGCAATGTAGTTAGTGGCATTATAAAAACTACATATACAAAATTCCATGCACATCCATTGTGGCTACTAGCTCATGCTAGTGCCTCATTGTAGAACACATTCAAAGGTCTGCTCCTTCTTATCCCAGGTTTCTCCTCTTCACTATCATCCACTTGCCCTTGGAGAGTGCAAGTGACATTATCCACATCCATCTCATGTGGCCGACTATCTATGAAGCCTTCACTTGAAGGCTGAATAGAGCACCTTTGATCATTCCAAGAGAGCTTGCCCTCTTCACAATGATCCTCCTCAAAGTGATCTTGCACCTCAAAAAATCTGTCCCCTTCGTCGATCATGCAAATGTCATCCTCAATGTTAATTGGGATGAACCCTTTGCGCTTCAAAATCCTAATTCTAATCTTTGCTCTTGCCTCTCTAACAAATTGAGACAATGGTTTAGGAGGGCCAAAGAGATCATGAGTAGCATACTTGCACTTGCCCTCGTCATTAAACAACATGGACCTCCAACTTGCTGGCTGCAATTCATAATTAGTGTCAAACAGTTTCTGAGCCTCTTTGGTTGCCTTGTTGGCAGCCTTGCTGGCCATTGCATCAGCCTTTGCCATAGCTTTAAGTGCATGCAACCTCTTCTTATGTTTAACACTCTCCAACCTCAATCTTTCTGCTTCCTCAGCCCTTCTCTGATGCTCTAGCTTGGCAGCAAGAACATCATCACTACTTACAAGGAGCATCTGCTGCAAGGTTAAGCCCTAGAATTCTTTCTCCTCACGGGTAACTTCTCTACTGGAACATGTGCAGCAATCTGTTCCATATAAATTGCTGCTTGTTCATCATCAAGAGGATCTTGATACCCATTTAGAGGGCATGTAACAGCTGGGATAGGGATGTCAGGTGGCAGCATTTCAGAATTTAAGTTGGCAATTGGGATAGGGAGGGGGTCAAGTGCCTCTTCCTCAACAAGATCCTCTTCTCCATCTCCAGAATCATTAGGATGTTTTCAGCATTAGCATCAGCCATCCTATCAGCAATTTCAGTTGGTTTAACTTTCATGAACATGAAAGACCAGATCCATGTCTTCTCAAAGCCAGCCTTGATATTATCAGCTGTAATAGAGAGGCACAGGGTTTTGGAGACCATACCAACCATGTCAGCCCTGTTGGGATCCTTGGGTACCTTCTGGTCCATCCGTGTCCTCTTAAATTGTTCTGCACCACCACAACAAAAACGTATTAGCAACCATAACAGTGTGAATACAAAAGGCAGTAGTTAGACATCCAAAGGCATACTTTAAATGGACCCAAGATATGTCCAAAGTTTGTAGTACATAGCTAGTAATGGGGAGGTAATTGCAGAATATGCAAGCCAATATCTCGTGCATGTTCAATCACATTCAAGTTGACATATGAACCATGTTCATCACAGATTTAAGGAGATGTGGTCTAGTCTGGCTAGCTCCAGTAGGGACCTTGTACTTGAAGTGGTCAATCCAGTTGGCAAAGAGAGCATCAGTTACCCAAGCACTGACATGGTAGCACCTGGCTCACATCCCGCAAGGAGGTCCCAATCTTTCATAATATTACCCTTAAAAAGATAGAAGGAATTTACCACCAGATGCATTTATGCACACTAGAGCAGTGATCCATTGCCCACTTTTTGGCATATTATGAAATACCTCTTGCTACTCTCCTTTTGCAAGAATTCTTACTCATTTTTTTCTCCAGCCATGATGCCAGTTTCATCAAAATTCTAGACTCTATCAGGGGTCAGTTGCAACTCATCAATTATGTTTCTTAGATTGGTATAAAAGGCAAGCAGGTTATCTCTATTCAATGGTCTCACTCTTTGTATGTCTAATGTCTCAAGACTCCTCAAATTCACACTCAGGTGCTTCCTTTTGAAGGCCCTCCACCATGATCTTCCAGATATGCAATCCTTCCAAAGGGTTATTCTATCTGTAGCAAGCTCACCAGCCTTCTTACAAAGGCCATCAATGGTTACCCCTCTCCCCTCATTTGCTCGAGAATGAACCCAAGCCACAAGTTCAACCTCCTCCTCTAAATTAAGGTATTTAGTTCTAGCTCCAAGTTTATTTCTGCTCCTACCATAAAGCCAATTCTTTAAAGTACTAGTAGGACCGAAATGTATAGCAGCACTTCTAATGCGCATGCTTCTATCATCGAATGGATCTTGAGCACTCTTCATTTGTTCCATTGTCCACTGCTCCCTCTTTTGGCATCTTATCCTTTTGTTGCCAACAAGATTGGGATTATGTGCAATCTCCTCATCGAGTTCTAGCATAACAGGTCCAATGATTGTCCTCCACTTCTTAGTCTTGAAAGGAGGAGCACACTCCTCAGCCCTGCCTACAACAAGGCCCCTTCTTAATTCCATGGAAAATGAGACAAATCAATGGTCCAGAATGCAATAACAGACAAGAAATAGAACAGACAAAGTAGAGCAAGGACTAATCCTTGCATAACACGTTTAAATAGAAAGACCGAATAGATAAGGAGGCAACATCTCTTGATTCCAGCAGGCTAAATACAAGTTCAAATCTCCCTCTAAAGCTTGCATGCAAATCTGAAACACATATCTCATGGTGGGAGATGTATCCAACTCAATGATTTGGTAACCATGTGAGGGCTAGATTGAATCTGATCATGAATTGCATGCAAGAATTGAGGCGCCAGATGCTAGAAATAAAGCACCAAAGCTTTTCCTGGCTCAAAATCTCTTGCATGCAGGGAGCCATCAAGTAGCCACATGGAATTCAAGAAGGGATTAAGGTGCGCCATCCTAAAGCAGCATGGATTTCGGCCACTTTCGAAGAGTCTTCAATTTGTTGTAATGCACCATTGGCCACAAATAGGGTTCTAACTCCAGTTTTGCATGCGCCATTTTGGTCCCTCCATAAACCTAAAAGCGTGCCCACTGATCAATAGTCCTTAATTTGGATTGTGCCAAAACCGGCCCCTGAATCAATACTGGGCACCCCATCTTAGCAGAAGCAGGCACTGCTAAGGAAGCATGGGAGCAGCTGGAGCCCTCCTACAAAAGAGGCACTTCTCTACTCAAGCAAATTTGTACAGTATAGTGTTCGACACAAAACTAAAAAACTATACATCAATAGAAGAATACATTGGAATTATCAGGCAGGCATTCAAGCAGTTACAGGGTATGAAAAAGGCACTTGATAACAATGTCATAGTACGAGCTCTGCTTATTAGTCTTCCTAGAAGTTAAAACAATGTGTGTTGTTGGATCTCAATAAAAAGTAGACCTTGAATGGGCATGCCAGCAATTCCTGCTTGAGGAGAGGAACCAGGGAGAACAAAAGCATCTCACTGCCAAAGATACTCAAGCATTTGTTGGGAATAAAGAGGAGAATTGAAAATGCGTCAATTGCATCAAATATGGGCACATATGCAAAGACTATCTTGAACTTGATAAAAGAAAATCAAAGCAAGGCCATAAAAGAATAGATAAAGAAAAGGAGAAGGCAAAAGGGCAATCAAAAAGATATAAAGAAGACTTCAGAGCTCACAAAACAAGCAGAAATAGTAGCAATACAAAAAAGGACACGGGATCTGAGACTGAGAGTGACTTTGTTGTGTCAACCAGCAGGGCATTCTTCGCTTGTGCCACCAACAATCCGAACTCTATAAGTGGTAACCTTATTGCAAAAGTACTGCATATAGTTCAATGGATATTCTGGTTGGTCTTTAGTTGCATTGCATTTTTCAAAAGGAGGCTTGCAGATGCAACAGCATCTTGCCTTAGTGCTTCTGATCAAGGATTTGTGGTTCACGATTCAGATCAGCAATGTGGCATTCAAGCTCGAGCTCCCTCCAGTTGTTCGGCTCCATCCAGTGTTTCATGTCTCTCTATTAGAGCCCTACACAGTTAATACTTTCCCGGATCGCATTCCTCCGCTGCCACCACCAGTAGAAATTAACGATCATGAGGAGTTTGAGGTTCGAGAGATTCTGGACTCCAAGTTTCTTCGTCGGCGATTGTATTACTTTGTCAATTGGGAAGGTTACTCACTAAGTGATAGAACCTGGAGCCTATCGAGAATCTGACTCATGCTCCTGATAAAATTGCGGAGTTTCACCGACGTTACCCATACAAGTTTGGGTACTCCGGCCCCAGCTCCGAGGACTCGTCGCCGTCGTAGGAGGGGGATGGTGTGACGACCGTACGGATATTTGTGTCATATATTACACTCGTATTTACAAAAGATAGTCATCACACGGATGCAAAAAGGGTAATTGCACAAGACAAGATTTGAACTTTAAGCAAGTCACACACTTTTGCCAAGTGCTCTGCCAATATTTGTTGAAAACATTCCCTCACGTCTCTCTCATATGCAGGGATGTTTCCGAGAGGTTCTAGAATATTCTAGAACCTACATGCATGCATGACACTTAGCGTGATCTCATCCATTGGAGTGGCACGATCCTGGCCGTCAACCTAGATATATAAGGAGGCACCTCCTTCTCGTCGAACCATTCCAGTTCAATGCCAGTATTGAGTCTTCTAAGCATCTGTCTCGTGTTCCTGCTTGCCTTTGGGCCATTATACTCTTGATTCCTATTCATATATTAGATTCCTTGTCGATCTTGACATATTTCTCCCATATTTTCCATGTATTTTCCTTGATTTTTGCGTAGGTTCATGACAAGTGCCAATTTGTCACTGCCATTAGAAGCTTTAACCTCTTCTTTTATCCATCTTTGAGATTTTGTAACAATTAATATTCCATCAATGATTCTGAAGGTAGCCCAATCACAGGTTTAAACAACCCCAATGACCTGTTGTCTTGCAAGGTCCTGGAAACCAATATCTCTATTTGACTAGGAGATAGAGAACTGGCTTCATTTCTAAAGCATTCAACAATCTTTTCTACCCTTTTCCTGATTTGTTTTGTGATGTACTTTGATTATGATGTATCATTCTTGCTGTTGACAATATCACTCTCTGTCATTCCATTCAGAGTACCTTGTTCAACTATTTTCTGCTTCTCTTTGTCAATTTCAATATCACCGTCCTTATTTTGGATATCAATCTAAGTCATTTCGTTCATATTTTGATTTTCTTGTGCCATGTTCCTATTGCTATGAAAACTGATATGCATGCAAAATTCGACAAGAATTTGAAAGCCCTTTCTTGGTTTTAGATTCTTAAACCATAAATTGGAGGGAATTTGCTTGCTTGGGGACGGATTGGAGGATATTTGCTTGGATCGGAGGGAATCCAGTGGCTACATGAAGTGATCGTTGGCCACTTCACGTCATGATGACAAACAACCAAATATATTCTTTTTTTAAATATATACGACAAGCACATGACCTCCTACCACACAATCAAAATTACATAAAAAAACACGTTTTCCAGTGCAAAATAGTATATGAATTTAGAACTAATGTATGATACCCTAGTGTGTTTTTACCCCCTGCAACGTTAACCGTGTACCCATCTGTCTATGAAAAAGCACGGACTCATTGCCTCAATTCGCAGAGGTGCACGTCGTCTCCGCATTGAGATATAAAGATGGATTGGGAAACCACAGTAGGACAGACTTTGTAGATACTGTTAAATGGGGGCCATTGAAGATAAATGCCATACCCTGTGATTGCCAGGTTCTTGAAGGGTTTGTGTTTTGGGGGCCGAGTTTTGGTCTTTTGCACTTGCTATGCGGCCGAATTCGACAATTCAGAACGAAAGCAAGGGGGAACTGATTGAATGGAGTTTGGATCTGTTCTCCTCCCGATGTCGGAATTAGAAGTCAAGGGCCGCTTTTGCAATAGCAAGCCATTCATAAATTCGTAATTAATACATAGTACGAAATTAAATTCTATTTTTTTATCAGTTAGCTTCCTAAGTCATCCTAAGCCGATTTTCCGAATTTTTGGATAAGGTTTAGATTAAATAATTAGCATTAGAATGGTTCGAGCAGCGTGTTGTTGGAAATCTAAGCTGGCATCCTTCCCCAAGTCAAACAAGGCCAGGACATTGCATGGCCGCCTCACCAGAGGGGAGAGCCCGGATCCCAGGAGGCCGGCCCCAAAAACGTTCCCGAGGTAGCCTTTCCTGGCAGCTGTCCCCCATTGGGCCATACGGTAATGACCATCCTCTCGGAGCTCGATTCCCCTATTTGACTATTGAATCCTCCGTTCAAGGGCTCTGCTTCGAGCAGTCCAAAAAAATACAAGATTGGTCTGGGAGAACTTATCAAACTGCAAAGCGTCATGTGGGCGACCGTGTAGAAACCGAAGTATTTTGTCATTCGGGCATTGCAGAGACTCCCAAATGGCGATTCAAATTTGCCACATCGTTCGAAATGATGAAATTACTCTAAGGACTAAGTTATACCATCCATTTTGCAAAAGACAGAAACAATTACGCCTTACATGGCAGTATTCAGCATCCACCTCCTAGGCCAATTGACTACGAGTGTGTTGGGACATGAGCTACTTTGGCGCTTCTTGGAGAAGAGGTGGTCCTTTGGCCACAAAACTTGGTCCCAGGGCAATGTCGACATTCTGAGTCCATTAGCAGAGCCGAATCACGGTTCTAGAGAGGGAATGTGGCATGTCCATCACTAGGGCCTTCGAGAGAGGACTTTTTGGGCAAGCTGCTTCTGCGGGGTTTTTAAGATCCCTTCTCTGGCAGCAACACCTCCCTCTATATCAAGACACCGCGCAAGGTCCTTGTCGAATCTGACAAGGATAAGGCCTTCGAAACAAAAACCCTGTGAGTTGCCAGGCTCTTGAAGGGTTTGCATTTTGGGGGCCGAGTTTTGGTCCTTTGCAATTGGGATGTAGCTGAGAGGTTACAATTGAGAATATAAAGCAAGAGGAACTGACGAAATGAAGTTTGGATCTGCTATCCTCCCAATGTGGCAATTAGATATCAATCGCTTTTGTAGTAGCAAGACATTCATAAATTCGTAATTCTAGGAAAAGGTCCTTATGCACAAATGTCATCATCCGATGTGGCGATGAATGACTCTTCAAAAATCAAGGTGGAAAGCGTCCACAAAACTAAAGAGACCATCAACCATGGAAGAGGCAGAGCAAAAGGAGCAAATTGGATAAAGGCCATAGAAATTCTATTAGAAATAGAAGTGTGAGAGGAACAAATCTGGCAATTGAAATACATGAATAAACTGCAATAAGATTGACATTTTATCTGAGCTGAATCTGTGCTGTTGTATGGAGTTTCCCTACTGTTATTCTTCCATTCAGGTGTTGTGTTTTCTGGTATCATTCAGATGGATTGGACTCAAGAAGTACTCATTCCTCATGGATCATTGGTGCTTCCGGAGATCCGATCCCCAAACAATAATTGGATCTTGCTTGCCTTTGACTTTGCTTTGCATCCTAGCCGCCATCAGTGGTGATCATTGTCTTTGCTATTTTCTTTAACCGATTCGTCAATTCCTTTGCTGGGTTGTGATGTTCCCAGACCTTCTCTGGCAGACCTTCCTCCGCCTGCACACGACCTTGTCCATACCCTGACTACACCGCACTGTCAGATCCGGCTGGTTTGCAAACCGTTGAGGCGGTCCGACCTCCAAACGGCCACCGGATTTCATCACAGGCTGCACCTGCATTTATTTTTGGCCTCGGATTTACTGGGTTACGGTTATCCCAACAATTCTGCCATATTATCTAGGGTTTCCAGTGCCCGGCATTTCTTACTTCATTTTTTTTATTAAAAGTCTATTCTTTTATAATGGTTTGCTAGATTCTAAGGCAATTTTTTGGTTTTGTATTAGGTGTGGGGCTTGTGTGGGTTGTGATTTGTGATAGGATTGGTGATTTGTGTCGGTATGAAATATGTCAGTCATGTTCCCATATTTTTGTTGTTGTCACCTTGCTATATGGTTTGCTAGGTTATAGGGCATTACATTTGTCTTAATTGTGGAGCTGGGGGGCTGATGTGGGGTGTAGGATCTTAAAGGGGCTTGGTTGATTTGTGTCTGTGTGTAGTGGGTCGGCCTTGTTCCCGTGATTCGTCATCTTGCGTGGTCCCTCCTCCCCCTCCCCCCCTCCCTCTCCCCCCTTTTTTGTTTTAGTTGATGTTTATTCATGGTCGGTTGTTGGCATGTGGGTTGTTTAGTTTGCAGTTGGGCGTGAGCTTAGCATCTACTTGCGGGTCCTTCTAGTTGTTTGGGTTGGTCTTGACATGAGTCGTAGGTTGTGCACGCAATTTGGGTTATTTCTTGTTTTTGTCCTTTCATGTTTGTGCCTTTTGCCTATGGTATGCTGTTATGTAGGGATTTTTTCATGTTAGTTATTTGGTATTTGGTTCCATTATGTTGGTATGGTCCCATCTTGAGATTGGGCTACGTTTTTTATTTTTGTGAGAGGTGCCTTCTGCTTGGTTTGGGCATGTCATGGTTTATGAGGAGCTTTCAGTGGTTTGCATGAATTGTTCTGGTTTTTCATGTACCTTTCTTTTATTCTCACCACTTTCATTGCAATTTTCTTACTCTTCCCTTTTGCAGGTTGTGAACCCAACCTTCGCTTTGCTTTCAATCTCAACCATTGTTTTGGTCCCTTGACCGTGTGCCTCCTTCTTCCTCATCTTCTTTTATGTCAGGCTGCCTATGGTTTTCTCCTTACCTGGATGGTGACATCAAGCAGGAGGATTTTTGCATTGAATTTTATCGTGGCCCCATCAGCTTCGAGCTGACCTTTGAGCTTGAAATCCCTAACACGGTGTATTTTCGTCTGGGGTATATGGTAGTCGCTCTGCATTGGTGGGGCCATAGCAGCCATGCAATGTTCCTTGAGATTGCTTTCCACTAATATTGAGATTTCTTTCCATTAGTATTGCAAAATCGATTTCTTCGTGCTGGGACCTATGGCATTTAACCTATTACAAGCATTTTAAGCTTTATACAAAAAATTATACTACAATCTAACTTACTTAATTACATTTTCATATCATGACACGATCAAATTACAGAGAAAAGAACTTATATATATGAAAGAAAGTCAAGTACATTGAAAAACTTTATCTAATTATAAAATTTGAGGCCTCAGGGTCTCTCTTTGCGGATTCTCCGTGCCAAATGCAGGTCCTTGGGCATAACGGTTACCCGCTTGGCGTGGATGGCGCAAAGATTCCCTTCCTCAAAGAGCTGAATTAGCTCTGCCTCTGCTGCCTCCTGCAGGGCCCGGGTGGTTAGGGGTGTTACCCGATAATCAATCCGGAACTCCTGCATGATCTCCCGGAGGAGCTGCTCGAACGGCGCCTTCCGGATTAGGAGATTAGTACACTGTTGAAAGTGTCTAATCTCCCGGAAAACTCTGGCGTGCCGAGAGTTAGGTCCGTGGTGGACCTTCTTCGGCTTCTCCGGCCTGGGTGGCGGCGGCTTCGGCTGGTTCTTCGGCCTGCCTCCCTTGACGTACTTCTTCACATTCTGCTTACAATACCAATCATTAAACCTTGTCTAGCGACGGAGGTACTCCTGGTACACCTTCATCCGGCGTTTGGATTCGCGATCCTGCCGGAGCGCGAATTTATGCTCGCCCACCGTCTGCTTCTTCACTACCTTAGGTGGCTTGGGCAACTTAGGGTAGGGTGGGCGTGCATTGGGGTCTGAAGATTCCCCAACGTCTTGGGCCTGCTCCTCCTCTTCATCTTCCTCCTCCTCGTCCCCATCTCCTTCCTCCTCTTCTTCGTCCTCCTCCTCGCGTGGGCGAGGTTCTTCAATGGTGATGGTGCCCCGTGGCTTGTCCCTCCTCGCCTTCTTCCTCCTCTCCTTCTCCTTCTGCTCCCTCTCCCTTTTTCTTCCATGTCTTCGTTTCCTCGACCCTCCTTCATTTCTCCTTCCCTTCTTCTTTTTGCTTTGAAGAAGGGGTTGTCATGAACCGGGCAAGATCGGGCTGGCTTCTTTGCTAATCTTAAGTGGTGCTCCTCCTGCAGTCCTCCTCCTGGTGCTCCTCCTCTTCGTCAGTCGGGGCCCAAGGTGGCGTGTTTCGTCGGTTCGCTGAGTGCCTCCCGATGAAGAGCTGCTGCTGCTGCTGTGGGGCTCCTCCTGCGAAGCATGGAAGGTTTCGTCTGTCGAGGACGACGACTCCTCATCTGGCCTCGACCGGAGGTGCTCTAGTACCTGCTTGCCGTGGCCTCCAGCTGCTGCTGCCGCCATCGAAGGTGAGCTCCTTAGGCCAGTCTTTCTATAGGTTTGTTTCGTTCTCGCCATATCTTACGGATAGGGAAACTGATGACGTAAGGCTGATCAAGAGAGAGAAGGTAGAAGACAAGGTTGGGGGGAAATGAGGTGGCAAGAAGATATTTCAAAAGGAAGATGCTCTAGGGAATATTCCCCTACCATTAATAGGTCTAATAATTAGCCCCGCCCCCCATTAATTACTCCAATATACTTAATTATTAGTATATACTTAATGCTGTATTATACTATAATTTCGAATTTTTCCTAATGGTTTGAAGTGTTAATTATGAATTTGCGCCATTTTTCACCCAGGTCTCGGATTGCCACGATTCTTCGACCCTTTTTAGGTGAAATCTGATGCTGATTCATAATTTTCACTCCAATTTTACTAGAATGTTAATTTGACTCATTCTTTTTCCTTCATCTAACAACTTAGCCTATTCTTACGGACCCACTACTTAAGAGAAAAATTTTTCCCCTATTTTCGAGGTTCCATGGTGGAAATTTTCATTTCGCACCCTATTAGGCCTGTTAGACTACTTTCAAGGATATGGTCAGTGCTAGTTCTTGGTCAACCAAGAACATTGCTCTGATACCATTGTGACGCTCCCTGCTAAATATACGGCGCCCAGCCGTACACTCCGCAGGAAATCCCCCATCCGGTCCTTCGACCGCACGGGCCCTCCGTCTATCCCGCACTCTGGGGTGACCCTAGTGCGGGAAGGGGACACGAAGGTTTCTTGCGCGCCCTTTCCCTATGGGCTCCTATCACGGCGGAAGCATAAACATCGTCAGAACTAGCAATAATAATACATCATGCTACCTCGATGGGTAGCTCATCCACATATCCATATCTGCAAAGAAGATAATCGTATGCCATAAAACATGAGAGCTCCTACCCGTGGCTCTGACTCATGAGGAGGTCGACTGACTGGATAGGCCTCAAGATAGAGCAGACCGAGTCATAACAATGGCGGGGCTGGCTATAGACAATAGCTAGGGTTGACCATTCCATCCGCCCCTCCTGTGCATACTTCGTAGAATGAGCTAGATCGGGCTCTGGCATGACTCTAGCCTTCCGGATACGCAATCCCATGGTATCACCCATCGGGACTACTCTAGGTTGCATCTTCCTGGTCCGTTGAGGCAGGAAGGGTTGCATCTCCCCTTGAGGAGGTCCGTTGAGGAGGTTCCACGGGCGGCTAGAGAATCGTGGCGACACACGATTCGTCCCTGACTTACCTCCCCAAACAAGAGCCAAGCCAACACTTGCAACTTTTGAGAGACAGGGCGAACCATTGCCCCAGGAGGTGTCAGACCCATGCTCGGCCCACACGAAGTGACCGACCATAAGCCTAGCCCACTATGGGATCCCCAGTAGCCACGCTCAGCAGGGATCCTCCCTATGTATTGCCTCTAGCCCTGTTGTGTGGTGCTGAGTCACATCATAGCTCCCATAGCCCGGTGGGTTCCTATGCACAGGCCGCATAATAATAGGAACTAAAGGGTCTAACTAGGAGCATTACTAAGTAAGGCTACTAGGTCTCTACCCCCCTTTCCAATACAAGAGGAGCAAACATGATCAACCATCATCATATCTCATCATATCATGGTAAACATCATAAGAACATCTTAACCTAATCATACATATCTAACTTACAGTTAGGGTTCCTTGATTAGGGTTCAAGATGTTCAACAAGGGTTCTAGGATGGCTCTACTCTAGATACAACATACAGACCCATCTGGAGTGCTAACTTCTAGATGAACTACTATGAACTCTACTCCACCTACCTGCTCCAGAAGCACCCCCTCCTAATCCTGGCGTCTCCATGCTCCTTGACGTGGTCGAAGCCGTGCTCCCTCCAAGATCGTGCACACACTTCGGGGGCTGCTACACCAGGCTATGCTACGACGAACGATGCTCGAAACGGAGTTTCGAGTGCGTAGATGAGTCTCCAGGTGCTAGGGTCAGAAAAAGAGGTCTAGGGTTAGGGTTTGAGCCAATATAGGTTAGGGTCCACTAGGATGCCACGTGGCACCAATGGGGTGGGGCCGTGTGGCGGTTTGCCCAATAGGATAAGGCCATGAGGAAATGGGCCTTATCCTAAGGTTATCTAAGTTAAGCATTTAACTTAGATGTGCACCCCTTGCCACTTCCTAAGGTATACAAGGCTACTAAGATAGACTTGTATAGTGACGGGTCCAGGATTATACGTATTTATGGCATATATTCCCCAGGAACGTCACAAACTGCAATGAGTTGGAACTAGAGCTAGAACCAGCAAATCGAAATGATCTAGTACGCTAATCAATCTGTGGGTTATGTAGCTTGATCCAAGGCAGACCCAAGACTACTGGCGCATGTGGGCTAGCGAGGAGATTGAAGGAAATGCTACAAGAAGCTCCCCCGAACAAAACCTGAAGAGGCGCAGTACATTCTGTGACTGCATCCGAGAAGATCTCTCGTCCATCAATCACTTCGACAGAGCTAGGATGCTCAACCTTGCTTCTAGGGATGACGTGCTACTGGCGAACGCACTATCTATAAAGCAAGTATTTGCACCACAATCAAGTTGCACCAACGCTTCCAACCTTCCAACCTCTGATTTCAATGACATAGAGATGAAAAATGCCTTACTGACCTTATCCGATGGAATAAACATGTCAAGAAGTGTGGAAGGAGTCTGAGAAAAGGCGGCCAGCCGACGAGAGACTCTTTCTAGTGGGACCAGCCCCTGAAGTTTTCTGACTGATTTGGGTGCTTCACAAGGCATCGACGAGCAATATGACCAGCTCCTCCACAGTAGAGGCAAAGATTGGCCTCTCTTCGACGCTGCTTCTCAGCGGCAGATAAGGGTCCTCGAACTGCCCGATCAAGCTGCATAGGCTCAGGTTTGGACTTGCTGGATTCCACAGATGAGACTGGGGCAGGTGTAGCTACAGGTGCTTGTATGATTTGGAAAAACCTAACGACGTCTCTCTTGCCTACGTTCGAAGAGTCAATTATCACAGCGAACTGCAAATCTGATGGCCTCTTCCAAGTTTTGAGGGTCCTCCATAGACAACAACATATCTTTGACATCCTCACGTAACCTCCTTCGAAAACAATCTCGAAGTGCAACATCATCCCAGGTTGTATCTAAGCAATTTGGCGAAATTTTGATGCATATATTGAAGCTGGACGAGAGCCTTGCCTTAGATTGCAAATTTTTGTGAAATGTGCTTTGACGATCCGTGTCTCCAAAGAATGCCTCAAGCTCCGCAGTGAAAGAAGAAAAATCTTGCAATTCTGGGGCTCCTTTCTCCAATAAGGGAGCAAGCCAACTTAGAGATGGCCCTGTGAGAAGAGAACCAATCATCCCAACTTGCTCATGTGCCGTGGGATATCTATGGGGATGGAGCTGGATCACAAGCCTGATCTGATTCAAAAAACCACGAAGCTTGGATCGAGTGCCATCAAACTTCTCTGGCAGGCTAATCTTAGGCTCTGATAGCCGCAATCCAGAACTAGTAGCGGATTCATGTGAAGCAACAAGTTCCTTAAACTCTTTATTGTCCAACTGCAACTGCTGGCATTGAACAAGCTGCTAGACCTGCTATAAGAAAGTCAAAACCTCCTCCATAGATATAAAATCACCAAATATGAGCAAAAAAAATGCTTAGGATCAGAGCAGGCAAGAACCGATAAGGGATTCCAATTCCGACTGTCATAAACCTATGCAAAAACAAGGAAAATACGTGGGAAATACACAAGAAATATGGGAGGAATATGCCAAGATTGGCAAAGAATCTGATATATGACAGGAATCAAGAGTACAATGGCCCGAAGGCAAGCAGGAACATGAGACATATGTCTAGAAGGCTCAAGGCTGGCTCGATTAAGGAAGTGCCTCCTTATATATCTAGGCAGACGGTCAAGATCGTGCCACTCCAATGGATGAGATCACGCCAAGTGTCGTGCGTGCATGTAGGTTTTAGAATATTCTAGAACCTCCGGGAAATATTCTCGCATATGAAAAAGATGTGAGGGAATGTCTTCAACAAATATTGGTAGCGCACTTGGCAAAGATGTGTAATTTGCAACTAGAAGGTTGCAAGTTCAAACCATGTCTTTGCAACTACCTTTTTGCATCCGTGCATTAGAGGTAATTTGAGATCTCATTTTGTCCCATTAAGGGATGCTTAAAAAGCCACATCAGCTTTTTAAACTGTCCAATAAGAGAAGAGCTCCAGTGTATTTTATTCCAGTATTATGTGGCAGCAGTAATTAATGCAGTTCTAACTAACTTTTGCAGTGTCATTTTTCTACTATAACTTTTGATCAAAAACTCCGATTCGAACACTATTTGTGGCAATGGATTCGTCTCCTCAAGATCTTTCTAATGACAATCCATTGTTATATCTTTTGGGATGTAAATATATAAGAAAAGAGCAAAAAACCATATTTTTTAAGGTTAACACATATGGCTTGTATTGAAATACATCATAACCATATATCACTTGAAAGATCTTTTCATTCTGCATCTAATGCAACAAACGCCGCAGCATTTTCATGAGTAGATCAAAAGTTATAGGGAAAAAACGACATCAATGAAGTTGTTAATGCTGCATTAATTGCAGTTTGATGTAGAGTACTCATTCTATTGGAGGATTCTTATGGGGACAAAAAGAGATCTCAAATTACCTCTAATGTGACGACCATCTTTTGTACATACGAGTATATAATGACACAAATATCAGTAGTCAATCACTCTATTTTATCCATGACTGTTGGGAAGAAGGGGAATCGACGCAAAAAGGAGTTGCTATAGAAATGTTACACTGCCATCCTCGAAATTTGTCATATGCTGTAGGCAGAAGAAAGAGGATGAAAATTGCAGCTCCAACTATCTGGACATTAGCAGGCAGAAAGAGAAGATCTGATTGTTTGGACGAAGATACAAAGCAATTAGTCATCCAATTTTGGTTAAACAACACCAAGGTTTCACTTAAATACGCGGATGTAAGAAAGAAAAGACATTAGGCAATTCAGTTTCTTGGTATATCGCAGGTATTTCATTCTTTGCTATATGGAAGGAAGGAAGGAAGGAAGGAAGGAAGGAAGGAAGGAAGTAAGTATATTTTAACGTCCACGGAGACCAAATGGCCTATGAGACGGTTTTACAATATAGCGGAAAGTTTCCAAACACAAAATAAAACCACAGAAACCCTGAAATGCTTTCTAATGATTGATCCCTCATGTATATGTTCACTTTTATTTGAATTTATAATATCTTCTTTGTTTTGATGTATGAAATGCTTTCTAACTTATCTATCATTTATGTATTCACTTTTATTTAGTTTTACATATGCAATCAACTTTGTTGGTCTGCTTACATTTATTGACCATTTATAATATACTAAATCTTCTTTGCTTATTTATGTAGCGACTCCATGTTTCATAACCAATGTAGATTAGATATTGCATAATATTGTGTCTTATACATGTCTATATAATACATACATTGTACTCAGACTTTCAGATACTATCTATGGACTTCAAGATTTACTCTGGAACATTGATATGCTCTAGGCTATAGTAATGTACCCACACTGCTACTTTATTATGCCACATATATTTAATGTATATGTGTCATGTGTATTATGTTGCCCTTATGTATATTTTAGGTGCATGTGAGTACATCTTAGTGCATTTGAGTACATTTTAGTACATTTTGACTCCTCATGTACTCAATTGCACATACAAAATCTTTAATTTAACTATTATGGTTTGAATGTACAGGCTGAGTTGTACCAGAACTTTATGGAGCAACACCCAGAGGCAGACATGGCATCAGATTCTTTGAATACCTCAAACCTAATTGTGTAAGGAAGCTGAAGGAAAGAAACACATGTTGTTGCGTCAATGAGTAAGTAGAGAACTTCAAGAAGGCATTTAATTCTATGAGGGCTAAGCTCCACATCAATTGTAGCTGCAATTGTGATGTTTGTGCTGCTAGCTAAAATAATGAAATTTGTCAGGTTCACAAGCATATATACTGTAATATGAGCACTCTATGGAGGAGTATGGTTTGTCCGAAACAGGATAGTGAAGAGTGGCACAAACTAAATTGTATTGCAAGTGATTGCAAGAACTGTGGTAAGCTAAACATTATCTTGCATCGAAAAGAAATTGAAAATGACATGGAAAATAAAGTCAATTGGCAAATATACTCTTATGTGGATGAGAAGTCTAAAAAAGGAGTCTCAAAAAGACACAGACTAGTGGACAAGACAACAAATGCACCTGTAATGCTAGATGCTATGTTTGGTCACATGAAAACATTTGTCCATCACAACTTTGCAGTTCACTGGCAAAGCAAATAATTCAGAAGATGTGTTCAAAAGTTGAGACATGATTCAATGATATCAGTGGTTGACTTTGCAAAATATTATACATTGAGGCCTTTCAAAGAGGTTCAGTCAGAGCATTGGAATGCAGACCAAATTACTATAATTGTGACGTCCCCTACTCCTTATACGATGCACACATCGTATCAGAAGGCGGAGCATTCCTCCTGACAGCCACACTGGCAGGGGCCCCCCAACCTGACACCACTCCTAGTGGAATGAGCCAGCAAGGGAAGAGTGGATGTGTCATTCACCCGTCTCCCTTCGGGTCGACCTAGCTGCGGAAGCGTGAATAAATATGAGCACATAATAACAATACATCAATATAATCACCTCGAAGGGTGAGCACATCATAATCATCACATATACAACAACATCAACATGAACAATAACAACAAAAGGGAATCCTACACAGGGCTCAGACTCCAGGGGGTTCAACTGACGGTTTGGGTCTCCAGAAGTCATTGCAGACAAAATTCATGACAAATGGATTTGGCTGGCATAAGAATATGGCTGTTGGGTAGTCCACTCCATCCGCCCCTCCTGTGCACACTTTGCAGAAGAGGTTGAAAAGTGTTGGGACCGGACCGTAGCCTGTCGGGTAGATAGCCAAGAGGGCTACTACTGGATTGCATCTCCCCAGTCTCGATGAGGCAGGAGGAGAGTCACCTCTCCTCCAGAGGCTTCCATGCCCAACACAAGTGGCTAGAGGGCCACTGCCCTTATTCTACTTGAACTTCATGGAGAGTGACGCATCACTCCAGAAGTGTCGAGCTCATGCCTTGCCCACACGCAGTGGCAAGCCATTAAGCCTAGCTCACAGGGATCCCTGGTAGGCTTTACACACCAGAGGGATCGTTTTGTGTTGGGACAAGTACCTCCTTGTTCTGCCAGTCTAGCCCCTCTACCCACAACCTGGTGGACTCCTGTGCACAGGCCGCATGTATTTGGAAACTAGTAGGCTGTCTAGGATCATCTACTATACAGGCTTTAGGCCTCTACCCCCCTTCCCAATACATGGAGGTCACAGAGTGAAATACTAACATCATCACAGAACTAAAATGAATAACAACATCTAATCTATCTACCTAAATATTCAGAGTGGGGTTCCTTTGTTAGGGCTTATGATCTCGGGATCTATAGGGCCTCTAAGGCTGAACTAACCTGCTAAACCAGCTCATTGCCAAGCTAAAAGACGGCTTTGCACAACAGAATGACCATTTACCTGGCACCTGGCTTGCTCCGGATCCTCGAAATGCGTCCATGCTCCTGATCCTGCTGAAGACTACTGCTGCTCGAAGATCTGTTGTGCAAGAGCGGCTTTGCAGAGCCTGGCAATGTGAATTCGAGTCCTGGTGTGGCCGAAATGGCTCAAAGGAACCCTAAATGCGAGAGAAGGAAATGAGCTCAAGGAAAACCCTAAATGCAAAGAGAATAAAAGGTTTAGGGTTTAAGGGGAAAGCCCTTATATAGAAACCCTTAGGGTATGGGGTTTAGCCAATTGGCAATGGGGTCCATGGGGTTTATAATTGTGTATGTTTATTTAACATGCACAACATTCGAGGTTGCCCCCCTAGGTGCAACTCTTGCCCTCTAGGTGCAACCCTTTACAGCTCTCAAGTACATGTCATTCGTGACATGTACGTGTGACGTGGCAGTATAATATACGTATTCAGATCGTATATTATGCTGGAACGTCACATTCTCCCCACCTTGACTTGATCATTAGGGTTTTTTTTAGATTAAAAAAGGGCCTTCAAAACATGCCAACTAAGCCAAATGAAGATTAATGAACTACCAATCAGAAATCAGAGCCTGACGGGTCCAGTCAGCAAAACTGTTATAATAACCCACTTGATCACATTTTCTAGCATAACTATTGATAGAAAAGTCCAAATGAGCTCTCGTTTAGTGCAATAGATAGATCTCATTGAGATCTTTCCAATCTTAGGTGCTTTGCACATATTTTAACCACTTATGATTGTCAAAACTCCAAAAAATATGGTTTTTATCATTTTTTTTACTATCCTATGGGGCTAAAAGATATGCAAACCAACTAAGGTTGGAAAGATCTCAATGAGATCTATCTATTGCACCAAACAAGAGCTCATTTGGACTTTTCTATCAACACTTATGCTAGAAAATGTGATCCAGTGAGTTAGTTATAACTGTTTTGCTGACTGGATTACCAGTTCTGTTTTCTTATTGGTAGTTCATATAGCTTAGTCAGCAGTTCTTAGAAGGCCCTTTTATGATCTCAGAAAATCCCTAATGTGCTGTCCTCAGCATCACGCGTCTCCCCACCTTGGCAACCTGCATATCCTGCAATCACATTTGATATATATAGAATTTACAATATGATTACACCAAGGTAATATAAGATATCTTTGTATAGTATCATACTATGGTGAGAGGCTCTTTTATCCCCTACTTCATCATCTATTATTCACAAAATTTTACGACTTATAACATTATTATAACATAATTCAAAATTTTCGTAATTAATAATCCTTGTCGTATCCTCACAACACATTATGACAAAATTATGTGTTGCGATTCTTCGTAGTGCCGTAGGAAGATTATGTTTCTTCCATCGTGGCCGTGGAGACAGTGCCCTATCATGCCTAAGATGACACTCATGCCTACACCTTTAGTTGCCTTGGCATGAAGGTTGGTGTCCTCCCCGTATTTGAGTGTGAAGGATCCTTCCCGTGGTAGGCATTGACTAGAGGTGCTGTCCTATCAATGCCTGCCTGAATGACCTCTTATCTCTCAAGGTCGTCTACTTCCGTGGGATGGAAGTAGACATTTTAATCTACCTTCCACTCACCTATCGAGTCGATGTCGACTACTTCGGTGACGAGCCGACCCTTGCATTGATCCATGAATTGGGGGTACTGCTTCTCCAAATCTGATTGTAGTACCCGCATAGCGTCTTTCACAGGTAAGTGCTTCCATTTCACAAGGTATTGGAGAAATTTGGATCTTCTTGTCTTCTTATAAGCTCTGTCATTTGTCAAGAAGAACCTCGGGGACGATTTCAAGCTGGTCGTCTGTCATTTCCAGTAACTCGGTTGTCTCCAATACTTCCTCTGGATTAGGAGTGTGCCTCTTTAGGAGACTTACATGGAAGACCCTATGGATTTTGAGATGTGCTGGCAGGTCCAACTTGTAGGATTGTGTACCTACTCTTTTGCTTATCCTGAAAGGTCCAGCCCATCTTGGAGCAAGCTTCTTGCAATTGCCGACACGGAGCTTGGTCTGCTTCACCTTGATCTTCAACCATACTTTGTCTCCCACCTCAAATTCCCTTACTGTCCTGTGCTTGTCGGCGATGCTTTTCTGTCTACTTCTTGCTGCTAGGAGGTATCCTCTTACCTCCTCCACCAACTCTTGCATCTCCGAAAGCATTTGTTGGGAGACTTCTACCTTGGACACAGGATTGTGCCAAGTATGGGGGTAAGATACTGGTATCCATAATTGATCATAAAAGGAGACATCTGCGATGATTCCTGCTTGGTACTGTTGTAGGCGAACTCTACTAAGTGGATGAAACCATCCCACTTAGATTGCTTGTTCCAAACATAGCTTCTTAACATATCTTCGATGATCCTATTGGTTCGCTCCGTCTGACTATCCGTCTGCAGGTGGTATGTCGTGCTCATGGAGAGCTTCGTCTGGATGGTGGTAAATAGGTCCTGCCAAAAAGCACTCATGAATTTAGAGTCCCTATCCGAGATTATCTTCCTCGGCATGCCGTGGAGTCTAAAAATCTCCTTATAAATAGGACGGCAGTATCCAATGTTGTGTCCATTATCATGCACGGCACAAAGTGTGCCATCTTTGACAACTTATCGACCACCACCATCAGGGCGTCCTTGCCTCTTGCTGTTCTTGGGAGCCCTGTAATGAAGTCCATGCTTATGACTTCCCACTTAACATTTGGCACTGGCAACGGCTTCAAGGCTCCTGGGATTCGGAGTTGCTCCGCCTTTGTTTGCTGGCATATCTGGCACTCACGAATGTACCTTGCTATCTGTTTCTTCATGCCGGGCCAGAAGTAGCTGCTTCTAATCTTGAAGTATATCTTCATAAACCCTGCATGCCCTGCTATGGGACTATTGTGTGTATCATGGAGGATTAGCTTCCTTACTCCTAAAGGTACACACAATTTGTTTTTATGGTATAGCAAGTTACCCTCCTTCTTATAGTGCCTGAACATCTCCCTTTCCCAAACTTCTTTAAAGTCGGGATCTGTTGGCAAGGTTTCTTCGATCTTCTTGCCATACTCACTTGTGAGTGTTGATATGGCATTACAATGCGTCCTCGTCCTCAATGGCTTCCTAGAAAGTGCATCTACAACTACGTTGAGCTTGCCTGGCTTATAAATTATCTCGAAGTCATATTCTTCAAGGAATTCCATCCACCTCATTTGCCTCAAATTAAGGAGTGGTTGCATTAGGGATTTTTTGAGATCATAAAAGGGCCTTCTAAGAACTGCTGACTAAGATATATGAACTACCAATCAGAAAACAGAACTGGTAATCCAGTCAGCAAAACAGTTATAACTAACTCACTGGATCACATTTTCTAGCATAAGTGTTGATAGAAAAGTCCAAATGAACTCTTGTTTGGTGCAATAGATAGATCTCATTGAGATCTTTCCAATCTTGGATGGTTAAAATAAGTGGTTAAAATATGTGCAAAGCACCTAAGGTTGGAAAGATCTCAACGAGATCTGAGAGCTCATTTGGATTTTTCTATCAACAGTTATGCTAGAAAATGTGATCCAGTGAGTTAGTTATAACAGTTTTGCTGACTGGACCCGTCAGACTCTGATTTCTGATTGGTAGTTCATTTATCTTCATTTGGCTTAGTTGTTATGTTTTGAAGGCCCTTTTTAAGCTCAAAAAAACCCTATGAAAATATATTGGAGACTTTGATGGTCGGTGTTCAGCTGGAACCTTCTTCCCAACAGATAGTGCCTCCAAATTCTTAAAGCTCTTACTATAGCCAGAAGCTCCTGATCATGCGTCGGGTAGCACTGCTCTGCCTCATTCATCTTCTTCGAGTCATAGGCCACTACCCTTTCCTCTCGCATGAGGACTGCACCTGTTGCTATCCTGCTAGCGTCTGTCGCCACAAGCTTATCTTTGGTTGGATCTGGCAAGACCAAAACTGGTGCGGTCGTCAAGGCTTCCTTCAATGTCTCAAATGCTTTCTGGGCCTTGCTTTGCCAATGAGTTGCCCAATCTTTTATCTTTCCTGCTTTGGTGAGGTCCGTCAAGGGCGCTGCTACCTTGGCAAAGTTCTTGACGAACTTCCTATAATACCCTGCTAGGCCGAGAAAACTCCTCACTTCATGGGTGTTCTTTGGTGCCGGCCAATCAATTACCGCTTCAATCTTTGCAGGGTCGGTGGAGATCCCTTCCGCTGTGATCACATGCCCTAAGTACTCCACTCTTTGTGTTGCGAAGTGGCACTTGGATAGCTTCGCAAAGAGTTGATGCCTTCTTAGCTTTTCAAGTACCTTTCTCAAGTGCTGGACATGCTCCTCCAGGGATTTGCTATAAACTAGAATGTCGTCGAAGAAGACTATGATGAAAGCATCTAGGAACTCGCGGAAGACATCATTCATGAGCCTCATGAAGGTTGCTGGAGCATTAGACAATCCGAACGGCATCACTGTGAACTCATAGTGGCCATATCTCGTTCTGAAAGCCGACTTATGGATATCTTCTTCCTTGATTCTGATTTGGTGATAACCTGATCTCAAGTCTATCTTGCAACTGATCCATCAAATCATCCGATCTGGGCAAAGCATACTTGTTCTTAATGGTGTGCTTATTCAATTGACGATAATCAATGCACATCCTAAGACTTCCATCCTTCTTCTTCACGAAGAGTATAGGCGCTCCAAAAGGAGAAACACTAGGTCTTATGGACCCTAGGTCTAGCAATTCTTGCAGTTGCTTCTTCAATTCCGTCAACTCCTGGGTTGACATCCTGTAGGGCGCCTTGCTTGTTGGCTCTAAAGTCCCTGGCTCAAGTGCTATTTCACACTCGACTCCTCTGTAAGGTGGAAGCTGCTTAATCTCGTCAGGAAACAAGTCATGGAATTCCTTCACCAACTTTGCTATGGGCTTTGGGAGCTTGCTCAATGTTTTGGCCTCTTTCTCTTCTTCTGTCTCTTGGTCGTCAACCTCAAGTTTAAGGAGATAGGCCACTTGCTCCTTCCTTATGCATTTAAGTAACTTCTTACTAGACATGCATTTCATGATTGGGGTGACTTCTTTACCTGTTATCTCAATGACCTTGCCCTCTGGCATTGTTAAGGTTACTTTCTGCTTCCCACAATCAATTACGGCGCCCGTTGGTCCAAGGTATTCCATGCCTATGATCAAGTCGTACTTGCCGATGTTCATCACTTCAGCTCCCAATGCAACATTGATCCCTGGCAAGTCTACGTTGAAGTTGATCCTCTTCCCTGCTGTGTGTCGGACTGCTCCACTAGCTAAGACAACTGGCCTAGGCTTGGACTTCAAAGGCTTCAGCTTCAACATCTGTACCATCCTTGGGGAAGCAAAATTATGGGTGCTCCCTGTATCTATCAAGACTATGAAAGATTTTGCTTTGGCTTTCCCAGTTGTGGAGATGACTTGATACTGGCTCTCAGTGTTCTCAGTGTCAATGGCGGCAAAGATATGGCACTCACCCTGGATATAGTCTGGTGCATCGTCCTCGCTAGCGTCCGTGGGTGTCTCCTATCCCATCTCCACTAATGCCGCGTTCATCACCAATGAGTTGTTTGTCCTATGCCCTGGCTGGAAACACCTAAAACACAGCTGCTTTTCTATACACTCCTACTTCTTCTCTTTGGGAATGGATTGCAAAAATTGTCTCACTGTCTTTGAATAGTTGGAACCCCCTCCTTGCTCTTTGAAGGTCACATGTTTCTTATCCTGCTTGCCAAAGTTTGCATTGCCCTGCTTCCCATGATTTGCGTTGTATTGTGGTCTGTTAGCTGCTGGGCTTGCCGCTCTTGGGATATAGCCTCCCGTGCCCTTTCCCTTATCCTGATAGTACTGCTGCCTCGGTCCGCTTTCTTGAGGTCTCGTTCCTTGCAAGCTGACTGCTTTGGATTCTACTTCTGACACCGTCCTAGGGTTTGTTGCTCTTACTAGCTTTCGGATCTCCTCGTTCAACTCTTCTATGTAACCCTCTACTGCGTGTCTTTCACTCAACTTCGGCACATAGAGCCTTAGTCTCATGAATTCTCCGTGTATTTCTGAACTGACTTATTGCCCTGTTGCAACCTGTAAAACTGCTGCATCATGCGGCACTTGTGTTCCCTTGACATATAATGACGTTTGAATGCTTTGGCAAACTTCTTGAATGTGCAGTTGTCCCTGCTTAAGCCATGGGCTTTGGCATAGCCTTTCCACCAGATCCTAGCTGCTCCTTTAAGGTTTGCTGTTGCTACTCTGCCTTTGTCCTTGTCCTTCATGCTATAGGCATTGCCATACTCTCTCATTTCATCTAGCCATGCCTCTGCTTCCATCCCAGACCTGTTATCTCCCGAGAATTGTTCCAACTTTCTTGCTTTCCATACATTGCTGAGCGTTGAGTCAACCTTCTTCTGATAGTCGGCTTGTGTCCTGCCCCTATCACAGTTTGGACCCTCCCCATGGTCCTGTCGCTCATTCTCCTGCTCATCAGACTCGGAGTCGGAGTCAGAACTGGAGTCGGAGGAGTCCGTGCTGGTTGACCTTCTTCTCCGGCTTCTCTTCTTTAGTTTAGATGCTCGGCCGGCTGGTGTCTCAGCAATTGTACGTTTTGGTCTGGTCCCCCTGTTGCTGCTCCTGCTAGCAGTGCTCTTATCTCATGGATGTATGATCTTATCTGGGATATCTTCTGCTCAGGGGTTGGTGCTTCGAAGTCCTGGTACAGATTTCTTGGCTGGAACTGCCTTGGTGGAATGCGCTCTTACTTGTCCCTCAACATTCCTAGGTACTCTAGCTGCATACACATTAGATTACACTCTGATGATTAGTTCGTTGTTTTGTCATTGCATTGGTTTGTTTGATGATATAATTGTGGGGACAAAATATATCAAGAGAACATAATTAAGATCGTCATTTATATTCATGGTTATAATGCTTTTTATACATTCAAGATATTAGTCATGGAAATTGAAAACATTTTTAATTCTATTCTTGAAATTTCTTCAAGTAATCCGGGTTGTCCTCCAGAAATTTCTTCACTTGGGCCGTGCCGATTGTTCGCCCTAAGTTTCTCAGGATATTTGTGGCCGTGCCTCCTTGAAGTGCGGTCACCAAGTCTTCAATCCTCCTTTCTGATGTATAGGCTGCAGTAACTGCCAATCTGCCCTATCTTCTATAGGGGACTGCGAAGTCGAAGATGCTCAATGCTATTGTTCTCTTGACGAGGATGACATGATCAATGTTTGGGGCCATACGAGCATGACTTCCGAATCCTGAGAGAGCAATGAGCATAAAGACTCCCTCTTCACCGCCGGGCTAAATTGGCGGTGTATAACTGCTATCCTTCCATCAATGAGTAAGGGAAGGTAGAACCTGAGGGCTTTGTCATGCCCTGCCTCTTCGCCGGATCTGAATGCTGCTCTGTGTCTTCCGGAGTACTCATCAACCGGTACTTCCATCATCTCTCTGTAATCGCGGTACATGGAAGCTGTCAGGTTGATGCTGCCTTCAGCCAGTGCTGGTGCCGATGTCAATGTGCTAGGTAGGAGCGCGGACATTGATTTTCCTCTGATTCCCATGCGCTCCTGAATTGCTAAGAACTCCTCTTCCGAGGGCAACTCCTGTTCAGCCATCATCTGTCTGATGTCGGTGTAGGCTTCAATATCCGTTGATGTCTGGCCGGTGTATGTCCGAGCTTCCCTTATGCTAATAGGAAAGTCATGTGTTTCCCGGTCGATGAAGTCGTCGAGGTCCGGTTGTTGCCGTAGGAGGTGCAGAAGTTCATCTATTCTATAGCCCCTGTCTCGGCACTCTGGGAGGTTCTTGATGTCGTGGAGGCTTAAGTATGCCTCTCCTTGGATAATCACTGGGGTCAAGCTTGTTATTCCTTGCCCAAGTGGTGGGGCTATTCTTGTGGCTCTCAGCCCTTCTTCGAAGCTCTGGAGCTGCTGCTCTGCTTGCTGCCTTTCTTGTACTAAGTCGACATCGATGATGTCTTCTGTGTCCGACTCGCGTCCTTCCTCTTCTTCTTCCTCTGCTTCCTCGTATGCAAGGCGCATCTGCTCTTCTTCAGCTGCTGCCATGGCCATAGGTTCGACGTCTAAGGGTTGCACTGAGGGATCACCTATCTGGGTTTGGGCTCCATGAGATAGGAAGATGGCTACGGCTACGGTGTAAGAAAAACATCTCCTCCTATTGACAGATATGGACATGTAGTTAGACAAGCGGCCCGCCTTGTTTTCTAGGTACTTGTCTATATTGGGGATGTCTTGCAGGGCTGTCTTGGAGAAGGTCCTATCTTAGCATGGAACTCAGACATGATGTCTTGGTAGAAAGGGGTGGCATTGATGGTAGCCTCCACATCAACCTCCTTCTGGAAGACGGCAAAGACGGAGTTGACGTCGGCCTCAGCCACATGAGCTGTGGCACTGTACCATCGCCTAAATGCAGTGGTTGCCATGGTATTAGAGCAGCTGGGGATATCAAACAGATGGGGAAGCGCCTTTGGGAGCTAGAAAATCGGCTTGAAGTGAGGAGCAAAGGTGTAGGATGCAAATGAGGGTTGTGGTCTATTTATAGGCAAAACCCTAATTTTGAAAAATTTCAAAGTTGGAAAATCCTTATGATTCTAAGATATTGCTATGCAAATCACAGACCAATTATGTTGAAGGGTGCATTCTAAGGATCCTATTGCAACAAATTTCATTTAATTTGGAGAAAGTTAGGACAATTTAGGACAATTATGGTGTGACCAGTCACACAGTGCGCGAGGAGCAAATCCAAGAATGGCGGATTTGGTCTGAGCGCACTCTGTGAGGGGTGGGACCTTGTTTGAGTTGATGATGGTGCCAGACATGCAAACTAAGGGTGAAATTTTGCTTATCTCATCGAGATAGGTCCGATTGTGCCCTTACTTTCTTCATTTGGACAAGTTTTGGCTTAGATCAGTGCTCGACCACTCACACAGTGCGCGAGGAGCAAATCCGAAAATGGCGGATTTGGTTTGGGCGCACTCTGTGAGGGGTGGGGCCAAAAACACTGAGTTTTGCTCCAATTTTGTTGATTCCAAATGCAGAACTTAGTAATACACCCTAATTAAGCATGATTTAATACATTAATTTGACAAAACCATAAATTTGTATTTACAAAAATTATTTACAATAGACTTATTGGTCTTCTTTCTTTATACATGCATGTTACCCTTTTTGCATGTAGGGCACATGCTACCGAATCTTCAAAATGCTGGACTATGTGCTGCTCAACCGCCTCCTGTAGCGCGAGTAACATATCGTCAGTTACCCACTTGGTATTGTCAAACTCCTGCAAAACCTCGCCAGTGAGTCTCGCGAAGGCGGCTCTCGGGATCAGCAGTCCATAGCTCATCTGGAAATGCATGATCTCCCGAGCAGCTTTGGTAAAATATGAGTTGGCCTTTCTCCTGATTAGCTTCCTCAGAGGTGCTGGTCTCTCAGGGGGCGGCTTCAGTGTGTTCTTCTTGGTTGGCCTGCCTCCTTCGACATAGGTGACCTTGTGCTCCTCATAATACTTTGAGTACTCCTCGTACATCTTCATGTACTGGTTATACTCCTTGAGTTTCTTCCTGTACTCAAGCTCGTGCTTGAGTACATAGGACTCCCGCGCAGGCCTCAGCTTCTTCTTGTCCACTGCCAGGTGCTTCGGGGATGGCCATCTTGGGTACGGGGGTACCCCTGCTGCTGCCTCCTCCTCCTCATTCCCTGCATTCGAGGGTCCCGAGCCTTCAGTTGGTGGGGGGACCCTTATCTCCTCATCTGACTCAGTGTCAGAGGAGGAGGGCGGCTTGTCGGGCTGCTGCTCCCGTATGATGACGCCCTTTGCCGGCGTGGTCTTCAGCTTGCGCCGATTCTCCTTTGGTGGTTCCGGGTCCTTCCCCTTGTCCGCCTTCTTCTTCAGGCGCTCCTCCTTGCGCTTCCTGCGCTCTTCTTTCTTCTTCCTTCTCTCCTCCTTCTGTCTCCTGCGCTCTTCTTTGTCTCACTGGCGCTCCTCCTTGGTCTTCTTGACCTATGTTTCTTCGTCCTCCCTTTTTCTCTTCCGCTCCTTCTTGTCCAATCTCTTGAGCTCCCTCTCTAGCTCCCTCCTCAGCTCTTCTGCAGCTCCCTCTTCCTCCTGGGTTGGTTGGGTCTGGCTGCTCGGGCCCTCCTAATGCTCTGGCTGCTCCTCCTGAGTATCTTGGGCTCGCTCCTCCTCCTGAGGCTCCTGGACCTCCTCTTGGCCGTCTGTGTTGGCCTCTGCATCCTGTCTTCGCCTGGCTCGCTCCTGAGCCTGTTTGGCCTTCTGCTGGGCTGCTAGCTCTTGGGCGCTCACGTGATCTGGGGGCACTATGATGCTGGCGGTCTGTTTGGTCCAGGCCATGTTTTGTATCAACGCAATCTGACTCCTGGCACCTAAAAAATCGTCTTCTAGGACGAGGAGCTGTTTGCTGGAGGAGATAAGTGTAAATGAGGAACCCTAATTGTCTACTTATAGGTAAGGGGATTTTAGGGTTTGGACCTGCAATTCCATATTATGCCCTTCTAGGAGGCATTATTGTAGATATGAGGAGTACATTAGGTTTATTTAGCCAAAAAGCATCCACCACTCACATTGCGTGAGGAGCAAATCCGAGAATGGCGGATTTGGTCTGGGCGCACTCTGTGAGGGGTCACCTCTTTTTGGGTCTAATTTTCAATTTATAAAGAGTTTCTTAGTGATCTAACATGTAAAACTAGCTAAAATCTAAGGGATAAGCTGAACTGCACTATCAGATTAGCTAAATTATGCATCTATTTAGATCAACATGAGTCCACCACTCACACAGTGTGCGAGGAGCAAATCCGAGCATGGCAGATTTGGTCTAGGTGCACTCTGTGAGGGGTCACCTCTTTTTGGCCAAATTTGGTTGGGTTTTTGCTAAAACGTACTACTAACTTAGCATTAACCTACTTAGTGCACTAGAAATTGGAAAAACAAATTCCAATTTTCGAGGTTCATGCTTGGGTGGCTATTCCCAAGACTTGAAGTCTAATGTTAGTCCTAACAGGAAATGGTCAGTGCTCGATCTTGGTCTACCAAGATCATGCTCTGATACCACTGTAACGTCCCCTACTCCTTATACGATGCACACATCGTATCAGAAGGTGGAGCATTCCCCCTGACAACCACACTGGCAGGGGCCATCCACTTGATACCACTCCCAGTGGAACGAGCTAGAAAGGGAAGAGTGGATGTGTCATTCACCCGTCTCCCTTCGGGTCGACCTAGCTGCGGAAGCATGAATAAACATGAGCACATAATAACAATACATCAATATAATCACCTCGAAGGGTGAGCACATCATAATCATCACATATACAACAACATCAACATGAACAATAACAACAAAGGGAAATCCTACCCAGGGCTCAGACTCCAGGGGGTTCGACTGACGGCTTGAGTCTCCAGAACTCATTGCAGACAGAATTCATGACAAATGGATTTGGCTGGCATAAGAACATGGCTGTTGGGTAGTCCACTCCATCCGCCCCTCCTGTGCACACTTTGCAGAATAGGTTGAAAAGTGTTGGGACCGGACCGTAGCCTGCCGGGTACATAGCCAAGAGGGCTACTACTGGGTTGTATCTCCCCAGTCCCGATGAGGCAGGAGGAGAGTCACCTCTCCTCCAGAGGCTTCCATGCCCAACACAGGTGGCTAGAGGGCCACTGCCCTTATTCGACTTGAACTTCATGGAGAGTGACGCATCACTCCAGAAGTGTCGAGCTCATGCCTTGCCCACACGCAGTGGCAAGCCATTAAGCCTAGCTCACAGGGATCCCTGGTAGGCTTTACACACCAGAGGGATCGTTCTGTGTTGGGACAAGTACCTCCTTGTTCTGCCGGTCTAGCCCCTCTACCCACAACCCGGTGGGCTCCTGTGCGCAGGCTGCATGTATTTGGAAACTAGTAGGTTGTCTAGGATCATCTACTATACAGGCTTTAGGCCTCTATCCCCCTTCCCAATACATGGAGGTCACAGAGTGAAATACTAACATCATCACAGAATTGAAATGAAGAATAACATCTAATCTATCTACCTAAACATCCAGAGTTAGGTTCCTTTGTTAGGACTTATGATCTCGGGATCTATAAGGCCTCTAAGGCTGAACTAACCTGCTAAACCAGCTCATTGCCAAGCTAAAAGACGGCTTTGCACAACAGAATGACCATTTACCTGGCACCTGGCTTGCTCTGGATCCTCGAAATGCGTCCATGCTCCTGATCCTGCTGAAGACTGCTGCTGCTCGAAGATCTGTTGTGCAAGAGCGGTTTTGCAGAGCAGGAAAGGAGCTCAAGGAAAACCCTAAATGCAAAGAGAAGAAAAGGTTTAGGGTTTAAGGGGAAAGCCCTTATATAGAAACCCTTAGGGTTAGGTTAGACATTGGCCAAATGGGGTTTAGCCATTTGGCAATGGGGTCCATGGGGTTTATAATTGTGTATGTTTATTTAACATGCACAACATTCGAGGTTGCCCCCCCTAGGTGCAACTTATGCCCACTAGGTGCAACACTTTACGGCTCTCAAGTGCATGTCATTCGTGACATGTACGTGTGACGTGACAGTATAATATACGTATTTGGATCGTATATTATGCTGAAACATCACAATAATGGTACAAATTACCATGCTAAAGGTAAATGGCATCTTAAAGCAGACCATTCATTTGTATATATTTCTGATGACAGAAATCATGATACATATTCTGTACAGCATGCATTTCATCTGAAATGGCTAAAAGATAATAGTAGATCTCATGTATAGTATCATATTGTGTGGTCTGATCTGCACAATACAAGTCCAAAAGAAATTTATATTTCATTACCAGGTACCATGTTGGATATGGCATTCGTTTACAATGGAATTACTTTGGTTCTGGACATGGGAAAGGTGAACATGTTGGAGAGTCTGCCAAGGTTAGACAGGTACTTGCAGCCGAACAGATATGAGAATATGGAACAAGATTAGAGGAGCATGTGATGCTTGTGTTGTCATGAGGAGCAAGCAATTTAATGTTGACAGATGTTGGGAAGTAAAGGAGTCAGACATTGATAGAACCAATTCGTTGGACGTGCAACCTCTTCCTGGTATTTAAAAATTGCATGCTATGCTAAGTCCAATTGACCCCACCTTAGTAACGGTGAGACCAGTATCTTGCTGGGGAAAATCTTTGACAAAGCTTTCACTCTAATGAAACTTACAAGTCCAGCAACAGCAATAGACAAATCAACAGAGAACTGGCGAAACCAGAAATGAACCTCCACCTGTTGTTAGATATGACTTAAAGATTTTCTAATGATGTGCATTGTCTCTAGCTTTCCTGGTAAATCCAATAAGATGCATCAAGATAGACGAACTTCTAGTTTCACTTGCATAAAGGCATATGTATGCTTTCATGTCGATTCCAATTCCACTTCACTATTGTTAAGCTTGGATATACAAAAGGCTCAACTTGGTTATTACTGACACCCACCCTTCTGTTATTGCACACCTTGGCTGTAATTAATGGCTAGCCCTTCTTGTATGCTTTATTGAGCATCCAGAAACACATTACTGCAGATATTGATGAAGCTTACCTTAATATGCCTGAGTAACATTATTGCATCATAATATTCTCCATCATATTAAGGATTAAGACCCGCACATCTGTTTTATTCAAACACAAAAGACTCCACTACATGTCGCTGAGTTCAATGGCCTTTATATAAAAGATCAAACAACCTACTTGTTGTCATTGCCACGTCCCACCATCGCGTGACAAGCTAGCCACAGTGGTGCACATGCCACTTTCTCTTATGGGTAATTGATCTCCTTGTGTTGCAGATGGCTCCAAAGTATCAACTTCTCCATTTGAATAGTTTGATGTTACTTCTGGAAACATGGCAATTTTAAAAAGTCTGATGTAATTTACCCAGTATATATATGTGATTGTTGCCCCATGCACCTTGCTTTTTTATAGCTCTAGTGCTAGCTCCAGGTAAAGGTAGATAAGATCGAATGTCAAAGGAAGGAGATAAGCGTGTGTCCAAGTGTTTACAGTTTGTAGCGCCAATATTAAGTACCATAAGAAAGAAGGAACAGTTCCTCAAGCTTTGGGAAAGCAGCCTCATCTCAGTCCTTGTTTCAAAAGGCAATGAAGTTGACAGGACTTCTAAAGCATTTCAGCCAATGTGCTTGAGAATTTCCTGGAAGATAGGAAAACTTCAGCAAGTATGAACTTTATGTCTTTCAACAATTGCATCCTGAGGGAAACAAAAGTTAACTTTATAACAACATTCAAAAGTTACTTCAACTTCTTATAAAATGTGGGGAACTTTGTTGCCTATATTAGCCAGCAAAGCAATTTTTCATCTTCGTGAAAAAAATGAGATAAGGCATATAATGGAACTGTAGCAGGAAAGAAAAAGCGACTGTCAGGTTCCATCTTGTGTTTTCATAATTTAAGAAGCCAAGAGCATAGCATTGTGATGGGGAACTATTAAACTTTGCCTCAAAAAGGTCAATCTTATGCAGTAGAAATGATAAATGTAACATGCACATACGATAGTACGAAAAGTCATAGTAAAGTTTACTTCATTGGAAAATGCCCCCTTACGGAAATGATGTTTCTTGGCAGCGCCTCTGTCTGCGATTAGGGCGGCCGTCAGAGAGGGACTGCCCTTCTCTCTCAATCCGGCACTGCTGCAGCATACTAGGGCTTCTTCTTCGTGTTGGTGCTAGCAAGGGTTTTGCCGTTTGCCAGTGAGTTCCTGTTTTTTCCTATTGATGTTTTCTTTGGGAGCAGTTTGTGGCAGTTCTTTCCAGGGTTTGCTGCCAAGCCACTCACGTGGTCATTCAACTCTGTGCTTCTTATGGAGCATTTTGTTTTCTACTTAAATAATCTGTATTTCCAGCACTGTTGGGAGATGCAACCGTCTTTTATGCAAAAACACACCGAAAGGGCAAATTATGGCTTATAAGTTGGAGTAGAATCTTTGCAATCTTGGTAGAAAAAGCATCTCTTGAATTTAGCATTATAGTCTTAATTCTCTAGATCTTTCTAGCGGATGGATTTTCCCTCTTCTCTTGCTCTGTCGTGCTAGCAAAAAAGTATAGAGGTTGATTCTTGAAAAAGCAGCAGGATAACTTTTCATTTTCTACAGATATAGCAACAATATGTGAGACTAATTTAGATTGTCGAGCTAGGGATTATCTAGGCAAGAAGACGCTTATACATCTTGAACTAGACTTTTTGGGAGAAGTTTGGCGGCTGGGCTTTATGTCTGGCCAGCTTCAGGCTGATTGCTATAGGTCCTGACAATGCAGCATCTTTTCTGGTCTCATACTTTTGTCTTTGAAATTACTGGTTGTTTAATCTATACTGTTGATCAGAATTTGGGAGCAGTGATAGCTTTTTTAAAGATTGTGGTTTAATGTTCATGTTTTCTGCATTTCTTTTTCTATTCACCTCTATTCTAGCAGGAGGCTTTCTTATATGCATTCAGGAATTATTTGAATATTTTGGAAAGTTGGTATTTGTCTCCTCTAGTACTCTTTCTAGCTGGAAAGATGGTGATTTCCCCTGTAGTACTAGTTAAATTGAAGAAGAGATTAACAGAGGCCTCTGAGTATCAAAGATTTAGATAGGATATTTGATTCATGTGGGATCTTATGTACTTAATTTTCTATTTGATCCATGAGGGATCTACATGTTGTAATACTTCCACCTAATGAATAAAATATCTTCTTTCTTTCAAAAAAAAAAAAGTTTACTTCATTATGTTAAGTTACATCCCACCATGCACATTAACATAGGGCTTCAGCATCATAAGAAGAACTACAGCTTACCAATTCCCTGGACTCCTCCATTTGACTGTAAAATGTTTTGGCCGATGACCAATTTCCTTGTTATCCTCATCCAGACGAAATATAAGGTCTCTAGCAATTGTCTCATGTGGAAGAAATAGTAGCAACCTAATCAATTTGGCAACATCCCTCACAAAGTTAGGCATTAAATAATTGAAGTATGCAATGCAATCATACATGCATGAAGCAAGTCTTAGGCAGCAGTGATATCAAAAAAGCTACTTGCTGCCATTGCCACATCCTATTATCACGTGACAAGCTAGCCACAGCGGTGCACATGTCACTTTCTCCTTTGGGTAATTGATCTCCTTGTATTGCATATGGCTTCAAAGTATCAACTTCTTCATTTAAATAGAGTAATGTTACTTCTGGAAATATGGCAGTTTCAAAATGGCTGATGTAATTTACCCAGTATATATATGTGATTGCCACCCCATGTACCTTGCTTTTTTATAGCCCCATTGCTAGCTCCAGGTAAAGATAGATAAGATCGAATGTCAAAGGAAGTAGATAAGCATGTGTCCAAGTGTTTAAAGTTTGTAGCACCAATATTAAACATTGTAATGCAGAAGGAACAGTTTCCCAAGTTTTGGGAAAGCAGCCTCATCCCAGTCTCAACTATTTGTGCATCCGTCTTTAAAGCCAATGAACTTGGCAGCACTTCTGAAGCATTTCAGTTGATGTGCTTGAGAAAAGACAGGAAAACTTCAGCAAGTATAGACTTTACATCTTTCAACAATTGCATTCCGAGGGAAACAGAAGTTAACTTTATAACAACAGTTAAAGGCTACTTCAACTTCTTATATAATGCGGAGAACTTCCTTGGCTACATTAGCCAGCAAAGCAATTTGTTGTCTTCATGAAGAAATGAGATATGACGTATAATGGAAACTATAGCAAAAAAGACAAAGCGACATGCTCCATCTTGTGTTTTCATAATTTAAGAAGTTAAGAGCATAGCACTGTGATGGGAAACTGTTGAAATTCTGGCCAAGGAAGGTCAATCTTATGCAGCAAAAATGACAAGTGTACCATGAACATTAACATAGGGCTTCAGTATTATAAGGAGAAATACAGCTTATCAATTCCCAGGACTCCAGGACTCCTCCATTCGACTATAAAATGTTTTGATTGATGGCTAATTTTCTTGTTATCCTCATCTAGACGAAATATAAGGTGTCTAGCAATTGTCTCTTGTGGAAGAAATAGTAGCAGCCTAACCAATTTGGCAACATCCCTCACAAAGTTAGGCATTAAATAATTGAAGTATGCAATGCAATCATGCATGCATGAAGCAAATCTTAGGCAGCAGTGGGATGAAACATGCATAGCAAACATCCTTTACCTACATTAGGAGCTTGAGATTTCATACAATCACAGTTCATACAATCAGGCAAAGAGCACACACACCCTATTTGAAACTTCCATTTTGACATACCTAATATGCAGTTTAACATGTGTCCAATGATAACGTTGTTGGCATCCAACTTGTACACATTAAATAGCGCAAAACCAAGCTCTCTGTGCACACAACCAAACAAATTGACTGTGGAGTAGAGCATTCTAAAAGTGCAATAGTTTGAAAGTCTACAAGAGCATTTCGACTACCTGCAGAGTGGCCATCTTGTAGTGCATCTATCGGTAAAAGTCCACCATTTTCTTGCAGAAAACCTTGATAAAAAGATCTTTAAGATGTCAATACTTGACAAATCACTTACAATCAACAAGCTTTCGCAGCATCTAGATAAAATGCTCGTCTAGAGTTGAACCATGAGTTGAAAAACCTCATATCTGTAACCATAAGACCACCAGAGCATTTACATCTCAATAGGGACAAAGGGCCATCAACTCAGGGGCACAAATCTTGTCAAAAGGACTGAACGAATAATTTCATGCAGTAAAATGATTCCCCAACTATAAAGCTACCGTGATGAAAAGCATGGTGGAAAGCAGGGTGCAAACCGTGGTGAAAAGCATGGTGGAAAGCAGGGTGCAACGTATAGATATCTGACAATTCTGCTCCAATTACAACATATTGAGGAAATTAAGTTATCATAAATAACAAAAGATTAAGTTTGCATTCAAGAAGCTACTATTGTAGAATCCTTTAATGCTGCCTCAAGATCTTCGACAACAAAGTGAACATGGTAAAGTGTGAAATCAGTGTATCAGCCATGATACTCTGTGTAAAAATAGACAGTACCGTAAAAACCAACCTCTGTCAATAGTTTGTCAAATCGTAATTTCATCACCTTAGTTATCTCTTCAAAGCAACAATCTTTGTATTGTTTTCCATCTGTTTTTGTCCTATTGGCTAGTTGTTTTCCAGAAACATATTGTTGGGTGGTAGTTGAAAGCCTAGAGGGAAAAGCATATGAAGAGGCAAGAGGGATTAAAGTATACATGCTCCCAAGGGTAAAATGGTAAGTTAATGCAATGCATTATTAACTTACCATTTTGCTTCTTAGAATAGCAAGTGCCATCCCACCTCCTTTAGCTTCAACAGCTTGTTTTGCTACTTGTTTATTCAAAATTTCCTGCATTTCAACAACTCTGTGTATATAGCTCAAAGAATTACCAATTTTTCACGATAGAAAATCCTTGATAATCATATTGCTCTCATTATCTATCCCTCAGGAGTTAGAAAATAGAAAAGAGCTTCTGTACTAACAAAACTTGAGTCTAAGGCAACACAAAATGTAAATAGCGGAGAGCCATGGCCAAAATGAAAATAACCTATCCAGCATTGAAGGCTCAGCGAGCTTCAATACCCAGCCAGTTCGTCCTCAGTTTTTTAAAGAGAAGGCTTAAGCATACTCAGAATCCAAATCGCATGCTGCCATAAATGCTCCTCAACAATAGATTCATAAACTCTATAGTGCCCAAAGCGATTAACAAACAGAGATCCTTTTGGTCAGAGTGGGAGCCTCAGATATAAAATAAGGGCATCAATGTAAGCCAATCTTGCCAGATTGTGTGAAACTGGGGTCAATACAAAAGTGTTAGCATAGATGGTAATGGGGCACGCGATGCCCAAAATGAGAATAACTTATCCAACATTGAAGGCCCAGTGGTAGGGCACCGTAAGCAAGGGACCTAGCTTAAATACCCAACCTGTTCATCCTCAGCTTCCAAACAAAATACAAATAGCATGTTTTTGTCTATCGTAATTGAACGGCCAACAAACAAAACCAGCATCAATGGCTCAATGGTGCAAAATCAATGGCACAAGAATGCTTAACCACTGTCAGGATTAAAGACTATGGCCAAAGGTGATCTGCATACTATAGCAACAGAAGAAAGCCAGATCAATGCCATAAGGAAAAATGCAATTGGAATTCAAAAAAGAAATGCAGCACATTTTCGTATTTTGTTCCAGCCTATTAGTAAATTGAATCTTGGTTTCAAACAAATTTTGGGCCGCTGAATAATATCTGCAAGAAAACTTTGCCATCGAGCACACTCTATTCTCTTCCACTTTGAGTGGAATCCTATTTCACACTGCCGTGAAACAAAACGGTAAATCCAATAAACCAAAATAAAATAAAACAATCAACGCCTAAAATTGTGCACAGAATATCCTCTTATTTCGGCTTTAGTATTATATATAGATTGCTCTATTTCATTTCATTCACCTTCTGTACGTGGATAGCAGAGTTACATGTTTAACGCCAAAAAGAAACAGTTTGCTACAGATTCTGTATTCTGAATTCGTGGATCTTGGATCTAGACCAATAATATCATCAGAAATGGACCACCCAACCAAAATGCAAACGTAATAACATATCTCCTTCTAGAGACCTTACCAGAGTAGCTGATTCCTTTTTCCTCCCCCAATTGAACAAACGTTCCGCAAAATTTGAATCTTAATTCGAGAACCTTAGTTTCAATGCAAGAGTTTATTAAATTGGCTGTCTAATCTAATGCAACCAAGTGCGTATATAACTTCAGAATATAGAAACCACAACACTGGAATACACCATCTCAAATCCAAGTCCTGGAAGAAGCTTCACCAAAAAAAGTGCCGATGGTGTTCTTGCATAGACAAAAAATTGCATAGACAGAAAGAAAAGGAACCTTCGGTAAAGATGAAGAATCCATGCCAAAATTACTGCTCGTGAAAACAACCATGTGATGTGCCATTCTCTGGAAGCAACTCTACGTTCCTTCCGTTTATGCCAAAAAAAAAAAAAACTTCAAATGTTTCATATACAAATAGGAAGTGTCATGAACCTACGCGAAAACAAGGAAAAATACGTGGAAAATACGCAAGAAATATGGAAGAAATACGCCAAGATCGACAAAGAATCTGATATATGAACAGGAATCAAGAATACAATGGCCCGAAGGCAAGCAGGAACACGAGACACGAGACAGATGCTTAGAAGGCTCAAGGCTGGCGTTGACCGGAATGGTTCGACAAGAAGGAGGTGCCTCCTTATATATCTAAGCCGACGGTCAGGATCAGCCACTCCAATGGATGAGATCGCGCCAAGTGTCGCGCATGCATTTAAGTTCTAGAATATTCTAGAACCTCCTGGAGATAGTCCCACATATGAGAAAGACGTGAAGGAATGTCTTCAACAAATATTGGTAGCGCACTTGGCAAGGTGTGTGACTCGCAACTGAAAAGTTGCGAGTTCAAACCCTGTCTTGTGCAACTACTTTTTTACATCCGTGTGACGACCATCTTTTGTACATACGAGTATAATGATCGTATGATACGTATGGTCGTCACAACATCCCCCTCCTATGATGGCATTACGAGTCCCCTGAGTCAACTGAAAGTACTCAAACTTGGCTTGTTCGGTAACGTCGGTGAAACCGCGCATTTTGTCGTGCATTAGTCGATTCTCAAGCAGGCTCTGGGTTCTATCACTTGGCAAGTAACCTTCCCAATCGACAAAGTAATACAATCATCGACGAAGAAACTTGAGTCTGAATCTCTCGAACCTCGAACTCCTCATGATCATCAATCTCGACCGGTGGTGGAGGTAGAGGTACTTAACTGAAATGGATTAAGCCATATAGGGTTCCAACAGAGACACATGAAACATTGGGTGAAGCCGAACCGATGGCGGAAGCTCAAGATGAAAAGCAAAAGATCACCAACTCGTTCAATGATCCGATAGGGACCTAAAGCGCCCAAGATGGTCGAGCTTGTTACAAAGGGCGAAGCCTGTCGCAAATCCCGACGCAAAAAGCCAAACAAGATCACCAACTGCAAAATGAGGAGCGTCCTGATGATGCTGATCTGCATGATAACGATAACGTGCTTGAGCCTGGAGATGTTGCTGAAGATCATCCTGGAGCATGCGGAGCTTCTCGAGCCTGTCTTCGGCACTGGGATTGACTGAGTCATATCCAGGAGCAGTGAAAGACCAACGGGGATGCATGCCGAAATTAATAAAGAACGGAGTCTGGCCTGTGGAGGCATGGACAGTTTGAATCGGAATCCCTTACCAGTTCTTGCTTGCTCTGATCCTAAGCATTTTTTCGCTCGTATTTGGTGATTTTATATCTATGGAGGAGGTTTCGACGTTATTATAGTAGGTCCAGCAGCTTGTTGAAATATGCTAGCAGTTGCAGTTGGATAATAAGGAGCTCCAGGAACAACTAGCTTCTCATGAGTCAGCCTCTAGCGCCGGGGGGAGGTCATCGGAACCTAAGGTGCCGCGGAAAAATTTGATGGCACGGATCCAAGTCTCGAGGCTTTTTGAACCGCATTCGTCTTGTTATTCGACTCCACCCCCTCACGGGGTATCCTACTGTGATCGAGAATGGTCGGTCTAGTTGGCTCTCTTCTTTCTGAATCAGCCTTGAGTTGGTTTGCCCCCTTGCTGGAGAAAGGGGCTCCCGAGTTGCAAAATTTTGCTTTATTCATTGCAGAGCTCGAGGCATGCTTTGGAGACACCGATCGTCAGCACACAGCGGTCATTGAACTTTGCAATCTAAGGCAAGGCTCTCGTCCAGCTTCAATATATGCATCAGAATTTCGTCAAATTGCGGTAGATACTGCCTGGGATGATGTTGCACTTCGAGACTGTTTCCGAAGGGGGTTACGTGAGGATGTCAAGGATATGCTGTTATCTATGGAGGACCCTCAGACTTTGGAGGAAGCCATCAGATTTGCGGTTCGATGTGATAATCGGCTCTTCGAACGCATGTAGGAGAGATGTAGTCAGGTCTTCCCAATCACACAAGCGCCTGTAACTACGCCTTCCTCGATTTCATCTGTAGAATCCAACAGGTCCAGACCTGAGCCTATGCAGATTGATCGGGCAGTTCGAGGACCTTTATCTGCGGCCGAGAAGCAGCATCAGAGAGAGGCTAATCTTTGCCTCTACTGTGGGGGAGCTGGTCATATTGCTCTTGGATGCCCTATGAAGCGCCCAAATCAGTCGAAAAACCATTCGAGCCACGTCCGAGTAGTAGGAGTCTCTCGAGGGTTGCCTGACATTCCTTCAACTCCTCCCACATGTGACGAAGGTTTTATTCCCTCGGACAGGGTCAGTAAAGAATTTTTTATCTCTATTTCATTGGAGTCAGAGAATGGGAGGATAGAGACGATGGCGCAACTTGATTGTGGTGCAAATGCCTGCTTCATGGATAATATGTTTGCTGCTAAGCACGCCATTCCTAGAAGCAGGGTCGAGCATCCAGCCTCTGTTAATGTGATTGATGGGCATGAGGTCTCTTCAGGCGCAGTCACATAATGTACTGCACCTCTTCACGTTTTGTTCGAGGGAGCTTCTTGTAGCATTTCCTTCAATCTCATTGCTAGCCCACATGCGCCAGAAGTCTTGGGTCTGCCCTGGCTCGAGCTACATAACCCACAGATTGATTGGCGTACTAGATCCTTTTGGTTTGCTAGTTCGAGCTCTAGTTCCAATTCACGTAGTGCAAGCCTCTGCACCAATATCTACTTCAGTCCATACAGTATCGTGGGCTCCTGATGCTGTCCTTGCTATTCCTGTTTCTGCTCCATGTTTTGATTTGGCTCTTGCTTCTGCTCCAGTTCATGCCCCAGATTCTGATTATGTTCTTGATGATGTCCCTGCTCCAGCTCCAGCTCCAGCTCTAGTTCCGGTTTCTGCTCCTGCTCCAGTTCTTGCTCGGGTCCCTCCGCTCGGTTCTTGATTGATCCGGTTCTGCTCCAATTCATCGCCGGTTGCTCATGTTCCTGCTCTCGCTCCTGTTCTTGATCCTGCTTCTGTAGAGGCTTCTTCGCGCCCTCAGCTCCGTATCTCGAAGATCTCTCTTCACAAGTTTATTAGATCTGGTAGGCAAGATCCCAGATCAGCATTTGCAATCCAAGTCCATCCTTCAACTAGCTCGCGCTTGAACGCGTCGCTCCCGGGCCCTTCCCCGATAAGTACAAGGATTTTGGCGATGTTTTTGATAAAGTCAAAGCCAGCAAGCTTCCGGAGCATCGTCCTTATGGCTGCCCCATTGATCTTCAGCCAGGGACGACCCCGCCATTTGGCCCTATCTATGGCTTGTCGCCAACAGAATTGGAGACTTTGCGGACCTATATCGAGGAGAATCTTGTACGGGTTTATTCGACATTCCTACCACCGCAGGGCTGCCATCTGCTTTGTTTCCAAGAAGGATGGTTCTTTGCTGCTGGTTGTGGATTATCGCGGCCTCAACAAGATCACTGTGCGTAATCGATATCCTCTCCCTCTAATTCCAGAGTTACTTGAGCGGCTTCAAGGTGCACGATACTTCACGAAAATTGATCTTCGAGGTGCCTATAATCTTATCCGTATCAAGGAAGGTGATGAGTGGAAGACAACCTTTCGGATGTTTTTCGAGAGTTTTTGGATCGTTTTGTTATCGTCTATCTAGATGATATTCTGATTTATTCGAAGACTTTGGAGGAGCATGAAGAACATGTCAGAAAGATCCTTTAGAAGCTACGGGAACATGGACTTTATGCCAAGCTGGAGAAGTGTCAATTCGAGCAGGACAATGTCGAGTTTCTGGGCTATCGCATCACGTCTCAGGGTGTTACCATGGATCTAGAGAAGGTCAGCACCGTTCTTGATTGGGAAACACCTTCCTCGGTTAAAGATGTACATGCTTCTTGGAGTTTGCCAATTTTTATCGCCGCTTCATCAAGGACTATTCGGAGATCGTCTTGCCTTTGACACGTCTCACCAGGAAGGATGTTCCTTTTAAGTATACAATTGAAACAGAATCAGCATTCATCACTCGAAGCATGCCTTTACAAAGAGCTTTGTTCTTGCACCGGATCTGGCGTCCCTATATTCTCGAAGCCGATGCATCAGATTTTGCTCTTGGCGGCATCTTGTCGCAAGAGGGGATGATCATGAGTCGCACCCGATCGCCCTATCATTCCCGAAAGTTCGGGCTCGAAATCAACTATCCTATTTACGATAAGGAACTTTTGGCGATTGTTGACTCTTTTTCGGAGTGATGACGATTTCTTGAGGGTTCTCCTCATAAGGTGACTGTGTATACGGACCATCATAATCTGGAGTATTTCTAGTCCGCTTTCGAAGTTCTTAATCATCGTCGGGGCTCGGTGGCATACACAGTGCTCTCCGCTTTGATTTCATCATCAAGTTTTGGCCCGCACGCCTTCAAGGGAAACCGGATGCTCTTTCTCGTAGATCTTATTTCGAACCTAAGGCGGGGGAGCCAGCATTTGATCAGCAATCACAGGTTATTCTGGGACCTGATCGTTTACAGCTCATGGCCATCATTTTATTCGAAAGGCCTCATGATACATCCTTGTTGGAGTCGGTTCGAGCATCTCTTCCTTCGGATCCATTAGCACAGGACATAGTATCACAGCTTGGCTCAGCACCATCTTTTCGACAAATGAGGTTGGACTATGATCATTTTGAGGTTCGAGATGGACTTCTGTTTCATAATGGATTCCTGTATATTCCGGATGGTGCCCCTCGACTTCAAGTTCTGCAGTCTTGTCATGATTCTCCTCTCGCCGGCCATTTTGGCATTGCCAAGACTCTGGAACTTATTGCTCGAGATTATTGGTGGCCAGGTCTCCACCGCACTGTTGAGACTTTTGTACGCTCATGTGATATTTGTTATCGTGCAAAAGCTCCCAAGCACCGCCTTCAACCTTTACCAGTTCCAGCCAGTCCTTGGAAGAGTATTCCGGTGGATTTTATTGTCGAGCTTCCATCCTCCCAGGGCCATGATGCCATCCTTGTTGTTGTTGACAATTTTTCCAAGATGGCACATTTCATTCCTTGCAGCACTTCTATCTCCAGTGAAGCCACAGCGTTGCTTCGAGAGGTGGTTCGGCTCCATGGCTTACCAGACAACATTGTCAGTGACCGCGGCCCTCAGTTTGTTGCTAGCTTTTGGAAGCATCTATTGCAACTCTTGCATTGTTAATATTAGAGCACAATTGCCACACTTAGATAGATAAAACCATAGAATTATGCAATGGTCAACTTTTACATTATCTATTCTTCAAATTAACGCTTAATGTCCATATGAGACAATGTGAATATATTCAAGAAATAATCACATCAAATTCAATCACTATAGCAATAAGAAATTGACCATTACTTCCACTTATTTGGATCGTTCAATGAACTCCAATTTCCCTAGACCAGTTCCCGCTCCTGTGCATATATCTCTGTCTTCAGTACTCATTCTTATCTACAGGTTCGATGGTTCAGCAGTGAATTTGGCAGATCGGTCCGGGCTTATCTCAATAGTTTCCTTTTTTATTTTCGATTGCCTCCAATTTCCCCGTTCACCATATCATTATAACTTTGGTAATATTAACCATTAACCTTCGCCCCAATATTTAATGATTTAACTTAGCATTGAGCTTTGCTCTCCTTAATATAATCAACCATTAACCTTATGCTCTTCACCATGCAACCTTAGGTTAATAAGCTACCCTTCGATTTACCATTGTCCCTTAGACAATCACCATTATGCAATCAATACTTCATACTGCAGATGTAAGCTCAAGTGTAAGCTCTGTAACTTCAACATTAGGTGTGATGTCCCCTACTCATATACGGTGCACTCACCGTATACAAACAGGAGTTCATCCCCCATACCAGCTCCATACTGATACAGGGCCCTCCACGTGTCACTGCAACCTTGATGAGTTCCAGTGGGAAGAATGAAGGGGTCATTTACCCTGTCTCCCTTAGGGCCTACCTAGCTGCGGAAGCGTAAACATACATGTCAGTAGTACATACATCAACATCACATGACCATCGCGAAGGATGGCTCGTCACATATCTGCATAGACAGAGATCAGTACATCACATAGGGAATCCTACCCAAGGCTCAGACTCAAGGGAATGACTGACGGCTTGGGTCTCCAGAGTTCATCGCAGACAGAATTCATGGTAATGGATTTGGCTGGCATGAGAACATGGCTTAGGGTAGTCCACTCCATCCGCCCCTCCTGTGCACACTTTGCAGAGTAGGCTGAAAAGTGTTGGGATGCATCTCCCTAGTTCCGATGGGGCAGGTAGGGATCTCTCCCTCCAGAGATCTACATGCTGACTCAAGGTGACTAGAGGGCCACTGCCCTTATTCGACTTGAACCCAATGGAGAGTGACGCATCACTCCACGGGTGTCGAGCCCATGCCTTGCCCACACGCAGTGGCAAGCCATCAGACCTAGTCCACAATGACCCCCGGTAGGCCTTACACACCAGAGGGATCGTTCAAGAGTCAGAACACGAACCTCCTTATAAGCCAGTCTGGCCCCTTCACCCACAACCAGGTGTGGTTCTTGTACACAGGCCGAATCTACAGTGTGCTAGAGAGGCTAACTAGGAGCATCAACTACCAGGCTTGAGGTCTCTACCCCCCTTCCCAATATAATGAGTTCACAGAGATACATCATCCATATACATCACAGAAGAACTAAAGAACTAGATCTAATCTATATCATAGAGTTAGGTTCTTTAGTTAGAGTCTGGTATCCGAGAATCTAAATGGCTGCTATGGGCAATTTAATAGGCTAAACCTACTGATACAATGACTAGAAGACGGTTTAGGCTATTAAATTAACTAAATACCTGATCCTTGGCTCGCTCCTCCTGCTCTGAACTCGACCATCCTGCTAAACCGCTAGAAGATGATGTTAGAAAGGGAAACTAATGAGTCAAATTGCTCAGACAGAGTCTAGGAGGCGGTTTTGACTCTTGGAGCAAGCAAAACAGAGCCCTAAAACCCTATGGACGAAAATGGCAAGTTAGGGTTTCCTTAACCTATATAGACAAAGGGTTAGGGCTAGGGTTTCCCATTATCCCTTTAAGCATGTGGGATAATTGGGTGTGGCCCACTTGCCTTTAATGACTAGGTGGCATAAAGTGTCCACATGGGAAAATGTGCACCTAGATAAATGTGCACATGGGTAAATGTGCACATTAATAAATGCACACACGTTGCAAGTTGCCCCCTAGGGGCTACCCGCCTGGCTACACGTCGGCGTACACGTCAGTCGGGGTGGCGTGTACGCGTGACGAGGCAGTACAGTATACGTCCTGGGACCGTATACTGTGCTGGAACGTCACATTCTCCCCACCTTGAAATGATGCTGTCCGCAGCATCGTGGGTCTCCCCACCTTGGGATCTTCCTAACCTGCAATCAACTTGATGCATTATTATTATACTTACACAATTATTAGAATTACTCTAGGGTAATGTTTAAGACATTACTGTACTATTTCATTATCCAATTAACTTATCACTTCATAACTTAATCAACGCAAGGTAATTACTAACCTTACTTAATACAACATTTAAGTTTATCAAAGTTTATCAATTTCATACAAAATTTACACTTCCAAGGTACTCTTCATGCCTTGCAACATATTATAACAAAATTTGTGTTGCAAGTCTTTGCACCTTGAAATCCTGCATTAATTTTACAATATCTATAATTACATACTTACTATCTTACACAAGATTTAAGCGATTAGTTTCAATGGTAGAAATCACAACTACTCTAGAACTATCTATACAAGTGCTCGTGGTGCGACTCCCCGCCGGTTCTTCGTTCTCATTGGCCTCCTGGATTCACACCACGCTAGAATATTAATGTAAAGTTGGTTATAAGGGAACCACCCCATCTATCTACATGAATGCATGACTAATCTCCCGGCGTAGGAAGAGGATGCTTCTTCCATCGTGGCCATGGAGACAGCGCCCTATAATGCCTATATGCCTCTCATGCCTACACCTTTAGTTGCCTGAGACGTGGAGGATAGGGTCCTTCCCGTATTTGGGCGTGAAGGATAGGATCCTCCCCGTAGGCATTGACTAGAGGTGCTTTCCTATCAATGCATTCCTGAATGACCTCTTATCTCTCGAGGTCGTCTACTTCCGTCGGAAGTAGACTTTTTAATCTACCTTCCACTCATCCAAGCAGAACCGCGGTCATGCCTGCATTGATATTACACCACGTCCTAGAGATCACCGTAGTGGTCCCATCATCGGTAATTACGCATGCAACCCATACCTGGCATAGGTTGCATGCGTAGATTAATCTTAACTACACATGAAATTAATCTAAACACAAATCGACATGCCTGAGCCGATTTTTGCTGGCTCCTTTAATGCATGTGATTAACATAATTACCCTAAGGTAATATTTATGAATTAACATTATCATAGTATCGGATACATTACTTTCGATAGTACAATTTTTGCAATATTTAACAACTTTTAGATCGCGATTATTTAAACAATAACCCTGATTTAGACCTATTGTTACATAGACAAGTTTTTAATTATCATACACAAGAATTAGGTGTGCTTCTTATTCTCTTTCTTGGGTCCTGCATTACCCTTGGAAGTATATCCCTAAGATGCACTTAAGTATATCTGAATTCTATTTTCTATTTATATTTATAAGGATCCGAGGTCATATAGCTATCCTTGGAAGGAATTGCATCCTTGCGAAGGATTAATTAACATGCTACCTCACATTACCATTGTTATTTAACTTATTTCCCTATGATACATATACGTACAGCAAATTCTATGCAGTTATTAGGATCTATATTTAACTTGTCAATAAGACACATTAAAGCTTATTATACATGGGCACACCTTACCTAAGGCTAGGACGCATCCACCCATTGAGCCGGCGTGGAGTAGTTTGGAGATGACTTGGTCGTTGCATTGCTCCCAAATTTTTGCTCCACTTCATTGGTGTAGTTAGCTATCACGTCAGTCTCGCACGTTGAAGGCCTTTTGTTCATTCGCTTCGGCCATTGTCGGAGTGAACTCTATTCTACGGGTCGATCAATTCGATGCAAGTACGTTCAATCATAAGATTGAGCCCTCCCACTTTCTTCGAAAAGAGAATGGTCCTGCACCCCTTCAATGACGTTGTACACAAGGTCATATCTATTCTCTCCCCTTAAGAGGTTATACGCTTCTTACTTAGCGCATTAATTTACTAGCCTTAGCTAGCATATATAACCATCTAAGATGGATGCACATATTATGTTGTCATTTATTTCAATATAGTTATGGGTTACCTACTTAGTTAAAACGATTCTAAACCATAAAGTTTTATCATCATGACAATTCCTTTTGTCTCAAAAGACTATTTGATTACTATAATTCTTATTTTAGATGTACCTTGCATGTACTATTCTTTTATATTCTAGAGATTCCCCCTTTCTTAGTTATTTAAACTCTTGGAATATTCCTACCAATCGAATTGATGTCATCGTAACAAGTTGGCCGGACTTGTTAGATTACTTCTTTTCTTTCGGTTGGATTATTCTTTTGGAGGTACTAGATTTATACATGGTCAACAATTATCCTAGTAATGATTCCTTCTTAGCGAGGTGATCAATCTCACCAAGTGGTTTCAATATGTTGGATGTCTGTTAACAATCGTGTATAATTTTAGTTACTCCTATGCGTTTCCTTCCCAATCCTTGATGCTTAGCCCAATCTTGGGGCAATCCTTTCAACGAGAATATCTGGAAATGCCTTCTAATCTCAATATGGATGTTACCGTCCATACATTTAACCTACTAGGCTCCATGGCCTTAGATCCTCGAGCTTGCTAGAAGCCCATCCACTCGTTGCTTGCTTGAAGTAGCAAGGTAACGTTCTTTCGAGTCGCTCGATACTTCAGTCCCCTTGACGGTGGCTCCTCTTTGATGTAGAGGCTGGAGGCTTTGATGCCGTAGTTGATCACTTGAATCTTCCATGCCGCTTTTCAAAAGCCTGAAGGTGGCACCGTTGAAAAAGATCTTTCATCTTGAACTCTTTGTCTTGGCAGCTAAAGGACGACTCTGTATCCGATATTGTTTCTTCGACTCCATCGACGTCTCATACGTCAAGTCCTCTTGTCGTTATCGTGTTGCCCGAAGAGTGTTGACGATGTTGATTGCTTCACCCCTGCAAATTGCCTGACATCTCTTTCTTTGATCTGTTACGCTATGGGAGGGAAGGAATAACAGGGGAACTATATATGCAAAGCATATAGCTTACATAATTACAATTACTACTAGAGCTATTAGGTCCCCCTTGTGCCTCCCTTCGAGTTGCACGCCTACTCCTTGGCAATGTCATCGGTGTTCCTCCCGGTGCAATGGTGTTGATGTATCCTCCTATTTGTACGTTGGCTCGTACTCCGGGGTAACTTGTTGATATGCTTGGGCCCTCTGGTGTTTGTCGGCTATGGCACAACATGCTTTGCATCACATTCTAACTAAAGGTGTGCTGGTCGTTGATGCTTCGACATTTCGGTCTGCTTCCTGATCCTGTTCTCGGGTAATTGTTCCCCCCTTCATGATACTTGAAGCTATTTGGAGGCGTCTCTTGAGGCTGTGCACGATTCCTTTGGCTATACTCCTCTGGAGTTGTTCTCTTATGCAGTTGTTCTTTGAATCGTCCATCCTTGGGTTCACCAAGTTGCGTGCAAGTCCGCGTGCGAGTCATCGGCTCGCCTCGCCTCACCTAGTTGCTTCTCCATCGAGCTTCCAATCTTCCTTGTTTGATCCCCTCAGTCACATGGCTTAGACATTGTCACGTTCCTCAGTGCTATGCCGTCTTCTTGTCTTGAGGTACCTTCCCGTGGTTTTGATTGTGCTCGTCAGTTTTGATCCTCATGTTGCCTCTAGGGAGCTCGTGAAAGAAGTCGGTTGCTAGCACTTCTCCAGCTTTCAGTTACTGACCTTTGTCCCTCTATGCATGTCGGTCTCTCTGTCAAGTAAAGCATCATGGCTGTTAGAGCCTGAACTCTAACCTTGCAAGAAGGATGAAAAACCCAACAATCCAAGCTCAATCTATCAGATCAAGGCCACAACACAAAGAATCATCATCTCCATAGCTAGATCAAGTAAAATCCTCTCTCTCTCAATACACCGTCCCTCCCTGTTCTTCTTTCTCTGCTCAGATAATACAGTGATCATCATGGATACGTGCAAATATCCTGCACGCGTGCATGTGCGTACATCACTCCATATATGGTATACTATCTTCTATACCACCTCAATAGTGGTGAATGTGGTTAGTGGTGACAAGTGTGGTGAGTGGTGACAAGTGTGGTGAGTGGTGACGACCCCAACAGTGACGACCACAGTGGGAAAATATGCCACTCCGTGGCGGAGAACCCACAACAAAACATACTACTATGGTCCTTGGGACATGTCCCCAAATGACACATTTACATGTATGTTTAGAAAGAAAATACCCTCCTCAAATCCAAATGACTGATACAAACAACCTGGTCCAAAATGACAGTGACGAAACAGAGCGTCTGTAACTGTGGCAAACTTTGAAAGCTGATATCTTGAGTTCCAGACCTCCGTTTGACCTGCACCATAGCTCGTTGGATTCGTATCGCCGAAACACATCTTTTGATGTAGGATAGATTGTATATTATTGAACTGTCACCATCTGTTTTTACAGAAAAGCGGCCTGCTGTAACCCAAAAGTTCTCCACAAATTCTCTGTAATTGGAGCTATACCAAATCTGAATCCCTTAGAATAGCACTTCTCTTTCAAAATAAGGCCTGAGATCCTTGCCATTTCTAGGATTAGGCAACAATTCCCCTTCTGGAGTCATCAAGTAGAAAGCCCCACCTGGTACCTCTTTATCAATCAGAAATGGGCTTTCCCATGGGCTTTGAAATTTGGATAGATGCTGCTTAGTAACACCAATTGCCCTTCCTCAAATGGATTGACAACCTGTAACCTGTCTTTGATAAGCTTCTTTCTGTTTATGCCTCATATTGAAGTCTGCTGCTTCTTGTCTCATCTTTTGCAATTGCAACAAATCATCCATCCTATTATGCACTTTATTTGGAGTTGGAACTTCTCCTAAATTCTCATAATAAGGTAGCTCTACAAATGAACACAAAGGAATGTCCAAATGAATAGGCATCACAGCTTGCACTCCATAAACCAATTCAAATGGTGTAAATCCTCTGGCCAACTTGTAAGTACACCTGAAACTCCATAAGGCACCTGTCAAGGCTTCATGCCAATTTCTTTGATTATCCTTCACTGTTTTGGCCAAGATAGCTTTCAGAATTTTGTTAGTAGACTCAGCTTGCCCATTGCCCTGTGGATAATAAGCAGAAGCTTGCACATGTTGAACACCAATCTTTTCTGTTAACTGAGCTACTACTTTCCCCATGAAATGAGTTCCTCAATGAGTCAAAAGAATTGTTGGAACACCAAACCGAGAAATCAAATTATGATAAAGAAAGCTTACTGTGGTATTTTCTGTAGCATGCTTTGCTGGAATTGCTTCTACCCACTTCGTAAACATACATGTGGCTGCCAAGATATACTTATGACCTTTGGAAGATGGAGGATTGATAGGCCCAATGTAATCCAATCCCCACATATATGAAACGGACCAACGCTCAAAATAGGATGGAATGGCATATTATTGTGGCCTGTTAATTGTTTATGCCTTTGACACTTCTCACATTTGCTAACAAAGTCTCTAGTATCATTGTAAAGAGTTGGCCAATAATATCCCCAATGAAGGATCTTCCTAGCTGTTGTTCTGGCTGCAAAATGCCCCTGACAATCATTGCTTGCTGCAACAAATCATGAGTTTGCTGACCAGCAACACACCTTAATAAAAGACCTTCCATAGTCCTCTTATAAAGAATAGCTTCATGCACCACATAACCAGCTGCTTGTACTCTAAGAACATGCTTTTGTTGCTTTGAGAATGATGAAGGATAAGTCTGATCTTGCAAATACCTGTATATGTTGGCATACCAAAGATCCACGGTCTCAATGAACCCCTGTAATACGCCATTAGCTTGAAATGCTACTTGCTGGTCTGTTTGCTCTTCTATTTCAGCACCACTACGCAAATAGGAACTTAGATTATGAGCTCCTTGAGCCATCTTAACATACTTCAACTCAAATTCTTGTATGATAAGAGCCCATCTTGTAAACTTAGGATCCTGGACAGTCTTGTTGTAAATGCATGGCAATGGGTTCACATCCATATGAATGTAAACATATTGTACATTGGCTGAATTCCATTGTGAAGGAAGAAGATAATGTCTAAATTTATTCAAGGCCCGCTTCAATGCCAACCCAAGATGCTCCACATGAGTCCATTTCTGCTCTTGTGGAGTTTAATGTACCGCTAGCATAGTAATTCACATCATAATACTTTTGCTGATTTTTCTGACATAGTGTGACAGCCAAAGCTTGCTCCCAAACAGTAAAGAATAAATGAAAAGGCTCACTCATTCTTGGAGGAATTAGCAAAGTTCTCTCTTTCAATTGTCCAAGGCACCATTCAAATGCTTCTTGAGCGTCCTCCTTCCATCTAAAATTCTGCCCTGGCTTCATACAATCCACAAGTGGCTGGGTTATTTTAGCAAAATTGTGCAAATACCTCCTACTAAAACTGAGTTGCCCATATAAGCTTCTCACTTGGGATACATTTGTAGGTGGTTTCACCTTCTCCAAGGCTGCAATCTTACCATGATCCACTTGTAACCCCTTTTCTGAAACATAATTGCCCACTAGTTTTCCTCCTCTAGTGAAGAAAATACACTTAGCAGGATTCAAACTTATGCCATACAATCGGCATTTTTCAAGAACTTTTCTGAGATGATCCAAGTGATCCCTTCTTGGATTCGAAAACACTGTTAAGTCATCTATAAAGACTCTCAAAAAGTCTAAAATATCATGAAAAGCATATGTCATAGCTCGTTGAAATGTGGCTGGAGCATTTGTGAGGCCAAAAGGTAATACCTTATAAGCATAGATGCCAAAAGGTGTTCGAAAAGCCGTCATTGCTTGATGTGGTGGATAGATTTGGATCTGATTATATCCTGAGTAACCATCCAAGAAAGAATAGGCCTGATTTCCTGCAACAATATCCAACAAGGTGTCTATGAATGGTGTAGGAAAATGATCTCTTTTGGTAGCTTTGTTGAGATCTCTGTAATCAATGCATACTCGAATTGAGTTATTTGGCTTTCTCACTGGTACAATAGAGCTGATCCAATCTGAATTTGGCACTGGTACAATAAATCCCACCTCCAAAAGCTTCATGACTTCAACCTTTACTTGCTCCTCTATTGCTGGACTCATTCTCCTTTGAGCTTGTTGGATTGGTTTTGATCCTTGTTTCAAATCAATGGTATGAACCACAACCTCAGGTGGAATGCCTTTCAATTCTTTGTAATTCCTTGCCAAAACATCCCTGAATTCTTTTAACAAAGATATCAAATCACGTTCCTCCTCTTGAGTAAGATCTCCTCCAATAGTAACCAATTCTTCTTGATTTCCTTGAGAAATATTGATGTTCTTATTTGAATGTGGTGATCAGAATGAAGGTGGTGAGTGTGGTGGACGAATGTGGTGAATGTGGTGAATGTGATGACAAAGATGATGAATGTGGTGCATGTGATGACAAGCAGGACTGTAATGGATGTGGTGGATGTGATGATTGTGATGAATTTGGTGCATGTGGTGACTGTGAATGACTGTGGTGAATATGGACTGATCTCGATTTACCTCATCCTCCGAATATGCGCATGCCACCAAGCTGCTTGTACTTGTATAGTGGGCTGATTTTGTTTACCTCATCCATGCTTGATGTCAAAATCAGCATCTCTACTTGATCTAGATCAATACCTTGCTGAAATAAAGTGTCATCAATGGGTCTTTGAATGGACTCCTCCTTCATGTTTACAAGAGTCTCTTGTAACTCACCTTCACCAATACTTTCAAGTCTTTGAATATACTTCACCGCAACTTGCTGCTGTAAATGACATACTTCTGAAATTTGGGTACCGTTTAACCACTTGTACAAAGTCTTATCTTCCCCTGTCACCCACTTCCAAGACATGAAAACAACTAAGACCTTGCTGCCCTACGACACCATAGCATTCTCTTTGCTGATTTCTAACTGCGGGCTGCTCAAAGAAGGATTGCAAAGAAAGGTACCTTTTGCTGATTTCAGAGGATGATCTATAGTAACCTTGTGTTCTCCTTGAAAGATGTTCATTTCAAGGCTTCCTCCATGAAGTCTCAGCTTGTGCGGCATCTAACCATGTGTACATTTCGGCAACAAAGTATAAGTTTCAAAGATGTACACTCTCTCGAAATTTCAAAACCATGAAATCCAAGATTGCTTCCACCTCATAGACCTTGCATAAGACATTTCTTATGACTCCCATAGGCTGCACCTTCATTTGATTGAATGCTTTGAGCATCATAGTTGTTGGTTCCATCATTTTCAAGCCAACTTGAAGCATTATGTGGTAAGGCATTACATTCACTCCACTGCCGGTATCTATGTTGGCGTCTTTGATTAAATATCCATTAATACTCACATCACAAAGAAATGGCCCTGGATCCTTGGATTGTCGGGCTGATGGCTCTATTCTACTCTTATGGGTATCATTTGAGATGATTTGTTGGACTGAAATTTCTGATTTTGTTCTTCCCCCTAACTCTTGCAACAAATTGGGAGAATAATGCATCAATTGCTCAAGAGTAAGTGTAATTTTAGTGGCCAACACTTGGCTGATCACATCATCTTCATTTTGAACTTCCTCATCCACCATAGGAGGCATCACTATGGACTGATTTTCTTCTATAGACTGAAACTGTTCTGTGGGCAGCACATTGAGTTGCACCTTCTTAGGTGCTGACACCTCCAAAGCTTGTTCCTTCAAAGCCTTTGGAAAAGAGGTCTTAGTTTTCTCCGCAATTGGCACTACTCTTGGTTCTTGCACCACCTTTTGTGATCTTGTAACCGCATTGACTTCTCCAATCTCTTCTTCTTGCTGAAATGGGTCACTATCTACCTCAATGAATCCACAATTTACTACTGATTTTGCCTTCTCTTGTTTCTTAAGCTCCTCAATAAGAGTCTTAACTTGAGGATTATCAATGTACTTTGCATCTTGAATGCGAACATCATTATTAGGAAGAGGTACCGATTCAAACACTTCTTCGCTTTGGTGGATACTTGTTGGTTGCCCATTATGGTTTCCCATGGATTTTCCAACAAGTAGTCTCATCATGCTTGAACTTATCACATAACTTGCAATATAAATGAGCCTTACTTGGATACCATCCCTGTTTTGGCTGCACCATTGGTGTGGAACCCATTGGAACTTGTTGGGCAATTGGAGCTTGTGGCATCATTGGAACTTGTGGTATGATAGGTGTTGCTTGCATTGGTTGAATAGGAATAGGTGGTGCTTGTTGCATAACAGCAAATACCGGATTGGCCCTCTCAAAGAATCTCTTCTCCCTACATTCTTGATCATTATGGCCCTTGATTTGGCATCTTGAGCAGAATTTCAGCAATCTACATGTAGTTTCAGAATGTCCAATAGATCCACAATACTCACAAGTAATAAACTGCACCTCCCTTGGCTTCTCACTAATTGTAAGCTTAGAAATCTTGGCTGCAATATCCTCTGTTTTATGCTCTGGAGCAGCAACTTCATGAATGTATCCCAGCTTATCTTCAGCCTTGAGAGCATACTCTTGTGCCTCTAGTAATGTTGTAGGCTGTTTGGCCTTCACCTTATAAGCAATAGCTCGTTTCAGCCCCTTCACATACCATTGAATATCCATTTCATCACTCCTTGCAATCTTCCAATGAACCACGGCTTTGAGAACCGCAATGTACCTCTGATTATACTCTCTAATTGATTCATCTTCCTTTTGTGTAAAATTGGTCCACCTTTCCATAGTCTTCTCCTTACCATGAACTTCTTGATAATTAGCAATGAAAGCTTCCTTTAATTCCTGATATGTCATGGTATCTGGCTGAGTTTGTGCCCATTCCTCCACTGAATCTTGCAAAGAAAACCAAAGCAAATAATCACCAGCCGGTAACTTACATTGCTGGCAATACCTCTCAAACTTCACAATATGCTTCAGAGGATCCCGATCCACCAGATCATCAAACTTTGGAATCCCCATTGTCTGAAAACCCCATACCATAGGTGGTAATAAAGCCATCTCTACCTCTTCTTGGGTTTCTTGAAATTGGAAAAACGAAATTGAATCTCCCTTTAATTTGAAAAACGAAATTGGATTACCTTCTAGATCAGTAAATGGAATCAAAACCTCCTGGATCTGAGAATTAGACCCCAGATCTGCTCCCAAATCTGAAAACGAAATTGAATCTTGATGCAATTTTGAGCCCAAAGATTGACTCACCGGTCCCCTTCTTGTTACGATGGAGCTTGGTGGGATCTCCTTCTTACTTCTCTTGGGCATAAAACTATGCTCCCCTTGTCAAATTCTACCCCACAAATCAATTACGGCAAAATCCCCTTCACCCAAGAAATTGCTCCTTTCTCAATGGTGCCGTTCTTTACCGACGATCACCAATACCAATGGTAACAACTCCTTTTCCAATGGAAATTCTTGCCGATCAATGGCCTGTTGAACACCGTGGTCGCCAAATTGTTAGAGCCTGAACTCTAACCTTGCAAGAAGGATGAAAAAACCCAACAATCCAAGCTCAATCTATCAGATCAAGGCAATGCACAACATAAAGAATCATCATCTCCATAGCTAGATCAAGTAAAATTCTCTCTCTCTCAATACACCGTCCCTCCCTGTTCTTCTTTCTCTGCTCAGATAATACAGTGATCATCATGGATACGTGCAAATATCCTGCACGCGTGCATGTGCGTACATCACTCCATATACGGTATACTATCTTCTATACCACCTCAATAGTGGTAAATGTGGTTAGTGGTGACAAGTGTGGTGAGTGGTGACAAGTGTGGTGAGTGGTGATGACCCCAACAATGGCTCTCCTCCCTGCTGGCTATGTTGTCGGGATGATGGATCCTTATATCTGTGTAGCTTGATCCTTGAGTTGAAGAAGTACCTGCCTTAGATATACTCTTGTCGTTGAATAGCCTGGCTATTATCTTGAACTCTCTTTTTGCCGAAGGTGCTTCAGTTGCTATCCTTGTCGTTAAGGTGTCGAATGCTTCTACCTTGGGCATTTGATGTCCCACATGTCAGAGATATGATCAGCTTCTTCTCTTCCAATTACTGGTGGAGTACCTGACGAAGCCATCACCTAGTTGTTGAAGGCATATCTCCTCGTTGCGGTGCCTTTCGTAAGTGCATCTCCATCTAATATGCGTGTCATAGCACATCACCCTATATTACCACAAGGTGGAATTATGGTCGTCGAGATGTTGCCTTCTTAGTTGGCTTGTTGATGTCGGGTCGTTCCTCCTTCTATTGTTGAGGCCACTCGTGTCATAAGTTCGTCAAGTGTTGCCGCTGCCACGAGAGGTAGTGTTGCGCCCTTACGATGTCCTGGTGCAGCGCTGATGATCTTGATATGACCGGTGTTGTCTCCTGTTCTGACATTGGGTGGACGAGCGGTCTTCTACTTGAGGGCACTTGCGGAAGTGTTTGGAGTCAAAGGTTTGCTTGGCCTCTGGTCGTTCTCCCTCGTACTTGCTCTTCCATTTTGATCTTGGGCTATAGTTGTGCTTCCTTGCTTCCTCATTTGGTAGTCGAAGTGAAGGAGCTTCCTGATCTAAGCGCTAAATCCGTAAAACATGACTTTAAACTCATGTTTCTCCACTATATCTGTGAGCATCCGAGATATACAATAGACATATATGCATTTACATTGGGATTTTAATTCATCCACTTTTCCAAAACAACTACGAAGATCTACTTAAATGTTTATACTCCTTTAGGGTTTCCCCTCCTCCTATCGTTTGATCCTTCCGGTTTTTTTTGTATCTTCTTCGTTCGGTTGACTCCGGATTCCTTCAGATGTCGCTACTATTGTTGAGCTTCATGTACGATCCGAGCTCATCACCCCAAGTTAAGAGTGTTCGTCGATGTGATCCCTTGAAAAGATGCTCCTCCTTAATGTGTATGTCATGCGTAAGGGAATGCGGTGACCGCCAACGCCCCTATATGCGGTGTGTCGTTGCAAGGTTAGTTCATGCGGTGCTATTGATCGGTCGAGTAGGATCACCTGGCTGTTGCGGTCGCGTTCTTGAATGTCTTCAAGCTCGATCGCGTGGTCGGTAGGCGTGCATTGTCATTCCTCCGTGGGGTTGAATTTCCGAGTCGCGACTCATGTTGCTTGGGCTTTGCTTCATTCGAGGTGCCTCTCGGCGGCACGGAAGTGTGGTCATCTCCATTGCCCCTACCATGGCTCCTTTCGGGTCGCCTTTGCGTGATTTGTACTGGCTGGCTAGGTCGTCTCCTCCGGCCCCTTGGGTCCTATCCATTCGAAGTCTCGCCTCCTTGGCCGACGTAGTAAGGTCGTCCTTCCTTTGGTTTCTAGGTGTTTCGGGTCCGAATTTTGTTCGAGCAGAATATTCTCCTCCTTGATCTTGCCCCCTAATGCTGATATAGGCCTTCAAGTCGAGATGTTCCCCGATATCGTCTCCTCCCCTCATGATCTCCTACTTTTGGAACCGATGAAAGTTCCCCGGCCGGTGCAAGGGAGCTGGAAGCTCGGCCCTGGTCAGCCTTAGGTGCTTTGTGGTTGCCTAGCTTGGTTGCTCCTTTTGTTGACGTTGCATGACATTCGCTGAGCCTTTGGGCTGCAAGGTCGTGGTTGTCTTCCCTCCGGTTTCTATACGCTCTGTGTGGTCGCCATGACTTCTCTCCTCGACGGAAGATTATGCCCCTCGCCCTAGCTCGTGATGCTAACGCCGCATCGATGTCTAACGCCTTCCCCGTGATCCGTATTTTTCTGCCTTTGCGTTCTTCCATTTGAAACTCATGCGCCGAAGTTGGTGAAGGCGTCGAGATCCTCTTTCTGATGTGACCTCGTGAAAGTGGTAGCCGGGAGGTTGACATCTAGAAAATTCTTGATGCCGCTGGTTACCAAATATTCTTCCCATTTGATGAAGATTGATGATAGGCCGGTGGTGTCTGTTTCTACTCGTTTGTCGGTTGAGGTGTTTGTCATTGTGCGTCCCTCTCTTGGGTCTGCCTTTTGGGTCTCCTCTCCTTATATGTCTGTACATCGGCTGGAACCTCGATGTCTTCAAGAAGTTGCGCTTCTAGCTCTTCTGTGGCTCTGGCCCTGTACTTGGCTTGGCCACAGATATTCTAGAGTCTAAGGGTCTACTTGAAGGGCTCTCCTACAACATTCTGGGCTCTATAAGCAAGCAAGATGGCTCGAGCAGCATTACTGGAGACATATCTATAATCTACAAGTCTATGGACATTAGGATGTGTGGTATGGCATGACATGAGGTTTGTTTTGCAAATCCTTCATGACGTTTGAGGCATACTCTAAGGTCCTAGCAAAGTTGGTTTGGGGGGGGGGGGTCCAATCTCTACACATGGAGTGACTTGGGCAGCTCTAGACTCTAGCTCCTTTCTAGGTATCCTGGCAATAGGGAGTGTCAATGTGGCGGCTATATAAGTCAAACTCTATTAGAAGGACACAGAATTAGGTCAAGGTTTATGCTTTTGGCATGAGCAGAGGTGATGTACCAACAGTTGGACTTGGGTTGCTATGTTGAGGTCTAGATGACTATAACAAAGGGGTGTTCTTGAGCACTTCTATCTAGGAGTAAGGCATCAGCTTCGAGCCGAGAGCAATAGTTGCGAGGTACTAATGGGGTATGCTTCTATTTACAAACAAACCACAGTTTGGAAAAACAATTCAAGGGTTTGAGCAATTTTGGTCATTTTGAGCTGAGCAATTTTGGTCATTCAAGGATTCTAGGCTGTCTAACGGTTCTATTGCAACAAATTTCAGGCGATTTGGAGCTCTGTAGCTCGAGTTATGGAGGTTCAAAGTTTGGAGGTCTCACACATTGCGCCCAGACCAATAATGAAAGTTTCATTTTTTGCTTCTGGCGCGACGTGTGAGACATTGACTCTAAATGGGTTAAACTTGTCCAATTTGGGTGATATAAGGGTCTAATTCTGCTGGACTCATCGAGTTAGGCAGAATTGACCCCTTATTTGGTCGATTTGGAGCTGTTTTGGGCACTTTTGGGGCATGGTCTCACATCGTTAGCCCGCACCAAAAATGAACTTTTCATTTTCGGTCCTGGTGCGACGTGTGAGACATCCTCTCAATTTTGGTCTAAAATGTCTGTTTTGACTAAAACAAAAGCTGGAACTTACTAACTCAACTTAATTAAGTAACTTCATACACTTATAATTTACTCTAAAACACTTTGTATTAAACAAAATTTTATCATTTACGAAATTAATAAGGCTCTCATTTGATATGACTGGCTAAGTGCATATCTTTCTTCATTAGAGTTACTCTCTTGGCGTGTAATTGTGCGTGTCGTTGAGTCTTCAAAATGTTGGACCAGCTTCTCGCTCTGGCCGCTTCTTGAACCTTGGTCTCCCGCTCTCGTTCGCCCTCTCCTCTTCTTGTATCTCTCGGCTCTATCTCCGCCAGTATACTTCTTGGGTCTAATATACAAATCTAACTAATCCTTACCTTAAAACTCGATCTAGCATGTTACCTTTTTGAAATTCATCAAGTATTAAGGTGTTTATGGCCTAATGTCTCACACATTGCGCCCAGATCAAAAATGGGAGTTTCATTTTTGCTCCTGGCGCGACATGTGAGACCTTCTTGCCTTAGAAAGATTTGGCTCAACTGTTTTTAGTCTTTTTATGTTCCAATTCGCTTAACTGTTACTAGCTTAGCATATACTACAAAAATGAGAAAAAAATTTCCCACTTTTCGAGGTTTGAGAATCCTATCAAGTTAGTACTACTGGGAGCATGGCCAGTGCTTTGCTCTTGGTCTCCAAGAACATTGCTCTGATACCAGTGTGACGTCCCCTACTCATATACGGTGCACTTACCATATACAAACAGGAGTTCATCCCCCATACCAGCTCCATACTGATACAGGGCCCTCCACGTATCCCTACAACCTTGATGAGTTCCAGTGGGAAGAATGAAGGGGTCATTTACCCTGTCTCCCTCAGGGCCTACCTAGCTGCGGAAGCGTAAACATACATGTCAGTAGTACATACATCAACATCACATGACCATCACGAAGGATGGCTCGTCACATATCTGCATAGACAGAGATCAGTACATCACATAGGGGAATCCTACCCAAGGCTCAGACTCAAGGGAATGACTGACAGCTTGGGTCTCCAGAGTTCATCGCAGACAGAATTCATGGCAATGGATTTGGCTGGCATGAGAACATGGCTTAGGGTAGTCCACTCCATCCGCCCCCCGTGCACACTTTGCGAGTAGGTGAAAAGTGTTGGGACTGGATCAGAAGCCACGGGATGCATAGCCAAAGGGGCTATTCCTGGGTTGCATCTCCCCAGTTCCGATGGGGCAGGTAGGGATCTCTTCCTCCAGAGATCTACATGCTGACTCAAGGTGACTAGAGGGCCACTGCCCTTATTCGACTTGAACCCAATGGAGAGTGACGCATCACTCCACGGGTGTCGAGCCCATGCCTTGCCCACATGCAGTGGCAAGCCATCAGACCTAGTCCACAATGATCCCGTGTAGGCCTTACACACCGGAGGGATCGCTCAAGAGTCAAACACTAACCTCCTTATAAGCCCGGTCGCCCCTTCACCCACAACCAGGTGTGGTTCTTGTACACAGGCCGAATCTACAGTGTGCTAGAGAGGCTAACTAGGAGCATCAACTACCAGGCTTGAGGTCTCTACCCCCCTTCCCAATACAATGAGTTCACAGAGATACATCATCCATATACATCACAGAAGAACTAAAGAACTAGATCTAATCTATATCATAGAGTTAGGTTCTTTAGTTAGAGTCTGGTATCCGAGAATCTAAATGGCTGCTATGGGCAATTTAATAGGCTAAACCTACTGATACAATGACTAGAAGACGGATTAGGCTATTAAATTGACTAAATACCTGATCCTTGGCTCGCTCCTCCTGCTTTGAACTCGATCATCCTGCTGAACCGCTAGAAGATGATGCTAGAAAGGGAAACTAATGAGTCAAATCGCTCAGACAGAGTCTGGGAGGCGGTTTTGACTCTTGGAGCAAGCAAAACAAAGCCCTAAAACCCTATGGACGAAAATGGCAAGTTAGGGTTTCCTTAACCTATATAGACAAAGGGTTAGGGCTAGGGTTTCCCATTATCCCTTTAAGCATGTGGGATAATTGGGTGTGGCCCACTTGCCTTTAATGACTAGGTGGCATAAAGTGTCCACATGGGAAAATGTGCACCTAGATAAATGTGCACATGGGTAAATGTGCACATTAATAAATGCACACACGTTGCAAGTTGCCGCCTAGGGGCTACCCGCCTGCTGTGCTGGAACGTCACATTAGGTCATCATATGAACTGTGCATCTGCAATATTATATCTTCATATCTGAGACAATTTGTCTAGACATATTATGCAATAACAAACTCCAACATTCCTCCTTTATTGCATAATCATATCTCCTTTTCCGTAAGCACAATATGCAGTAACTAATAAATTTCAAATGCATATCTGAACTGCATCAATTTAGAGAATGAGGTTTTAAACCTGAGCTGCAATTTAAAGAAAAAGTTTGAGCAATATCAACTTACTCAATGAGGCTTTTAGCCTTGATTGCATGTCAGCATTTATCACATTTAATATCCAGTGCATGTCTGAACTGCACCATGCTTTTAGCCTGAACTTCAATAAATTCTTCATTGATCAAATGTTTGAATTCCTCCTTCATTTCATGGTTACAGAACCTTAAGTGCATTTCTAAATTGCACGAATTTGCTATCAGGCAGAGCTTTTGTAAACACATCTGCTATTTGGTTAGAGGTGTTTACATATACCAACTTAATGCAATTCTTTGAGACCAGATCTCTGACAAAATGCATATTTAGTTCAACGTGCTTCGTCCTCTTGTGATCAATAGGATTCTCTGCAATGGCAATGCAGTTTTGACTGTCAGTAAAAATCTTTGTTGGCCCTATCTGTTTGCAATTTAATTCTTCCAGTAATCTTCTCAGCCATGCTATTTCTCTTGCCACTAGTGATGATGCTGCATATTCAGCTTCAGCTGATGACATTGCTATTGCGCTTTGTTTTTTGCACTTCCAATTAATAGCTCCTCCAGCAAGGAAGACCACATAGCCAGATGTTGATTTTTGTGATGCCAAGTCACCACCCCAATCTGCATCACTGTAAGCATAAATATTGAGATCTTTTGAATCAAATGTTATCCCTTGATTCATTGTTCCTTTGAGATATTTCAAAACTCTTTTCCCAGCCAACCAATGTTCTTTGATTGGATTATTATACTGTTTACTCAGAATGTTTACAATATATGAAATGTCAGGTCTGCTATTGTCCTTTCCATTTCCTTTATTTCTTTGTCTGTTCTTTCCTTTTCTGCTGTCAATCTATGTCCAGGGACTGCTGGTGTTTTAACCTCATGAGCTTCTGTCAGATTAAACCTATTCAGCATATTCTCAATATGTCTGCTTTGAGTTAGTTTCAACCAGTTTCCTTGTCTATCCCTTGTGACTTCAATTCCCAAAAAATGCTTTAGCTCTCCCAAATCTGTCATCTTGTATCTGGCTTTCAGAATATTTTTGCACAAGTTCAGAATTTTGAAGTCATTAGCTATCATGATACAATCATCAACATATAAGGCTATAATGCAGTAATTGTTCTCAGCCTTGTACCTGTAGATGTTCCCATCATTTTGCATTTTTTCAAACTCCTGTTCTCTGAGATAATTATTTATACATAAGTACCACTCCCTTGGAGCTTGTTTCAACCCATAGACTGCTCTATTCAATCTCCAAACCTTATTTTCTCCTTTTTCATGTCCTGGGACCTGTTTCATGAACACTTTTTCATCCAAATTTGCATTTAGAAATGCTATTTTTACATCCATGTGATGTAATTCTAGATTTAAGGCATTTGCTAATCCCAAGAGTACCCTTATACTTGTGAGTTTTACAATAGGTGAGGAAGTTTCTTCAAAGTCTTTTCCCTTCTTTTGTGTGAATCCTTGTGCAACTAGACGAGCTTTATATTTTTTTGTGCCATCTATATCTTCTTTGATTTTAAAAATCCACTTACTGCCAATTACATTATGATCTGCTGGATAATCAACAAGTTCATATGTTTCTGTCTCATGAAATGATAAAAGTTCATCATTCATGGCTTCTTCCCACTTGGCTTTGTCTGGACTACTCAGTGCTTCATCTAATGTTCTTGGAATATTTGCATCTGCCACTAAAGCCATAATCTGATCATAGTCATACCCTAAATTTTCAAGCCTTTTGCTTCTTCCTGCCTCATTCCTTCCATAAACATCCTTGTCTATATTTGCTTTCCTCCAATAACTTTTCAGTTTGTGATTTTCTTTTATTCTTAAGGCCTATTTCTTCAACATAATTTCCTTGTTGGCTTTTGTCTATTTCTGACGTGTCCCCTGCCTGGTCTGCTGTACCTTTCCCATCATCATCAGCATCTATAATAATATCCATTGGTTTTTCACTAGGTTTCTCAATTTTGTCCCTGTTTTGTTCAACTGTGTTCTTTTTTTGTTGTCTATCCTTGTAAACAACATTTTCATCAAATAATACATCCCTGCTGATTATTACTGACCTTGAACTTGGAACAAAGATTCTAAACCCTTTACTCTCTTCATCATATCCTACTAAAAACCCAACTTCAGCCTTGTTGTCAAGTTTTTTCCTCAGTTATGATGGAATATATGTATATGCCAAGCATCCATACACTTCAAACATGTCATAATCTAGACTAGTTTTGTTACTTGACCATACTAGTTCAGGAATATTACCTTGTATGCTTGAAGATGGCAACCTATTCTGTATAGTTACAGCAGCCTTCAATGCTTCCTCCCATAAATAATTAGGTAGGCCACTGGCTTTTATCATCGACCTGACAGCATCCATCAATGTCCTATTTCTTCTTTCTGCAACTCCATTTTATTGGGGACTGTACCTACAAGTCAATTCTCTGTTTATCCCATTAGCAATGCAAAAAAGCTTGAATTTAGTTGACAAGTATTCTCCACCCCTGTCTGATCGAATACACTTTACCTTTTTTCCAGTTTGCCTTTCCATTTTAGTCACATAATGCTTGAATGCATGCAATGCTTGTGATTTCTTCTCTAAGCAGTAGCATTTACATTTTCTAGAATGGTCATCTATAAAGCTTATAAAATACCTTTTGTTTGTTCTTCCTTTCACATTCAATGGCCCATATAAGTCAATGTGTACAAGTTCTAGAATTTCTCCAGCACGTTTCTTACTCCTTTTAAATGGCAGCCTGTTTAATTTTCCCAATGCACATCCTTCACAAATTAGATTCCCTGCATTTACACTATTGCATTCAATCCAGCCTTTCTTGGCTAAGCCCTTGATATTATTAAAATGACCTAACCTGCTGTACCATAGTTCAAAATCTGAGCTACTCACAGTATTTACTTCATTGAAAACTGAATTATCCAATTGAAAAAGGTTCCCAACACGTTTTGCAACAAACTTTTTTTCATTTCCCATAAAGATGTTACATGCATGAGAGTCAAAATTGACTCTATAGCCAAGATCCACCAATTGACTAACAGAAATCAAGTTTTTAATTATGCTAGGCACGCATAAAACATTTTCAATATCAACTATATTCCCTTCTAGATTTGATAACTACAACAATCCCCTGCCTTCAATGGTTTGCAATGCTCCATTCCCTACTTGCACACTCCTTGTATGATGCTTAGAGATTTTCTTGAGAAGATCAGTAGATTGCACTACTGATCTTTCAGCTCCACTATCAACTACAAGAGAATGAGAGTTTTTTTTAGCAAACTTTTTATCAAGTATGGCAAATTCACCACTTACCTCTTCCTCATCTTCAGTGCATTCTTTTTCTTCCTGTTCATGCTCTTTAGCAATGAAGGTTCCAGCTGGTTTTCTTCCTGTTGAGAGTATTCCTGGAAAACCCTCAACCTCAATGGTGTAGAACCTCCAAGTTGCTATAGGCAACCACTCTGTGAGAGAATACTGCAAAAGAATTACTCAAACTGCCAAGATAGATCAGCTTCCCTGAGCAGAAAAAAGATTGTCACAGCAAAATACCTCTCATATGTGTTTTCTTGGGCTTTTTTCTATTGAATCAATTTTGTTGGACACTAGATAGAGTACGTACTCTGCCTATGAAAGTCTGCTACAAGATCCTTAGGGCAACTATGTGCAATTGATCAAAATGACCGGGTCAATTTTTGGTCAATATCCCAATCCGAGAGCTTCTTTTTGCAAGTGAGTGAACAAAGTATCTTTTCAAGTTTTGTCAGTTGCAGTGGTCTCTGATGACTCTGCAGAGTAGGTGCATAGAGTCCTTTTTTGAAATCTAGTCCCTCCCTCTTTTTTAATAAAGATTTTTTGCTAATATTTGGTTTCTGAAGCAATCATCTACATCTAGGCTTGTTGATTGAATTGAGATCATTAATTTACTCCAATATTATGCTTTAGGTTATCAAATGAGGACAATGCTTACCAAGTTCGAATTTTCTTTCATTGGAACATCACAGAATAGGAACATAAATTCCCAAACTCAGAGTCTTGGGCACAGGATCGGAAATAATCAATTGAAGGTACACATTCAAGTAATTTGCATCAAATAAATGGGTATTTCATGCAAGGCAGGTCATTCTTAGCTCATGCTCCGCAAATCCGCTCCAAATACAGTCACAGAGGTCAAATCTTTCGCACAGAAGCCGGCGCTTGTTTCAAAATCATTTCCCCTTTTTATTTTCTCATTTCCGGCACATTCTTGGCATCTGGGTTTGTTTGGTTTTGGCTTATACGTGTTATGATGTTTCTTGAAGCACAAGGATACAAAAGGATGTTAAAGCTCATGATTGACAGGCTGGATCCATCAGAGAGATCGGATCTTGGCCTGACCTTTTTAGGTCAGAGAATTTTCATCGAAGAACAATATCCCACAGGCTTCCATCGCAAAATAATACCTGGGTAACGTGGCGTATGGTGATTGGGTGAAATGATGCTTGGGCAAAGGGGTGTATAAGAATAATATGTTAGCATGCTCCAACCATAGGGCACTCTTCCCTAGGAACCAAACTATAGGGTCAAGTCATGGTCTATCTGGGAATCTTTTGTGCTGCATGGAATCTTTTGATGCCCCACCCTATGGAGGAGTTTCTTAGGAAAAGATTTGTTTGCACATATTTTTTCTTTTGGAATGGTATGATCTTGGAGTTTAGACATGTGGTAAGTATAGGGTATGTGTAGGCAATCCAAGGGTGACGTGGCATGGGGTGACTTGGCATGTGATGACTTGGCAAAACTTTTTCCCTAGTCAAAAACTTTGTGAGATGAAAAAAAGGAATGTGATGTGTGATGAGGTGGCCAACTTTGGTGAGGTGGATGATGACATGGCATATCTTGTAAAGCAAGCCCATCAAATGCAAATTTGGTCAATGGTTTAGACCATGTTTGAGCTTATTTTTTGTACAAGCAACTTGATATTGAAAATGTGGGCTCTTTCTCTCTCTTTTTTACTTAGAGAGAGAATGTGTCACCTTGACCAATGGTAGGTCAATTTTTGTACGGATTTTTCGTGTCTCAAGTGAATGGAGGGTACTTCAAGGATGTGTGAGAAGTTTTTGACTAGGAAAAGAGTTTGAACCATATTGGGGTGTGCATAGGGGTGGAGGCAAGTGAGGTAAGGGAAATAGAGGCAAAGGTGTTTGGGGTCTGGGTTCGGGAACTCCTGCAAGACAGCCCTCTGTGAGGACCCTTGGATCTGACAGGAGAATCCGGGGGACTATGTCACGCGGGATTTGCAAGAAAAGAACAAGAGGAAGAGAACAGGACAAAAGAGAATAATGAGAGGAAAATGATAGCTTTCTTGATATCAATGATGAACATACATGAGCTCTCGCAATCGAGAGAAGACTAAGAGAGACAAGACTCAAAACTCATCTAAAAAACTCTTGTGCTAGCTCTACTCATATATATAGTACAATGGCCTTTGGCCCAATATAGACACTCTGACTGATCTCGGTGCCGACTCCTGGAAGGAGGCCTGATTTGCAGGAATGTTGGCGGTGCCTCTTGAAGTGCCTAGAATCCTGATGCCGACGCTGGGTGGTGACGGCCCGTCACTTGAAGCGGCGCCTCTTGTTGGCGGGACGCACGCAGCTTTGACTGCGGGTTCCGGCCGCTTGGTCTTTCATTGGCTTTGGACGGCTGACCCGTGCCTGTCTGTGGATCCTTGAGCTTGACCTGGTCCGTCGTATGCATGAATAGTCCTGAACCAGGAGGCACAGGACTAACACTCCCCCCCACCAAATGACACTCAGTCTGAAGAAAAGGAGGAATGGCTTCCGAGGGCGGGAAACCAGCAGTCGGAAAGTGATCCTCACTGAATGAGGTCGGGCGCCATTATGGTAATGAGCAATGAGGTCCCGGGCGTGTTTGAAGAGCATCGTGGGTGTTGAGCCCTAGGGCGTGATGGGCCTCAATAAGGAAGTGAGAGCGCACCATGTCTTCCGTGGCAAGCATGGGCTACGAAGGAACAAACCGGCACTCCATGAGAAGGCAGTTTGAGACCGGGCACCGACCCGGCATTCGGATTGCGATGAAAGATTGACGCCGATTTAAAGAGCCGACCGGGATGCATTTGAGAGCAACCATGTAAACCGGGCTTGACGGTAACCAAGGATCCGTGAGGTGGCGGCATTCTCAGAAGAAGGTGTCAAGACCATGAAGAGCATCGGCGAGGCTTCGCCAACCACGCCATTACCGATATAAATCCAATTTTCAGTAGTGTCCAAAGTGGCATTATCCTCCCGGTTGAGGCGTCGACAAATCGGGGGATCCCACCAGGAGATCCGGTGGAGATCCGGATGAGTTGACCCGGCGTGGCCATCCATGACCTTTGTCCAAAAGGGAAGACGCCAAATCGAAGAAAGGAACCGTGGGTGGAGGGGCTCCTAAGGAAGCATATGGAGAGGGAAACATGCCCGCAGCGTGGGTTGTGAGCCATGTCCCGAAAGGCTTGAACAAGATTTTGATCAAGAGCACGACACCAATGGTCCCATTCGAATTAGAGAGTAATTGATAGACAGGAGGATTTACCCAGCGGGGGATGGTCTTGCTCTCCGTAAGACCACGGAGTTGATTGTAGCCTCCCAAGCGTCGCGATATAAATCTGGGCAAACTCAAGGTCATCGGGGGCGCAGTTGATTTTTGTTTACTGTTCCAACGTTTTCGACCGCCACAGAGGTAAGTGTTGAGCCGCATGGGCATGTACTCCTGTTCAAAAGTCCGAGACCGAAAGTAGGATCCTTGAAATATTTGTTGGTTGGTGATAACAACCAAGCAAAGCATTGGAGTTGCCTCGAAAAACACGATGGGCCTCATCCCGAATTTATCATGGAGATCCGCCCGGATAGAAGTCATGAAAACATAAGCCATTGGGTGAACAACTTCGGAAGATGACTAATTAGGGATCTTCAACCGTGAGCTGATCAAAGACTAAGAGTGCAGAATAAACCCTTGTCTTCTATGGAAAGATCCGCCCGATTCGAAGGAAGTCCACACTTGTGAGTGGTCGTTGATGAACATTGCCATTGGCGCGGTACCATTTCAAAAGAAAGAGGTGCCGCCGGGCCACCACATAGTCAAGATAGCTGGAAGGAGTAGAGAAATCCAAGGGATGTTTGTAGCAATGTCAAGATATCCCTCCTGTTTATTTTGGGCTTCCTCAGCAGATTGAACTGCTTGCTGGAGCTGATGTTCAAGGTCACGGATCCGATGCTCCTTTTCTAGCAAAAGACGGGACTGATCACGGACCCGTTTACCAGGAAGCGTGGCATGTGAAGAGGATTGTCCCGGAGTGTGGAGGCGAAGCGTGGCAATCTCCGCGTCATCGATGACCTTTTGTTTTTGAGCCTCCAAAAGCTGAGTCTGGAGGGACGTGAACTGATTGGTGAGTGTGGAAAGCTGAGCTTCAAGGGAGGTGAGTCGAGCTTCACGCTCAGTGAGATTTTGAACTTGAGTGCTGTAATTGTCACAAAGCTCTGAGTACAAGGTGTCGAGCTTAGCAATGTGTTTCTCCTTTTCACCCAGGAGGGTATCTTTGGACTTGTTCTGGTCCAATAAGTCCTGAATTTCAGTTTGGAGCTGCGCCTGCTGATCTGTAAGTAGGCGGGTCTGATCCTGAGCACTGGTGAGATCTATACGGGCCTGTAATAGAGCCGCGTGCTTTTCTTGAAGTTGGGCTTCCAAAGTTTGAACATGGGCAGTGGCAGCTTGAAGGTCTCTTTGAACAGCATCAGAAGCCTCCAGGGACGCCTGAACACCAGTCATGAGAGCCTCCTGGGATGCATGTAGCTGCAGGGCAGCGGCTTGAACATCTTGCTGGAATTTGTAGGTGAGAGTCGCCGAGGATGGGGGAGGTGCAGGGCCCTGTGGCTGCCTTGTCTGAGATTGTTGAGAGGCATGACGGGAATTGGAAGGCGTGGCCTCAGAGGAAGAAGAGGAGACAGTGACATGCGTGGTCTGATGTTGAACAGGACGAGGGGAGGTTTGGCGTGAAGGTACAAACTTTGTTGAGTTTGATCTTTGGGAATGCGAGAGCTACCGAAAGTGGAGGTATGGGAAGTGGAAGGGCTCTCAAGAACAGGAAGATAATGACGAATGAGGGCCTGAAGATGGCCACCCACGGAAATTTCAGAGACTGAGGAGGGGGTAGCCCGAATACGGTCTACTTCTTGAAGAAGACGGTAGAATAAAAGCTGAGGCCAATCGACATGCAGAGTGGAGTGAATGGCAGTGATGACCATATTATAAAACGGCTTATTGATGTGGGTGTTCTTTATGGAATGCCCAAGCAATTTTCGCCACAGAAACTTCACAAAAGTTTCATGTGGTTTGGCAATATTGGTGAGGCGATCTTTGGTTGGCTTGATAAGCAAGAGCCATGGCGAGTGACATCCATGTCCTGTAAAGCAGCCCAAGAGACCGAAGGTTTTTGCAAAGGGATGCGGAATACCTGAGAAATCAAATGCTGAGTAAGTAAAATGGTGGTGCCATCGACCACCGTAGCATAGCCTTCCGGGCTGTTGACAATATGAGCGATGAACTGCTTCAATTGCTCCGGATTTGGGGCCGGGAGCTCCATTTGTGAAAATTCAGTAAAGCTTTTGGCGTTCAAGAACTTCCGACTCGGACCAACAAGGGCCTCTCTAAAGGTGGGTCGAGAAAGACACGAGACCGAAAAGAGTCGCGATCCCTTGGGAGCGAAGCTTGAAGTGTAGAAAGTTTGGGGCAGCCATGGCGAAAAAGCGTCGAACGTAAGGAACCTGTTTGAAGAAGGAAGGAGAGCGAGAGAACGTGAAGACGAAGGCGCAGAGAGACTTAAAAGGTTTAGGGCGCGCAAAGGTGGGCGAAGGGGCATGATAAGGGCGAAGCTGCAACCGTTGATGGTGTCAGGTGTCGAAAGATGCCAGGGAGGCGATTGAGAGGCAAAAATTTGGCTAAGTCCCCAAACAACAAAGGGAGAAGGAATGAACGGTGGAGATGAGGCGTGAGAGAAGGATGGGATGTGACAGGTGGCCAAAGGACACACATTAATGTTCGACGGGCGTGAAAAGAAGGAATGGCATTTAATGCTGGCAACTCGAAGTGGGATATCATTAAAACAAATGTGTCAGAAGGTACCATGGCTAGATATGCGGCGGGAGAAAAGATTCTCACTTTAGAAACAGCCTTGCATTGCAAACACGTTGGCAATTTTTGTGATTGGTCCACGTCGACAAGGAGTTCCTCAATTGGCTATATAAGACGAACCGGGAGTGAAGCGAAGGCATCCGATGGCGCTTCGGCATGGATGGCTTGCCGGTTTGAACGAGGATCGCACTATGCCCACTAAGCTGTCGAGTGGATTACCCGCAAGATGGATTATGCGGACCTCTGGCTGCCACAATCGTGGTGGCGAGAATGGATGGCTGGTGTCTTTGGGATGGTGAACATCCCGATCGAAGACCAACGCGATGGAGGTGGTTACGCACCTTATTTGGGACCTGGGCGAGAACCTCTACCACATCCTGCGCATCACCTACGCTCCGAACCCGGAGTAGGGGTTTTCTTCTTAGGACTTAGTAGATAGGGCTCACGAGCCGTTTTTGTATATAGGCGGTGCCCATAGCGGAAATAGCTGGGCTGCGCCCACATTTTTGTAAAAAATTCCACCTATAATATAAATATGCATTTGGTTTAGTCACTATCTGTTGTTGTGTTTGTGTGCGGAGCGGCATCACGGTGTTGATTGTCACTTTACGTGGTATGAAATGTTTTGAGGCGAAAGCCATTAACCGATGTAGGTAATGGAGTTCCATCTAATTGACCATTTGGAAAATTTGGGTTGAACCACTTGAGCAATTCGATAAGGGCCAAGCCATGAAACTTAAGCTTACCGGAAAATTTTTGTACCGAGAATGCATCTGAGGAAGAACCAAATCTCCTTCCTTGAATGTTTTTGTCTTCAAACTTTTTGTCATGTAAAGATTTTTGCAACCGTTGTCCATGAAGAACACGAACATAAGCATCCCTTCTAAGTTCATCCAAGCTGTTCCAATTGATAAACCCTTTCTTTAAGTCGAAAGCGGATTATGGGTAGTAGCGGTTGAAAAGCGGAGAGTTGGGAGAATGTACTCAAAAGGCATGAGAGCTTCTTGACCATAAACCAATTTGAAAGGAGTGTGACCCGGTAGCTATTTTGAAACAAGTATTGTAGGCCCAAAGAACGATAGGAAGCTTGTTTTGCGGTCGGTCGAGAAGCGTCACAAATTTTTTTGAGAATTGTGACGAGTCTTGTTGGTGCTACGCCAAACCATTGCCTTTGAGGATAGTAAGGTGTGCTCTTGTGATGATGTATCGAGGAGATAATCCGTCGGCTCCTTGATGGTATGATTGATAAAGTGGACACCACGATCAGCGACCAGCTCAGTGGGGGGCGAATGGCGTGATGATTTGTTGATAGATAACCTTGGCTGTGCTTGCCGCGCGGTGTTATGCGGAAGTGCGCCAAGCTTCCGCCCATTTGGTAGCGTGAGTCAGGTGAGAACGGAATGTAGCGACACGGGTGTGCAGCGCAGGGGAGGATCAATGGGTCCCCACAAAATCCATTCCCCATTCTTTGAAGGAAGTGGCGTGGCGGCCGGCGTCAAAGGGGAAGAGCGTCCGCGGGCGTGGGCCGTCCCCCGCGGCAAGCATCACATGTCGGGCGCGTGGCGTGGCGTCTTTGAAGAGCGTGGGCCAAAATAACCAGCAAGAAGGATTTTGCGTGTCGTGGTGTCACCATGAAAATGACCACCTCCGGAGCCCTTCATGGGCTTCTCGAACAATATCCGGGACCTCATGAGGGGAGAACCGGCGTCTAAGGATGGTATCCTTACCCTTTTTGTAAAGATGGCTGCAACCATGGTGTAGTCCGCGGACCTCGCGGAGAAATTGATGTCGGCCGGGATTGTCACTTTGGCTGGAAGGCGTGGCGTCCTCACGGTGGAACGGCCTTTGTGAGGAGATACTGCTGAAAGTCATGAAACCAATGAGGTGTTGCCGTGACGAGAGAAAAGAGTTGGCGTCGGGGGAAGGCGTCGGAGACTCGGTAGAGGGATCATCCGTGTGGATGCGTGAAAGATAATCCGGGACAACATGAGATTTGCGGCCTTGTGAACAATTTCAAAGGGGCAAATTCTTGCGAAATAGGACCCAACGAGCAATGCGGCCCGTGGTGGATTTGTTGATCAAGTAAAGAAGTGCACGGTGGTCAACAAAGAATTTGATCGACTGCCTAAAAGGTAGTGGCGAGGCGTTGGACCACGAGAAAATGAGACCCAAAGCTTCACTTTCGGTGTGTGAGAATAGTTGCGCTCGAAATTGAGTTTTAAATTTGGCGTATCGGTTGGGTTTGTCGATTAATGCGCATCATATTCTTGAGAGAGAACAGCTCAATAGCAAGCGCCGGGAGACATCGACATGAACATGAAAGGGCTTGTCCCATTGAGGAGGAACAAGAACCCGGGGCACGAGTAAGCAAAAGCTTCAAGCTGTTGGAAGCGACATCCTTTGGGAATTCCAAGCCCGGTGGTTTCATCACTTGTGAGTTTATGAATGGGATCTGCAATGGCTGCTAGTCGGGAATGAAGGTGGAGTAATAATTGACCTTACCGAGAAAGAGCGTGTCTCCTTGATATTATTTGGTGCTTGAGCTTTGAGCACACTGGCCCGATTTTGGCGGGGATCGGTGGTGATACTGCGTTCGCGACAACGTGTCCCTAATGAGAACACACGAGGTGACACAAAAGGTGCATTTCTCGGGATTGAGACTAATGCTTGGGACTCATCACATTTACGAAAGCGAGTTCCAATTTATCCAAATGGTCAGCCATGGGAGCTGTAGGCGGAGAAGTCATCTTGAAAAAATTTGTAAGAAGGGATTTTCCTTCATAAAATCATGAAAAAGCGAGAGCATGATAAGCGTGGATGGAGAGTTTGATAAGCCAAAAGGAACCACCTTGTAGGCAAAAAGTGCTTACGGGGTGGTGAAAGTAGTCTTGAGTTGATCAGATTCTTTGATTGAGATCGATTGTAGCGAAAAAACCATCCATGAAGGAGTACATCTCATGTCGGCGACCTCTTCGAGAACACAGCCCGGTGAAGGGAAGTGGAAAATGATCACGCTCCGTGGCGATTGAGTTTTGGTAGTCCGCATAAGCCGCGGATCTTACCATTGTGTTTGAGTGCAATGGCGATGGGGCTCACCCATTGAGAATGTTTGACCTCATAGATCAAAACTGCAGCAAGGAGTTTGTCAATTTACGCCTTGGCGATCCGGTAATTGGGGTTGAGCGGCATTGTCGTTGCTATCTTGGTCGTGCATCGATTTGGTAGGAATGGTGAGTTCCCCAAGGTTTTGTTGATCCCGAAGATCTCTCTGTAGCTCGGTGAAAATGTGTTTGAACTTTTGAAAAGCGTGGCGGCCTGTTTTCGATAGGGTGTCCGGAAGATTTTGCGACAATCGCGGACGAGGTGATTGTTGCCTACATCCACAATCTCAACTTCAGAGTGCGAATATGGGGGATAACTTCCGTGTCCGGACAATATGAGCGAGGAGGTTGAAGCATAACGGGATCGTGGCACTCTGCGTGGTGAAAAAGAGAGGTTCTTGAGTCTCATCAAGCGAGGTTGCTTCATGACGGCGTGTACATCGGCGGGGAGCGGCGGGAGGTTCAGCATCTGAAAAGTGATCAACGCGTTGGATTGATTGCAAGGAGCGGGTAAGGGTCAAACAAAGCGACCACAGCCTGGTCACGATCAAAGTCATTTCTCCCCAAGGATCGGCATATTCGGGTAGGATGTGAGGCGGAGACTTCGCGAGGTGCCCTGAACTTGATAGATATTACGGGCGTCCCCAGAGTCGGTGTCCGGAGAGAGGGTTCAGCATTGTCGGCCGGAAATGATTTTGCTGTTTCCAAGTCCATGGTGGCATTGAGGTGACCATCGGTGATGACTAAGCGATCCGTGGCCCGGTAATGGATACTCTTGGCTGGCGGAGAAAGGTCTCACGACCAACATTTCATAATCACCGGATCTTCTCCAGCCTTCCAAACACCAAATTCAAGGGGAATCGAGATCACCAATGTTGATGTGAAGAAGAGGCGTGGCGCCTTGAGGTCTCGTGATATGGCCATTGGCCAATTTGATGTCATATGGGGCACGATAGAGTTGTTTGATGCCCATTTGTTTGCGGAGTTTGTCCGTGATGAGATTGACTGCACTACCTCCGTCAATTTGAACATGGTGGACTTGCTGATTACCCACCGTGGCATGTACCGTGGGTGTAGAGGTAGCAACAGCCCCAACCAAAAGCGGTCGGGGAGTGGTAAGCGGTCCTTGAGAGCGGGGACGAGTTTCAAAATCGTGGCCAAACTTAAAGGTATTTTGATTTTGCTAGCTCCTCTTGGAGTTCGAGGCACATGAGAAAAAGGATCTCTTTGGATCCCCAGTCTTTGCTGGGTGCGTGGTAATGAAGCAGCAACTTCTTTGAGTAGGTCAACCTCGGCAGCTATATTTGGATAGGTCTGAGAGCGTGGAGGTTGAGACGTGGAAGGTGCTTCCTGTCTTTGTTGAGCTCGAGTAGTGGCATGAACATTAGCCAACGTGCGGCCTTCTTTGACTTTGCATGAGGTTCAGAATGCTTTGGCGAACTTTAGGCATGACATTCGGCATGAGTTTCTCCAAATCAGGTGCAAAGTGAACCTTTTTTTCTTCATCATGAGGAATGGTATCGACGGCAAAGGCAGGTTGCGTGCCATGAGAAATAATGGTTAAGGGACGAGACGCCCGGGTCTGGCGTGAAACCAAACCAACCCAATTTGATGGCTGAACTGGGGGATTGAGTGCCTGAAAAATTTCTTCCTGTGCTTGTTGATCCATCTGAGGTTGATTTGCAGGAGCTGGTTGATAGCGTGATTGCTGAGGTGCACGAGGGGCTTCCGAAGAACCGGACGGGCCTTGTTTGCCATTGGCAATCAAAGTTGGTAAGCCGTGAGGCGGACCGATGTGGTCCGATTGGTGCCGTGAAGCCGCACCGAACTTGTGGAAGTTGAGGGACGCCCGTGGTGGTATGACCCCATTCTTGGCGGTGATAACACGAAGCTTTCGGAAGGATCAAAAGGAGGACGCGGTGTTGGGTCCCCGCTGTTGCCCCCGTTGTCGATAGAGTTGATTGGGTTGCGCCCGCAGCGGGTGGTCAGCCGATATTGCGATTGGTGCTGAGGTGTGGTTTGCACTTGATAAACCATCTTTTGCGGAAAGGTGTAGGATGAGTGCGAAAGTGCACTCTTCCGCGGCATGATTGCACATGTTGCATCTTTTACAATGAGGCGGGCCATTGGTGGAGTTGCACTCATTTGCCAAGTGGCCTTGATATTTGCGGATATGGCACCAGATCCGATCGCTACCGCTGGATTGGCGCGGTGGAGGTTGAATGTTAGCCCGAGGAACCATGACGGGTGGAATGAAAGGGAGCTCGAAGAGCCACGCCACGGGGAGGAAACATTGACGAAAGTGATTGACAAGATCGATAGCCCGCTCCAAAGTCTTCTGCCCAGTATTGGCCATGAGTCCGATAGCTGGAGGAAGTCCTTGGAGAAACCGGACCAAGATCCGCTCTCGTGTGGGGTACTCCTTGAGTTTGCCGAGAGAATGTGAAGACGGTCCGCAAAATCAGGAGGCAGAACTCCGTGGGCTCTTGATGAAGGTCATTGAGTTGCTTGAGATGAAGTTGATCATCATCCGTGGTCCCATAGTGAGAAAGAAAAGCAGTTTTCATTTCGGACCAATCTTGTTTCCAGTGGCTTTTGTTGGACATGAGCCATTGATGAGGGGAGTCACGCAATGTGGTGGAAAAGATGTGGAATTTCAGTTGAGGTTGCGCATGACCATTCAGGACAGCCAGAGCCTCAAATTCTTCCATGTGGGCCTGAGCACTTTGGTCTAAAGGTTTGCCTTTCGTGTTGCCAAAGGTGGGATAAGTCGGCTTAAGGGTCCGGAAAGGTAGAGGTAAAAGTCTTTGGGCTGGACAGAACATGATAGTGAGGATATTGAGGTGGAGTTGGAGGGGGTATGGTCTTTGGAAAGACCCGGCTGAAGGGGTGGCTGAGGTGGGGGTACACCGAGGTGCCCGATCATTGGGTTTGAGGTCCGTAAGATTGTAAGCGGGGAAGAGCGTGGGAAAGGTAGGAAAGGGAAATTCACGGGGAGGAGCAAAAGAGACATGTGGATATCCCCGCCCACCCGTAGGAGATGATGGTTGTGAAGGCAGAGGCATGGGCCGTAAGAGTGATGGATGAAGGCATGTTCGGGGTATGAAAGTAAGGTTGAGCGCTTGAGCCGGATAGGGCCCGATAGTGATGAGGAGACCGAGGTCGCGGAGCAATGTTTGCACGCTTTTGAGGCGGAGAATTTGGACGAGACATGACACGAGGGGTGGGTGGTGCCGACCGGAGCCCTAGACCCGAATGTGGCCTCCCTCAATGTCATAGCGTAGCCATACATGTCGCGAACAACTTCCCTTCGATGATGGGCTTCAAAGCGAGACGCCGTCTGGGAAAGAAGTTCTTCGGGCGCGGAAGTTTCTGGATGCACATGGCTTACGTAAGAAAGGAAAATCGAACCCGGACGGCGTGGCGGCATGTGTTTGGGGTGCGGGTTGGGAACTCCTCGCAAGACAGCCCTCCGTGAGGACCCTTGGATCGGACAGAGAACCAGGGGGACTATGTCACGCGGGATTTGCAAAGAAAAGAACAAGAGGAAGAGAACGGGACAAAAGAGAATAATGAGAGGAAAATGATAGCTTTTTGATATCAATGATGAACATACATGAGCTCTTAATCGAGAGAAGACTAAGAGAGACAAGACTCAAAACTCATCTAAAAAAACTCTTGTGCTAACTCTACTCATATATATAGTACAATGGCCTTTGGCCCAATATAGACACTCGATCGATCTCGGTGCCGACTCTGGAAGGAGGCCCGATGGTGGAATGTTGGCGGTGCCTCTTGAAGTGCCTAGAATCACGCTGATGCCGACGCGGGCGTGTGACGGCCCATCACTTGTCCGAGCGGGCGCTTCTTGTTGACGGACGCAGCTTTGACCGCGTGGTCCGCCGCTTGGTCTTCGGCCGGGCTTTGGACGACCGATTCGCGGCTCGCCTCTGTGGATCCTTGAGCTTGACCTGGTCCGTCGTATGCATGAATAGTCCTGAACCAGGAGGCACAGGACTAACAAAAGGGTGCTCAAAGCATCAATCATGCCCAAGAATTTGAACTTGAGTGAACATCTTACTTCTCAAAGGGGTCTTCTTATCTTAATATTGCCATCAAGCTTCCTTAAGTTGACCTTGCCTTCCTTCTTGTGTGACCTTGACTTTTTCACCTTAAATCCTTTCTTGTGATGCTTCAAATGAAAGTCCTTGCTTGGTCCTTCAGCTCGAGCTCTTGAGTTGACTTGGTCCATGCACACTTTTCAACAAGTTATTAGCCATTAATGTGAAATGCCATTTGCTCTTCTATGCTGCCAAATCATGGCAGCATCATGCTAAAAAAAGGAACAAACTGGTTTTCCAGCCCCTTTACTCTTGAAAGCTCTTTTTAAGTAGGTTGCCTTGGATGGGAAAGTGATAGGCAACCTATGGAATTTTAGAAATGGAGAGTGAATCCAAGTTTTGTGGAAGTGGCCAACTTGTGAAGGATGCTCATGGAATTTGCTGGAGCACCTGCATGACAATTGGAGAAAGAATTAGGAGTACTTGTATCTTTAACCAGTTGCCTTTGGTGTGAAGGTGATTGGCAACTTTGGGGTCCTGAGTGATGCAAATGAGTGCAAATTTGGGTGGAAATGGCCAATTTATGAAGGATGGAAATGGAACTGCTGATGCATCTGCATGACACTTAATAATGGCATTAGAAACTCTTGTGCTGACAGCAAGTTCCTTTTTATGAGAAGGTGATTAGCAACTTTTTCAGGGATCTGAGTGATGTAAAAGAGTGCAGATTTCAATGGTGAAGGCCAATTGGTGAGGAGTGAAAATGGATCTGCTGATGCACCTGCATGGAAATCAAGTGTATGTTATAGTTGAGCCTGTACTCCTGGTTCTTATCTGAGAACTGAGCTTGATTGTTTCCTCAAACCTGTTTGCTATTTAATACTAACTGACAAATAACACAGCAATTTAACCACATTTGCAATGCTAATCCTGCTTAACACCTAAGAGTAGATTAATCTAGTCTAACCTACATTGTGTGCCTGATGTAAATTCATTCAAAAAGAATTAGGGCAACGTGCTGTTGCCAGTACCTCTTCAAATGCAGCACATTGATAGGGTTGAGCAATTCATGTCCATCTGCAAGTGATTTTAACCAATATGAGTCTTTTCCTGCAATTCCAATTACCTCATAAGGACCTTCCCATAGATTCTCAAATTTGGCTGCTACTTTCTCTCTAGCTTTGTTCCATTTTAACACAAGTTCCCAAGTTCTCAAGATTCCTTGCAATTTGTGAGCTGCTTTAAATGCTGCTATATCTCTTGCTTTCTTCGGCTGTATTGCATTCTCAGCTTTATACCTATGTTCTTCCAACTGCATCAATTTTGCCAATCTGTCCCTAGCTTCTTCCATTTCCAAGTTAATTTTGTATGCCAGCCTAAGTGAAGGCAGCTCAAGTTCAATAGGTAAAATGGCTTCAATCCCATAGACTAGGCTAAAGGGAGTATGTTTAGTGGCAGACTTTATGGTGGTTCTGTATGCCCATAGTGCATCACATAATTTCACATGCCAGTCTTTCTTTGATACTGCTATAGTTTTTTGTAAGATAGACTTTAAGACCTTGTTGGTGGACTCAGCTTGGCCATTGCCTTGAGGGTAATATGCAGAGCTTTTTGTGTGTTTCACCTTGAGGGTGTTTAGCAATGTGGCAATAACATCATTCATAAATTGAGTGCCCCTATCAGAGATGACTTTGAATGGAATTCCAAACCTTGCACATATGCTCTCATGAAGGAATCTGGCAGTGGTTAGGGCATTTGCTTGCCTTAATGGAACGGCCTCAGCCCATTTGGTGAAATAGTTAGTGGCCACTAAGATATATTCATGCTGAGCAGAAGAAGGTGGGTCTATGGGCCCTATAAAGTCTAACCCCCAAACTTGGAAGGGTCCAGAAGATATTATGACTGTGAGAGGTTGCTGGTTGCAGAATTCTTTTGCCAAAAACCTGGCATTTGTGACAATATTTGATGATGTTATAGCAGTCTCTGAATAAGGATGGCCAATAGTAACCTGACCTCAAAATCTTCTTTGCCGTTGTGTCTGCTGCATAGTGCCCTCTCCATACTCCTTCATGGCAAGCTTCAAGAACCAACTTGGCTTCTTCTTTGTCCACACATCTCATCAGCACTCCCTCTTTGTTAACCCTGCACAACACATCATCTATTAGCCTAAATTTACCACACTTTTCTTTCAACCTTCTTAGCTGGTTGGAGTTCATGTCTGCTGGCACTTCTTCAGTCTCCAAATATCTCCTGATGTCCTTTTGCCAATCTTTCTCTTCAATGCTGCTTATGACTAGGCTACAGTTATTATCAGCCTCTGAGTCTTCTATTCCTTCCTGGTCTTCATGTTCAAAAAACATGTTAGGTAGATAGGCACTCGGGTCATTGACCAGACTTACCACTTTGATGGTGATATCATATGCTTGTACTTTGCATGCCCATCTGCATATTTTGGCTTTGGTTTGTTTTTTTGCAAAAAGAAGAGCCATGGGATTTTGTTTCATTGAGACCAATAACTTGCTATTCTGGAAAATGTGGCCTTGCCTATCAATTAAAAATATCAGGGTTGCTACACTCTTTTCAAGTCTGGAATACCTCAACTCTGTGTCAGACCATACTTTGCTTGCAAATGTTATTATCATTTCATCCTGAAGCAATGCTGCTCCTATGGCCCTATTGGTGACACTTATATAAGCTTGGAATGGTTTCTTGGGATCAGGTGGCTTTAGTAGAGTAGATTCAGTTATAGCTTGAATGATTTTCTCAAAGGCATGCTGATGTTCTTCAGTCCATTGAACATTGATATACTCTTATGCTTGGAGAACTTACCTATTTTGGTCAACTTTGAAATGGGACTTGTGGTGTGGGAAAAGTGTGATATGTACATCCTCAGGAAGCTTGTCATTCCCAAAAAACTTTTTACCTGTTTGATAGTTTTGGGTGGTGTGAGTTTCTTTAAAGCATCCACCTTGCTCTCAGCAATTTGTATCCCTTGTGTTGAGACCTCATGCCCTAGCAGGTCTCCCTTTGAACACATAAATAGACACTTCTTTGGATTCAGACTCACCCCTCCTTTTCTGCATAAAGAAAAAACTTTGGTGAGATAGGCAAGATGATCATTTAGCAAGGTTCCTAAGCACAGATCATCCATAAATACTCTGAAGTGATCTGAGGGCATATCCTTGAATATGGTGTCCATTTCTCTTTGGAATGTAGCTGAGGCATTCATCAAACCAAATGGCATTCTCTTCATTGCATAGGTTCCCCAAGGTGTGATAAAAGCTGTTTTTGCCTGGTCTTCTTCTTTTATGCTGATTTGGTTGAAGCCTGAGAATCCATCTAAGAATGAGTATATTTCTTTCCCTGCAACAACATGCAAAACTTGCTCCAAGAAGGGCAAGGGATAACAATTCTTGATAGTGGCTTTATTTAGATCCCTATAGTCAATACAAATTCTTATGGTCTTATTTTTCTTTTCCATAGGAACAATACAGGACAACCACTCTGGATTCACTATTTCACTTATAACACCTGCATTTTCCATCTTGCACAACTCTTCCTTGATCAGATCTAACAAGGCAACATTGATTCTCCTGAGCTTTTGCACAACAAGTTTCACATCTTTTTTAACTTTAATTTCAAACTCACATACTCTCCTATCCACTCCTACAAGTTCGTTGTAATCCCAAGCAAACACATCTTTCCAATCATCAAACATTTGAGTGACCTTACTTCTATTTTCCTCTTTAAACAGGTCTCCCACAAACAACGTTCTTTCCTTACCATTTTTTTCAATCTTTAACTCTTTTACCTCTTTTTCAGCATTGGCATTGATGACCAATATAGGGTGCAGCTGCCTTAGGTCCTCTTCCTCCAGTTCTTCTTCCTTGACAGATCCCTCTGCAAGATGCTCGAGCAAAACACTTTTGTAAAGTGCATCAATTTCCTTATTAAGATCTCTGGAAATGTGATTTAGCTCCCAGTTCTTAAAGCCTGCTAACTCCTTCAGAGCTTCATCTCTAAGGGCCATCATGTCTTTATGTTTAGCTTGATATTCCCCTAATATTTGCCTGCAAACCAACTGAGAATCTCCAAATATCACAATGTTAGTTATACCTAAGTGTTTGGCCTCTTGCAATCCAGCTATCATAGCTTTGTACTCTGCCATGTTTGAAGTAGTGTTAGGATAGATTCTACCAACTTTTACAAGCAGCTTACAGTTTTGATCCTTGATAATGGCAGCAGAGGATGCAATGCTCAACTTCTTTGAAACTCCAAACCATAGAAAAGCAAAGCCCTCTTTACCTGGTGCAATACTACCCTTAGTTGGCTTTGACTCAACATCTGCTGCAGCTATTGAAAACTCATATTCACCACACAGGTTAATAACCAACAAATCTTCTTCAATAAAGTTCAAAGATTCAAATTCTCCAAGCTTATTGAGCAGGGTGACAGTCTTCTTGCCATCAGATATGGTACACTCTCCCTTTGACCAAATTGGTCTTGCATCAACAGTAGATAGCCACCTCCTCCCCAATAACAGATCATAGATGTCAGCTTTTTCATCAGCTCCTTCAAATGCAACTACCACAAAGCTTGCAGCAACTCTTATACCTCCTACATCAATTGGGATGTTGCTAAGCACACCTATTGGATTGATCCTAGAGTTAGAGAAAGATTTAAGCACCATAGGTGCTTTTTTGTCAACTTCTAAGCCACATGATTTCATTATATTGTGAGGCATCACATTAAGTGGAGAGCCCCCATCAAGAAGTACCTTAGAAAGCAGATTTTTTCCTAACCTAGCTTCGCATGTGAAGGCACCAGGATCATTTGTTCACTAATATGATTTGCAAAGGCTATCTGCTCCTCTTGAGAGAGGTTAACTTGATCTTCTTTTGTTAAGTCCATAATCTTGCTTCTATAGGATGGGGCAATTTTTAGCAAGGTTAGCAAGTCCACACTCACCTTAGCATTTTTCATTAGACACTCAAAGTCATCACCTTCTTTTTCTTTCTTAATGAACTTTTGATTAGGAGGGAGGGGTACAACCTGATTTTTCTCAGCCACTTTTTCTTTGATTACCTCAGCTTCTTTGCTGGTTGATGCAACTTCCTTGCTTTGCATAGCTCTTGTGTGTACAGCCATAATCTCCTCTTCTTGATCTTCCTGCATAAACCTGATTGAAGTGCTGATGTCAGTAGCAAACCTAACTGCAGGAGAAGTTTCTGTGGCCAATCTGCTAGGTGCATTTGGTTCAACACTTTTGGTCACCTCTTGTCTTGCAAAATACTCTTTGACACTACACCTCTCTTTATAATGACCAACAGCTTTGCATAAGTGGCACACTGGACACTCTTTGCCATAATGTCCTCTTTTTCCACATTTTGGGCAGGGTCTGTACCAACAAAAGTCTGAGGAGTGAGTGTCCCTTAGGCAGTACACACATGGGGCATAGGTCTTCCTTTCAGGTCTTGAAGCTTTCATTTCTTGTAATTGTTTGGTGACCTCAAGCAAGGCTTCTGAAACTTTAGTGATTTCTGCCCTGACATCAGAGGTAGGATTTGCTGCATCTTCTGCTTTAACTTTCTTCCTTTCCTTTTGCAATGCATAGACTGGTATTGGACCTCGGCCCATATATTCTGGTTCATAATCTGGAAAGAAAGGGTCATTAGATGAGTGCACATCATCAGGAAGGTAGGAAAACATGTTAGTAATCTCAATAGCTTTGGTAAAAGCTTTGTGTATGGTATCAAAGCATGCTTGCTTCTGCAACTTATACATTTTTCTGTATACCCTTGGCATGCTACTTAAGCTTCTTATAAAACAGGCCACCAGGTGTAGAGATTTGGTACCTGACTTGCTTGACATTTAGTTAGATAAGTATGAAATCTCTCCACATATTGGTGCGCAGTTTCACCATGCTTAATCTGAAAAGTCTGTAATTCAAAGACCAAATCTTGTGGTTCAGTTGTCTTACCAAACCTTTCAATGAAGTATTTTTTGATCTCCTCCCAAGTGTTGACACCTGTGCTGATAGTGTACTCCAACCATGCTCTCACTTCTTCATTCTTGAAACACTTCTTGAATTCTGAAAACTTAGTACCTTTTTTATGACCATATTCTTGATAGTATTCCTCATAGCTTCTCAAAAAATTATTAGCATTGATGTTTGGATCAAATGTAGGAGGAGTAGTTGGCATATTGAGTTCAAAATATTGTATACCTGCATTACCTTGATTGGTGACATTTGTGGCAGGCACACCTGTATTTTCTGGTGCTTCAATATGAATTTGGTCAGACACCTCATTACTTTTTCTAGGAGCCATGAGTTCCCAAAGATCCAGGTGGGATCTCGGTAAAACCTCCAAAATGTTGAGGATATCCCTGGCAAACCCTCAACCTCAATGGTGTAGAACCTCCAGGTTGCTATAGGCAACCACTCTGTGAGAGAATACTGCAAAAGAATTACTCAAACAACCAAGATAGATCAGCTTCCCTGAGCAGAAAAAAGACTGTCACAGCAAAATACCTCTCATATGTGTTTTCTTGGGCTTTTTTTGATTGAATCAAATTTGTTGGACACTAGATAGGGTACTTAATCTGCCTATGAAAGTCTGCTACAAGATCCTTAGGGCAACTATGTGCAATTGATCAAAATGACCGGGTCAATTTTTGGTCAATATCCCAACCCGAGAGCTTCTTTTTGCAAGTGAGTGAACAGGGTATCTTTTCAAGTTTTCTCAGTTGGAGTGGTCTCTGATGACTCTGCAGAGTAGGTGCATAGAGTTCTTTTTTGAAATCTAGTCCCTCCCTCTTTTTTAATAAAGATTTTTGGCAAGAGATAGCAACTTAAACTCTAAGGTGAATGAATGGAATATTTCTACAGAAGACAGAATACTAGGTTGTTTTCTTTTGCTAATATTTGGTTTCTGAAGCAATCATCTACACCTAGGCTTGTTGATTGAATTGAGATCATTAATTTACTCCAATATTATGCTTTAGGTTATCAAATGAGGACAATGCTTACCAAGTTCGAATTTTCTTTCATTGGAACATCACAGAATAGAAACATAAATTCCCAATCTCAGAGTCTTGGGCACAGGATCGGAAATAATCAATTGAAGGTACACATTCCAGTAATTTGCATCAAATAAATGGGTATTTCATGCAAGGCAGGTCATTCTTAGCTCATGCTCCGCAAATCCGCTCCAAATACAGTCACAGAGGTCGAATCTTTCGCAAAGAAGCCGGCGCTTGTTTCAAAATCATTTCCTCTTTTTATTTTCTCATTTCTGGAACATTCTTGGCATCTGGATTTGTTTGGTTTTGGCTTATGCGTGTTATGATGTTTCTTGAGGCACAAGGATAAAGGATGTTAAAGCTCATGATTGACAGGCCGGATCCATTAGAGAGATCGGATCTTGGCCTGACCTTTTTAGGTCAGAGAATTTTCATCGAAGAACAATATCCCATAGGCTTCCATCGCAAAATAATACCTGGGTAACGTGGCGCATGGTGATTGGATGAAATGATGCTTGGGCAAAGGGGTGTATAAGAATAATATGTTAGCATGCTCCAACCATAGGGCACTCTTCCCTAGGAACCAAACTATAGGGTCAAGTCATGGTCTATCTGGGAATCTTTTTGTGCTGCATGGAATCTTTTGATGCCGCACCCTATGGAGGAGTTTCTTAGGAAAAGATTTGTTTGCACATATTTTTTCTTTTGGAATGGTATGATCTTGGAGTTTAGACATGTGGTAAGTATAGGGTATGTGTAGGCAATCCAAGGGTGACGTGGCATGGGGTGACTTGGCATGTGATGACTTGGCAAAACTTTTCCCCTAGTCAAAAACTTTGTGAGATGAAAAAAGGAATGTGATGTGTGATGAGGTGGCCAACTTTGGTGAGGTGGATGATGACATGGCATATCTTGTAAAGCAAGCCCATCAAATGCAAATTTGGTCAATGGTTTAGACCATGTTTGAGCTTATTTTTTGTACAAGCAACTTGATATATGACATTTACCTTCGTTTCGCAAGAATAGAAGGTAAATGAAGTTATGTGGGCTCTTTCTCTCTCTTTTTGACTTACGGAGAGAATGTGTCACCTTGACCAATGGTAGGTCAATTTTTGTACGGATTTTTCGTGTCTCAATGAATGGAGGGTACTTCAAGGATGTGTAAGAAGTTTTTGACTAGGAAAAGAGTTTGAACCATATTGGGGTGTGCATAGGGGTGGAGGCAAGTGAGGTAAGGGAAATAGAGGCAAAGGGTGCTCAAAGCATCAATCGTGCCCAAGAATTTGAACTTGAGTGAACATCTTACTTCTCAAAGGGGTCTTCCTATCTTGATATTGCCATGAAGCTTCCTTAAGTTGACCTTGCCTTCTTTCTTGTGTGACCTTGACTTTTTCACCTTAAATCCTTTCTTATGATGCTTCAAATGAAAGTCCTTGCTTGGTCCTTCAGCTGGAGCTCTTGAGTTGACTTGGTCCATGCACACTTTTCAACAAGTTATTAGCCGTTAATGTGAAATGCCATTTGCTCTTCTATGCTGCCAAATCATGGCAGCACTTCCTCTTTTCCCTCTTGTGTCTATTTTTCTGCCAGCACTACTCTTCCCTTTGTAATCTTTTGGGGTTGGACATTTGGCAGCCAAATGACCCCTGTCTCCACAGTTATAGCAGCTAAACTCCTTTTTTAATTTCGTGCAATTATTCTTAACATGCCCTTCCTCATTGCAATTGTAGCAAATTATCTTTCTGGTTGAGCTTTTTCCTTTTTTTCCAGCAAATAGAATTTCTGCCCCTTCATCATCATTGTTTCTTGCAACTTTCTTCTGCTCAATCTCAGTTCTCAAGATACTCTCAGCCGCATCTCTATTTTTTGCCCTAACTGTTCATTTTCTATGACTGCTCGAGCTATGGTGAGAACTTGGAATCTTTCAGAAAGATCAACTCCAGCAGCAGCCAAATCAGCCACAATATTGTCAAATTTGTTAAAGAGCTCAGACAAGTCATCTTCATCATGCAACTTTAAGTTTCTAAGCTCTTTGTCTAGTAAATCAATTTGAGAGGACGTCTTCTCTTCAAATTGTTTGATCAAATACATCCACATTTCTCTTGGAGTCTTATTTCTTAGCTTTAATCTTATGGTAGGACTTACCTTGAAAGTGATGATTCCTTGTGCCTCATTTATCCTTGCATATTCAGTCTTGGTCCCTTTGATTCCTTCAGCTGATTCAGCAGAGTTCACTTCTCCTGAACTTTCAGATTCATTTACACTGGTTCTTCCTCCAGATCTTGCAACAGTACTTGCAGTGGACCTATTTCCATTGCCAGAAAAACTTTCTCCCAAGGGATTGACCAAATCTCATAGTTCTTCCACTTCTAGAATGTGTATAATTGAGTCCTTCCAAACTTGAAAGACAGGACCCCCTTTATACACATCTACTGCACTTAACAAACTGGCTCCAAACCTACTTGACATCCTGCACAGCTTCACTTAACCTGGCTCTGATATCAGATGTTAATATTAGAGCACAATTGCCACACTTAGATAGATAAAACCATAGAATTATGCAATGGTCAACTTTTACATTATCTATTCTTCAAATTAAAGCTTAATGTCCATATGAGACAATGTGAATATATTCACGAAATAATCACATCGAATTCAATCACTGTAGCAATAAGAAATTGACCATTACTTCCACTTATTTGGATCGTTCAATGAACTCCAGTTTCCCTAGACCAGTTCCCGCTCCTGTGCATATCTCTCTATCTTCAGTACTCATTCTTATCTACAGGTTCGACGGTTCAGCAGTGAATTTGGCAGATCGGTCCGGGCTTATCTCAGTAGTTTCCTTTTTTATTTTCGGTTGCCTCCAATTTCCCCGTTCACCATATCATTATAACTTTGGTAATATTAACTATTAACCTTCGCCCGAATATTTAATGGTTTAACTTAGCATTGAGCTTTGCTCTCCTTAATATAATCAACCATTAACCTTATGCTCTTCACCATGCAACCTTAGGTTAATAAGCTACCCTTCGATTTACCATTGTCCCTTCGACAATCACCATTATGCAATCAATACTTCATACTGCAGATGTAAGCTCAAGTGTAAGCTCTGTAACTTCAACATTAGGTCATCATATGAACTGTGTATCTGCAATATTATATCTTCATGTCTGACACAATTTGTCTAGACATATTATGCAATAACCAACTCCAACATGCATGTGAAACGTTCGCTCTCTTCCGGACATCACCCGGAGACCAATGGGCAGGTGGAGCGCACTAATCAAACACTTGAGCAGTATTTGCGATGCTTCATCAATTATCAGCAGAATGACTGGGTTGATACCGGAATGGTTCGACAAGAAGGAGGTGCCTCCTTATATATCTAAGCCGACGGTCAGGATCACGCCACTCCAATGGATGAGATCGTGTCAAGTGTCACGCATGCATTTAAGTTCTAGAATTCTAGAACCTCTTGGAGATAGTCCCGCATATGAGAAAGACGTGAAGGAATGTCTTCAACAATTTGGTAGCGCACTTGGCAAGGGTGTGTGACTCGCAACTGAAAAGTTGCGAGTTCAAATCTTGTCTTGTGCAACTACCTTTTTACATCCACGTGACGACCATCTTTTGTACATACGAGTATAATGATCGTATGATACAAATATCCGTATGGTTGTCACAGGAAGCACCTGAAAGAAAATGGATCAGACCAAGCCTATAACTACAGAACATGGAGTTTTCTATTGCAGACCAACAATGAAAGTAATGCTTCAATATGCCTCCTTTCATTTGGATTTGGGCATATGGTCAACTATTCCCTTAGATATATAATATCAATTTTGGACAAGCTCTATACAGATGGCATCCCTTGGGGACTTTTTTAAATTCAGCTGGTGTAAACCCTCAAGTAGTCTTCTCATTGAATATCCTGAATACAATGGTCGACTCTGTTGTGTGTTTGAGTCTAAGCACAAAGCTCTCTTCAAGAAAGAAAGTTATATTTGCGTGCCATTATGGACACCTTTGATAGAACGGGACAACCATCTGTCCTTCTTATTTGATTGGTTGGTAGGGTTGAAATATGCACCAAATTTTGCCACTTACATAAAGGAGCATAAGTTAAATGACTCCTGGGACATATATGGCGACATTATCATCAAGCCTATACTATATGAATATGATGAAGACATGAACAGGATAAAGGCCTTAAGTACAATCCCTTCACAAAGCGAATTTGTTCTATTGTAACTTATCCAGAAGTGGATTTGCTTCCATAACTTTTTGAATACTTGTAAAATTATATTTATATCTATATATCTCTAATATATAATTGTAATAGGAGGGATAAGGGGCCAGCTTAAATGTTGTTTGTGAACATAAATGTCTATGTTTAGGTTTGTACACGTGGATGCACCAAAAAATCTAAGAAGGTTGTAGGGTTTTCTAGAAACGGCTCTTCTTCTGATCTAGCTTCTTCTAGAAGCGTCCATGACAATTCTAGAAGGATCTTCGATTTTATATAAAAAGGAACAATACGGCAGAATACGGCAGTATGCATATTCCAACAATCTGGATCCAAGCGGCGGCATATAGGCGGAAAGCTAGAACCGTCAGCTCTGTTCTTGCTGGATTGAACAAAAGTGTAATTAAAAGTAGCATGATCTTGAAGCCTTCGATTTGTGGGCATATCTGCGGAGCAACAGGAGCAAAAAAAAATAAAGAGCCATACTTTTCTTTTGAGGCGATCGTTTTCAAACCTCCAAGCCATCGTAACCATTGCAGTCTTCCTTTCTTGCATCCTTGATCCCAGCAAGTTTTGCAGCCCAATCAAGGTAAGAAGCTCCACCTTTTTTCTTTTTTTGGTTTTATGGAGGCAGCGCAGAAGCATGGCAGAGGAAGAGTCAGTTCTTCTTTGGCCTTTGGCAATGACGGATCCAAATATCGCACATATTTTGTTCAGCTCTGTGGTGCGGTTCTCTGATTCAGGTTCTTAATTCTCATCCATATTTTGTTGCATACATTAGCTTTTCCATCACTTCTTTGCAGGAGCGTTTTTCCTCTTTGCATGCAGTAGAGCTCAGAGAGTAACAACCAACGGTTATGGAACCTCAAGTAAAAGGGTTTCATCATCTCTTTTCCACAGTCCAATTTCGAATGTTGTTTGCAAGAAAAACAACTCAAAAAGAGGCCTGGATTTTCGAATCATCTCTGGAGTGGAGATGGCAAGGAGTTTGTTGGTGAATAAAGGAATGTTTGTCGAAGACCAATAAAATGGCGTAATATTAGGAAGCCAGATATTAGAATCTATGGGGCAACATATTAATCGGGCTTTGGCGGATAAGTAGCCGAAAGTGTAAGACATGCCTTTTGAGAGCTATTGACATGCCTTTCGAGAGCTATTGAGACAATGTTTCGTTTCAAAGAGAAAAGCAATATCCGCCGATGATGTCGCATCTGCAAGGTTTTGAGCCTTCGATTCAACTCAAATGGCTAGCTTGCATCTTTGCGGGGCTTTAGTCACAATGAAGGGTGAAATCACGTCTGCGCCAGCCCAATTACTCAAAGAAACTTCAACTAATCAGATGCAGCAGTAATAGATATGTTGGTAAAGTCAGCCAATGCTAATCCTTTGATTCAAAAATAGCAGAACGGCCAGCGCTAATCCACTTCTTTTTATTCAGAAGTAGCGATGTCGGATTAATCGTGTGAATGTTTGGAGCGGCCTGGGTTAATCCACTTCCTTTGCTTCAAATATAACGCTGATTTGTATGTTGGGATTTTTGGAAAAATGTCTTGAACAAGACTTTCTTAATTTAATTGTGTTAAACGTGATTCGATTCACTCCAGAGCATTCAATTTGTAGGAGCAAGGATCTAAGGAGCTTACAACGGCCAGGTCTTCATGCAGCATGGTGCCTGCCAATAATTCCCTAGTCAATATAGCTTTGAAGTACTAAATGGAGGTATGCATCAAGAACACATGGAAGGTGGGTTGCCTCAAGGCTCTAAGGAAGGTTTGCCTTAGAGAAAGCTAGTCAGCAGATGGCGGCACCTGAGGCGGTGAAGTTTTGAGGCAGCGACTATGGCGGAAACCAACTGGGCCCGGTTCCAAGCTTGCCCGGCAGCATCAGCGGCGTGTGCTGCTCTGCAAATTGTAGATGCAGGGCCTATGCAGGTTCACAACAGGTATTAATACTGCGAATTTTTCATGTCTGGGCTTTAAGACGGAACTTGCTAGATTTCATGGTGCACTTTGAAAGCATTTTGTGTAATCTTTTCCCTTAGAGAAAGAAGGTGGATGGTGTTTGAGACTTGGGAATGGTACGTTTTCCAGGAATTTGAGGAAGGATTAATTGTCTGCCTGGATTGATAGACGAAGTGATAGACGAAGAGGTAAGTAAACATTGTTGTTGGACCAAATTTTAATGGGAGTAGGGCAAACAGTTAGAAATTAATTTAATCACATTTGCACCTAAGGATATGGCAGGACAACGTGAACGTATTCCTCATGGGAGCTGTGGTCCTGGAATGAAGAAGCACCTAGCACCTTTTCTTCTGCCATCACATCCTGCGCATCCTGTGATAAATTGTTTCATATGCAACAGAGCGTTGCTCTTTCTCACATTTGGGAACTTGATGTCAGAATCATTATACATCTGTTTACAGAGTTTGGCATTGATATGAGGATTCAAGGTTAGTTTATGATTTACAAATGTCATTCTTAGTACCTATCAATAGAATGCCATGCACAATAGTTGTTTACAGACAACAGCTGGTATTGAAGCTGGAGATGTGGCAAAACCACATGTTTTGGCATGTTTCCAGCCACTATGATGTTTGAGCCTATAGCAAGGTGCATATCTACCATAAAACGATTCAGGAGAATTACTGGCGTTTTGTTTATGTAACGACTGCCATGGCTATGGCAGCATATGGAGTGCTTCCTATCAGGAGATCAATTGTAGCAGCGACATAAGGAGGAAATCAGAATAGAATTGATTTATTTGAGGGTGAAGCAGCGGCCAAACTCCCATTCGTGCCTATTCACTTAATCCAGAAATCTTTTGTTAAGCATCCCCGTTGCTGAGAAATACTTTGAGAAAGCTTTGTAGTGACTAGGATTAGATAGGCCTGGGTCTTTTAAGGATTGTATACATTGATAGAGAAATATTCTTATGGATACATTTAAAGCCTTTGGCTACATCATAGAAGCGCTTTGTATCTACATCCGTTGAGAACTAAAAGAGGCTTGGGTCAAATATTTCTTCAAGGTTTTCTACATTAAGGGATCTGAAGATTTTATTCTAAAAAACGCTCTTTCTCTATATAAAGTAAGCCATATTTTTCCTCTCTTATGAATGTGTATGGTGGGACTAAGGGATCTGAAGATTTTATTCTAAAAAACGCTCTTTCTCTATATAAAGTAAGCCATATTTTTCCTCTCTTATGAATGTGTATGGTGGGACCAATGCTAATGTAAAAAACAATGTTCACATCTCCCAAGAAATCAATTGATCACATCCCCCCAACAAAAGTAATACTAACAAACATCCATTGCATAAGTAAATCAAAGTGTAAATCATGGTCTTCAATTGTCTAATGCATACGTAAACATTGTCCAAAATGAAGGTGTGAATTATGGGTCTCCAATACTATAATGGATGTTACAAAGTGACACATAATGTAGACCAAAGAAGAAAAAAAAATAAGTGCTAATGGATGTTACTAAGTGACATGTAATATAGCCCCAAAACAATCATTTAGAATACTTTCATGGTAGTCGTACACACTATTTAGACCAAAGAAGAAAAAAGAATAAGTGGTAATGGATGTTAGGAAGTGACACGTTCTTTCATTGTAGTCGTACACATTATTTGGAGTTAAAAAGAATCTTAAGAGATTTCTCCTCAAAATATGACAAAAATATGAGAGAACTAAAGGAATGTAAATAATTAGGTAGATTTCTCTTGGAATCTCATAGAACCTTGAGGAATCTGAGGGACTTTGGAAATCTAAGGGGATCTACACACAATCTGAGGAAATCTTGAGGACTTTGAGTGTGGCCAGGTGGAGTCACACCATTCCAGCTTCACACAAATTTTTGAACCAGAAAATGGCCAGTAAAGAGAAATGTTTGCGGCGGCCTTGGCCGCCGCGATAAATTTCTTGTAGTATTAAAGCCAAAATAAGATGATACTTTGTGCACGATCTTGGTCATCGGATGTTTATGTTTTATTTTCATACGTTGGATTTATCGGTTTTATTTCGCCCACCCCGCACTGTGAAATAGGATTCCTTTAAGAGAAACTCAAAACAGAAGGAGACTGCGCTTGATTATCTGTGTTTTCTCTCATTTTTCTTTGGTGTATGAATAACAATATATATTGACTCTTGGAGTTCTATAAAAGTAACCAAGAACACCTTGAATCTCAAATACTAGGAGGCTTGTAAGGAAGCAAAATGTAATTAACATACAATAGCATTAGGACTGGAGCCATTCATTCATTATATTATTAATATTACATAAAGTCAAATGTCTTAGTTTTGTTTCCAACAAGAAAAAAGCCAACTGGCCTCATTTGATATCATTAAAAAAAGTTAAGCACGACCCTGCTTCTCTTGCGAGGTGCTAATAGTGCCTGCTCGATGAGATGGTTCTTATAATTAATCATGTCCTTAATGAGAACATGTCTCCTAGATTGTGAATACTCTGCATTGAACCCATCTGAAGAGAGCTGTCCAAAGAATGGAAAAAATAAGTTTTCAGAATTGAATTTTATATAAAAAGAGTAAATATGTAATTCTCATCATGCTCTTAGCCTGCACTTGGGCATCCACAAAGGCTTACATATAAGACATAATATAAAGACTACAAGAGGTCAGGTCACCTTGTTGTGAAACCTCAGATCTAATTTCTTTCTGCACTGAATTCTTCACATAAATATCAATCTTACGAGAACTAGAATTAGTCAATGCTGTAATGATGTTTTTTATAAAGCCTGTAATAGAAAATAACATCAGAATTATGCAACATTGAACTCAATTAATACTGAATGCACTTACGTCATAACCATCCTTGTGTCAATCTGTACACTCTTTAAGGAGTTCAGAATAAGGATAGCTGGATTTTTGTCTGTCTAAAACAATGATTGATGACTAGTGTGGTGTATATGATCCTCAATCTTAATTGGAATCATAATGTACTGGCATTTGTTTAAGATCATTCCTGAAGCCCTTTTTGAACTACAATTAATCCAGATTGCACCATTGAAATTGTATCAGATGACAATTGTTATAGGCTGATAGGCTAAAAAAATCTCTAAGGGAAAGAAATAAAATGCGTCACGCCATTTGTCAAGCATAATGCTAATCAGATACCTATTCATAAACTAAGTGAGGTTAGATATTCAATTATAACCATAATTCAAAAAAGAAGCTGATTAAATTAACTTCCAAAGATATCTATATGCCTATTGGACATGTGCCTGTCTCTGTAAAGACCTTCCACACAGTATTTAGTCACCTTGATTAGAGGTTTTGCTGGAAAGGGTAGCATGGAACTATTTTCAACAAGCTTTCCAGGACTCTGTAAACCAAACTTGCATTAGTGAGAAACAAATGAATTGAAATTACAGCAGCATCTTACTTACTCTCCTATAGTGTCATCTGCAGGTGCATAAGATCGAGCACTCTCAGATGATGTTTGGCTTCTACTCCTGCAGAAGTTTTCATAAGATTGTTAATATATTACACTTTAAAAGCTTCACATAAAATAATATATATTCACCTCTTGGTTGCAGTTGTATTTTGCACTAACTCCTTCCTTTTTCTTGTTTGCTTCTCTAGTTTAACAAACTTGGTTTCCTCAACCTTGGTTTCCTCTATGTCATCAAGCTTAGTTGCCTCAAGCTTGGTCTCCTCAAACTTTGTTTCCTCAACCCTAGTTTCCTCAAATTTTGTTTCTTCAATCCTGGTTTTCTCCACCGCCACATCATCCTTTTGGATCTCTTGTACCTCCACCACCTCTTCCTCTCCTTTAATAGGACCACTCTCCTCTATCTTTTCAATGGTTTCCTGAACAAAGGCTATAGAAGAATCATCAAGTTCCAACACTTCTGCTATAATTAGTCACCAAAGTTAATCAATGTATTGTCATTCCTAATTTTAAGTTAAGCTAATGTTATATCTGTTGAATCATTACTCAATAGCAACTGAATTTCTTGGTGAAATGATTGCATTGGCCTAATAGGTTTCCAAATTGATCTATCTGGAAATTTATACTCTGCAGAAAGACCTGAGGAATTTGGAAATTTATACTGTAGAAAGACTTGAAGAACCCGGAAAAAATGGTATTTAATAAATATAGTATCCACAAGCAAATAGAAGATGCAATATACCTGCAGTATTAGGGTAAAAGCATGAAAGAGTGTACGTACATTGTACTGAATTGATGTACAAATATGGATACTTTTCACATACATTTTGGTTATTTTTTATTTATATAAACATACACTTTTCGATTTTATGTACTTTGCATATACATTTAAGCTAAATTTCGGATATTTTTTGGCTATGCATGTACTGTACTTTGGGTGATTTGTGTAATATAGCCACATGTACCAAAAGGGATACATTTATAGACACCCTTTCATGCTTTTACCCATTAACTACTGCCTTCTGCTTCAACTTTTCAATCTCGGCTGCATAATCCACAAATGTTTGAATCAGTTTGCTCGTGGCTACATGGAATTACCAGTGATATATCAAGCCCATATGACATGAAAATTAAATTCCAAAGATTGTAAATCAATCAAATGTAATAGTTACTAACCAAATCTTCATGACCATCTGTCAAATCCAATACCTTGGTAGAAGGTTATGTTGGCTTTTTGCTATCATTTACAATACATAGTAAAAAAAGAGTTGAGATAAGAAAAGGAATATGCCTGGTTAACAAGACTACAATATTATACCCTATTTTGGTTTTCTTATGCTACTAAAGTCACGTGCATCGGTCAAATATTATGTGAATCAGATCATCAACTAAGAAATGCTACATTACTCCTACCTAATGTGCACATGAAATTAAAAACTCTATCATTAAAAATAAGTAGTCCATTTGGCATATTATACATGAGTGAACCTACATTATCCAACTATAATGACTATGTAGCTAAATGCTCAATGTACATATAAGCCTAAAACCTTCATGCAAAAAATTCTTTAAGTATTGAAAAAGGAAAAGAAATTGTAATTCAAATATATATATACTAACCTTTTGCTGCAAACAGTCCAAATGCTACAAGCAAATTGGTATTCCATGAGCAATCAAAATCAACACATGAAATCTTTATGCTAGCAAAGGATATACACAAGAGACAATAAGGATGTTTGCAAGGTGCTAGGACCACTTACGGAACAACCTCAAGGGGGTTGGTGCAACCACAACTAGTTCCACATCAGCCTCCTATGGCTGATATACAGACAATGATTAGGGAGACTATCGATGAGGTCTTGAAAAAGGAGTTGGGTAAGCAATTATCTGTGATTAGAACACCTCGCAATATAGAGCCCAAATTCCGTATAAATGGATGATGTGTTCAATGTCAAGGATATGGTCATTTTCCTAACGAGTGCCCCTTGGCAAAACCTAAGACATGGTTTTTTTTTTGAAGGACGACAATCTATTATCAAGGAAAATCAAGATACAAAACCTAAGACATCGTGCACGTATGGTCATATGGGTAACCATAATGATAATGTTGTTATTTCCAGAGCGAGGACAAATGTGAGACATGTTGTCACAAAACCATCCAGCACTCCTAGCTATTATATTCAACCTGCCATGGCAGAGGGTGGACATATACCGCCGTTAGTTCCTGTTTATGTCGCTAATCCATCTACACAAGGGAGACATAATATACCCAATAGGTTCTCAAGGCCAGCACCAAGACAATCTAGTTCTCAACAACTTATCAGATGTTATAGGTGCCAAGAAGAGGGGCATATAGTCCCAGCACGTCCCAGGCATGAAAGGAGATGGGATTTGAACATGTTTGCGTCATTTGCAACACCCAAGGGCTACACTCACAAGATAGATATCTATATGCATTGCCACAACGATCTATGAAAAAGGGATTTGCGGGGAAATAAAAAATTGTTCTCTAATTTCTCCGAACCGATAGAGGAAAATTCATGCCCTATTTATCAGATGCAATAATCCTAATAATCAGAGGAGGACTAGACGTGTGAGATTTGAAAAGCCCAAATGTTTAAGATTAGGTGACACCCAAAACACACCCCAAGAAACTTTGCATGACACACCCACATTTGAAAAACTTAAAGGCATTATGGATGAAAACCCATCTTCTTTAAATGAGAAAGAGTACGGAGAGCAACCTAGGAAACTAGAAAGGAGTAAAAGGGAATACAAGAAAATTCTAAAACTTTCCAAGGACATGCCTACTTATGATATCTTGGCTATATCAGATCCATTATCACCTTGCACAATTATTGTCCTTATCCCCTTCATGCAAAAAGGAAGTGGCTCCTTTCTCTCGAGGTCGTCTACCTCCGTGGAACAGAGGTAGGCTTTCTAATCTACCTTCCACTCATCCAAGCGGAAACGCGGTCATGCCTACATTGACATTACACCACGCCCTAGAGATCACCGTAGTAATCTCATCATCGGTAGCAACGCATGCAACCCTTACCTCATAGGTTGCATGCGTAGATTATACTTAACTACACATGAAATTAATCTAAACACAAATCAACATGCCTGAGCCGATTTTTTTTTTTTTTTTTTTAGAAAAAAATGAATTGAAATAAAATTAGTTGTAAAAGAAGAAGAATGGAAAAGTTACCTTGGTCGACTAGTCTTGGATTGGCGCAAGAACTGTTTCCTGGTTTGCATGGTGGAGTAAAAACCTTTCTTTCATTGAGCAAAAAACCAAAATCCTGGTTCTACATCCATTTGGCATGTTTCTACATGCATGCGGCCGATCATAGTTCCAAAAACTTGTTTGCTAGACTATAAAATCTAAATGAAAGTCATTCAAGGCATTAGTAATGGTTTTTTTTTTTTTACATTTTTTGATAACCCCCGATGGTTGCAAACGTTTAGAAAACGTAGGGGTTTTTTAAGAAGTACTCTATGGTTAAAAACGGGGTTTTTTAACAACACTGAGGCTCTACGATTGCATAAGGATGTATCTGTTAATTCTATATGGCCCTCTTTGTTTGATATGAAATCTCCATCTGTGCATGTTGTTATAGGGGATTTAGGGCTAGATTCTGCAATAATTGACAGCGGATATGGGGTGAACATTATGCCAGATGAAACTCTTTGAAGATTAGACTTAACTGCACCTTCTCCTGTTTACTTTAAAGTAAGGATGGCTTGTCAGAGGCGAGTAAACCTTTAGGCACAATTACAAGCATAAAACCATGATTGCAATAGAATCTCAATCCGAGCCATCAGATCGAGATTCTAGAGGGGGCGAACATGCATATCTCACATACATGTAGTGCATGCTTTCTTTGGTTGGGAGATCACTATATTAGGCGAGGTTCTTCATCAGCATCTCATTGGTGCTTTCTCGTCGCTCTCAGTAGTACCTTATTCTCTATTCTATGACACCATGAAGGGGAAGGGCTTCTCCCTACTTGGATTGACCAATTTGGCATTTCTTTCCATGCTGTGGCATGTTCTTCCCCGGCCTTGCCTCTTCTTTGGCCATAATCCTTTGACCTTTGCCCGCGATCCCGTTTTGATAAGGAAGTTCTCTTCTATTGGGGAGGTTTTGTCATTTTCATGCGAGCCCCATTTTAGAATCCCATCGATCCGAGCCATCAGATCAAGATTCTAGGGGGGACGAGGTTGCATGTCTCATATGCATGCAGTGCATGCTTTCTTTGGTTGGGAGATCGCTATATTAGGCGATGTTCTTCATCAACGTCTCATCGGCGCTTCCTAGTCTCTCTCAGCAGTACCTTATTATTTATCCTATGAAACCCACACTCCCCCAAAAAAAAAAAAAAAAAAATTTGTTTAATGTATTTGTCGCCTGCACGCACGCGTGACCAACCCCTCTATTTGAAGAGGTTTTGTTTTTGTCGCATGACACACATGATCAGCCCCTCCACTTTGGGAGGTTTGTTTTTTCACATTTGTTCTAGTATTGATGATGTGCAGGCCAGGTACAGGTTGGCAAGCGACAGCAGCTTCGGCTTCTTCATTCGCGGGTTTTTCGAGAGCGATTTCTCAGTCTTACATTTATCCAAGCCCTTTGCCGAAGGCCTATCACTAGGGTTTTTCCTCGAAAACCCACCCAAAAGGGCGGGGTTTTTTAATCCCCGTGATAAGCTTTCGGCATTGCGTACAGTGCCTTCCAACCTGCGGTCACCCGAAGGCGAATGGATGCATCCCAATACATTGGGGACGGAAATTCCACCCCCAGGTACTTGTAGCTGGGTGTAACCTCTACCATCTGCCCCAGATAAGTGAGCGCCGGAGGTAGGTGCTGGATGACGTGAGGAGGATATGAGGACCACCTTAGTCTTGGCAAAGTTGACACGCATGTCCGCCGCTGGCGGGTAATGTGTCCGGGGCATCTAGGTGTGATACTGCATGCCCTCGGTGTATGGGGCAAGAGGTCCACATCATCATAGATGAGATGAGCTGCTTGGGATGAGCCGGTGCGAGTCAGATATCATCCCTCCATTGGCGACAGCCGGGCTTCCAACCGGGTCAATGTAAAGTCCAAAGAGTGTGGGAGAGAGGACAACCTTGCCTAACTCCAATGCTACGGCAAATGATCGGCCCTTCCGGTTGCATGCGGCCTGTCGCGACTCTCGATACCGACCACAGACACCGCGTTCGCAGATCCATAGGGAGCCCCCTGATGGTGCAATCTCGCCCACAACTTTTTCGAATCGGTAATGGCGGTCGACAAAGCTTTTGCAAAGTCCACTTAAACAACAAGATGAAGTCCCATCGGCGGTTCTCGGGCCCCTCGACCGTGGCCCCGAGTGTGAAGATGTGATCAATGGTCGAATGTCGGGTCCTAAGCCTGCATGCGGGTAAGTGCCCCGACTTCACGCCTCTGCCCATCGGTTACCTGGCTGCGTTGAATGCCCCCGCACGGCTTGGCAAACACCGTATGATGACCATGATGGTTCGGTAATTGGCTGGACGGTGTGGGTCCCCCGCCTTGTAGATCGGAACAACCCCTTGTGGTCCATGACCTGAAACCTCTTTGCCACTGTTGAACAAGCAAGTCAGCAAGGGCCGGGCACCATAGGGCCGCCCCGCCCACTTGAGCAACTCCGCTTGTAGGCCGGCCCAAGTCTGCCGCCTTCCTATTAGCCGGTGCCGCAGCCCCTCTTCGACATCTTCTTACGCGGATCACCGGTGATTGGAGCCATGTTGTGGGGCACACACCGTCCGTGTTCAGGGGATCATAAAGCATTCGCGTACTCGCTCCCATTGCACCGCCATGATGTTCCCCGGTAAGGTCGTGGCCGGGCCCGGCAGAGTACCCCACGCCGAAAGTTCACCGGTGTGGGCATCGGTGGCCGAACATTTCTCCTTGGTGCCTTTGCGGTACCTTGCCTTTGTTTCCTTGAGGAAGGCACTAATGGTCGGTGGCTCGCTTTCGCGTGTCGGATCGAGGGATGAGGCGGAGTCGCGTTTGCATTCCTTACACTTCCGACATCAAACCATCCGTTACGGGGAAGGTTCGCGACCTCGATCTGGCGTGGGGAGGTCTCCCAAAGCACACAATGCGCCCGCACGTGGGAGCTCAACCATTTGTTGGCTTGTCGCCCTCGGCGTGTGTGCCCGCCAGAATTGTCCGGGAGGGCTTCTACGAGCATGTCGGTAAGCCCCCGCCGTCATAATCCAAAGCCAACCCCGAGGCTCCGAAGGTCGCGCTTTACCGAGGGCGTGAGCGAGCTGGCCGGGCCGACTTCACATAGAGTGGAGTAGATCCGAATTTGGCCTCCCTCCCCGACCGGTCCATGCCGACATGAAAATGGCCGACAAGGTGTACATCCTCTTAGCGACCACTATGACATAATCCACGACACTAGTTCCGCCGCCGTGATTGTCACAATGCGCGAAGTGTACCCGTGGGAAGAGGGCCATTGTGGTAGGCCATTGCATATGAGCAGGTCAAAGATACCGCACATCAAGAGCAATTGTTCCGCCGGCGGGTGACGACCGTCATCGAGTCGAGGAATTAATTGCAAAGCCGCCCTGCGGGGACTAAATCGCAAGACGCCATCCGCGAGGGGGTCCAGCCGCATGGCCTGTTCCACCCCTGTCCGCGCATTGAAGTCTCCAAGGAGCATGACTCTGCCCATCCGCTTGTGCTGCTGTATGTCCACGAATTGTAGCAAAAAATGTTTGTGGATACAAAGACTTTCTTTTTATTAGCTTAAACATCCCACCTTTATATACATCCTATTCTTTACATAACGGCTCCTTTATATTCAAATGACCCATCTTTTTCTATTGTAGGCTTGATGGTGTAATAATATCTTCTCGACCCCTAGATATTTTAATGGCCCTTAGACAAGGTCCTTAAAACCAATGGTCCATCCAAAAAAAATTAACTTTTTTGATTAAAAACTTTTTCCTTCAACCAAAATTTTGAAAAAAGCATTTGCCAACGTAATGGCAATTGTCTTTCAAAATTTTCAAGTGGTTAGATATTGTTGGATCTCATCTGCCCGCTTTTTATTCCGCTTTTCTCAACTTTTTTTGGCATCTTCTACCTTTTAATTGAAGTTGTTTTAACTAGAGGAGCTTTGTTATTACACTAGGTTCAATATGGCCTCCGCCGTCCTCTATTACTTCCCCATTTCTATGCTTGTCTGTATCTTGTATGCTACACTGTCTATTCATATGTTATACGCTTCAAAACCACGACTTTTAAAACATAATGTTAGGGCGCATGCCGAAATAATCACTTTACTCTTGGTTGAGGCATTTTTGACTTCTGCTTCTTCATTTGCTTCTTCTAAATAAAATGTCCGGCAACCCGGCCTTTATGATATCCATCACTTCACCACAAAATCTTGCACTGCCATGCTCTCATGCATGTGCTTAAGCTTAAAGTTGTTCAAATTCGATGTTCTAATCCGTCATTTTAACCTTTTGATCTCAATCATGCTCTATTTTCAGAAGCAGGAGGAACGCCACAATGAGCTTTTTGTTTTTTGGCCACATAATAGAATCCACTAGCCTAGCTCTCGCTGTCGATTTGTAGAATAAAAATAGCAGAAAAAATGGACTGAACTGAAATACTTGTCTGCCTACTAACTAACATATATTTTACAGCCATGGCCATGCCAATGCTCAAAGTTTTTGATGGCAGCATGATGCCTTTTGATAATACTTCTTTGCTGAAGAAACAATTCGTCAATTAAGCAGACCCTAAAGGCCGTTATTACAATGGTCTAAGTTTGTATCTCTACATTCGTTATACCATACATTCGTTATACCAAGAACCTGCCGTAGACCTAAAACCCTTCCTTTCCCGCACAAACCAACTTTTGCGCATCCATCGATCGACCATGGCGGCCATGATGGTAAGAAATGCATCACCCTTTGCCTCCTTCTCATTTCTACGGGAATACATCTGTTTAGTTTTGGTATACGATCAATCCTAAAGATGGATAGAAAATGCTTTGGTTTGATTATATTTTTTTTTGTGTATTAGCAACCCCAAATCATATTGCTGAAAGAGGGGACTGATACGTCTCAAGGAAGAGCGCAGTTGATCAGCAACACAAATGCCTGCATGGCCGTTGTAGATGTGGTTAGAACTACTTTAGGTCCACGAGGAATGGATAAGCTTATTCATGATGATAAGGGCACTACCATTTCTAACGATGGAGCCACCATTATGAAGCTTCTCGATATTGTGCATCCTGCTGCCAAGATCCTCGTTGATATTGCCAAATCTCAGGACGCAGAGGTCTGTTGCTCTGCACTTTTGCTTCTATGAATTTTGGTTTTCGAAGTCTGGACTTGTGACGCATTTTTGTATCAGGTTGGTGATGGAACAACCACCGTCGTTATCTTAGCTGGGGAGTTCTTGAAAGAAGCAAAACCTTTTATTGAAGAAGGTGTACACCCACAACTAATCGTGAAGAGTTTCCGGAATGCTGCCGTTCTGGTGTGTACATATTTCATATATGATAGATCAGCTCTTGTATTTTACTACTCTTTTGTTATTCTGATGATATATTCGCTATCTCACAGGCAGTCGATAAGATTAAAGAGCTTGCAGTTAATTTTGAAGGAAAGAGCGCAACTGAAAAGTTTTCTTTATTTGAGAAATGTGCTGCAACAACATTAAGTTCGAAGCTTGTAGGTGGTGAGAAGGAATTTTTTGCAAAGATGGTTGTTGAAGCAGTTACGGCACTTGGCGAGGATAATGGCCTTAGGATGATTGGAATTAAGAAGGTCTTATATTTTTCTTCTTTGTTTCTTTTACGAAATCTTCTGATTCAATAGGAAGCATGCATAGGTGGGTATGGGGCAGCTGATTCTGTTTATCCAACTTCTTGAATGGCTGAAGGCTGCTGAATGTCTGAGGATAGACTATGTAGTTCTCACATTGTATTTGCTATGCCAGGTCCCTGGAGGAACTATGCGAGACTCCTTCTTGGTTAAGGGCGTTGCATTCAAGAAGACATTTTCTTATGCTGGTTTTGAACAACAGCCTAAAAAGTTCGATAATCCAAAGATATTGTTGTTGAATATTGAGCTTGAGTTAAAATCGGAGAAAGAGAATGCTGAAGTCAGGTTGGTAACCTAACGATGCAGCTAAAATCTAGTGGGCATGTTGATTGAAAGGTCAGGATAGGAGGTTTAATTAATTTCTTCAAGCTCTTTCAAAGTATTAGAAAGCATATGTTGGCAGGTTGGAAGAAACGCAGTCATTAAAAGGATATTATTTTGTAGAATTATAGCTCTTTAATGTGGTCTCATGTAACCTAAACTGAAGCAATCTTGTTTGGTTCTTTTAAGTGGATAGGATCATGCAATTTAAGAGTTGCTCTGATTTTTTTTCCATTTTTGCGCTTCCAGGCTGTCAGACCCAAGTCAGTACCAGTCTATTGTTGATGCAGAATGGAATATTATTTATGACAAGCTTGATAAATGTGTTAAATCTGGCGCCAAAGTTGTTTTGTCAAGACTTGCTATTGGAGATCTGGCAACTCAGGTACTTATTCTAATGTCACCAGAATATTGTATACTTTGAGCACAGCTTGTTTTGCTTCCCCTAGCAGAAAGATATTTCTGATGAACGTGAATGGATCAGTATTTTGCAGATAGGGACATTTTTTGCGCCGGACGTGTTGTAGAGGAGGATTTGCAACGTGTTGCAAGGGCAACTGGTGGTTCAGTACAAACATCGGTCAATGATCTTTCTCCAGAGGTAGCGTACAAAACACCGAGGGTAGCTTCCTATTGCACAGTACTTGGGGTTACATGATGTTGTGGTCGGTTTGCAGATACTCGGGGCATGTGAAAAGTTTGAAGAAAGACAGGTTGGGAATGAGCGATTTAATATATTTACAGGTTGCCCATCTGGTGAAACAGCTACTATTGTTCTTCGTGGCGGTGCTGACCAGGTGAGTGTGGGTTTATCTTATAGTTTGTGGTTGCCTGTAAATATGAGTTTTGCATGTCTCTTCTGTTCAGTTTATTGACGAGGCTGAACGTAGTCTTCACGATGCTATTATGATCGTGCGAAGAGCCGTGAAGAATTCAACAGTTGTTGCTGGAGGAGGTGCCATTGATGTAAGGGCATGGTGCTGTGTTTATCTTGAAGCTCTTCTTTTTGTTTGCATGCCAATAAATATGTTTGATGGGCAGATGGAATTGAGCAGAATACTACGTCAACATGCCAGATCAATTGCGGGGAAGTCACAACTTTTCATGAATTCTTATGCAAAAGCTCTTGAGGTGCAGTAAAATCATGATGCTATGTGGCAATTTGAGCAGGCTGTTTGACTGAATCTTTGTTTCTGTGTGTTTTATGATAGATTATTCCTCGGCAGCTATGTGACAATGCTGGTTTCGATGCAACAGATGTCCTAAATAAACTAAGACAGAAACATGCACTTCCTGGGGGTAAACATATAATTTGCTTACTGAACTTCTGGAGCGCTTTCCTGTTCTCACCTCTGTATAATTTTAGGTGAAGGAGCACTATATGGCATAGACATTAATACCGGCGGAATTACCGACACACTTGCAAAATTTGTTTGGGAACCTGCTGTAGTTAAGGTGAAAGCTTTTAGAACTGGCAATTTTGTACTTGGACCGAGTTTTATTTCTGATTTGAAATTGTCAACAGATAAATGCTATCACTGCAGCTACTGAGGCTGCTTGTCTCGTTCTAAGCGTTGATGAAACTATAAGAAATCCAAAGGTAAGAATTAGCAAAAACTGGCATTTATTCTGCCTTGTCTTATTGATATTGCAAATGCAAGGACACAATGGCATGCTGATGGTCTTTGGCTGAACTTCATCCCTCAGAAGTTATGTGGAATGCCCTGTTTCATATCTCCCAAGTTCACCATGCTAGAAATCGTGAATAAATGGCTCATGCTACTTGGTTTTATTGGGATAATGTCTTCGTTTCTATTTCTAGGTTCTTGCAGAGGGTGATTTAAAGCTTAAGTTTAACTGTTATGTCTTATGATTGACAGTCAGAGAGTGCCCAAGGCGAAGCAGCTGCAAATGCTATGGCTGGGAGAGGACGTGGGGGTGGAATGAGAGGGCGAGGAAGGGGCATGCGTAGAAGATGAACCGATTCTACCACATTTTGGCAGTTGGCTAAAATTTTTAGTCCTCGGAGGTGGCCAAAGACTATTTCGCAAGTTAGTGGCCAAAAAACAAAACTAGCAGCCATTTTTAGTCGTAGTTGGGATTTGACAAAGATATTGTATCTTTAACAACAGAAATGAAGCGTTTTTTTGACTGAAAAAAGAGTATAGCTAAAAAGGAGAGAGAGAGAGCTGATATAAAATAAATATATGGCTCTTCTTGGCCCTATGATAACGCCACCTTGTTAAGGATGGAAATGCATATTGCTTCAGGAATTACTATTTTTCTCTTTAAAGAGGACAGTTCTTTGAAAGCTATTATTATGGCAAGTGAACAAAGTCATGTGCCTCATTGGGGTTGTGTGTATTCACAGATCAATGGATTGTATCTAAATGGAATCCTATCCTTCCTTCCTCGTGTAAAAGTATGTATATACATGGATCCACGAAGGCACGAAAATTAAATGCACGGTGCTAAAACTTCATTGCACGTGTGTTACATGTGGCAAGATGCAGCCAAGAGCTTGGATGTCTAGGTTGGTGGAGGTTTTCAGAGGGGAACTCTGCCATTCAAGAGGGAAAATATGAATATCCTGCTGAGTTGTGGATGCTCAATCAAGGAGCAGATAAAGGCCAAAAAAACAGAACAAAACTTTCCTGTGGAATTGGGCGGAATGGATGTTCAGATTTTGTCTCTACATGAATTGTCTCACATGAATTGCTTGATGAAGTAATGCGAAAGGGAAGTGAATGGTTTGAAGTTTAAGCAGCTCGGGGTAGGCATAAATAAGTGTGTTGAACTCCAGATTTTTTGGTAGTTTTGGTTGGTTGCGATCTGGCCCAAAGCTTGCAAAAATGACCTCGACATAAGCTATGCCATACTTGGGGCTCACGTTGAGCTATACCATCCTCTAGACTCGTGTTGAGCCTAAGCCCTCTTCTTTGGAGGTTCCATGGAGGGGGTAATGGCTGAGAGTAGGCCATTTCGGCTTATAATGGCTTGGCGGCGGGCTAGGTGCCGTGACCTGGCCCGTCGCCAGGCCATTGAAATGGCCTACTCTCGGCCATTACCCAAACCATGCAATTTTGTCCGCCACGTATGCGGTGACATGGCAGAGGTATAAAACTTTTTTTTTTTCATGTCAGCAACCCCTTTTTCGCGATGGCGCTTCGGCGATGTCAGCAACTCTGGCGATGGCGCTCTGGGTTTTGCTAACTTTAGCTATGGCGTCTGTTGCATTTTTGGCCGGCTCTGGGCTTCAATCTGCTGTGGCTACTCGTTGACAGAATTTGGCGAAGTTTGGCGAAGTTTTGCGAGTTTCTTGAGAGGTTTTCTGATTTTTTGATCTTCGGCTATGGCGCTTGTTGCTTTCTTGTCAGGCGATGCGTTCTAATCTTCTGCTGCTGCTTCATTACGAAGTTTGGCGTCTGTAGAGAGGTTTCTTGCATGTTCTTGATAAAAGTTTTTGCATGCAAGTTTTAACTTGCTTTTTCCTTGTTTAGCATCCTTAACAAGTGTTTGGAGGCGTGGATCTTCAAAATGGTAAGCATTCATGTTGTAATATTAGATTATTTTTTCAAGATTCTAACTTTGTTCTGTCTTTTTTTTTTTTTTTTTTTTTTTTGAAGGACGACAAACTCTTATTCAAAATTCCAGAAGAAGTACACACAGATGCAGAGACAGGAATAAAATCTTAGCAGACAAAGATAATCCACTGAGTGCAGCCACCTGTCTATGCATAAGATAAGATACCCAAATATTCCTCAAAAATCAAACATTTTTTCTCAGGAGCAAGCTGAGAACATAAGTATGCCTTCACCAATCTATCTTGCGCCTCGTGAAGAAGTTGGTCGACAGTAATTGATAAGCCCTTGAAGATATACATTCGCCTTCTTTTCCAAATAAACCACAACAACCAAACTGAAGCTAAGGAAAAGCACATTCGCAAGTCGCTCCAAGTGGAAGGATAAATGGCGAGAAGCACCTCTTGGCTAGTCAAGACCACATGGAAGAGAGATAGTAACCATGACCAAACCGGGCCGAACTTGGTCACATAGAAAAAGCGATTGCTTTCGATACTCTCAACTTGCCGCTACACAACAAGGCGTAGTTTCGAAATGCGGGGATAAAACTTATGAACTAGCACATTAACCCGCAGACATCTGTGAAGGAGTTGCCACCATAAGGTAGAGACTTTGGGATGCAACAATTTATTCCAGACCCACGCTTCCACTGAGGAGGGGGAATGCGGAGCTGCCACCCAGCCCGGGGGGGACAATGTCAACATCAACCAGCTTTTGATATAACGAATGCACAAGACGTTGTGCATTAACAATTTGGGGACCAGTCCAAATAGGCACATCAACTGATTGTGAAGGAGCGTCTGGCAGACATTAGGGCGGATTTGAGGTCTCAAAATGGCCCTTAACTTTAATTTCTAATATCCACGTCATAGTACCTTCAAGCCAATGAAAGAGAGGAATTCAAAATGAAAATCAGTTACGTGGCACTTTTGCAATAAATAGTACGGTAATAATTGCACTTTTTAACTCAAATGCAATCGTTTTTTGGCTATAACTTGTGATTGTGATGTCCAAATTGCACGCCGTTTGTTGCGTTGGATAGCCCATGGCGAGATCTGTCCAATGAGTATAGCCTTGATATGCTTTTGATAAAAGGAAAGACTAAAAAAATGCAAAAAACCAGGTTTTTTCTCGTTTTTTTAACTTTTGGTCATTTAAAGTAGATTAAAATATATTCAATCCACATATTTTTGGATAGATCTTTTGATTCCGCATCCAATGAAACAAAAATCATGCGATTTGAAGCTATGAATCAAAAGTTATGGTCCAAAAACTAATTGATGAAGTTACTTTTTGAGTATTTATTGCGATTAAAGAGAAGGAAAGTACAATTAATAAGCAAGAGAAAATATGACATGGAAGTTTTCTTACAAGGCCATTTTTAGACCCCAAATCCGCCCTAATGATGCCAGCCAGCATTTGCCACAGAGTTCTGTCCCATTGAGATACCATAAACTTAGTCTGAAAAGCATCCCAAGTCAACAAATGTCTTGCCTCATACCAAGCACCAACTGTGAGAATACCAGCACGCCTCCAACGCCGCTGAATCAATGGATGTACAGTAGCACACAGAGGCATGTGGTTATCCAGAGGAATCCACCAACACAGAAAACCTGCCTGTGGACATACACCTGGATTAATCTTAAATAGCACACGAACTGTCTCCCAAGAATCAAACAGTCCCTTCAAGAAGGGGGAAGCATTTGGATATGGACAAAGCTGATAAAAGAGACACCAAGGAAGAACTGCCTTAAGTGCCGGTTTCCCAAAAGGAATACACTGCCCAAGTGCTTGCGCAACCAATCTCATTCTGGGCGAATGTACCATACCCACCAAGTAGCGACAAATGAACTTAGATATCATAATTTTACTCTGTAAATGAAAGTCAATCATACCTAGACCTCCAGCAAATTTTGGTTTGATACATGTGGATCACGCGACCTTCACAACTACACCTGTCTCAGTACCTACCCAAATGAAGTTACGAACAATTGCGACAACCTCTTGAAACTTTGTTTGTGAGGCAAGCACGGCAGATGCCATATACACATGAGTGTTGCTGAGAACGTGCTTAGCAACTACTATCCGCCCTGCCAGAGAAAGCTTAGTTGTATTCCACCAAAAAAGATGCTTACGCAGGCCTTCCACTATAACATCCCATGCATCTGAAGTAGAGATATGTATACCTACAGGAATGCCCAAGAGTTTAGTGGCCTTCCCTTGAGGAAGCACTTTCCACGGATACTCGTGAACACAAGGAGGAACATCCACATCCAAAGTCCATAAAGCAGAGCACTTTAGCCACCCAACAAGAACCCCTGATGCCAGGGAGAAAGAGTCCAGCAAAAGCTTAGCATTCTGAAGATTATCATCCTCAGCCACTAGAAAGAGAAATGTATCATCGGCATATTGATTACACACTTCTTGAGAACCATCCTCCATAGTCAATCCCTGAATTATGCCATCTTGAGTAGCCGAAGAGAATAGCGGGACAAATTACCTACGCCACAATGGTGAACAATAAGCGGGGCAAGGGGACATCCTTGTCGAACTCCTCTACCAACAGAAAAACCGACCACGGTTCTCCTTGAAAAAGCAAAGATGAGCCAGAAGCGAGAAAGATGGAGCTTCATAACATCTCTAGTAAACAACTCTCCAAATCCCAATGTCAGAAGGCATTTTTGTAGGAAATTCCAATCTATACTGTCATAGGCTTTAGCAAAATCCAATTTGAGATATACAATGCGCTGACCCTTAAGACGCGCCCAATACATCCTCTCATAAGCGGCAGCCACATTATCAAGAATACAGCGCTTAGGTAAAAACCTGATTGCGTGGAGGAGATAGACTCTGCCAAGATATCCCTCACTTTCTCCGCCAAGGCCTTAGCAAAGATCTTGTACATCGTAGATAACAAAGTTATAGGGCGCCAATCCGAGATAGTTTTAGGCTCTTTGCACTTAGGAATAAGGGAAATGCAACCAGTGTTGATGATCTTATCCAAGCTCCTGAACCGGCGAAACTCAGAGAAAGCATTGAAGACGTCATCACCAAGCCCATTCCAATAAGCTTGGAAAAACTCTGCAGGAAAACCATCCAAACCTTTAAACCAATCCAAACCGGCCTTAACGCGAGCTTGAGTTGCATGTATCGGCTCAATGTTTCTTATTTCTGCCAATAGCTCTTTCTCTCGAATACCTGATGAAGGAGCTTGTGAACGACACATTTGAAGCTCCATATACAAAGCTAGTAGTCGGCCTCTAGCTGCCTGCGCCTTCCTACGTCCCCATTGCTTAGCAAAGGATTTAACTGCTGCCAAAGCGTCAACAACCCCAGACATACCTCGAAGACGAGAAAATGTAGAGGACCAGGCATGCCTGCAGCCATTAGTAAACTCTGGGTCTGACAAATATTGAGTGTTAAGCTTGAAATAGGTTCTTGTAGCTCGTCTATGCACTGCCGCTGTGATCGAAAGCCATTGTGGATTGTGATCAGATATGGAACTATCCAACATATTTGTCCTTTGCAAGTTCCCCAATAAGCCAGCAGCTATTACATTATAATACCCACGATCATGCCGAGCGTAAGCTCTACCTAGTTCTTGCAGGTTTCCGTGGAGAGGTTTCAATCTCTCTTGAAAGATATGAGTATTGTGCTCGAAGGTCTTAAGAAAAAATGTTGAAGACTTAATGCCTTTTTTATTTTGATTTTTGGAATGAAGATCATTGATCTCGATCTCTTGTACTTCAGAACTTTTGAATGCAAAGGAAATAGTTTTTTCAAAAACTTGTATTACTTTGGAAAAATTTGTATTGTCTAAGGAAAAACTTGTATGGAAAAACTTGTATTGTCTAAGGAAAAATTTGTATGGAAAAACTTGTATTGTCTAAGGTTAAACTTGTATGGAAAAACTTGTATTATCTAAGGAAAGAATAGAATAGAATAGACTAAGCCATTATGGTTTATAATGGCAGCCTGAAAAACAATGAAATTGCATGGTCTTGACCTTTACGGATCCTGGAACTGCCACTTAAATGCTACAACTACTCTTAAAAGCTAGTTCAAGAGATAGAACAATTAACGCTATCTTCTTGTTTGTCTCCAATACTTCCCCACAAGGTGTGCCAACTATCTTCATAAACACTTCAAATCACTCCAAACCTGTCAAACAAATTTTAAACATCTTCTCGGGAAAAGGCTTATTGAATACATCTACGTAGTAGTGGTGGTACTATTATGTTTAACTCTGATTTTAACAATTCTTTTAACCAGATAATTCTTAATCAAACTTAATTCTTTTAACAATTTTCTCACTAGATAATTTCTCTTGCTAATGCACATGCTGCATATTTTGCTTCAGCTGCAGATAGAGCTACAAATCCTCGTTTCTTGCTTTTCCATGATACTAAAATGCTACCTATGCAGAAGTGGATCTTCCTGTACCCACATCACCTCCCCAGTCTGAATCAGCATATGCTTTTAGCAACAAGTTATTGTTTCTAAATTCAATGCCATAATCTTGGATTCCTTTTCAAATACTTTAGAACACATTTTGCAGTTGTCCAATGAGTTTTAGCAGGGTTATTGCATCTGGTCAGCAGATTTACTATATAAGATATATATCAGGTCTATTGCCATTTGTCACATATAATAGACATCCAACTAACCCCATGTATGGTATTTTTTCTATGTTCCTGAATTCTTGTTCTGTTTGTGGTCCCATTTTGCTTGACAATTTTTGTCTTGGAACAATAGGTGTATTTACATTTATAGTTCTTCATCTTGACCTTCTTAACACACCTTGATCCCTTGTGTTCTGGTAGTTAGTCCTTCGGATTAGCAATTATGAGGTCTTGTGTTTAAGTTCCTTTTGGGGACACTTGGAGGATCGTCATATATCCCTATGGGATGCTAGCATGTGGTATGACATAAAAATACTATCTATCTATTCCCAATTACCTCATACCCTAGGGATCTCTTGAGCTCACCTAGATCCATAATACAGTCATCTATATATAGAGCCATTGGACAATATCCATCTTTGTTCTGTAGAACTCACATAGATCCATAATACAATCATCTACATATAGAGCCATTGGACAATATCCATCTTTGTTCTGTAGCATATAAATAATCTCTTGAGCTCACCTAGATCCAGATTTCTAAACTCACCTAGATCCATAATACAATCATCTACATATAGAGCCATTGGACAATGTCCATCTTTATTCTGCAGCATAAAAATAATCTTTTGAGCTCACCTAGATCTAGATTCCTAAACTCACCTAGATCTACAATACAATCATCTACATATAGAGCCATTAGACAATATCCATCTTTATTTAGCAGCATATAATTAATCTCTTGAGCTCACCTAGATCCAGATTCCTAAACTCACCTAGATCCATAATACAATCATCTACATGTAGAGCCATTGGACAATATCCATCTTTATTCTACAGCATATAAATATTTTCGCCTGTATCAAGCTTCCGGATATACATTTATACCATTGTCTAAGAGATTGTGTCAATCCATACACAACCTTTTTTAACTTCCATACTATATTCAAACCTATTTCACATCCAGAATGTCTTGAGCTCACATAGATCCAGATTCCTAAGCTCACCTAGATCCATAATACATTCATCTACACATAGAGCCATTGGACAATATCCATCTTTATTCTGCAGCATATAAATAATTCTGCCTGTATCAAGCTTTCACAACCTTTTTTAACTTCCATAGTATATATTCAAATCTGTTTCACATCTAGGAGCTTGCTTCATAAAATTTCCTCATCCAGATTCGCATTCAAGAAAGCAGTTTTAATGTTCACTAGAAACGCGTGCCCGGCAATGCCGGGCATTAGTTGTGGACGTGTGGAATGGGTAATTACTATAGTTTATAGGTGGAATAAGAATGTAAATGTTATCATTGTTGTAGATGTAATGGGGTATCACCATGAAGGTTTTGGGAGGCATTAGTTGTGGACGTGTGGAATGGGTAATTACTATAGTTTATAGGTGGAATAAGAATGTAAATGTTATCGTTGTTGTAGACGTAATGGAGTATCACCATGAAGCTTTTGGGGTCCAGGCATTTTAGCCATGGGCTCATGGAATGGGTAGGAATAACAAGAAGCATAATGTGCAACATAATGCATGAATGTAATGGAGTGCATATAATTTAGGGTATTGGTTTAGGGGTTGCCATAATTTAGGCTTTTGTGGATGTACTTTTGGGTGTCAAGTATTTTTTGCATGAAATGTCTAGCATTTCATGCACATAGAGCCCTTTGGTCATGTACATTCCTCTTTTGTGCGAGATAGGGACGTTTAAGCTTAAGATCTGGGATCAATGATAACAATACATGGCTTCGAACATTGTGTATCAACATGAAGATATTCAGAACGTCAAAATATCGTAGCATTTGTAAAATGTTAGGGTGATTAAATGCGAAATAAAGTTTTTAAGGTTATACAACACATGTGCAACTTTGAAACATGTACACATTTATCTCTAATGTTGAGAAGGAGAAGGAGAAGGAGATTCCCCTTATCTTATCTCCAGGGGATGTCCCTTATCTTATCTCCAATGTTGAGAAGGAAAAGAGATGTCTCTTAATAAGTCGCTTGGAAAAATTGCACCCTTTGATGATTTAAGAATCTATAATTTAATGTTATACCACAAAATAGAAGTTGGGTCTGCGTTCTGATGGTTTCGCCACGTGTCTCCTCCATCCAACACGGAATAGAAGCTAGGGTCATGGATTCCGCTTAGTTCAAGAGAAAAAATCAATGCTTTAACTTTCAAATCTGTGCATCCCCTTCGCCACGTGTCCCCTCCCTCCAACACGGAATGGAAGCTAGGGTCGAAAATTCCGCTTAGTCCATGAGAAAAAATCAATGCTTTAACTTTCAAATCCGTGCATTCCCACGAAAAAATGGGGCTTTTGCTTAATTCTTCAAATCTATGCACATCCACCAAGAGAAAGCAATAGAAAACATGCCTCCCAACTTAGGGAAATGTTAGTGGACCTGCCATTCCAGTGCACACAAGAGACCCGCTTCCAGCTAGCTACTGCCAATTGCAGGGCCCATCCTATGGTGCTGAATTGGCATCCCCAATGCCATTGTCCTATACATTCATGTGTTTTTAATTGATGGCAATAATGTGAGGGTAAAACCTCTAGCCAAAGAAGTTTAAATAGAATGTATAGATGGTAATCTATACATTGCACATGTACCACAAATTGCAAGAAATATAATTAGAATGCAAGAATTTAGATTTTCATTTAGTCCAAATAGCAACTTTGATCCCCATCAAATTTATTTATGGGTTAGCCATATATCAGTTTATGCAGTTGTACGTAACAATAGCTTGAGTTTGTATCTCACTTTGAAAATAGAGTTATCCACAATATTAACAAAGTTATCCACAACATTTGAATTATTTATAAATTGTGCCTAGAGCAATTTGCTTGCTTCCGATCTGTATAATTGCATTTGACTTGGAATGTCATTGATAAATTGATGAATATTGTAGCGATATAAGATAAAAATATTGATAAGAAATATTTTGTCAAAACAATATTCATTCTAGAATGGGACTCGCAAGAAACCAACAAACCGCCCGGGCGCTTTGTTGGTTTCTTGCGAGTCCCATTCTAGAATCGCATCGATCCGAGACATCGGATCGCCATTCTAGAATGGGACGCGCATGCATGTCATGCATGCATGCGGGCGGCGCATGCCCGTTTTGGTTGGGCGTTATTTATTTGGTAGCGTTTACGCATCCACGTCTCATCGGGCTTCCTCTTCTCTGATTACCTTATTCTCTTTGAATTGTTTCGAGGCGGGGAGGGGCTTCTTCTGCTGGTTTATGTGGCGTCTCTTTCATGCTATCCTTTACCGGCCTTTGGCCTCGTCCTGTGACCTTCGTCCTCGATCCTAGTTTGTAAGGAAGTTCTCTGGTAGTCGGGCGCTTTGTTGGTTTCTTGCGAGTCCCATTCTAGAATCGCATCGATCCGAGACATCGGATCGCCATTCTAAATGGGGCGTGCATGCATGTCATGTATGCATCGCGGCGCATGCCGTTTTGGTTGGGCGTTAAGCTATTTGGTGGCGTTTTGCATCCCGTCTCATGGTAGCTTCCTCTTCTCTGGCCGGTACCTTATTCTCTTTGAACCCACCCTCCCCCTTCTTTGTTTATTATATTTTGTACAAGTTACGTTTTATCATGTTTTCCACCATTTGGGTGATGCTTTTCCACCCATTTGGGTGATGCTATTCTGTTATGTTTTTCGTTTGTTGTGTTGGTGATGTGCGGCGGGTTGGCGGCGGCATCCACGGCTTCTCCATGCGGGGGTTTTGGGGCGATTCTATGCCTTCGTTTGTCTAAGCCCCCTTGCGAAGGCTTATCACTAGGGTTTTCCTCGAAAAACCAAAAATAGGTTTTAAGTGATAAAATCAACCACTCATCTATTAGCATTGTATTTTTGGGGTCCAAAAATATAATGGATTTTCCCTTTATAGATGAGTAGCCGGATGGTGTGATACCTGCCTTGTCCCGAAGTGGGCCTTATCAACGGATTAAAAAATCTGGGCCTTTCGGTTTTGGAGGAAAACCCTAGTGATAAGCCTTCGCATAGGGGCTTATCAAACGGGAAGGCATAGAATCTTCCCAAAACCCCCGCGATGGAGTTTTTAAAACGATGCCGCCGCCAACCCGCACTGCACATCACCAACACAACAAACGAAAACATACGTAGAATAGCATCACCCAATGGGTGGAGAAAAGCATCACCCAAATGGTGGAAAACATGATAAACAGAATTTGTACAAAATATAATAAACAAAGAAGGGGGGGAGGGTGGGTTCAAAGAGAATAAGGTACTGCTGAGAGAAGAGGAAGCGCCAATGAGACGTGGATGCAGAAACGTGCCTGAAATAGCGAACTCCCAACCAAAACGGGCATGCGCCGCCCGCATGCATGCATGACATGCATGCTCGTCCCATTCTAGAATGGCGATCCGATGTCTCGGATCGATGCGATTTACTTCTGCAGCTACTTACTTTTGTCCATGTGGTTACAGCCTCCGAGAACACTGCCACGTGATCAAAGTGGCGAACAATATAGTTGCAAGTAATTGTCGTGCCATAACCCATAAATATGCCATATTAATGGAAATGAGGTAGCAAAGCTCTTTGTGACCAAAATGTGAAAAATCAAATGTCAAATGCATTGAATTTAAAATGGTACCTTTTGCTTTGCAAATATCTTCAGCACGTGCTTTACAATACCCTCTTATATAGCTCCCAAAAATGAATTCTGCAAATCTAACATTATTTAGAAAGCAAATGAAAATTATCCTATTGAGAGAAATAAAAAACTCATACAGGAATCTGCTCCAACATTGCTACTTATGCAGACCATATAGAAGTTGTATTTTCCTGCTTCCTCAGATGATTACTCTATGCTGCAAAAAGGCAAGGGGCATCTGCATTGGATTCATGTCCCGCAATCAAATTTGCATAGCCATGCATGTAAAAGCCCAAATTATAATGCATGACCATCTGAAACTTAACATTATCTATATGACCTGCAACAGATGCATGCACTATGCTCTCGTTCTCATATATTTGTTCTGCTAGGAGCCAAATATTTGAAAGCCAAATAAACTATCCAAATTGCTGGGCTGAAGGCTATGTATACATTAGATTACATGCATCCATAGATAGCATATTCAAGAGGAAGATATCTATGCTCCTACCTTAGTGGATGGCATCGTAAACTTCCTGAGAATTATGACAAACTTCTCCTGCCTCTCAAATCTAATTTGGTAAAGGTAAGCAGCGATATCCCTTCTACCTCAATGTACGATCCAAAAGAAGTTATTGCGGCAGCAGCATTCAAAACTGCAAAAGAGCCCCACAGAAAATTTTTGCCATGCTATTATGCGAGACAAAACATAATTTCAAACTTCTCGTTAGAAAGGGCTGCATGCAACATGCAACCACACATTTCGTGGATAAACGGCAGTTTACTGCTTTCTTTCTAGTTTAATACTTCCTAATTCATCTCTGCTTGCATTAATATGAATTCTTGGTTATCTACAAACTTGTCCTTCAAGCATGCCATGGCTTTCTTGCAAAGGATTAATATTTGTTTCTAACTTCAACCAATGAATGCCTCTGCCATTCAAATCTAAAGAAAAGGAGGAAAAAAAATGATACCTGACCAGTTTCATTTGTCTGCAGTCACTAACACTACATCCTGTGCATCATTTGGATGCTCTTCTGCACTGAAAAACCATCCAGTTTATTAGAGTATCATTTCAGGTTGCAATACTCCTTTCAAGCCAGAAAATACAACATATAGCAACCACAAATCTATATAATCGAGCTTCCATGCAAACAGACTGTATTTTTCAAAAATATTCTTCTTTTAAATTTTGCTACATGAAAGACAACCAAGGAACAAAGTTCCAGACTTGCATAAGATTGCAAGGGTTTAAAAAGATCATACCTCAAATTTCATTTTTGGCACATGAGTCTTCTATTGCTTCTGATCACGAAAGCTCTGCCAACTATAAACCGTTTCCCTGTATTAAAAATGCCATAGATTCCATATTGCAGTCACCACAATCATATCACTGTGTATCACCACAATCATATCACTGTGTATACATCGACTAAATGCTGCTAGGTAAGCTAAAATCGTAGCACAAAGGGAGCAGTCAGACAAAATACTCTGTTTGTTGTTTAAGACGTAGGAGTAGATGAAATAGAAAGAGATTTGAGCTTCTAAAATGATCCGGTAAACTACGACATGAACCTGGATACTTATAAAGTATAATAATCTGTATGATGTATGTTCTTCCCTTGCTGCTGCCTTTATCGAAAAGAAGCACATGTAAGGATAACTCAAGAAGCCTGTAAAGAAACCTGCATTTATCAGTTGTGTTTGCCTGTAAAGATACTTACCTGCATTTACTTGGTAGACATGATGGCTTAAAATCTTCTTAGAATGGAGAGTCTTTTATTCTCTTTGAAGGAAGACATCCAAAAGCTTTAATCCTGTCGAACAACTACAACACGTTGAGCAGCAGCAGGTATGCATTTTCATCAGATTTGTACTCACCTTAACCAGATTATACAATCTGACGACCGAGCCCAGCTCAAGAAAATCTGAGGCGCTAAAAAAATTAGGAAGCACAAAAATCGAATAGAGCAGTGATAAATTCTATAAGAAAAGGGAAAGCTTGTATCTGGAAGAATAGCCTTGTGTGTGAAAATGTCTGATGTGGTGGATCAAGCTCTGATAAATGGGTTCGAGAAGGGGATCTCAGCTTCGTTGGGATTGATTCTGGTAGTGGAAGGTTTCGTGCAGGAGATTTTCGGGCAGATATGGGGTCTGGCTTTCCTTAATAGGACGCTAGAGCAGAGGAAGGCAGCCATGCATTCGCTCTTCGAATCCGTGGGCAAAATGATAGACCAAGCTCTCGCTGCAGTCATAGCCGACGAGGCCCGAACATAAGAGTTTCCTGCTTGCACTGTAGAACCTTAGGAAGCTCGAGAATCGGCTTGTTCTGGCTGTGACGGACTTCATTAACGAAAATAAAAACGCAAAGTACTGTAGCTTCAAAACCATTCCCACCCAATGTTACGACAATACTCCCGCAACCGGGAGAGGGAACGTCGCGTACGTCTGCACATGCGGCGTTCCAGGCACGGTTACCAACACACTCCCATTTTAATAAAGAAGATGTGATGTATATCTGAATCCTTTGCATTTGCTAGTGCCAACAATAATCTGATGCTTGTTAGTTTTATCAAAGATGAGAATGTTTCATCATTATCCTCTCGTTTTCTCAGTGAAAATCTTTGTGCCACAAGCCTTGTCTTAAATTTCTTTTCTTTTTCACGAAGTCCTGTTTTGATTGTTCAAAGTAAAACTCCATCAGTGAGCTTGGTAGACATGATGGCTTAAGATGATCTCAATTGAATGATTCTCTTCACAGGAATCCATGAATCAAACGGACATGGCAATTGGGTTGGCAATCCGATCTCTTTTAATTAAATTTGGTCCTTTCTAATGGTCTCTTTCCCCTGTTTTCTCCCTTTCCCCCCTTCTGTCGTTCAATTTTGTTCAAGTACTTTTGTTGTATCACCCTGAGCTTTTGCAATGGTCTATAATTTCGCAAAAAATACTAAAAATCTAGCTTTTCTTCATTCCTTCGCCAACCTTCCCGCTCAAGAGCGAGCCTCTGTTCTCCAGAACTTAATTTCCTTTCAAGAGAAGCCTCAAGATACCATCCTCTTTGGGAATTTCGAAAATTTGCTATCTACTAAAACTGCAATGGATCCAATTTCGCACGAAGTCCCTTTCTGGAATAATCTCTCTGCCGATCCTGTTCACAGGGGTATTCTTCATCCCCTCAACCCAATTACCCAAGTTCCCCGTCCATATGGAGTAGCGAGAAGACACCCGGAGTTATGGTCAGATGAAGAATTGGATGGCAGATTGCAAAGGACTAAACCGCCTCATATTCAAGAAAGGAAAATGAGCCTCTACAATGGTATTTCTCTCAATCTTCCGATTGTTCATTCTAAAATTGATGTTTTATCAAAGTCTGCTGTCATTGTCAAGGTCCAGAAATGTGGAATTAAGCTTGATAGATTATGGGCTTATCTCCTTAACCTAAACAAAGGAATCATAATCCAGGCAGTTTACTGGCTCAATTTTCCTTATATCATGCTGGAGTGTGGAAATGCCAGATCAGCAAATTTCTTTCTCAACTATGGTCCTTTGACTTATGAGACCTCTCAGCTGACCTTCCTAAAATGGCATCCGAAACTTGATATTGACAAAATGAACAATCTTTGCATTGCCTCAACTTCCCTTTTCTGCCTTAATCCTATCTATTGGGATGAAGAATGTTTCAAGCTTCTCTTTAATTCAATTGGCACTTACATCTCTACTGAGTACTCTCCATCTAGACCTCCAAGAGCCTTTGTCCAGTTAGACCTATCCAAAGAAATTCCTCTTTCTATTCCTTTCAAAGATGCCTTTGGAGTAGAATCATCTTTAGCTCTTAGATGGTCTAGATTGCCTTCCCAATGCCAAAAATATTTCCAAAGACATTTCTGGTACTCTGATTGTAAATCTTCTACAGATTTGCAACAAGAAATTAGGATAAATGTGGATGCAGGTGAGAAAGTATGCATGGTTCCTCTTCATCATAATTCTGGAGATAAAGCAAGGGAACAGTCAGCTAATGAGGGTGTAACTCAGGAAAATAATGCTAAGGATCTGGATACATTTCAGAAATTACCAGAAAGTGAAAAATTCAAATGGACAAAGGTAAATGGCAGTTATAAAAGGATTCAGAAACAGAAAGCAGCAAGGGAGCAGACGAAAGCTTAATGAAGACAATTCCTTCAAATATACGAGAAGCAATGGAATAACAATTGGAGAACCTAAACTTTTGGTCAAAGGGTTTATTCCAGAAAAAGCAAATCATGCCACTCATGATCTATGCTTGACCTTGACCAATATCATCAAGGATGCTAAAAACCAAGACAAGGGTCAATGCTCTTACAGCCTTATGGACTATCCCATCAAGAACATGAGCAAGAATGGATCATTAATTATGAAATCTCAAGGTAAAGCTAAGCAAAAGACGAATTCTACACAAAAGAATTCACGGCCTTCTTCTACTCTTTCGGCAAGTCTGCCCCAGCAAAACATAACTTCTAATGTGCCTCATGGTCACTCAGATATGTGTTTGACTAAAACTACAAGTCAAATCACTGAAGTTATATCTAAGGATAATCAACAGCATCAAGCTAACCTGCTTCAGCATCAAGTTAATCTGCATGTCGACTGTCAAAACCCTTTTCAGGTACTATCTGACCTAAAGAATAATCTAGGATTTGATTTAGATAAGAGCAGGGCATGTTCTTCTTCACATGTCATTCCTCCATCACACCCACCTGAGATTGCCACATTTCATAATTCACCTCCACTCATCCCTCTCATTCAGTCCACCCTCCCATCTCTCATTGACTTAGACTCCTCCATAATGGAAGAACCCTTCAGTCCTCCAAGAATATCTAGTAAGGTTGCAGATCAGCTAGCTTTCCTGCAAATGCAAATGGTACATGATGCAGAAGATCAGGTTCACTCCCAGGACAATGAGTTTAATGAGGTGGCTACTTCTGACTTTGTTCCTGAGACTCCAGAGGATAAAGAAGATTCAGAAGAACAAATGGAGCTTCAAGAGAATGCTATTACCAGGCAAGTGCCAGATTCTGCTCCATTAAATACTCTTGATAATAACTCTATGTTTCAATTTTATCCTGGTGGTTGTTCTGACTATATTGATAGTGAGGACTATGGAATTGATAAAGAAAACTGGGGTAAGGAAGAATATCTTTTAGAAAATTCTGCTAAAACATCTAAGCCTGAAATGGATCAACCAGCCAAAAGATCTACTAAAAAGACTGGGAATAACATAGGGAAGATTTTATCGGGTATGAATAAGACTCCTGCTCAAAACACCAGGAGTAAGAAGAAATCCAAAAAATCCAGAATTTGCATCTTTTCCTTTATCCTATTTCTCATATTGGATATGAAGATCTTATCCTGGAATCTTAAAGGCATTAAAGGTCCTCTTAAAAGGAGACGAGCCATTGCTCAGATCAGATTATACAATGCTGATATAATTCTTCTGCAAGAGATTAAACTTCCATCCTTTGACTGCAGCAATTTAGATGAATGGATCTACCCTAACTCCTCCTCCATTTGGATTGATTCTGCTGGTGCTAGTGGTGGTCTTGCTATCATTTGGAAGAGAGATCTTAGCCATATTTCATTTCACAATAGTCCCTCCAAGACTTGGCAGGCTGTTATTCTTTCTATATCTAACTCCATCTTTGGTATTGTTAACATCTATGCTCCAACTACTCCAAATGATAGAGAACCTGTTTGGAATGAAACCAATGCATGGTTAGCCTCTCAAAATATGGATAATTGGATCCTTGCTGGGGACTTTAATAACACTCCTTCCTGGGATTTGAAGTTAGGGAATAAAATCAATATGACTAGATCTGAGAAACAAGTCTGGGAGGGTATAAAATTGCTAGTGGGGTACACTTTTTGGCGAAGCACATATTAAGCACGTAAATAAATGGACACTATGAGAAGACCTGGACCATTAGGACCGTCAAAATCAATCAACGGCTAAAATTTCTTGATATGAGCCCGATGCTTCGTAACAGCAGGGGCACTCCATTTGTGGCATTTGATCTACTTCACCAAATACAGCAAGCTATGGCTCATTGGAATCGGCATCCAAAACTAAGGATCCTTATGAAATTGCAGCTTCTACCGTGCATATTTTGAGCACAATCATGAAAAATTCGATCAAGGTTGCCATAGAGTAGAAGCCAATATCTCATAAACTACTTGGCCGAAATGGATTGCCGTCGGTTCCTATGGATTCGTAGTACAAAAACGTTCTAGGACACCAAGTTTCAGGTAAATCCATTGAGTATTTTCAGCAAGAAGAGGCCAAAAAACGATTTCTGATATTTTACCGTAAAAGCCTAATATCTTACAAACTACAATACGTAATTTGATGCCGCCTGTTCCATTGGATTCGTGATGCAAAAACGTCTTTGGAGGTCAAGTTTCAGATCATTCCATAGAGGATTGATAGTGAAAAAAGCTAAAAAACGATTTCTGGTATCTATAAGGGAAAAGCTTATATCTCACAAATGGCTTCATAAAATCTAATGCCGTCTCTTCCATTAGATTGGAGATGCAAAAACGTATTAGGAGATCAAATTTGAGTCACTTTCGTGAAGAATTATTGTGAATCAACCAAAAAATATTTCATCAGGTGCTTGCACCGCACGTTAAATGCTTATTATGTGCTGAAAAATCGCTGCGTTTAAGCACTTTAAGCGACGTCCGGACGGTGATTTCTGCTACCCAGTATCAATTTTATGCCCGGGACTCTCTTTTAACAGATAATGGTCTGATTTATATACCCTCTTCTACTGCTACTTATACCTGGTCCAATAAACAAAAAGATAAAGCAAGAGTCTATTGCACTTTGGACAGATTCTATATTTCCAATCCTTCCACTTCTTTTTGGGACAACAGCTATGTTACTAGTGATGAAGGAACTTCTATCTCTGATCATCAGCCTCAGTTTCTTCATACTTCTCATGTCACCAAAATCCAAAGGCAAGGAAGTACCCCTTATAAGTTCAACAATACCCTTCTTGATAATGAGAACTTTTGCTCTCAATTTATTGCCTTCTATGAGGATCTTTCTGTGAGAATGGATAATCTGGCTGCTGATAACAAGAACATGCATCAGATGAATCATTTCTACTCTAAAATTAAAGTTATAAAGACCTGGATTAAAAGATGGTCTAAAGCTATGTATCTTCACTGCAGTGAGGAAAAAAACCAGCTCTTCATGTTCATGAAGGATATCAGATCTTTACTTCAGCAAGATCCTACAAATTTAAATCTGCAGATAGGAGAGGAAATTCTGGAAAGGAGGATTAGGAACATTGAAGAGATAGAGGCTAAGGGCTCAGCTATCAGATGTAAGATAAAATATACTAATCAGATAGATTCTGGTAGCTCTAAATTCTTCTTTAGAGTAGCTAAGAGCAGAGTGTTGAGAAATTCAATAACTGAAGTTGTTGATGACAATGGTAATAAACATTCCTCACATTCTGACATTGCCATCTTTTTCAAGGACAAATATATGGACATCTTTCAGAATAAGCCTATTCCACCTAATAACATGGCAAAGGCAAATGAATTTAAAAATATAGTGAACAATATCCTGCCTTCTGTTCCTGAAATGATGAATGACTCTATGACTGCTCCTCCTTCTCAGCAAGAAATTCTTTCTACTCTATCATCGTTCAGCAAGGGCAAATCTCCTGGTCCAGATGGTCTGCCAGCTGAGTTTTATATCAAGTTCTGGGATATTCTCAAAAATGATCTTACTTCTATGATTCCCGACTTCTGGAATAATGATTACCTTCAGACTTCCATTGCTAGTGGTTTTATATCTCTGATTCCAAAAGTTGATCGTCCTAATAAATTCCAAGATTGGAGACCTATTTCTCTTACCAATACTACCTACAAGCTGTGTGCCAAAATCATTGCTCTCAGAATTAACAGCTTCTTGCAAAGGAATATCAGTCCAAATCAGTCAGCCTTTCTTCCTAAGAGATACATTCTTGATAATTATGTGGCAACTATGGAGGGTTTGCATTGGAATAAAATTTCTAGTCAAAATTGCATATTTCTCAAATTGGATTTCAAAAGAGCCTTTGACTCAGTTAGATGGGATTTCTTAGAATTTGCTATGGTCAAACTTGGTTTTCATCCCAAGCTTATTAATCTTATCCTTGGTCTAAACTGAGATCTAAATCATCTGTTCTTATAAATGGTGTGCCCTCTGGTTTCTTCTCCCTTTCTTGTGGTGTGAGACAGGGTTGCCCTCTTGCACCTTATTTATTCCTGGTAGCAGCTGATCTTCTTACCAAAGTCATCTCCTATTATCAGGATAATGGCATAATCAACGGTCTTAAGCTCCCTAACTCAAATGAGTATCTCACTATGCTTCAATATGCTGATGACACCTTCTCCTTTATTGACGCTGATTTGACCAATATTGATTGCTTCCTTAAAGTGATTAATCAATTCTCAGCTGCATCTGGTATTTATCTTAATATCAATAAAAGTCTCATTATTGGTGATATTCCTCATCAACAGTTCTTGGCATTAATGTTCTCCCATCTGGTCAAGCTACTAAGCTGTTAGGCATGCCTTTATCATTAGATCATAGCTTAAAAGATCTCTGGGATCCTATTCTTCAAAGAATTAAAAAAAGCTGAATAATTACAGGAATTACCTCACTCTAGCTGGCAGAACTATCATAGCTAACTCTGTCCTTGCAAGCTCACATGTTTACTTTTCTACTGCTCTTGTTGCTCCTAAATGTGTTTATCTAGAGCTGGAGAAAATTATCAGGAATTTCATTTGGAAAGGTAGTCATCTAGTTAACTGGAACTCTATATGCAAGCCTAAAAGATCTAGTGGCCTTGGTTGTAAAAATCTCTTCCTCCAAGCCCAATCTCTTGCAGGTAAATTTGTCTGGAAGGCTATTCATGGGAGTCAATCTCCTGCCTACAAATTCATCAGATTCTGGATAAATCAAAGTCGTCCCTCTGGTCACCCATCTATTCATCACTTATTACCTAATTCTGCCTTCATTCATTTGAAAACTACACCCAATATCTCTCCTTTAATGAGCAATTTGGTAAAGGCCTGGAATTCGATTTCTCCTCATTTCCAGTTCATCTCTACAGATAAACTTCATTGTGATATGCCTATCTTTTGGAACCCTATTTTAGCTGATCAAAATTCTACTGTTCTGGCCATCAAGCACCCAAGGATATGTAAGAAATGGCATGAAGCTGGGCTATACTTCATTAGAGATCTTTTTGTTGGAGGTAGACTAATCTCTTGGACTGCTCTGAAAAATATTATAAAGGGTACCTCCTCTGACAGAAAGGTCTATTTTTTTTATCAAGCCTTTCCTGTCTAATCCTTCTCCTAACTCTGGAAAAGGAGACTGGCTTTTAAATGGCAAGTTTGAATACAAAGTGAACAATGTTTATAATGCCCTGTCCTTTAGTCTTCATAACAATAAAGCCATGATCAAATGGGGTATTAATCATGCTCAGCTCAAAGTTCTCTTCCAGAATGTTTTGGAATTCTTACTGTCCTTCTAAATTTCCTATTTTATATGGCTTCTTGCCAATGGCAGTTTAAATAATTTACACTCTCTGTCAAAAAGATATCCTAACATTATGCCAAATTGCCCTTTGGGATGTAATGCTATTAAAGATATGGCTCATATTTTTTACTGTTCCAAGTTGAATTGTTTTTGGAATTAGATTGCTGATAAATTTGGGATTCTCTGTGATGGAAATTTTGTTTCTCTTATCCAAAACAATGACAGCTTTAAAAATACAGTAATATACATTGCTCTTTGGAATATTTGGAAAGCTAGAAACCGTGTTTTGTATGGAAAGAAAAGGCCCTCTACCTTTTGGATTAAGATGAATTTCCAATTTGACTTTGAGACCATTGCCACTGCTCACAAAAATAAATTTGAAACTAATCATGACAGGAATTGGGAGAATCATGGCGGTTATAGGGGTTATTATAATTTATTTGCTTCAAATTTAAATGCTGTGGTTTCTAATGCTTTCCTTTCTGATGATCCTAGAATACCTTAATTTCCTTCGTGGAGATGGGGCAAGGAAATTCGATGACAACTCGCCATTCAGCCAAGCTTCAAAGGATCGGGTCATGAAGAATGACATGGCAACATCCATGGAATCTTACCTTATGAGGAAAGGCCATATGAGATATCAGAAAGAGAGTGAAGACATATGGGCATCCATCTTTTGCAGGGAAGTGGTTTAGATTCACTGCATGTGGGCATTCCTGTCCAATCATAATTTCATCCTCACAGAAAGGCAGTTGACAAGGTACAGAACCATGTACTATAACCACAAACTTCTAGCTGATCTGTATGGTTCTTTGCTGATATTATTGGAGGACACGGATAAATTTCAGCTTTTCTACACTAATAACTGGGGCCCGGATCACTACTTCTTCGGGTCCACAGATCCTTTCAATGCCTACTTTAACTCAGTTTTCTTCTCTGATCACTGATCTTCACATCCATAGCCCTCTATCAAATATGCTCCTGCTCTTATTTAGTCTTGATCTAGTTTATTTTTTGGGAAAGATTATCCTTTTTGCAGGTGTTTACAGTTCAAACAGAGCTACAGTTTCATCAATACGAGCCTTCTTCGATCTGTTCATATTTTGGATCATTTTGGTTACTGGCATACTGTTATTTGCTGCTGATCTATCCATCGTTATGTATGTTTTAGAGCTCATAATTCTATAATATGAAGCTCTAAGCTGGTCATCAATTTTCTCATGTGCTTCTCTATAAAGCACAATTATGCAATGTTCTTGAGATTTTATAATTAATGATAAAACCGTCTCTTGCTTTCAAAAAAAAAAAAAGCAAAAGGCACACGAGAAGGCTTTGGCAAGGTCAAGCAATGGACATACCGCTTGCCAGTATTTAGTGATTCATATAAAAAACTTCAAGGAGACATTCAATAAGATAAAATCAAACAAGTTACCAAATTATGTAACTTGTCATACCATGGAACCTATTCTTCCAATCCTTGCGGATTGCTTGTCTTTCTTCACCTTTTGTGTGATGACGTAACATATATATAGATCTTTTAGATTATTCATCTATAGACTTTCGAGAGGTTTGAAAAGTATATTGACAATTAATCATTTACAAACAAGCAAGTTTCTATTTATAATCGAAGGGTGCATAAATGTATGGCTTAAAAGAGAGGGGAATTGCCACGACTTAATTTTGCATCATTTACATTGAATTGGCTTACTTTCTTTGTTATGAACAATTCATTTTGGGTTTTGAAAGTCAAGATGTAACAGACCTAGGATTTTGAGGTATATTGTGGAATTAATTTATTAAATGATGCAAAGGAATATTAATCAAAATATCACGCATGCAGAGAAATATGTCGTATATGTAGAGATTATACGGATGGAATACTGGTGGTTAAAAATAAATATAAGTACAGAGAAAAGCATTTGGAAAAAGATTGATTGCAGAGGGATTGCTGAAGGAGCGAATTGCGTGCAGAGCTTTGGGAGCGTGTTGGAGCGCAGAAGAAGCAAGCGGGATTTCAGGTGGGGATCAAGCCTTACACCTGGGGTTTTCTAGCGTAGAAAATTGTGTTGATACAGTAGGATTGTTCTGGAACTTGGCATGGATTTAGAGTAATCGTAAGTGTGTGGATATGAATTAACTTGCATGATTGTATATGTAAGTATTTTATGATTGCATATAAAAAGCTTGCAAAAGCATCATAGATCCAAAATATTGGGACTAACTTATATGTCAGTACATCTTATCGTCCTCAAGTAGATGGCCAAGTGGAGCGAGTTAATCAAGTCTTGGAGGATATGCTCAGGATGTATGTGCTTAGTCAACCGAAGGTATGGGATTCTTATTTGTATTTGGCCGAGTTTGCATACAACAACACTTATCCAGATTCCATCAAAATGAGTCCTTTTGAGGCAATGTATGGTAAGGAGTACCGTTGTCCTCTTAATTGGAGAGATCCTCAATGCAATGTTGAAGCAGCTAATGAAGTAGCGGAGGACATGGAAGCTCAGCTAAGGAGACTTCGACAAAATTTGGTTGTGGCACAAAATAGACAGAAGCAGTATGCAAATAAGAGACGTAGACAACTTGAATTTCAAAAAGGGGATTATGTGTTCTTGAGGATTAATCCCAAGCAGAGTTCACTGGCATTTAAAAGTGCAGGTAAATGGGCCCCTAGGTATGCGGGTCCGTATGAAATTTTGGAACATATGGCAAGGTGGCTTATAGATTGGAGTTGCCCTCGCACTTGAAAGTACATAATGTCTTTCACGTGAGTAACTTAAGGAAGTATGTTTTTGATCCTTCCCATATGTTGGGGGCGATGATTTGGTAGCGAGAGAACTTTACGTACCCTCAACCGAGGCGTGATTCTGCGAGAGGAAACCCGTCGCTTAAGGAGGCCGAACAATACGAAGATTTTTTGGTTCAATGGGCGGCTTGTCCCGAGGAAGATGCCGCATGGGAAGATGCTAATTGGATTCTTCGTGAGTTTCAGAGATCGCCCATGAGGACATGGGTTGAATTTTTGGAGGAGAGACTATGAATGGAGACCTAGGATTTTTGAGGTATATTGTGGAATTAATTTATTAAATGATGCAAAGGAATATTAATCAAAATATCACGCATGCAGAGAGAAATATGTCGTATATGTAGAGATTATACGGATGGAATCTTGGTGGTTAAAAATAAATATAAGTCTGAGAGAAAAGCATTTGGAAAAAGATTGATTGCGAGAGGGGATTCTCGGAAGGGCGTGCGTGCAAAGAGCTTTGGGAGGCGTGTTGGGCCTTGAGAAAAGAAGCAAAAGCGGGATTTCAGGTGGGGATCAAGCCTTACACAGGGGTTTTCTAGCGTAGGAAATTGTGTTGATCTGAAGAGGATTGTTACGGAACTTGGCATGGATTTAGAGTAATCGTAAGTGTGTGGATATGAATTAACTTGCATGATTGTATATGTAAGTATTTTATGATTGCATATAAAAGCTTGCAAAAGCATCATAGATCTAATGATTTTAGGAGCTGATCATTTAAATCATGCGAAGTGATTGGAATAGCTCAAAGTAGAACACGAGAGATGGATTAAGATAAAAGTATGGCGAAATCGAGATAAGATTGTAAAAGTTTCTCTTGCATCTTTGTTGTTTGCATAACATGATCGATGAACTATAATGATGAGAAATCATGAGAAGCTACTTGTAATGGATTGATTTTGGCATTTAAACGGCTGAAATATGTAGAGAAGGCGGAATTAAGAGGCATTCTAGCCAACACGGCAATATTTCCTTTGCATGATGCCGGAGCCGGGATGATCTTGTTGATGGGATGCTTGAAAAGCATGGCAAATTGCCCCGAACAAAGCCGAATTGGGCCTTAGGAAGGCCGAAATGGAGAGAGGATCTGAGAATTAGGAAGATTGGAATAAGATCCGGTTTGGGAATGATATGATTCTTGGTGGCCGGGCGGCTTTGTAACCATCGATTTGCATCATAAGCGGGCGAAATGGCAAGAAATCTTCCTTGCCGAGCTAAATTCGGGAAGCCTTGTGTGATCTTCATGTAGATTCAAGTGGCACGGAGGCCAAATCCGGCAGATGCTGAGGCGGAATCGTGACTGTTAACGCAGTTAGGGTTAGGTCAAGAAAAATGTTAACAATTGATTAATTGTTAGTAAAGTAGCAATAAAATAAATTAAAGGTTAAGCTAAGGCTATGAGTTAAAGTAATATATCAAGGGTTAGCTGGAAAAGGAATTGGCTCGGAATTTATGGAGGCCTAAGTCAAGGAGGAGTTTATGCTAAGGGATATACGTAATTTACGATTACGATATAAGTAGTCCTAAAAAGATTAGCTAGCTATATATTTAACCTTTGGAATTATTTAAATTTAGAAGGCACAAATGTTATGTAGAAGGAAGTTGGTAATGAAAGCATAACCATAGTTGAATGCTATAGATTAAACATCATTAAAGCCTTAAATATAGATATTAACCTTGTTATTAGTGAATCTTGGGAAGGCGTAGACATTTATTTTTTATTTAATAATGATAGTTGCATATGGCATTATAGAGGTTATTTTAATTATTGAATCATGGTTGGGCTTTCTCTTGCTATATGAAGTATGTATTATGGAATTTACTTGATGTAAGCTTGTTAAGGCATGGGTCATAATGATGGAAATTATGTAATTGTCTATGATGTAATTCTTTGATATAGACCTCTGGGGCCGGAGTCTAGGTGCGATGGTCTAGACTCACGGTTTTGCACAGTGCTATGCAAATGGTAATATCTGAACATCGGGCGTTGGTACCGTATGGTACAACGTCATGCACAGTTAAGTGGTCCTCCAATGCTGGACGCAGCGTGGATGGGTGTGTACACACGTGGTTACCCCGCCTCTATGTCACTGGCCTGATCAGCCGAGTTGACCTTGCTCAGACCCAGAGGAATATTGGTTGCAATGTTGATGCTTTGGTTGCCTGGCTATTGTCTATGTGGTTTTTAATGTTGGAATCAAGTTGCAATGGCTATGTTTTGTATAATTATGCATTGTGGTTATGCTTGTTGGAGTTATTACTTGGATTGCAGGGGCGAGGTTACGGTAAGGCTACGTTATTGCTCTAAGTTAATGCTTTGTGATTATTAATGCTAGATATGACCTAGATCCTTGATCCCCACTTAGTCCGTGTGACTAACCCCGTGGTTAATGGTGTAAGCAGAGGTGCGAGATGCTTCGGAGAGTAGCCAAGCTTCGGAAAGGCGAGAGTAGGAGTGTGTGGATTGCTAGACAATATATTTGATTAATATTGCCATCATTATTATTATATATGGGCTTGAAGTTAACATTATTTTAAAGCTTTGGGTGTTGTGTGAAGTTTTTGCTGAGTAATGGCAAGAATAATTTTATTTGGGACCTTAGAGCAAGTATAAAGATTAAATTCTTTACCTAAGTATGCATATGTAAATTCCTGAGTTCCAAGAGTAAATAGATACAACGGTAGAGATTGATGGGATCTCCAGTTACCGAGAGGCTAACTGGCCAGGCCCGTCACAGCTTGTTTTAGATGTAGGATCCTCTGTTTGCCAGCAAAGTTTCGGTGGAGCAAAACCATTTTCGTACACCTCTGAGGCTCTGATGCAGCAAATCGACACTCTTCTCTGCCTGCTTTTCTTATATTCCTCTGTTTTAGGCTATCATCTGAGAACGAATCCAATCATCTTTCAAGCTTTTCTTACAGGTACCTAAAGCCCTGTAACTATTATCCAATTGCTCTATAAAACGTTACAATTAATTCTAGGATACCTGCATATTCAATCTCGCCTCACAGGCAATTCCAACTAACACAGAGGAAATTTACCATCCAAACATCCAAAAGCATGTACAAATTATTCTTGGCAGCCTATGCAACCACAACTTGAATCCACTAAATCCAAAACCATCTTCTTCTGTCCGGGCCAATCTCTAACTGCCTCAATCTTAGAAGGATCTGGCTCTAATCCTAACTGTAACGTTCCTAACCGACATGCCCTTAGCCAACTAGGCAAAACCGTCTAGACGTTTATGAGTAGTCGCTTCTACCCATTTATGCCGGTGTCTCGGGAACGCCCCACAAGCACATTCAAGTTCGAATACTCGAGCGGTCTACCATGGGCCCGTTACAGTCTCTCCCACTAGAACTATGCTCGTCCTCGAGCATCCAAGGCTATACCATGTCTATGTCATACCATGTCACAATGATTACCAAGTCTTTGCAAATTACCCATGCATATAGGCATCCATGGAGACTCGAACTCGAGACCTGCTCTGATACCAACTGTGACGAGCCTGCCGAGTTGACCCTCTTGGCAACTCGGGATCTTGTCTATACTTAAGGCTAGATCTATGTTGTTATGAAAACTATAATCAACTATGTTGGTGAAGAATTTAATCTTCCAATAAATAATGGAAAATGATTCCCTTCTTACATATATAGCTAATATCCAACTATTGTAATATAGTTTCAAGAGAAATACATCCAAAATAGATTTATGCAAAACCAAAGCTAAGATTCAGCTTCTAGAAAACTCCAACTCAGCCACGATCCTGAGCAGTATTGCTGCTACTGGCCCGAGCACCACCTTGCTCAATCACTGCATGCACTCAAAGGGGTTAGTCCTTGTGACTAAGTGGGGATCCCATAGCTGCCTCTGCATGCATAAAACATCTTGAAAGTCTTGGATAACAAACATAAACAACTCAAAGACACAAAAAAACCTATGGTGCAATGCTAGACAATGACAACAAAGAAAACAGCGTAAACATCAATAGCAAAGAACATAACCAAAGTACCAAACCATCATAAACAAACTCCGGGACAATGGGTAGCTCAGCCAGCCTACATACAGGCCCTGTTAGCAGCATGTTGCCCAGCCAGCTTACATTCCAAGCCCTGTAGCAGGTGGTGGGGTGAACCTCGTATGCGCATACCCTCTCAGCCCACGTCTAGCACTGGAGGACCTCTTACCATGGGGTTTCACAAGAGTTGACTGACGTAGCAATCCCTGCCAGGAGAACTAATGCCCGGTGTCACAAAGCACAAGAACCACAGAGAATCACAGATGAACATGAGCATGCCGGAGCAACCTAGGCCACCGAACCTAGAAGTCCGACCCCGGAGGTTCCAAGTACATAACATAGTATCAAGAACGACAGTGGAACAATGCAAAAACCATAACATGTGCGTTCATTAGAGAATTTACTATAAATGTGCCTAGAATACTCTTAGCCTTGCCGAGGTTGCCCATACAACCTAACCATGCCGAAGTAGCTAGATCGATGATGAAAACCATAATGACAACTCAAACGTTGATGTAGCGTGCTCAAACCACCCCTGTAAGTTCGATGCAGGATTCACTCCATAACATTATTTATTTAAGCTCTCTAAGGTATGGTTTCAAGTATTAATATTAAAATCCCACTTCCATAGCTAAACAATTAATTGCGCATCGAGACTGGTGCCTCCAACTTACACTTTTCCTGCTTAAAAAATCCATGGGGTCCCCTGACCGCAACTGCCTGGAACTTCCGTCAAGCAGCTCCCAGGCAAGCCCCATCTCCAGGAGCAAGCCGTCACAATTCCCTTAATTATTCAATTATAGATTTAAACATTTATTCATTCTTAACATGTTGTTCTTATGTATACTAAACTCCCATACAAATGTTACCCCAAGCAATTAAGTTATTACATGTCTCTGGCTATTGTACTATCCCAAACCGCTTGCAGCTCACACAGATTTACCCTCTGAATAATCTGTGCTCCATCCGGCTCCTTATATTTCCTATTTTCCTCTAACCACCAGCTTGTTAAATAACATAAGACAAAAAGTACAAAAATAACAACAAGAACAAACAAGTCATAAAAATAGCAAAGAGCAAACAAACGCAGAGCCACTGTTGGGTCCGGCCTTCCAACCTGCACATGCACAGAGGAGTCTTTCTGGGCAACAACGGGCCTGATTAGGCGTGGCCAGGAACATCTAAGGCCAAATCGGCCAATCCAAAAGCTAAATCGTAGTGTTCCTGGTGGATTCATGTCTACTTGGGCAGTTGGGCTCTTCTCCAAACGGCATCAATTTCTCAGATTGAAGCCTTTCCCAGCCCAAATCGGCACTCAAAATCCCCAATTCGGCTGTTTAGAAGCAATTTCGACCTGTTTTCTCATGAATCAGGTGGCCATTTAGTTTAATTCCGGCAGCTCTGGAGAGCTTCTGATTTCTCTAATTCACCGCTGTACAGGGCAGATTGGCCCCTCTAAGTCTGAATCGGCCTTTTCCGGTGCAGTTCCAGCTTGTTTTAGATGTAGGATCCTCCATTTGGTGCGCCAGTTTTGTTTGTAAAAAAGAAAGACGGGACATTAAGGTTATGTATTGACTATCGCATGCTTAACCAGATTACAGTGAAGAATAGATATGCATTGCCTACAACTTGGATTGCAGGGGCGAGGTTACGGTAAGGCTAAGTTATTGTTTTATGTTGATGCTTGTGGTAATTGATGCTTGATATATTCTAAATCCCCGATCCCCACTTAGTCCGTGTGACTAACCCCGTGGTTAAATGGTGTAAGCAGAAGTGCGAGATGCTCGGTAAAGTAGCCAAGCTTCTGAAAAAGGAAGAGAGTAGAAGTGTGTGGATTGCTAGATAATATATTTGATTAATATAACTATTATTATTATGGATTGGCTTAAACTATAATTATTTGTATTGGCAACTCGGGATCATGTCGATACTTGAGGTTAGATCTATGTTGTTATGAAAACTTTAATCAACTATGTTGGTGAAGAATTTAATCTTCCAATAAATAATGGAAAATGATTCCCGTCTTACATATATAGCTAATATCCAACTATTGTAATATAGTTTCAAGAGAAATACATCCAGAATAGATTTATGCAAAACCAAAGCTAAGATTCAGCTTCTAGAAACTCCAAAGTCAACCACGATCCTCGAGCAGTACCATCAAGCATCGCCTTGGAGAGCACCACCTTGCTCAATCACCGCATGCACTCAAAGGGGTTAGTCCTTGTGACTAAGTGGGGATCCCATAGCTGCCTCTGCATGCATAAAACATCTTGAAAGTCTTGAATAACAAACATAACAACTCAAAGACACAAGAACCTATGGTGCAACGCTAGACAATGACAATAAAGAAAACATCATGAACATCAAGAGCACAGAACATAACCAGAGTACCAAACCATCATAAATAAACTCCGGGACAATGGGTAGCTCAGCCAGCCTACATGGGGCCACATTAGCAAACATGTTGCCCAGCCCGACTTACATTCCAAGCCCTCAGAAGGTGGTGGGGTGAACCTCGTGATAAGATACCCTCTCCCCACGCCCGCCTTTGGAGGACCTCTTATCATGGGGTTTCACAAGAGTTGTTGACGTGAGCAATCCCCCGCCAGAGAACTAACGGTGTCACGAGCACAAGAACCACGAGAATCACAGGATGAACATGAGCATGCCGGAGCAACCTAGGCCACGAACCTAGAAGTCCCGACCAGGAGGTTCCAAGTACATAACAAATACCAAGACAACAATGCAAAGACCATGACATGTGGGTTATTAGAGAATTTACAATAAATTTGCCTAGATCATATTCTTAGCCTTTGCCGAGGTTGCCCATACAACCTGCCCATGTTGAAGTAGCAAAATTACTGATCCAAACACGTCGAGGAAGTCACTAGCCTATCTATCATTGATGTAGCTCCCACACCTATGTACTTCACTGAACAAGTAACATTTCACACAATGCAAAACTTACCTTAGAATCATTCTCCCGCGAGGATAATCCATTAGCTTCCACTCCATAGCCTCATCTGGACACTCCATAGGCCTCATATAGCCCTCGATGCCCAACTTCTCATGATCTCCAAGGTTCCACCCTTTTATTTATCTTTTAACAATTGTTAGCTAAGGTTTTTAATATTCCATATTAAAAAACCAACTTCCTTAGCTACTAATTTAATTGGCACAATTAATGTAAAGCACAAGAATTCCGCACTTCCAACTTAAAAGTCCATAAGATCTCATGACCGTAACCGCTGATGCCAAATGATTCCTTACACTAGGCCCCATCTTCAGGAGCCAAAATTATCTCAGTTATTAGTCTTGTGATTATTAAGCTTAGATATTATCGTTTCTTATTACGAAGTTCCATTATTCACAACAAAGCAAGTTCTTACATATTTCCGACCCTTGTATTTTCCCAACTCACTTGCAGCTCGCCTGGGCTTATTCGGCGTATGGTCTGCACTGGATCCCAGCACCTTATACTTCCTTGTTTCACTTATAAGCTCCTTGTATATTTATTTAGCATTAAATACCTTTGTTAACAAATAGACAACATAACAGAAAGAAAGTAACAAAGCAGACAAGAAAAACCAACGAAAATAACCAACGGTGGAGCCCTTTTTTCAGTTCGATTCTGCCTTTCTGGAGTTCTACATGCTGAATCGACACTTCTCAGACCCAAATCGGCCCTCTCCAAGCAATTTCGACCTTCTTAATTATGGATCTGAGTCCAGTCTGATAGCTCCAAAAACCGGTGCAACCGTCTCTGATTCTTTCATTCCCAGGGCAAATTGACCCTTGCATGCCCAAAACAGCCCTTTAATCTTCAAAACGACCACTCCAAGGGCAAAATCGGCCTTTTTCTGTAGATTCCATGATTTTTCCTCTTTCTGCTCTTCCAGTTAGCTTACTGCACAACCGTCTTAGATTTTAAGCAGTAATCTTGATTAGTTCAATCCATACCACTTTAACATTCTGCTGGCAATTACCCACAGACTCAACAAGCCTTACTTGAAATGATTCAAAGCTATAACACAACGGCAACAAAAACCCAAGATTGATTCCACCACTGGTATTCCATCCTTGTCGACATGCTAATCTAAGTACAGCCATCCGATTGCAAACCATCCTGATTATGCAACGGCTTCTCAAACATAAGACATAGCCAAGAACATTTTACAAAAGCATACACAAATCTGATCCGGGCAACCTATGCAGCTCAATTGGATCCATAAAATCAGAATTCAAAACCCCACCTCTTAGAGAAAATTTGATGCAGTCTTCAAGCTCCAGCGTCCCTGCTTGCTTCGACAATCCTCCAAAAAGCACGGTCTCTACTCCACGTCTCCAAAAAGCTTCTAAATTCACGCAACTCAACCAACTGTGACGTTCCTAACCGACATGCCCTTAGCCAACTGGGCAAAACCGTCTAGACGTTTATGAGTAGCTGCTTCTACCCATTTATGCCGGTGTCTCGGGAACGCCCCACAGGCACATTCAAGGTTCGAATACTCGAGCGGTCTACCATGGGCCCGTTACAGTCTCTCCCACTAGAACTATGCTCGTCCTCGAGCATCCAAAGGCTATACCAAAGTCTTTGCAAATTACCCATGCATATATGCACCCATGGAGACTCGAACTCGAGACCTGCTCTGATACCAACTGTGACGTTCCTAACCGACATGCCCTTAGCCAACTGGGCAAAACCGTCTAGCGCAGAAGAAGCAAGCGGGATTTCAGGTGGGGATCAAGCCTTACACCTGGGGTTTTCTAGCGTAGAAAATTGTGTTGATACAGTAGGATTGTTCTGGAACTTGGCATGGATTTAGAGTAATCGTAAGTGTGTGGATATGAATTAACTTGCATGATTGTATATGTAAGTATTTTATGATTGCATATAAAAAGCTTGCAAAAGCGTCATAGATCTAATGATTTTAGGGAGCTGATCATTTAAATCATGCCAGAAGTGATTGGAATAGCTCAAAGTAGAACCTGAGAGATGGATTAAGATAAAAGTTGGCAGAAATCAGATAAGATTGTAAAAGTTTCTCTTGCATGCTGTTGTTTGCATAACATGATCTGATGAACTATAATGATCAGAAATCATGAGAAGCTACTTGTAATGGATTGATTTTGGCATTTAACTGGCTGAAATATGTAGAGAAGGCAGAATTAAGAGGCATTCTAGCCAACACGGCAATATTTCCTTTGCATGATGCCGGCAAGACGGGATGATCTTGTTGATCTGGGATGCTTGAAAAGCATGGCAAATTGCCCTGGAACATGCCGAATTGGGCCTTAGGAAGGCAGAAATGGAGAGAGGATACAGAATTAGGAAGATTGGAATAAGATCTGGCTGGGAATGATATGATCTTGGTGGCCCGGAACTGGCCTGTAACCATCAGATTTGCATCATAAACGGGCCGAAATGGCAAGAAATCTTCCTTGCCAGCAAATTCGGGAAGCCTTGTGTGATCTTCATGTAGATTCAGTGGCCTGGAGGCCAAATCCGGCAGATGCAGGCCGGAATCGTGACCTGTTAACGCAGTTAGGGTTAGATCAAGAAAAAATGTTAACAATTGATTAATTGTTAGTAAAGTAGCAATAAAATAAATTAAAGGTTAAGCTAAGGCTATGAGTTAAAGTAATATATCAAGGGTTAGCTGGAAAAGGAGTTGGCTCGGAATTTATGGAGGCCTAAGTCAAGGAGGAGTTTATGCTAAGGGATATACGTAATTTACGATTACGATATAAGTAGTCCTAAAAAGATTAGCTAGCTATATATTTAACCTTTGGAATTATTTAAATTTAGAAGGCACAAATGTTATGTAGAAGGAAGTTGGTAATGAAAGCATAACCATAGTTGAATGCTATAGATTAAACATCATTAAAGCCTTAAATATAGATATTAACCTTGTTATTAGTGAATCTTGGGAAGGCGTAGACATTTATTTTTTATTTAATAATGATAGTTGCATATGGCATTATAGAGGTTATTTTAATTATTGAATCATGGTTGGGCTTTCTCTTGCTATATGAAGTATGTATTATGGAATTTACTTGATGTAAGCTTGTTAAGGCATGGGTCATAATGATGGAAATTATGTAATTGTCTATGATGTAATTCTTTGATATAGACCTCACGGGGGCGAGTCTAGGTGCGATGGTCTAGACTCACGTTTTTTGCACGATTGCTATGCAAATGGTAATATCGAACATCGGGCGTTGGTACCGTATGGTACAACGTCATGCCTGATTAAGTGGTCCTCCAATCTTTGGGCCTTGCGGCGTGGATGGGTGTGTACACACGTGGTTACCCCGCCTCTATGTCGGCTTTGATCGGTAGAGTTGACCTTGCTTTCGGACCAGAGGAATATTGGTTGCAATGTTGATGCTTTGGTTGCCTGGCTATTGTCTATGTGGTTTTTAATGTTGGAATCAAGTTGCAATGGCTATGTTTTGTATAATTATGCATTGTGGTTATGCTTGTTGGAGTTATTACTTGGATTGCAAGGGCGAGGTTACGGTAAGGCTACGTTATTGCTCTAAGTTAATGCTTTGTGATTATTAATGCTAGATATGACCTAGATCCTTGATCCCCACTTAGTCCGTGTGACTAACCCCGTGGTTAATGGTGTAAGCAGAGGTGCTGAGATGCTTTGAGTAGCCAAGCTTCGGAAAGGCGAGAGTAGGAGTGTGTGGATTGCTAGACAATATATTTGATTAATATTGCCATCATTATTATTATATATGGGCTTGAAGTTAACATTATTTTAAAGCTTTGGGTGTTGTGTGAAGTTTTTGCTGAGTAATGGCAAGAATAATTTTATTTGGGACCTTAGAGCAAGTATAAAGATTAAATTCTTTACCTAAGTATGCATATGTAAATTCCTGAGTTCCAAGAGTAAATAGATACAACGGTAGAGATTGATGGGATCTCCGATTCTGAGAGGCTAAGCGGCGGGCAAATCCACGACTTGTTTTAGATGTAGGATCCTCTGTTTGCCAGCAAAGTTTCGGTGGAGCAAAACCATTTTCGTACACCTCTGAGGCTCTGATGCAGCAAATCGACACTCTTCTCTGCCTGCTTTTCTTATATTCCTCTGTTTTAGGCTATCATCTGAGAACGAATCCAATCATCTTTCAAGCTTTTCTTACAGGTACCTAAAGCCCTGTAACTATTATCCAATTGCTCTATAAAACGTTACAATTAATTCTAGGATACCTGCATATTCAATCTCGCCTCACAGGCAATTCCAACTAACACAGAGGAAATTTACCATCCAAACATCCAAAAGCATGTACAAATTATTCTTGGCAGCCTATGCAACCACAACTTGAATCCACTAAATCCAAAACCATCTTCTTCTGTCCGGGCCAATCTCTAACTGCCTCAATCTTAGAAGGATCTGGCTCTAATCCTAACTGTAACGTTCCTAACCGACATGCCCTTAGCCAACTAGGCAAAACCGTCTAGACGTTTATGAGTAGTCGCTTCTACCCATTTATGCCGGGTGTCTAGGAGCGCCCACAAGCACATTCAAGTTCGAATACTCGAGCGGTCTACCATGGGCCCGTTACAGTCTCTCCCACTAGAACTATGCTCGTCCTCGAGCATCCAAGGCTATACCATGTCTATGTCATACCATGTCACAATGATTACCAAGTCTTTGCAAATTACCCATGCATATAGGCATCCATGGAGACTTCGAACTTCGAGACCGCTTTCGATACCAACGTGGCGAACTGTCAGAGTTGACCCTCTTGGCAACTCGGGATCTTGTCTATACTTAAGGCTAGATCTATGTTGTTATGAAAACTATAATCAACTATGTTGGTGAAGAATTTAATCTTCCAATAAATAATGGAAAATGATTCCCTTCTTACATATATAGCTAATATCCAACTATTGTAATATAGTTTCAAGAGAAATACATCCAAAATAGATTTATGCAAAACCAAAGCTAAGATTCGACTTCTAGAAAACTCCAACTCGATACGATCACGGCGAAGCAAAGCCTCTTGGCATCGCCCGAAAAGCACCACCTTGCTCAATCTTTGCATGCACTCAAAGGGGTTAGTCCTTGTGACTAAGTGGGGATCCCATAGCTGCCTCTGCATGCATAAAAACATCTTGAAAGTCTTGGATAACAAACATAAACAACTCAAAAGACACAAAAAAAACCTATGGTGCAATGCTAGACAATGACAACAAAAACGGCGTAAACATCAATAGCAAAGAACATAACCAAAGTACCAAACCATCATAAACAAACTCGGGACAATGGGTAGCTCGGGACCTACATACAGCCACCATTAGCGACATGTTACCCTTGACCGACTTACATTCCAAGCCACATGGCGGTGGTGGGGTGAACCTCGTATGATACCCTCTCGACCCACGTCTAGCTTTGGAGGACCTCTTACCATGGGGTTTCACAAGAGTTGGTGACGTAGCAATCCCCGGGAGAACTAATGCCCGGTGTCACAAAGCACAAGAACCCACGAGAGAATCCGCGGATGAACATGAGCATGCGGAGCAAACCTAGGCCACTTAGAACCTAGAAGTCCAGGCCGGAGGTTCCAAGTACATAACATAGTATCAAGAGCGGCGGTGGAACAATGCAAAACCATAACATGTGCGTTCATTAGAGAATTTACTATAAATGTGCCTAGAATACTCTTAGCCTTGCGAGGTTGCCCATACAACCTAACCATGCGAAGTAGCTAGATCGATGATGAAAACCATAATGACAACTCAAAGCGTTGATGTAAGCGTGCTCAAACCACCTATGTAAGTTCGATGCGGGATTCACTCCATAACATTATTTATTTAAGCTCTCTAAGGTATGGTTTCAAGTATTAATATTAAAATCCCACTTCCATAGCTAAACAATTAATTTGCGCTCCGGGTGGTGCCTCCAACTTACACTTTTCCTGCTTAAAAAATCCATGGGGTCCCCTGACCGCAACTGCCTGGAACTTCAGTCAAGCAGCTCCCAGGCAAGCCCCATCTCCAGGAGCAAGCCGTCACAATTCCCTTAATTATTCAATTATAGATTTAAACATTTATTCATTCTTAACATGTTGTTCTTATGTATACTAAACTCCCATACAAATGTTACCCCAAGCAATTAAGTTATTACATGTCTCGGCTATTGTACTATCCCAAACCGCTTGCGACTCACCGCAGTTACCCTCTGAATAATCACAGGCTCCATCAAACTCCTTATATTTCCTATTTTCCTCTAACCACCCGACTTGTTAAATAACATAAGACAAAAAGTACAAAAATAACAACAAGAACAAACAAGTCATAAAAATAGCAAAGAGCAAACAAGCGCAGAGCCCTTTGTTGGGTCCGGCCTTCCAACTTTTGCACATGCACGGAGGAGTCTTTCGGGCAACAACGGCCTTTGATTAGGGCGTGGGCGGGGAACATCTAAGGCCAAATCGGCCAATCAAAAGCTAAATCGTAGTGTTCTGGTGGATTCATGTCTACTTAGGCGGTTGGGCTCTTCTCCAAAGCGGCATCAATTTCTCAGTTAAGCCTTTCCCGGTAAATCGGCACTCAAAATCCCCAATTCGGTTGTTTAGAAGCAATTTCGACCTGTTTTCTCATGAATCAGGTGGCCATTTAGTTTAATTCCGGCAGCTCTGGAGAGCTTCTGATTTCTCTAATTCACCGCTGTACAGGGCAGATTGGCCCCTCTAAGTCTGAATCGGCCTTTTAGGTGAGTTCCAGCTTGTTTTAGATGTAGGATCCTCCATTTGGCGCCCGGTTTTGTTTGTAAAAAAGAAAGACGGGACATTAAGGTTATGTATTGACTATCGCATGCTTAACCAGATTACAGTGAAGAATAGATATGCATTGCCTACAACTTGGATTGCAGGGGCGAGGTTACGGTAAGGCTAAGTTATTGTTTTATGTTGATGCTTGTGGTAATTGATGCTTGATATATTCTAAATCCCCGATCCCCACTTAGTCCGTGTGACTAACCCCGTGGTTAAATGGTGTAAGCAGAAGTGCGAGATGCTCCAGAAAGTAGCCAAGCTTCGGAAAGGCGAGAGTAGAAGTGTGTGGATTGCTAGATAATATATTTGATTAATATAACTATTATTATTATGGATTGGCTTAAACTATAATTATTTGTATTGGCAACTCGGGATCATGTCGATACTTGAGGTTAGATCTATGTTGTTATGAAAACTTTAATCAACTATGTTGGTGAAGAATTTAATCTTCCAATAAATAATGGAAAATGATTCCCGTCTTACATATATAGCTAATATCCAACTATTGTAATATAGTTTCAAGAGAAATACATCCAGAATAGATTTATGCAAAACCAAAGCTAAGATTCAGCTTCTAGAAACTCCAAAGTCAACCACGATCCTGAACAGTACCACTGCTACTGGCCCGAGCACCACCTTGCTCAATCACCGCATGCACTCAAAGGGGTTAGTCCTTGTGACTAAGTGGGGATCCCATAGCTGCCTCTGCATGCATAAAACATCTTGAAAGTCTTGAATAACAAACATAACAACTCAAAGACACAAGAACCTATGGTGCAACGCTAGACAATGACAATAAAGAAAACATCATGAACATCAAGAGCACAGAACATAACCAGAGTACCAAACCATCATAAATAAACTCCGGGACAATGGGTAGCTCGGCCGACCTACATGTGCCCTTGTTAGCGGCATGTTGCCCGGCCAACTTACATTCCAAGCCCTGTAGCGGTGGTGGGGTGAACCTCGTATCGCGATACCCTCTCACGTCACGCCTGCACCGGAGGACCTCTTATCATGGGGTTTCACAAAGAGTTGGCCCGGACGTAGCAATCCACGCCGGAGAACTAACGCCGGTGTCAGAGCACAAGAACCACAGAGAATCACAGATGAACATGAGCATGCCGGAGCAACCTAGGCCACCGAACCTAGAAGTCCGACCCCGGAGGTTCCAAGTACATAACAAATACCAAGACAACAATGCAAAGACCATGACATGTGGGTTATTAGAGAATTTACAATAAATTTGCCTAGATCATATTCTTAGCCTTTGCCGAGGTTGCCCATACAACCTGCCCATGTTGAAGTAGCAAAATTACTGATCCAAACACGTCGAGGAAGTCACTAGCCTATCTATCATTGATGTAGCTCCCACACCTATGTACTTCTTGAACAAGTAACATTTCACACAATGCAAAACTTACCTTAGAATCATTCTCCCGCGAGGATAATCCATTAGCTTCCACTCCATAGCCTCATCTGGACACTCCATAGGCCTCATATAGCCCTCGATGCCCAACTTCTCATGATCTCCAAGGTTCCACCCTTTTATTTATCTTTTAACAATTGTTAGCTAAGGTTTTTAATATTCCATATTAAAAACCAACTTCTTAGCTACTAATTTAATTGGCACAATTAATGTAAAGCACAAAATTCCGCACTTCCAACTTAAAAGTCCATAAGATCTCATGGACCGAAAACAGTGATGCCAAATGATTCCTTACACTAGGCCCCATCTTGTGGAGCCAAAAATTATCTCGGTTATTAGTCTTGTGATTATTAAGCTTAGATATTATCGTTTCTTATTCTGAAGTTCCATTATTCACAACAAAGCAAGTTCTTACATATTTCAGGCCCTTGTATTTTCCCAACTCACTTGCAGCTTTCGCCTGGGCTTATTCGGGTATGGTGCCTTTGGATCGGCACCTTATACTTCCTTGTTTCACTTATAAGCTCCTTGTATATTTATTTAGCATTAAATACCTTTGTTAACAAATAGACAACATAATGAAAGAAAGTAACAAAGCGGACATAAGAAAAACCAACTTAAAAATAACCAGCGGTGGAGCCCTTTTTTGATTCGATTACGCGCTTTACGGAGTTCTACATGCTGAATCGACACTTCTCGGAACCAAATCGGCCCTCTCAAGCAATTTCGACCTTCTTAATTATGGATCCGAGTCGGTCGATAGCTCCAAAACCGGTGCAACCGTCTCACGATTCTTTCATTCCCGGGGCAAATTGACCCTTGCATGCCCAAAACAGCCCTTTAATCTTCAAAACGACCACTCCAAGGGCAAAATCGGCCTTTTTTACGTAGATTCCATGATTTTTCCTCTTTTCGCTCTTTCGGTTTAGCTTCTTTGCACAAACCGTCTTAGATTTTAGCGGTAATCTTGATTAGTTCAATCCATACCACTTTAACATTGGCGGCAATTACCCACGGAGACTCAACAAGCCTTACTTGAAATGATTCAAAGCTATAACACAAGCGGCAACAAAAACCCAAGATTGATTCCACCACCGGTATTCCATCCTTGTCGACATGCTAATCTAAATGCTGACCATCAGATTGCAAACCATCGATTATGCAAGCGGCTTCTCAAACATAAGACATAGCCAAGAACATTTTACAAAAGCATACACAAATCTGATCAGGGCAACCTATGCGGCTCAATTGGATCCATAAAATCAGAATTCAAAACCCCACCTCTTAGAAAATTTGATGCAGTCTTCAAGCTCAGGCGTCCACGCTTTGCCGACAATCCTCCAAAAAGCACGGTCTCTACTCCACGTCTCCAAAAAGCTTCTAAATTCCATAACTCAACCAAGCTGTGGCGTTCCTAACCGACATGCCCTTAGCCAAGCTGGGCAAAACCGTCTAGGCGTTTATGAGTAGCTGCTTCTACCCATTTATGCGGTGTCACCGGAATTTTACGAGGCACATTCAAGGTTGAATACTCGGCGGTCTACCATGGGCCCGATTCTGATCTCTCCACTAGAACTATGCTCGTCCTCGAGCATCCAAAAGGCTATACCAAAGTCTTTGCAAATTACCCATGCATATATGCACCCATGGAGACTTCGAACTTCGAGACCGCTTTCGATACCAAGCTGTGACGTTCCTAACCGACATGCCCTTAGCCAACTGGGCAAAACCGTCTAGCGCAGAAGAAGCAAGCGGGATTTCAGGTGGGGATCAAGCCTTACACCTGGGGTTTTCTAGCGTAGAAAATTGTGTTGATACAGTAGGATTGTTCTGGAACTTGGCATGGATTTAGAGTAATCGTAAGTGTGTGGATATGAATTAACTTGCATGATTGTATATGTAAGTATTTTATGATTGCATATAAAAGCTTGCAAAAGCGTCATAGATCTAATGATTTTAGGGGAGCTGATCATTTTAAATCATGCAGAAGTGATTGGAATAGCTCAAAGTAGAAACGAGAGATGGATTAAGATAAAAGTTGGCGTAAATCGGATAAGATTGTAAAAGTTTCTCTTGCATCTTCGTTGTTTGCATAACATGATCCGATGAACTATAATGATCAGAAATCATGAGAAGCTACTTGTAATGGATTGATTTTGGCATTTAAGCGGCTGAAATATGTAGAGAAGGCGAATTAAGAGGCATTCTAGCCAACACGGCAATATTTCCCTTTGCATGATGCCGGCAAGGCGGGATGATCTTGTTGATGGGATGCTTGAAAAGCATGGCAAATTGCCCGGAACATGCGAATTGGGCCTTAGGAAGGCAGAAATGGAGAGAGGATCTGAGAATTAGGAAGATTGGAATAAGATCCGGCTGGGAATGATATGATCTTGGTGGCGGGCCGGCTTGTAACCATCGATTTGCATCATAAACGGGCGAAATGGCAAGAAATCTTCCTTGCCGACAAATTCGAGGAAGCCTTGTGTGATCTTCATGTAGATTGATGGCACTGGAGGCCAAATCCAAGCAGATGAGGCGAATCGTGACTGTTAACGCAGTTAGGGTTAGATCAAGAAAAAATGTTAACAATTGATTAATTGTTAGTAAAGTAGCAATAAAATAAATTAAAGGTTAAGCTAAGGCTATGAGTTAAAGTAATATATCAAGGGTTAGCTGGAAAAGGAGTTGGCTCGGAATTTATGGAGGCCTAAGTCAAGGAGGAGTTTATGCTAAGGGATATACGTAATTTACGATTACGATATAAGTAGTCCTAAAAAGATTAGCTAGCTATATATTTAACCTTTGGAATTATTTAAATTTAGAAGGCACAAATGTTATGTAGAAGGAAGTTGGTAATGAAAGCATAACCATAGTTGAATGCTATAGATTAAACATCATTAAAGCCTTAAATATAGATATTAACCTTGTTATTAGTGAATCTTGGGAAGGCGTAGACATTTATTTTTTATTTGAGAGGGACCTAGGATTTTGAGGTAAATTGTGGATTATTTTATTTAAAAGATGCAAAGGGATATTAATCAAAATATCACGCATGCAGAGAAATACGTTGTATATATAGAGATTATACGGACGAAATACTGTGGTTAAAAATAAATATAAGTACAGAGAAAAGCATTGGGAAAGATTGATTGCGAGAGGGATTCTTTGAAGGAGCGAATCGCGTCTGAGAGCTCTCGGGGAGTGTGTTGGGCCTTGAGAAAAAGCAACAAAGCGGGATTCAGGTGGGGATCAAGCCTTACACACAGGGTTTGGTGCTTGATTAAGTTGTGATTTGATTAGTGTGATGGTTGTTCCGGCGGCATAAGTTTAGAATTTATTAGGTGTCTTGTATTGAGTTGGAATAGTAAAACCGCATGCTTTGAGTTCTTTATTTGAGAGATCATTCTATGTCTTGAATTAGGGAAGTTCTTGAACCCAATATGATTTATTAGATTGAACCAATATAGAAATGAGCTGAAACATTATAGATACTTGAGATTTGAGCGAGAATAATTGAGTAAGGGTGAAGAACTGTCTGGGAGATGAGCGATATTTTTTGCGATCTCTGGCGAGAAAAGCATGGGATCTTGTTGGTGTCTGAATGCTTAAGAAAAGTCGAACGAACAGACTTTGGAATGGGCGATTTGGAACACAGGATGGGCGATTTGATCCGAAAAGTTGGATTTAGAATGATAAGGATGGGATTCGAGGAGCAAAAAGCTTGCCTTCTTAACTTCGTTTCCATGCCAAGAACATGCTTAAAATCAAATGTTTAGGACTCAAGCGATCGATTCAGTGAGAAAACATTTGTAGAGGGCGATTTGGCGGTTTAGGATCAGATTGATGCCAAATCCGCGATTCTTTGGTCGGATTTACGCCAAGAAGAAAAGCAGTTGGAATCCTTTTCTTGATCCTACAAGCAGTAAAATTTGGTGCAGGAAATCTCTGTAAAGCCGGTCGGCTGGACCCAAGAGCTTTTAGGGTGGATTCGATGGCTGGAGGCCAAATCCCAAAGTTTGCAGGCGAGTTCGGGTCAGATAGCGTGGTTAGGGTTAGGTTAAAAAAAATCAACGGAAAAGTTAATATGTTAACAATTGATTAGTTGTTAGTAAAGAAGCAATAAAAAGTAAAAAGCTAGAAAGCTAAGGTCAAAATTTAGAAAAGCTAAGGTAAGGGTTAGTTGGAGCAAGGAGTTTGGCTCGGGATATATTACATAAAATTAAGGCCTAAGTTAATAAGGGGTTATGCTAATGGTTGCAAATTATCTATAATAACGATATTCTAAATGCTATAGGTTAAACATTGTTAAAGTTTTAAATGTAGATATTAACCTTGTGCGGGTAAATCCTGTTAAGGGGTAGGCATTTTATCTTTTATTTAATGGTGATGGCTGCATAATGCATTTGAGGTTATTATAATTATTGATTTATGGTTGGATTTCTCTTGCTATATGAAGTGTATATTATGGAATTACGAGATGTAAGCTTGTTAGGGCATGGGGCATAATGATGGTGAATTGTATGTAATTGTCCATGGTGAAATTCTTTGATATAGACCTCTGGGGCCGGAGTCTAGATGCGATGGTCTAGACTCACGGTTTTGCACAGTGCTATGTAAATGGTAATATTTGAACATCGGGCGTTATAACGTATGGTGCAACGTCATCTTTCGGATTAAGTGGTCCTCCAATCTTTGGGCCTTGGCGTGGATGGGTGTGTACACACGTGGTTACCCGCCTCTATGTCACCTTTGTCGGTAGGAGTTGACCTTGCTCAGACCCAGAGGAATATTGGTTGCTATGTTGATGCTATGGTTGCTTGGCTAGTGCATATGTGGTATTTAATGCTGGAATCAAGTTGCAATGGTTGTGCTTAGCATAATTATGCATTGTATTTATGTTGGTTGGACTAGTAACTTGGATTGCAGGGGCGAGGTTACGGTAAGGCTAAGTTATTGTTTTATGTTGATGCTTGTGGTAATTGATGCTTGATATATTCTAAATCCCCGATCCCCACTTAGTCAGGTGTGACTAACCCCGTGGTTAAATGGTGTGTGAAGTCACGAGATGCTCGAGGAAAGTAGCCAAGCTTCGGAAAGGCGAGGGTAGAAGTGTGTGGATTGCTAGATAATATATTTGATTAATATAACTATTATTATTATGGATCGGCTTAAACTATAATTATTTGTAAACTTTGGTTGTTGTGTGGGATTTTGCCGAGCAATGGCAAGTATAATATTTTTTGGGACCTTAGAGCATGAATACAATAAAGATTAAATTCTTTACCTAGGTATGCATGTATCAATTCCTTGAGTTGCAAAGGTTAAATAGATCCAACGGTAGAGATCGATGGGATCTTTAGTTACCTAGAGGTTAACTGGCCAGGCCCGTCACAGTTGGTATCAGAGCAAAGTTGGATCCTTGGATGTATGATGGCGAAGTCTAGATTCAAGTTGAGGTTGTTGGATTATGCTAATAGTATTATGTGGAGATGATGGCCTTAGAGGAGGCGTGACAAATTGTTTTATGAAGGTATGTGAAATTGATTACATGATATTTCTATAATCTGGGTTGATTTTCTATCCTGCAAAGCAGATAAGCTAGAAAAATGTACTTCATCAAGGGGCTAACTTTGATTTAGGGTTGCCAATGTGCGCATAGCATGGAAGTGATGCTTGAGGGAGATTAAGTTACAGATATTGCATTTTACTTTGGTAACCACTCCTTATAGTGTAGATGTGATCTCATAGTAGTATACTCTGGTGGCAAGAAAATTTAAAATAAGCAGTGCATGATATATAATGCCTATGATATTCAGGGAAGGTTCATCTCACCATATCGGATGAATAAGATTCTTGATGTGATGTTAGGTGCATCCTTTTGAAGCTAAAAATTGAGAAAACCAGGCAGCATCTATATATTGCTATCCAGTGGTAAAATAACAATAAGTTGCTAAGTTGATAGCATTCAGGCTATGGTGGGATAAGGTTACAACACGGTGGTTGTAAGACAAGTTTTGAGAATGCTTAGATATGCTTATAAAATAAGATTGGCATGATAGTCAGATTGAAGCTCATGTGTAAATAGCAGATGTGTAACGTAGAAGGAAATGTCATGATTACATCATGGTCCTACTTGAGGTCTATAAAGTTGTTGGCCTTAGGGTTATGGCTAGAATAGTCCATGATATCCTTGAAAAAGGTCTTGGCCTTGAAAAAAACTTCTTGAAGTATAAGAAAGCACTTAATGGAACAAAGTGGTCAGGTTACGCATTTATATTTAGAGAATGATATCCACTTAAATTATGGCAGATTGAAGAATTGATTGGCCAAGATTGAACAATGTTATCTATCTTATGGATAAGGAAGAAGAAGACGATGAATAGAGGAATAACATATTTAATCGTGGTAGTAGGTAAACCATGAAGTTGAACGAAAGAGTTGTCAGATAAAGCCCAGACATGAGATAAAGGCAGAGGGGAATGTATAGACATGGGGAAGTGCCATTTTTGAAAATCTTAGAATGTAATAGAAGAGTTGTAAGCACATCTAGTAATGGTGCTTCCATGTATCGTAATTATTTGGCATGCTAGAAGTGATTGTAAATTAATGGAGGGATGGTGATTGCATTACTTGATTAAAGATACAGTCAAAGGATTGAAGTTGTGAACGAAATACATGAAGTAAGAGCTTCATTGAAATTAACGGCAATTGATGCCTATAAAATCTTGTTGAAAGACTAACCAGTGTGATGGGGTAATATGTATGGAAGTAGGCAATGTTTATTCTTGATGCTATATCATGGACAACCTTGCTTTGTTGTCAGACCTTTTACATGGGCATACATACCTTTGCACATGGTAAGATCTACAAGGCCTTCGTGCTTTGTCTTTTGATATTTAATAGCTATATTAGATAAGGGTGTTCCTACTTCAGGGAACATTCATGGTAAGATCTACAAGGGCTTTGTGCTTCGTCTCTTAATATTTCATAGCTATATTAGATACGGGTGTTAATACCTTAGAAACATTCAAATGCAGCTCCTGTACTAAAGAATAACATTATATATCTCGTCTTTGAGCAAGGGCTCCTTTACTAAAAAATAACATTATATATCTTTCATTTTGATGAACTAATAATGCGTTGATGTTCTTTGAGTAAGGGTTCCTGCCATTAAAACTCCAAGAACTATACAATCTTCCTGTTATTGCTACTGGCCTGTACATGAATTCAAAATGTTGCACTATGTACATAATGTATAGGCGCTCAGATACCATATAGATGGAGTGTACATATAGGTGTTGAGGTTATAATTTCTAAACACAAGCTTTTAATTTGTGAAATACATGAAGAAGAGAAGGTATTCATATACCCATCTTCAGTTTATGTGAAGCATATTAAGCCTAGATATTCCTACATGATAGAGAACTATGAATAAATTTTAAGCCATTTTAAGTAGGGGCAATTTGCAGAATAACCAGAATAACGATTTAGAGACAAAAAAAAAAAGCAAGCCTGTTTTTGGTACTTGTATCTTGCCTTGAGAAGTTTCTTTCATTTCAAATGCACATCTTGAATATTCGTACACGCTATTGTTAATTAGTTTGATTTTTAGATGTCTTATTCGTCAAGGATATGGAGCAATTACCAAAATATACACACCTAATTATATGAGTGTACAATTTCTTGATTGTTGGCTTAACTTGCAATGCTAGCAAATTAGCTTAAACAGTTACATTCAAGGATCTGTTACTCTTCTCTTATTTCAAAGTGGCAAAGCCAAGTTATTGCAACATGTAGAAGGCTTATGTGAATGTTTAAGCCTAAGCAAAAATTTTCTATTTAAAGCACAATAATAAATGGGAGACTTATTTATAAGGTCTCTATAACTGGTAAGGAAATAATTATGGCGTCTCTTCCCATCATCAACTATTTAATCTTCTCATAATAAGCTCGACTATAATTTCATCCCTCCTTCACATCTTAGTAAAAGGATCCATTTATTGACACACTTGGCAAAATCTCCATTGAAAACAGATCCAAATATACATCTAAATAATATACACAAGAAAAGAAAATACGAAATGAAATGATACAATAGGTAAAATGTTATGATAACTATAATAAATAGAATATACACACATACATCCACATCGAATGTGTAGATTATATGACCACATTTGCTAACATACACATCCACTAAATTTTGTCATGTGGATTGAATGTTTAGATTATATGGTCACCTTGGTTAATATATAACTACTAATGTTTGACATGTGGGCGCACACATTTTATAGTTGCTCTGGCCACTAATTTTATAACCTTCCATCTTTTAATGTCCAATTAACGTCGCACTTAATCTAGAAAGAGCATATCCAAAGCCCATATGCACACTAGAAGTTATCAGTTGTACATCAAGAACTCATATAGAGATACACCCTCTATATGCCCGACGATTGATATAGACACACTCTACCTTATGTCCGAGACAATGTGATAGTGTAGCCTCCAATCCAAAAGCTAAGTTCTAAAGAGATCTTCAAATCATCAAACTTGTGCAGGTCTAGAAATAAATACTCACCACAACTTTACATCTATATTCTCTTTTGAACTTATGCCCGACGAAAAGCCCAGCAACGCTGGGCACTTTTTCTAGTATATATATATCATATGTTTCTATAGTGGGTTTCATATAGTTTGGAGCTTTCCTGGTTAACAGGGTCTCAAATCTATTTACTTCCATGTATTCAAGGGTTCTTTGACAAATACTGTAGATATATTTTTCAGTTGCCTTTACAAGATACATTGTCTAAGGTTACAATCCACACAATTTGTTTTTGCTCATTCTATTTTTCAACTAGCATTGGGATGCTATTTTGTGATAGTTATTTCTTGGATCACTTCATTCATCACCTTGAGGATTTATAGTTTGGGGATTTTGTGGCATGTCTAAATGGTGAATCCATATGATTTCCAGCAGGTATTTTTGGCTTATATAATTTTGGGACCTCGTGCGAGGTTGGTTTCTTGTTGCATTTGTTTCATTGGCTTGCATTCCTCTTTCTCGTATGTGTGCTTGCCCTTAAAACATGTTACTTTGTTGTCCTTTTTGGAGACATTGCTCTGAGATCTGGCCTTATGTTGGCGATTGTCCTTCATCATGTACCATTGAAACTTATCGAAGTTGTGTTCTATGTTCTTGGCAGTGGATGACATGTTATATTGTTAGGTGGGTTTTTTCATTTTTCAGACTCAGCACATCTTTTCTTGCATATACAGCACCAATTTTACGTATTTGGGTGATTCTTTACTTACGTTCGCCCCACTTTGTTCTATTTGCAGTCAGCTACTCTTTCCATGCATAGCTTTACTTATACTATGTCACTTTACATAGTCATGTTGTTGTCATTTAATTTCACATGTCCATTATCTCTTTTGCTTTATTATTGCAGACCATCTGTACGGCACTAGTTTTACTACTAATACGTCATTTTACGTAGTCATTATATTTCACCATTTGCTTTTCCCATTCTACCATATTGTAACAGTCCTGGCCACTTGATGGGTTAATATACGTATTTATGTACGTATATACATATTCATGGCATGTATGCAGCATGAGACCAGGGTTTTGTCTCTTTGAAGAAAGTATTGTTGCAGAGCATGAAGGCAGGGAGCAATTCTGGGCAGTTTTAGAACCCGATTTTTGAAGCATCATATCTCGGCGACCCGAGATCCTTTTCAGGGGATTTTTCTTTTGCTGGAAAGATCTTTAAGTTAGCTTTCTGGAATGTGTCTGATCAGGCCGAAACACATCCGTATGAGAAAGTTATAACAGAAATTATGATGCTGGGTCAGAATTGACTGCACTATGTATGTTCTTCTGCAGTTTGATTCTTGGAGTTAGAAGACGATCTTTGGAGGCGCAATCAATTGCAAGGGGTCCAGAGGTCTATCCGCGAAGAAATTCTAAGGTGGGGTTTTGCTGAGTTAATTTGAGATTTGATATGGACTGCCATGGTTAGATTTATGATGATTTGTTAAGAGGGTTATGGCTATGTATTTCCAAGGAACTATGGCGTGTAAAAACTCCCGAGGTAAGAAATCATAGTTGCTTCTATGCCTAAATTTGTTCATGCTTTTGATAAGATATTTGGGTGCTTATGTGTTGATGTGAACATAGAAATTCAGAAACAGATTGTTTAGGCTTTGCTTAAGCAGATGGCATGGGATCTAATTGAGAAAAGCTGAATTGATGCATGTGGATTCTTTTGAAGCATTTGGGCATAGCTAGGAATGGTCGATTTGCATTGGACTTCTTCAAAAGATAGAGATTGATGCTGCCTCAGTATAGAGGCCTTTTTGCCGAGATTTGCAAGCCTAAGCTAGTCTAGTTAAAGAGAAGCTGAGAGGGATATGATGTATTTGTATATAAAAGGACCGGATTCAATGGTAAAGGGCATTTTGGCTGAATCAAGGATATCATGGAAGGATTTTTGGAGCTATCTGGATGGGTTTGGATTCACGTGAAAACATGCCAAAACAGCTTGGGAAGTGTGGATTTGGGCATGGAAAGTCCCGATTCAGGATGCGGAACTTCAATATAGTAAGATCGGGCTGGAATACAGAGGTGTTGTGGCTATTCTGGTCTTCTAACTTGTTGTTTTTTCTTTCTTGTCTCATTTGTGATATATGCATGTTGTTAACAAATTGGTAATTGGTAATGATATAATAATAGGTAAAGATAGAAGCCAAAGGGGAACAATGGAAGTGTAAGGGCTATGGTATGAATATAGATTAGCCAGTAGAGCAGTTGCAGGAGATCTAGGAGATCTGAGTGGTAACGTAAATAATTCTAAGAACATGAGACATGGATATTTTGGCTCGCAGAGGTGGAGCCATAGTTCGGAATCATTTGACAGTTGATATAAGCAGTTGTGGTCATGAGTCGATGTGGATTTGTAATCCAGAATGAGTTCCACCTTAGATGCACTAATAATCCTTAGCTATAGAAAGAGGGTTTTTAATTGGAGTATTAAAAACCTTAACTAATTGGAGATAAATAAATGGTGGAACCTTAGAGATCAAATGAAGTTGGTAGAGAGAGAGCAATATGAGGCATATGTGGGTGTCTAGATGAGGCTATGGCATGGAGCCTTTGTTATTCTAAGTGTACCTTTGTAAGTTTCCAAGTTATTGCACTATACTTTGTCAAAGGCATCATAGCTAATAGATTATCCTCAGGGAGAATGGTTTTGAGGTAAGGTTTGCATTGTGTGTGGATTGTTAGTATCTTTCCTTGTTGTAGCTACATCAAGGATAGTTAGGCTTATGGCTTCCTCGACGTGTTGGATTTGCGATCATTATCTTCATCAATTAACCTAGCTACTTCAACTTGGGGGGTTGTATAGACAACATCGACAGCAAAGTATAATCTAGGCACATGATAGTAAACATTCTAATGAACTTCACATGTCTTGGTCTTGCATTGTCCACTGTTGTCTTGGTATTTGATGTCTATTGAAACCTCCGGGGTCGGACTTCTAGGTTCGGTGGCCTAGGTTGCTCTGGCATGCTCATGTTCATCTGTGATTCTCTGTGGTATTCTTGTGCTCTGTGACACCGGGCGTTAGTTCTCCTGGCCGGGATTGCTACGTCAATTGTTTGGGGTCTGGGTTCGGGAACTCCTGCAAGACAGCCCTCTGTGAGGACCCTTGGATCTAACAGGAGAATCCGGGGGACTATGTCACGCGGGATTTGCAAGAAAGGAACAAGAGGAAGAAAACAGAACAAAAGAGAACAATGAGAGGAAAATGATAGCTTCCTTGATATCAATGATGAACATACATGAGCTCTCGCAACCGAGAGAAGACTAAGAGAGACAAGACTCAAAACTCATCTAAAAACTCATGTGCTAGCTCTACTCATATATATAGTACAATGGCCTTTTGGCCCAATATAGACACTCGACCGATCTCGGTGCCGACTCACGGAAGGAGGCCTGATTTGTAGGAATGTTGGCGGTGCCTCTTGAAGTGCCTAGAATCACGCCGATGTTGACGCTGGCGGTGACGGGTGATCACTTGTCCAGCCGGCGCCTCTTGTTGACGGGACGGGCTTTGGCTGCGTGGGTGCCGCTTTGTCTTCCGGTGGGCTTTGGACGGTGACCCCGGCTGTCTGTGGATCCTTGAGCTTGACCTGGTTCGTCAGTATGCATGAATAGTCCTGTACCAGAGGCACAGGGACTAACACTCCCCACCAAAGCGACATAGGGGGTGTAAAAGGAGGAAGTGTCTCTGCGGGGTGGGAAGCCATCGGTCTGAAAGTGATCCTCACGGGAGTGAGGACGGGCACCATTATGGTAACTGCTAATGAGATCCTGGCGTTTTTGAAGAGCAGGAGGAGTGTTGAGCCCAAGGGCAGGATCGGCGTCAATGAGAAAATGAGAGCGCACCATGTCTTCAAGGGCGGCATGGGCCTCGAGAAAAAACCGGCACTCCATGAGGAGGCAACCGAGACCGAAAGCATCGACCCGGCATTCCGGATTGCAAGAAAAGATGGGACGCTGCCGATTTGAGGAGCTGACCAGGAGGCTCTTGAGAGCAGCACAGAAACCCGCCTGACGGTGGACTGAAGGGTCAGGGGAGGTGGCAGCATTCTGCAAGAAGGTGTCGAGGCCATGAATGGCATCCTCGGGTCGTTGCCAACCACGCGCATTGGCAATATAGATCCAGGTTTCAGTAGTGTCTAAGGTGGCATTTTCCTCCCAAGCGGATCGTCTGACGAAGCGGGGATCCCACCGGAGATCCGTCGAGATCTGAGGCGGAGTGGATCCCGCGTGGCCATCCATGACCTTGGTCCACAAGGGAAGACGCGCCCGGAAGTAAGAAACCGGGGCGTGGAGGGGCACCCAGAAGCATACCGGAGAGGGAGCCGGGGCCCGTGGGGTCACGAGCCCTGCTCCCCGAAGTCAGCGACAAGGCGGGGATCTAGAGCCTTGCACCAACGATCCCACTTCGGAAGCGTGGAGCCGAGAGTAAGCAGGAGGGCTATCCCAACCGTGGGAAGCTGTCTTGCTATCGAGGAGAGCACGCAGATTGATTGTAACCTGCCAGTCTTTGCATGTAAACTTGTGCAAAGGGAAGATCCCGGGATGTCCCGGATACTTCCTTATTTGTTGCGCTTCACCTTGCCGAGAGAGGCAAGCGGCATGTACTCTTGATGAAGAGCATGTGTCCGATCATGATCCGGGCGGATAGGGGTTGTTATCCAAAAGCAACCATTGAAGTGTGGGGTCACCCCGAAAGTTCCGATGTGGCCCATCTCGAATTTGTCCCGTGTATCACCGGATAGAAATCATGAAAAATGTATGCCATTGGTGAACAACTTGAAGGTGATCATATCCAGGATCGTCCGCGATTGAATGAGATCAAAGACTAAAAGGGCACAAAATAAACCTTTGTCTTCAACGAGAGAGGTCGGGCCAGATCCGAAGAAAATCTGCGTCGTCTTGAGGGAACATCAACGGGACCATCGGCCGTATGCCACTTCCGGAAGAAAGAGGTGGCGGCGGGCAACTACATAATCCGGATAACTGGAAGGAATAGGGAAGTCCACAGGCGGGTTGAGAGCAATGGTAACATAGCCTTCAAGTTTTGTCTCGAGCCTCATCGCCAGGTGAATAGCTTGCTCTAGCCGTTGTTCGAGGTCACGGATCCCGTGGTCCTTTTCGATGGCAGCGTGGACTGGTCACGGACCCGTTCGAAGTGTTAACTTGTGAGGAGGATTGCCGGGGAGCATTGAGTCGGCACGACAATCTCCGGCGTCATCAGAAGTTTTCGTTTCGAACCTCCGTAAAGCCGATCTTGGAGGGGCGGAGCCGAGAAGTCGCGTGGAGAGCTGAGATCAAAGAGGCAATTTGAGCGCCACGCCTACGTAAGGTGTTGAACTTGAGTGCTGTAATTGTCACAAAGCTCGGAGTACAAAGCGTCGAGCTTAGCAATATCTTTCTCCTTGTCACTAAGGAGGGTGGCTTTGGACTTGTTTTGCTCCAATAAGTCCTGAATTTCGGATTGAAGGCGACTGAGCTGTTGATCTGCAAGTAGGCTGGTCTGATCACGTGCACTTTTTGAGATCTATGCGGGCCTGTAAGAGAGCCCCGTGCTTTTCTTGAAGTTGGGCTTCCAAAGTTTGAACTTGTGCAGTGGCAGCTTGAAGACGGTCAACTTCTTGGAGAAAACGGTAAAACAACAATTGGGGCCAATCAATGTGGTGGTTGGAGTGCGTAGCAGTGAGCACAATATTATAGAAAGGCTTATTGATATGGGTGTTCTTGATAGAATACCCAAGGAACTTTCGTCACAGAAACTTAACAAAAGTTTCATGGGGTTTGTCTATATTCGTCAGGCGATGCACATTGGCGTGATAAGGAGGTGCACCAAACTCAGTGACATCTAGATCCTGTATGGCAGACCAAGATAAACAAGGGGTTTGCAAAGGAATATGGAATACCTCACGAAATCAGATGTTGAGTCGGCCGAAATGGTGGTGCCATCGACCCGCGGTGGTGTATCCATGCGGCTGTTGGCGATGTTAGCGATGAACTGCTTCAACCGGTCGATTTGGGCCGGAAGTTCCATTTGAGAGAATTATTAAAAGTTTCGCGTTTAAACTACCGCGATTCGGGCCAACAAGGGCTTCCGCGGAAAGTGGGCGTCAAGAAAGAGACGGACTTCGAAAAGAGCGGTTCCACGGGAGGCGGTAGCTTGAAGTGTAGAAAATTTTGGTGCCGCCATGGCAAAGAGCTTCAGAAAAGAACGGTGATGCAAAGGCGGAGAGCGGAGACAGAAGGCGAAGAACGGAGGACGAAGAGGATTAGGGCGCGCAAAGGTGGGCGAAGGGGCATGATAAGGGCGAAGCTGCAACCGTTGATGGGGCCAGGTGTTGAAAGATGCCAAGGAGGCGATTGAGAGGCAATAATTTGGCTAAGTCCCCAAACAACCAAGGGAGAAGCAATGAACGGTGGAGATTAGACGTGAGAGAAGGATCGGATGTGACAGGTGGCCAAAGGACACATATTAATGTTCGACGGGCGTGAAAAGAAGGAATGGCATTTAATGCTGGCAACTCGAAGTGGGATATCATTAAAAGGAATGTGTCAGAAGGTACCATGGCTAGATATGCGGCGGGAGAAAAGATTCTCATTTTAGAAACAACCTTGCATTGCAAACACGTTGGCGATTTTGTGATTGGTCCACGTCGACAAGGAGTTCCTCGGTTGGCTATATAAGACGAACCGGGAGTGAAGCGAAGACATCCGATGGCGCTTCGGCATGGCGGTATTTCTTTGGGTTTGAGCGAGAGGCGCACTATGCCCACTAACTGTCAGGAGTGGATTACCTGCAAGATGAATTGTCTGGACCTCTGGCGCTGCCACAATCGTGGCCTGAGAATGGATGGCTGGTGTGCCGGGATGGCTGAACATCCCGATCCGAAGACCAACGGGATGGAGGTGGTTCTGCACCTTCGCTGGGACCCGGAGCATAACCTCTACCACATCCTGCGCATCACCTCTGCTCCGAACCCGGAGTAGAGGGTTTTTCTTCTTAGGACTTAGTAGATAGGGCTCTGAGCCCATTTTGTATATATAGGCGGTGCCCATAGCGGAAATATTTGGGGCTGTGCCCACATTTTGTAAAAATTCCACCTATAATATAATATCTTTCTTTGTTTTAGTCACTATCTGTTGTGTTTGCGTCTGGAACTGTATCTGGTTGTTGATTGTCACTTGCTGTAGTATGAAATGTTTTGAGGCGAAAGCCATTAACCAGTGTAGGTAATGGAGTGCCATCTAACTTTCGGCCAATTTGGAAGCCTATTTGGGTTGAACCACTTGAACAATTTGATAAGGGCCAAGCCATTGAAACTTAAGCTTACCCGGGAAAAGTTTTGTGTAGAGAATCATAAAGAAGAACCAAATCTCCTTCCTTGAATGTTTTGTCTTCAAACTTTTGTCATGTAAAGATTTTTGCAACCGTTGTCCATGAAGAACACGAATATAAGCATCCCTTGAAGTTCATCCAACTGTTCCAATTGATAAACCCTTTCTTTAAGTCTGCGGCCGGATTATGGGCGGTGGCGTTGAAAACGGAGAGTTGGGAGAATGTACTCAAAAGGCATGAGAGCTTCTTGACCATAAACCAATTTGAAAGGAGTGTGACTGTAGCTATTTTGAAACAAGTATTGTAAGCCCAAAAGAACATTAGGAAGCTTGTTTTGCCGATCCCGGTCGCGAGAAGCGTCCACAAATTTTCTTGAGAATTGTGACCCGAGTTTTGTTGGTGCTACGCCAAACCATTGCCTTGAGGATAGTAAGGTGTGCTCTTTTGATGATGTATCGGGGAGATAATCCGTCAGCTCCTTGATGGTATGATTGATAAAATGGACACCACGATCAGCGACCCAGCCCGCGGGGCAGCCAAATCGCGTGATAATTTGTTGATAGAGGACCTTGGCGTGCTTGCCGCTGATGTTGTGCGGAAGTCGCGCAAGCTTCCGCCCATTTAGTAAGCGTAGTCGGTGAGAACGAGAATGTAGCTGGCGCGGGTGCCTTGCCGGAGGATCGATGGGTCCCACAAAATCCATTCCCCATTTCTTTGAAGGAAGGGCGTGGCGACCGGCGTCAAGGGTAGAGCGTCACGGGCCGTGGGCCGTCCCACACGCTGGCAAGCATCACATGTGCGGGCGTGGGCGTGAGCGTCTTTGAAAAGCGTGGGCCAAAAATAACCAGCAAGAAGGATTTTGCGTGCCGTGGTGTCACCATGAAAATGACCACCACCAAGCCCTTCATGGGCTTCTCGAACAATTTCTGGGACCTCATGAGGGAGAACACAGCGCCGAAGGATGGTATCCTTACCCTTCTTGTAAAGATGGCCTGCAACCATGGTGTAGTCACGGACCTCGCGGAGAAATTGATGTCGACGGGATTGTCGCTTGGCTGGAGAGAGCGTGGCGTCCTCTGGTGGAAGAGCGCCTGTGAGGAGATACTGCTGAAAGTCATGAAACCAATGAGGTGTTGCCGTGACCAGAAAGAGTTGAGCGTCAGGAAAGGCGTCGGAGACTCCAGTAGAGGGATCATCTGTGTGGATGCGTGAAAGATAATCCGGGACAACATGAGATTTGCCGGCCTTGTGAACAATTTCAAAAGGTGCAAATTCTTGCGAAGCGGGGACCCAACGAGCAATGCGGCCCGTGGGCGTGGATTTGTTGATCAAATAAAGGAGTGCTTGGTGGTCAACAAAGAATTTGATCTGACTGCCTAAAAGATAGTGACGGAAGCGTTGGACACAGAAAATTAAACCCAAGGCTTCACGCTCTGTGGCAGAGTAGTTGCGCTTTCAATGAGAATTGAGTTTCCTATTTGGGCGATCATTTGGGTTTGTCGATTAAGCGCATCATATTCTTGAGAAAGTACAGCTCCAATAGCAAAGGCCGAGACATCGACATGAACATGAAAGGGCTTGTCCCATTGAGGAGGAACAAGAACCGGCCCTGAGTAAGCAAAAGCTTCAATCGTTGGAAAGCAAACATCCTTTGGGAATTCCAAGCCGGTGGATTCATCACCCGTGAGTTTATGAATAGGATCTGCAATGGCTGCGAGTCCAGGAATGAAAGTGGAGTAATAATTGACCTTACCCAGGAAAGAGCGTGTCTCCTTGATATTGGCTGGTGCTTGAGCTTTGAGCACACAACTGATTTTGGCGGGATCGTGGTGATACACTTTTCTCGACAACGTGTCCTAACAGAACACACGAGGTGACACAAAGGTGCATTTCTCGGATTGAGACTAATGCCGGACTCATCACATTTCGAAAGGCGAGTTCCAATTTATCCAAATGGTCGACCATGGAATCAGAGGAGAAAAGTCATCTTGGAAAATTTGTAAGAAGGGATTTTCCTTCATAAAATCATGAAAAACCGAGAGCATGATGCGTTGAAACGTGGATGGAGAGTTTGATAAGCCAAAAGGAACCACCTTGTAGGCAAAAAGTGCCGGGGTGGTGAAAGTAGTCTTGAGTTGATCAGATTCTTTGATTGAGATCCGATTGTAGCGGAAAAACCATCCATGAAGGAGTACATCTCATGTCCAGTGACCTCTTCGAACACGGTGCGGTGAAGGAAGTGGAAAATGATCACGCTCCCGTGGGCGATTGAGTTTTCGGTAGTCCACGCAAACACGGATCTTACCATTGTGTTTTGAGTGCAATGGACGATGGGGCTCACCCATTCGAGAATGTTTGACCTCATAGATCAAACCTGCGGCAAGGAGTTTGTTAATTTCGCCTTGAGGCGATCACGGTAATTGGGGTTGAGAGCCGTCTTTGTCGTTGCTATAATTTGGTGCGTGCATCCGATTTGGTAGGAATGGTGAGTTCCCCAAGGCTTTGTTGATTCCCTTAAGATCTCTGTAGCTCCGGGCAAAATGTGTTTGAACTTTTGAAAAGCGTGGACTGCCCACAGCACGATAGGAGGTTGGAAGATTGGCGGCAAAGGCGACGGTGATTGTTGCCTACGTCCCACGATCTCAACCGTGAGTCACGAATATGTGGTATCACTTACGTGTCACGGACAATGTGTGCAGGAGGTTGAAGCATAACGGGATCGTGGCACTCTGCGTGGTGAAAAAGAGAGGTTCTTTGAGTTTCATCAGCTGCAGGTTGCTTCATGGCGTGGACATCTACAGAGCCGCGGGGAGATCCCACATCCGAAAAGTGATCAACGCGTTGGATTGATTGCAAGGAGCGGGTAAGGGTCAAGCAAAGCGACCCGGCCTGGTCACGATCAAGAGTCATTTCTCCCCAAGGATCAGCATATTCCTGGGTAGGATGACGGAGGCCTTGAGTGGAGCCCGAAGCGTGATAGATATTTTGGGCGTCCCCTCGGAATGCGGTGTGAGAGAGAGGGTTCAGCATTGTCGGCGGAAATGATTTTGCCCTGTTTCCAAGTCCATGGTGGCATTGAGGTGACCATCTGTGATAACTAAGCGATCCCGTGGCCCAAGAATGGATACTCTTGGCTTTGGCGGAGAAAAGGTCTGTCGACCAACATTTCATAATCACCGGATCTTCGCCGCCTTCCAAACACCAAATTCCAACGGGGAATCGAGATCACCAATGTTGATGAAGAAGAGGCGTGGCGCCTTGAGGTCTCGTGATATGGCCATTGGCCAATTTGATGTCATATGGGGCACGATAGAGTTGTTTGATGCCCATTTGTTTTGCGGAGTTTATCCGTGATGAGATTGACCGCGCTACCTCCATCAATTTGAACATGATTGACTTGTTGATTGCCCACCGTGGCATGTACCAGGTGGGAGTAGAGGTAGCAAATGACCCCAACCAAAAGTCGGGGGAGTGGTAAGCGGTCCTTGAGAGCGGAATGAGTTTCAAAATTGTGGCCAAACTTAAAGGTATTTTGATTTTTGCTAGCTCCTCTTGGAGTTCGGAGGCACATGAGAAAAAAGGATCTGCTGGATCCCACAGGTGCCGGAGGCGTGGTAATGAAGCGGCAACTTCTTTGAGTAGGTCAACCTCGGCAGACTATATTTGGATAGGTCCGAGGCGTGGAGGTTGAGGCGTGGAAGGTGCTTCTCGCCTTTGTTGAGCTCAGTAGTGGCATGAACATTAGCCAAGCGTCGCGGCCTTCAAAGCTTGCATGAGGTTCAAAATGCTTTGGCGAACTTTAGGCATAACATGCGGCATGAGTTTCTCCAAGTCAGGGCCAAAGTGAACCTTTTTTTCTTCTCCATGAGGAATGGTGTCGACTGCAAAGGCAGGTTGCGTGCCATTAGAAATAATGGTTAAGGGACGTGACGCCCTGGTCTGGCGTGAAACCAAACCAACCCAATTTGATGGCTGAACTGGGGGGTAGAGCAGAGCTTCCATGCCTACAACACTCTTAACAACCTTATCTAATAACATGCAACCACATTCCTCTTCATTTAATTGCTCCTAGATGCTGCAAGAGCAAAGATCAAAATTATGTAGAGCAATAGTAGCATACAAAAGACTTCGAGAAGGAAACAATACCTGGCCGGGCAACATTCATTGTTGTTGCTACAATGCTTTTTATGCTCAAGTTCTTGTGTAGCAAACAGCTTGGCCAAGGACATTTGGGCAACGAAATTGCTCAAGTTTTTCCTCCATCTAAGATTGCAATAAGGATCTAATACTCCATCATACAAACAAAAGAATTGCTCAAACAAGAGATTTTGCCTCAGAGAATTTCATTAAGAAAGCAATCTAAATTACATACAATGTAGAAAAGTACTATTGCAAAAACTGCTTATCAACAATAAACCAAATTCAGATGCATTATAGTAGCGTCTAAGTATTTTAAAAGGTAGAATAGGTTGAACAAAACTGCTACAAACCTGTAAATATGAGCATGCGATCTTGGGAAAAGGGCAGAAATCAAAGTTGCATGCCTTTTCTTAACTCAGGTTGTGCTAATGTTTGATTCTACCAGGACTTCTTTGCAAAACCGGCTCCAGAAAGTAATCAAGTTAGCCAAACAATCCTTCCATCTATCAATCTCCTCTGTGCAAAAGTGGGTCGTCTCTGCTGAGGAAAGGAACATGCGGCTTAAATCGATCTGGTAACTCCATGTTCACGGCCATGCAAACGAAATAAACTACAAAAAAATCCAACGACCTAATACTTGAGAAACATATGCAATTCAAATTATAGAATAAAAATGAACCAGCCCAGATTCAGGATTAACAGATTTTGTCTTAACCCTAGCCATATGCAAAACCCATGTAGAGCCTGAAACAGAGACATTAAAAAGCTCCTAGCTACTCCACATGTTCTCCATGCCCTTCATCGTCGCACATGTATGCCGGATTAGAAGGGCCGAAATCAGAAAGGGGAAAAATTGAAACCCCAAATCAAAGTTGAGGAAATTTTCCCGATTTTTGGCAAATCGGAATTGTTTTCCGGCCGCCAAAACCCTCAAAATCTTAAGAAATCAAGTTAAAGAAAAAATCTAAAAAGTTTTTGGGGTGCCGAAAAAATCAAATTTAAACAATAGATTTCACCATCGAAAAGAAGAATCTTGAGATTCTATGAAAATGATGATGGGGAATACGAAGACTCCAACAAGAGAAACGTACGTGAAAATTTTGATGGTAGAGAGATAGCATCTAGTCCTGTCTCACTCAATGGCTAAGAAGATCAGCTTCTCAAGCTTAGATATATTACCTAATCATATAGATGATAAATTTAAATAATGCCTAGATTTTAAAGATGCTACGTAGTATATATTGTGTCTCCATATTAAATAAAACATCATTTGTGGATCAAGCACACTCTCCACAATGCAATCCATGCCATTTGGACAACTTATATTGTCATGGCACCCTTTCCTTTTGTTACAATATAATACTTGGGTCGCGATTTTTGGCTGTATCAATAAGGGCGTGCCACTACATCGCAGATGAATCCATTGCAGAATGGTATTTGAGTCTACCAGACCACATTTCTAAAACAACATTATAGAGAAATAAAAAAACATAAGATTCAATAGAAAAAATAAAAATATATTAGCTCGCTGGTTGTATTGGTTAACGTATTCTTGATATGATATTGAATTAATTTGGTAAAGGTTCGAGTCTTTATATTTTATATTCCAACCTTAGACGAACCTGTATTTTGTATTTCAAAATCATAGGCACCCCCAATCATAAATGTCACAATCGAAACGAAAGGTGCCCAGAGGCTCTGACATACAGTTTGGGGCATAGGATGGGCGGATCTGATGACCAAGGTAGTCCAAAATAAAGTAAAAATACTCGATATACATGTGCATATATTTGTTTTACAAGTGGTACTCATAATTGGTCTTTATTATATACACCATCCATGTTCATGCACATTTTTGAAACAGTGAGTTTTTTTTTTTAAGGCACTTATAAGATGTATGCCAAAGATGCCCCATATCGTCCCCACATATCTCAAGAATCTCAAAACAAAGAAAAGGAAATGTAAAATAACCTCAAACCCATTAAATATTTGTTTCTGGATTAGAAATGCTATATAGTACAAATTCTTGCACTGGGACTCGCATGAAACCAACAACATCCCATAGATAGGCTTTTCATTCATCTCATCAGTTTTTTCTACAATGGTATAGGGTGGGTAGCTACACATCGCAGGCTACCCAAAAAATGAAAAACATAGGGAATATCCGGTTATAATACACGGACCCCAAATAAAATTATTGTACTCTGAGGATGTTGGCTAGTGTACTGCTTAGAGAGCTTATCGCGAGGGATTAAAAACCAGCCCTTTCGGGTTTTCGAGGAAAAACCCTAGCGATAAAATCTCTAAACGGGGCTTGGACAACGCAGGTCGCTAAACGTTCCCACAAAAACCCACGCTCCAGAGAGAATACGAAGTCGGCGCATCACCCCGGACCTACACATCACCAGCGGAAAAACCAATAGAGAAAAACCCAAAAGCGAGGGTCGGGTCACGCGTGCCCGCGACAAAAAACATTTACACCTCAAAAAAAGCGAGGCTGGTCAGCGTGCCCGGCGACAATTAAACAATTATGAACATACAAATAACAATTTTAAGGGGGAAGGGTGGGAGCCATGGATACTGGCGAGAGATGAGAAAGCACCGATGAAACGTCGATGAAGAACTCGCAAGTAGCGATCCCCAACCCGATGAGCGACCTAAAATGCATGCGATGCATGCATGCGCGCGTGCCATGCATGCATGCTTGCGTCTCGTCAAGAATTGGTCCTTCTACGCGAATCGATGACATTCTTGCGGGACTCGCATGAAACCAACAACATCCCGATACCAGAGAACTTCAAATACTAGATCAGGAGAAAGGTTGAAGATTGTCCTATCTTTGGACAAAGGGCAAAGATAGAAGAGGTTAGAAAGGATAGGAATGGCCAAGAAAGAGTCGCTCATGCAAGAAGAAGCCCCTCCTCCGCATGAGATAAAAGAATAGAAGCCATGGATACTGCTGAGAGATGAGAAAGCGCCGATGAAACGTCGATGAAGAACTCTGCAATAAGTAGCGATCCCCAACCTGATGAACGGCCTAAAAATGCATGCGATGCATGCATGCGACGCATGCCATGCATGCATGCTCGTCTCGTGCAAGAATCCCGATTCGCTACGCGAATCGATGACATTAAACCATGAAGATGACTATGTCAAACTCAACGATTGTTAACTTTCTAATCTCTTCATCGAGACCGCACTATGCAGTATTTGTAAGCCTATAAATTTTCAATATGGATACCTTTCTAGAATTTTTGAACCATATACTAAGGGGTTGTTGGCCACTTGAGGAATGTAGATGGCATATTTGTGTTGTATATAGGTGAACCCCCTAGGGGTACAAATGTACAATCAACTATAGCTTATTACCCCTAAGTTCTTTGCCTCGAAAACCCTTCAAGGTGGGTTTTTTTTTTTTTTTAACACTCCTGGACAATAATATGCCAGCTTTTCTTTGTTTATTTGTTTTAGGTCCTATAGGCCATGAGGTCTCCGTGGACGATAAAAACAATTCACTTCTATTTGATTCAATTTCTTCCAATATGCTTTAAGATGTTGCGGACCAATGGCCAGTGCATATTCCAGATCCGGAAGTCGAGTGTCTCTTATATTTACCACCTTCTGGGAATAGAGTGTATTGCCATTCCAAAGCGGCACTCTGTAGAGGCAAGAATCTTATTTCTTGGAGGAGGATTGAGCATGAAAATGTGGACTTGACTCTAAGAGCTCGAGTAAAAAATGCTTTTTAGACCTGTTCCAAATCTTCTCAAGTGGCAAGAGATATCATGCCTCATTACTTCCAGTCCATATAAAAGAACTAGTTCCACCAAAGCCGTGAACAAGATGGGACCAATCATAAAACTCCACTTTGGGGCAATTGTTCTGCATGGTATAGAGTGCCTTCCAACTTGCTGGCACTCGTTATTGGATATAAGTGTTCCAGTATGTCGTGGTATGTGGTGGTGGTATGTGGTGGCAGTATGTTTAGACCACCTCTATATTTTGACCATGATAAGTGAAGGGAGGCTGTCTATGCTATCGAGAAGATGATACGAGGAGTACCTTAATCTTCATCAAGTTGACATGCACTCCATATTGACGCTAAAGACACTACATGATATATAATGTGTTTCTATTGAATAAAACATCATTTGTGGGATCAAGCACTATGCCACCACCAATGCCAATCCATGAAATGTAGATAGCCCCTACAATATCTCCCTTTCTCTCACTCAATATAACTATTATAAAATGTATATTTTGCTTATGTGGCGATCAAAGAAGGGCAAAAATACCGAATATGCATATGCATATGTTTGCTTTACAATTGGTATTATCTTTATTATATGCGTTATCCGTGTTCATGCGGGCAACTACTCTTAAAGTGTGTGCATACTTTTCAAAACATTGAGGTTTTTTTAAGGCACCTATAAGATGTACGCCAAAGACGTCCCATATTGTCCACGCACAGCTTACGAATCCCAAAACAAACAAAAGAAAATGTGCAATAACCTCAAACCCATTGAACATTTGTTTCGTGATTAAAAATGCACAAACTAAACCATGAAGATAACTATGTCAAACTCAACCACTGTTGACTTTATAATCTCTTCATCAAGGTGTGTGTGAGAGGTTTCAGAGGCCTGAGAGACTTTGAAATCTCTTCATCAGGACGCTATGAAAGCTCTGAGGGACAATTGTTATGTTGTACAATGGCATCAAGTCATCTGTTGGCGAGTGGGTAAATGATGGCAGAAGGTATAGACATTAAAATGAGCACGACAAGGCAGAGTTCATGGCTCATAATTAACAAAACACAGGTGTACGAGTCATTCTTATCTAGAGACAAACAACAACTTTCCTTTTTGTTTGAATCATTCTTATCTACAAAAAACAAGCAACATCTTTCTTTCGTGCTTATCTACTAGGGGGACACATAATTCTTTAGCAAAAAAAATTTCAATGGTCCAGGGAACATTTGGGGCAATAATTTGAATTCGATTAAAACTAGTAAAAATAGAGAAGGTGCAAAGAAACTGGTCATTTTTTTTTTATTTTCCACCTACCAGCCTTAGGAGCCAACGTGGCACATTGGACGGTCTACACGCTGCCCCGTCATCTAGGAACGAATCTCAGCCCGCAACATGCCCTTTACTTCATCCTCTATAATTCTCATCTACTCTTGCATGCAACAAACATATAAGGGTTCGATTCCTGACTCTGGCGCAGCCATCGCCCGACCGGATTGCTAAGAGGTACCATTACCGATCGATCCAATTTTTCTTGCTGTTGGATGTCAGAAGCTGCCGCAATCCTCTCCCTCTGTTGCAGGAATCCATGCTTCTTTTTGTGTTTTGCTTTAAACCTGCAATGAAAGCCAGGATCGCTTGTTCTATATTAAAATGCGCAGCTCTTTTAGGTTGAAATTCAGTTTTCATGTTGTAAAGGTGCTCTGTCCACCTTGTTCATTGTCACACTCTTTGTGGGGTCTAAATATGTATGCAACACTTGGAAATATTGGAAGCATAGTCACACAGGGCGTTGTTACTGTTTCTGGTCCGTTTCATCCTTTTGGAGGTGCTGTGGACATAATTGTGGTGCAGCAGGAGGATGGGTCTTTTAAATGTACTCCTTGGTATGTGAAATTTGGTAAGTTTCAAGGTGTTTTGAATGCGTTGAAACGGCAAGAGAAGACAGTTGTTGTAAGTGTAAATGATGTAGATGCCAATTTACGTATGTATCTCGATCACAAGGGGGAGGCCTATTTTTTGAAAGAAGATGTAGAGGTGGGTGCTGGTGTTTCATCCCCTTCAAGCTTTCCCTCCTTGGCAGATGAAGAATTGGGACCACTAGCAATCGAGTATCCCAGAACAGATGTAGCCGAGGAAACGCCTACCCAGGCCTCATTATCAGTAACAGATCATGACTCAGAAATGGGGGTATCCAGTAAAAAGGATGCTCCTCCAGAGAATGGAGTTGGTAAAGAGATTGGTCCTATAGAAGATGGGATTGGAAGAAGCAGCAGTGACGATGAAGATGATGACAATTTTGGACTTCAAGAAGAGGGTAGATTTATGGGGGCATTGGAAGATAAGTTGCAAGTTGAAGCGACTGACACGAAGCATGCAATGGCTCAATTTCGGGAAGGAATAGATCAGGTGGAAGAGAGTGTCAAAAGCTTTTATTCTTCAAATGGGTTGGAGCTCGATAATAATACAACGGATGTTGTCAGAGGGCTGTTGTCTCAAGCTATGCGTTTGGAGTCTACACAAAGCCCTAGACCAACAGGAAGTTTGATTGCCAAAAATGCTTGGGAGTCTGTTTCACGAGTGGTTGCTTCTTCTACATCAGTGGCTTCTGATGGGAGTTTAGTAGTAGCCACAGATTCCACTTCCAACAACCCTGTGAATGAGGGAGTGTCAATTCATGTTAACACCAGTCCTATGTTAGAACCATCAGATCAAATTGACGCGTTCTACCCCATGTTATCAAGGGATGAAGGATATTCTGATGGTTTTGCTCTTAAACAGGTGGAGATTCGTAAGGATATGGTTGAGGTAGACCATAAGGAGGATTCTAGTGCATCTATGGTTAGTGAAAGTATAAATGCCACAAGCAAACACACTGAAGCTGAAACCAAGCGATGGGTCCCTATGCGTGAACAACAAAGTGACTATGCTTCTGAGGAGACCATAAGCACAGAGAATGGAAGCTATATTTATACCATGAACAGCATGCCCGAAGCTCGGATAGATATAGAAGCAGCTTGTGAAAGTAACTCAGATGATCAAAAAGGTCAGGATTCTACAGGCATATATGATGGCAATGTCAAGCTGATCGAGGACAGTGAAAGTTTTAGTAAAAAGCAGAAGCTGGATTTGGAGAAAGAGGCTGCATGGAAAACAGTGGTCAAAAAGGCAGCTATAGCACTGGAAAAGGTGCCGTTCAAAGATATGAGTTCAAACTCTGTCAACAACTCCACTGATTTTTCTTCGTCTGACCGCGTACAGAAAAGGTCTTGGATTTGGTGGAGATGGCAACCAAATGGATCCCCGCGCCCTAAACGGGTTTTAGATAGATCATCTACAAATAATCATGTTAATGATGGCAAAACCATCTCCCAGAATGGAGATAAAAGCCTAGATAGACAAATAAGCAGTAGAGGAAAAAGTAGTGATGGTCATGAGAATGTTGTGGAACTGTTGGATAAAAGGTGGAGCAGTGGGAAGAGAGCTACTAACTTCGAGAACTTAGCAGATACACAACCTGCTTCCTTGCTCGTTCAGCAGGAAAATAACAGTAGATTTAGCTATGATAAATCACCTGAAACCTTAACCACATGTGAAGTCGATAATATGAGAACTGGAAACGAAAATAAGTCAGATGAAATTTTTGACACTTTAAATATTGATGAAGATGTGTTCAAGAGCTGTGTTGCTCTTCCTGAGCTGCTGTTTGGTGAAGATGAAGAAGACCAGTTATTTGGAAGCAATGAGCAACAGCCGAAAACCATGGTTGAAAGTGCTCAAACGGAGAGCGGTTCTATAAAGGTTGATGTCTCAGAAGACAATCCTGACTTTTCGAAGTCTCGAGCTAGCCCTATTGATATACCAGATGGAAAGCACATTCAGGCTGTGAGCAAAGAATATATGTCACAGTCAATGCCCAATGCTACAAATAGAGAGGAACAATGTGAAAATTTTGGTTATGTGAGCAAATTGTTTAGTAATTCCACGGGATCACATTTTATAAGCACTCAATATGAAGAAAGGTTTGATGCAGGGCCCTCCAGCAGTAATGAGTTTGGACCGTCCTTAAATGGTGTCAACAGCTTAGTTAAGGACACCACAGAGGCAATTGTGGACTCTTTAAAAGCTGATCAATCCATTTCGAGCTCAATGAACACATTGGATGATGCTAAGAACAATTCAGAAACAGGATTGAGTTGTGAAGCTTCTAATTTATCTGAGCATACAAAACTTGACAATGTAGACATGCACAGCGCAACTAACTCAAGCTTTTCACCCGACAATGACATGCAAATATGTACTGGTAAATTCAAAATATTTGTCTCTGCTTGTATTTGCATATTCTCTGATGTTGTCTGTGCTTCCTTAGGACTCGAGCTTTCTTTATGTCGGCATCTCTTAAGGGAAGGCATGGGAGCTGAGGAGGCTGCTAAAGTCTTTGAATCCGCAAAGATGTCATTAGAACGGTTTAAGATGTTAGGAACATCTATAATTGCTAATGACAAGCTTGTGGCTAGAGTAGGGGGAAAGTATTATGCGTCCGATGCAGCTATGCATATCATACTTGGTATGCTTGCTTTTGGGCAAGTCATCGTTCCACAAAAGGGTGATGTGATCAGAGTTGAGCATGAAGCTTCTGTAGACATTATCGTAAAACCCACTGCAGGCATCCCAGGTGGTTGGAGGCTGTGGCCTTTCATTCTGCGGAGGCCAAAAGTCCCTCAACAGGCTGATCTTCCAACTGATGTTTCACAACAGGCTCTATTGATAGCAACAGAAGCAGCTTTAAAACAATATCGTCGTAATGGATATAGCAGGCGCATAAGAAAATACAGGACACGGACTAATATTCCAACTTCAGATCAGCTTGCCTCTCTGAATTTGAAGGAAGGAAATAACAAAATAACATTTACATTTGTGACTCGAGTGTTTGGGAAACAGCAGGTATGTACTTGTCTAGTCATTAGATATGTCAATAATCTGCTCAGACAACTGCTCTAACAAGAGCCCTCTAGGTTGATGCAAGGATATATTTATGGAAATGGAACACAAGGATTGTTATCTCTGATGTTGATGGCACCATCACAAGGTGAAGCATTCCTCTTGATAGGTTTTTATTTCGATCCATGTTGGATTTAAAGAGTCATAGTACTTTGTAGAAAGGCACATAATTTGTCATATATTAAGCTGGTAGTGTTACATGCTTAGCTATAACTCTAGCTTTGATCCCCTAGTATATTCTAGCTAACACTCAACGCACAATTAAAAGGTTTTGTAGATTATGATTCTTTTAATTGTCTGCACGGTGTTAGAGCTACTGCATTTATAAAGTATGCCTCATTTTATAGGCCATTTTGGTGTGAATGGATTCTACTTCTGATCTGTGTTATTTTGCTGATGCATTGATTTTATAATTGACAGGTCTGATGTGTTAGGTCAATTTATGCCACTGGTTGGTAAGGACTGGTCACAGACAGGAGTTACTCGTCTTTTCTCTGCCATTAAGGTTCCAATACATCTCCTACGTAAAAAATTGATTTTGTGTTTCAAAGTATTTATTTGATTGCACATGGTTCATGTTTGCAGGAAAATGGATATGAATTGATGTTTCTAAGTGCAAGAGCAATTGCTCAAGCATATTTAACTCGCCAATTTCTTCTAAATTTGAAGCAGGTGAGCTCCTTAGGCTTTTAATGCATGGGCACATAATTCCTCATAATGATGGAACCTCAGTCATAAGACAATGTATGGCTGCAATGTGATACTGTTTGGTCTGTTTAATTGTGCATTGTTCCTTATGCAAATTATTACGATGATATGGAAGCTTAACTTTTCAGACATTCTGTTATTGTGCAGGATGGGGAGGCCCTTCCTGATGGGCCTGTGGTAATATCCCCAGATGGTCTGTTTCCATCATTGTATAGGGAAGGTATGCTCAAGTATGTTCCATTAATTTTTCAGCATGATGGATTGTTCTATATTCGTCTTAATTCCTCTTTGTTTGGAGCAGTTATCCGCCGGGCTCCACATGAATTTAAAATTGCTTGCCTTCAGGTACATCATTATCTCAAATGTAGGTTTCAAATATTCTGAGCCTTTTATCCGCGTTGTATTTTATATATTGCATCATGGCGGAAAAGATATGGATGCCCAAAGCTAGAAGCAACCATCATAGCTTCATCTGCTGCCTTTTGGCCTTCTATGACAGAACACGTTGTTTTATAAAACACATTATGGTCCTATGGTTAGCATCGTTAATTGGCTCAATGAGGAACAATAAATTTCGTATCTGAAATGTGTGCACCTGCACAAAGGCGTGAAGTTTGTGCACATAGTAAGGAATCAAATGAGATTCACAACTACTATGACTGAAAATTTATGAACAATTTTTCTCCTTTGTGAAAGGAGTATGCTTTATATGCATTTTTGTTGCCTTATTTATGATAGATAGCACTCTAGATTATACGGGGAGAGATTTGGTTGCAATTACAGGCAAACATGATTATTATTTGGTGTATGACTTCTTGCATTTGTTTGAAATATGCAGGACATCAGGGCACTGTTTCCTGCAGATTGCAATCCATTTTATGCAGGCTTTGGGAACAGAGACACTGATGAGATTAGTTATCTAAAAGTAGGGATACCAAAGGGAAAAATATTTATCATCAACCCAAAGGTTCGTCATGTTTTAGTAGTTGTAGTTTGGATAGGCCGTTACTTACTGCGCTGCCTTTATGACAGGGGGAAATTATCGTGAATAGTTTGGATATGAAATCATACACATCTCTTCACAAGCTTGTTGATGAAATGTTTCCTCCATATATAAGTACCGAACAGGTGGATTTCTACACTATGGAAATATTGAAGATTATCAATATTCTGGATAGCTAATTATTGATCTTTAGAGGAAATCGCTATAGCATGAACTGCAGAAAATTCACATTTTTCTTCTCAAAGCGTTACCTAGAACATGAATATTTAGGACAGTTATACTCTTCCTCTATTGTTTCTATGTGTATATATCCATATACTGTAGTAGTGCTTGCTTTTACTTTTTTCAATAGATGAAGGGATGCAATCTACATAGGAAGTGAAGTATTTATTGGGCGACAATGAGATGCTGAACTTCAATTGCATTGCAGGAAGTATTTAACTCTTGGAATTTCTGGAGGGTGCCCATTCCAGATATTGAAGATGAATTGACAAAAAAGAGGTGAGCGAATTTTCTTAAGACATAATTCTACTGTCTAGCCACTTCAAGGGATTGCTTGACTTGCTTAATGAGTTGTTTTACTCTCTGATGCAACTGGCTAATCTAGGATCACTGCTTAGAAGGTTTTCATGTATGTGTTGATATTGTAATTTTATGGTCTGTTCTCAGTTCAAGCACAGGAAAGAAGGGTGCAGATTTAGCAAAGAAGGGTGCAGATTCAAAAAAATAGCTCTATATTGCAGTTACTGGATGTCATTTACTTTTCACGAACCCTTGGTTCCCGTGGTTTGCATGATCTTAAAGCCAACTTGCTGAAGCTCATGCGCTTTCAATCAGGAGGATGTAGAAAGACCAGTATGGTCCGGGAATGTAAATTCTTTTGAGGATACGTCTTTGTACAATAATTTGCCATATTTATGTTATGGAGCCTAATTGGGCTCATATGAAGGCAATCACCACTTACATTCTGATCAGCCATTGTGAAACTTGTATATTCTTTGTGGAATCTGTATATTCTTTGTGATGAAATAAGGGTGCAACTGTGGGACATAGAGCTTCCCTTGGAACATGTTTGCACCCAATAAATGCAATAAAAATATCCTTGTAAATGTCTCTGAGCATTTGGAACTTGGGATTCAGTGCAGTCTTCCAAAAAGGTTGGAAGTAGATTTGCTGCCTACAAAAGAAAGCCCCAACAATATTGAATTTTTTATTTTTACTGTGTTATAAATTGTAAGCAGTAAAACTTAACTGTAAGTAAATATCGTTCATGCAATGATTTCCTTTGTTTGGGTTCTTTTGAGCAGGTTGGAGTCAAAGTTTTTGGGTAATGTGGTTGATAGCGTGATCCATCTTATTGAAATCAAGTTATTTAATGTGTTAACATATTCCATGCAATTTGTTCAAGAATCCTTAAGTTCTTTTGAGGATGTTGAGTATGTTGTATATCTATGTGAAATGGTGACAAGTGATAGTATGATCCATCTTATGGTCCAAGGAAAGATGTGGCCACGTGTTCTCATATCTTTTGATCAATGTGTTCATGTATTCATTTATCTTTATGGCTAAATCTTGCTTTATGGCTAAATCATGGCCCGCCATTTGAGGCTAAATCCTAGCCATCATTATGATGGAAACCTTAAAATTGGAATACCAATAGTACAAAATATGCCTAAAATAGTAAGCGCATTCATTGAATACATAATGGTTATCCTTGAGCTACTATATCCACATCAAAAAATACAACTTCATAGAACTTGAATACATAATGGTCAATCCGAATCTAATTTTTACACCAAAAACAGATGGCCCTAACTCGGAATTAAAAAAGACTACCAACAAATGGCTCCTTAGAAATTGAATGCAAGCATTTCCATAAAGTTAAAATTTGAGATCATACCTGGTATCTTTGCGTGCGCTCTTCAAGGCATCCAACATTCAAGTTTCAACCTGCAAGTTCTAGCCCTTCCACTCATTCTATTCTACCACATGTAATCCTTCACGAAATGGAACATCAACTCAAACAAGAACTCACTATGACAGATAAAAACAATACAAGTGTTATGGTGCATCACTTTGTCACTACGTTGGAAAACAATAGTATTTCAAAAAAAAACTAGGCAACATCAAGTGTATAGTTATCCACATTATAGTCTACAAGAAATTTATCACGGCGGCCTTGGCCGCCGCGAACATTTCTCTCCACCGAATATTGTTAAGTTGAAACAATGCCAGTTCTAGACATGTGAAAGTTAAAGTAATTGCATTGCTCATGCCTATCTTTGGTGTCTGAGAAGCAACTTCTGAGGTCTTTGAATTGTATCACAGGTTGCTATTTTTGCTTGCTCTGGCTCTTCTAGCCGGAAGGTGTTTGATGCAGTAAATCGCCAGTGCGTCGCCAGCCAGCAAAGCGAACTCCAACGCATCGCCAAGCTGGCATTGCAGCCAGATCCGCCTGAAGGATCAACCTTGAAATGCTTCAATTTTAAGCTTAGATTTGCACGAAACAATTACTGCTGTCAATTATGAAAGACAATATCTTTTGCTTGAATTAAGTAGAACATCTGAGATCTTGCGAAATCACTTCCAAGAAGAGAAACCATGAAGGAAACAGGGCTTTCAGATCCTGGCAGTGGCATGGCGTGTAAATCTTTTGCAATAAATCAGTACATTGGCTTCATTTAATGCCTAAAGGTCGACTGTAATAAATGAGGTATCAATGTCACGAAATCCTCCCTAATAAATAAGCATGTATATGTGTCTCGTCCAAGTAATTTTGAAGGGAGAAAATGTGTGAGAACAAAAAAATGATTATATAGGTGTCATGATTGTCTGCCATAAATGCCTGCAATGAATGAGTCTACACATGTGTCATGTTGCGGTAATTTTCAAGGCGTGTAAATCTTCTGCAATAAATTAGTCCATGGGCTTCATTTAATGCCTAAAGGTTGACGTCACAAAATCTTATGTAATAAATGAGATGTCGACGTCACGTAATCCTCCCTAATAAATAAGCATTATGTCTCCTATAACTAGTATTCTTATGGTCTTTCAAAGCCCAGGCAGGGAATCCAGAGATGGGATTAGAGTTTGTTTATTTATAAGCATTTGTAATTACTCAGCCTGTGCTCTCATGAAAATTTAGTTGTGTTTCCAGTTAGACCCAGTGTTGATTTTAGTGGCTATTTATCGCAAAATTGCTATATTTTTAGATTTTGGAGAATTTTGCCACTATGTTTAGTAGGCTTCCTTCAGTAAGAATATGAGATTAATTCGCCAATTTTTTCTAGAAAAGCCTTCCCTCTTCTACCACATTCGCCAACTATATGAACTTAGTGAAGGAGCTTCTTTGCCTGTCTATCAATAATCTCAATTCTTAAATCTCTATCAGATCGCCTTTTTAAAAACCATTGAGTTACCAATTCCATATAGCTAGGGAGTATAGAGATGAAGATTTTGAATTCTGATTTGTGCCATATTTATGCCTTAAATGCACAATAAAGCCATACCATTTTATGTCTTTACTATGGAATATTGAGAAAATAGTACTCTGAAATACAATCACCAAAACAAAATGGGAGCTTACAACATTAAATGACACTTATGTATGCCATTATGTTGCACTCATGACATCAATGATGTGGTAGGATTTTAGACATCGCCACAAGTACTACACACATACTTTAGTGATTAATATTTATCGCCATATGCACTACGCAAATTCTTAAATGGGCAAAATTTATCGCCTTCCAAAAAAAATTTGAATCTAAAATTATCGCCAGAATAGTTATACCCAGATTAAGATATAGTGCCACTAAAATCATCACTGGTTAGACCCGTTTATTATTACCTGTAAAGAAGCGAGCACTCTGACATCTTCTGTGGAGGAGATAACTTATATCTTATAAGTGTCTACAACTATTTAGAAAAAGGCCATCTGACATCTTCTGTGGAGGAGATAACTTATCTCTTATAAGTGTCTACAACCAGAAAAAGGCTAGTGTACAAAAACTTCTTTTGATGGCGTTTGCATCTTTTCAGGTGGTCTTACATGCTGCAGTTCATTGAGAAAGTCCCTTTGCTTATCAGGTACATTCTTCACCCATTGCGATGTTTGGATTCCCTTTCATGTTCTTGCAATTAGAATATGCGTCTTTATCTTGAATTTACAGTAGGAATCAATCTACCATTAATATTCCATGTTTCTTCTTTGTGATGAATAATATGCTTAAAATACTCCATTCGTTTCTTACCATCCAATCACATTTGAGCTTCTGCAACCAACCAAAGTGGCAGAATGCCCAGCTCTAGCAGCCCTAGCAGAAGACCCATCATTGTGCAATCATTCTTCACAATGAGCTCTTCAACATCTTATAGCATTTGAAATCTAGGCCTAGAACTCCAAAGAACAACAGACCCTTTTAGTGTTTTTTCCTTTGACCTGCACTGTCGAGGGCCCAATGAGTGCCGCAAGTCTTGATGGTTTTGCACATAGGTGCCAACTAGCTTCTAGGCACCCATGTGAACATGGAATTTTTGTGCACAGAGAACCAAACTTTTAAGCATGATTTCATTAATTGGAAAGAATAACGCAAATTTGAGAATTTTAAGCACACCTAATTTGCTCAAGCACCAATACTTTCACCTAGTATTCGAGCCCAAGGTACATGAGGTCACTAACATACACATATCCATACAAATTATGTGTTATACTTATACGTGTACGTGATACTTGTACAAGCTCAATAATGGCGCTACAATCTACACCAATAATTCACATCAATAATTTTACTTCACTATAAAAACAGCTCCATTCGGTGGTAGAGGTCATTCATCTTCCATGGCTTCCTTGCCTCCTCGTCCGGAGCACATCCGATCCTTCAAGTGCTACTTGAGCTACAACGATCTGTGTGAATGCTACAGAAATGGTGTTAATCTTGATCCATGGCTCCAGTCCAAAGCAGATGGTCCTGCGAGTGGTTGCAGGAAGCGCACTCGTGTTGTGATCCACCTTTATTGGCTTCCTGATCAGGAGATCTTTGAGCTGAATGGCATCATCTTAACAGGTGTTGATGATGAGTGAATCAGTGATGACTACTGTACCTGTTAAGGATATAATAATGATATGAGCACCTATGAACTATGTAAGGATGTAATAGCACAATGAATATTATCTGATGTATCATACCTGAGTATAGTGTAACGGTGTGCTCTTCGACCTCCACTTTTTCTGCAAGCAGTCCCTAATTTCAATTACACATAAGCAAAAATACTCTTATCTCACATAGATAATACAAGATATCCACACAAAATATCCATTATACTTGTTCGTGTACAAAATATGCATTATACTTGTACGTGTACACAATATGCATTATACTTGTAGGTGTACATGACTCTTATACACACTCAATATGCGGTTCCTTTCCTAGCCACAGGCTCCCACCAAGACACAAAAACCTCATTATAATGAGGGGCAGTGGGGTCTTGTATAGGATCCTCCTCTGCATAGGCTACCCATGTAGGACATGCATCTGCCGGTCTTACAAGTAGAAACATACCTTTCTGTACATCTTGGTATGGGTCAAATATCTCCACTGCATTCTTGGGTTTATCCTTAGCAGGTCCGACATAGGCAGCCGGACCGTCATATCGATCGACCAGAATAGATTCAGGCTCTTGAAGCACAACTTGCCTTGTTTGAGGCCAGAAGTTCTGAATTTCTGCATTGCCCGGGGGTACTTCACCTAGCACACGCATCACTTCGCACCAGTAATCCATGACCTCGTTCATGTAGGTATTGGACCACGAGTTCACACCAGCCCTGGAGATATTAACCCAATGCATCATGTACTTCGCAATGGACGACCTCAATGCTCCTATGTCCTTGAGGCATGCATATGGCTTGACAGTCTTGGGCGAGCCAATCGGTATCTTTGGCAAACCAGTGTCATCTGCTTTCCACATCCGAATACCCTTTTCTGGCAACCATTCTCTATGATCAGGTCTCATCTTGTAATACATTACTGGCCACCCATCATTCATGCGAGAACTTAAAGCAAGTAAGGGCTCCAAGTGACCAACCAAGCGGTCCTTCTTATGGGGAATGTATCCTTTACGAAACCCTTCCAATCGGGAACCTCGGTAACAAGGTATGGTGTCAGTGCCTTTGTGCTACATTCTCGGAAGAGTTGCATTAGTTCTGGAATAGTTAGAGCATCCGACCTGCGCATTAACGTTGAATAGTTACCGAAGAGCGCAATGTGGCCTACCATCATGAAGCCAACCACACAAGATAGGATAGATAAGAGAAGAGATATCTGTTCTTGTTTACGCCCTTACGATTGTCTAGCTGCAAGTAGAGCCGCCTAGGTAACCTCTTAAGGTCTTATTTGGTTGCTTAGGAGGTGCTACAAAGTCTACCCCGGTGCAATTTTTTTTTTTCCTCAACCCCGCACTGTTGAGGAGTGCGGTTCCCCACATGCCCTCAGGCCGAGCTTCTTCTCTCAAATGGCCCCAATTATCTTCGAAAGTGTCCTCCAGTGTTTTGATAGCATGATTCAAGGAACGAACATGAAAATTTGAATCATCCTTCCAAAGGTCGAGTGAGAAATGTCCTAAGGCACTGTGCCATGGCCATGCATCGAGTGCACCGATCCACGCTTAACTTTCAAGAGTTCACCTCTCCATCTTGATTTGGCTAATTTCTCCGGTCTTGGAATCATAGTCTTGTTTTGGTCCATCTTATCATGTATGATAGTGAGGCTGGTCCGTGATCGATGGGACAAAGCTCTCCATGACCGGTACAAGCTCCTACAAGAGATGCGGGAACGTCATGTGTTCCTTCCTTTCCATCTGCAATTCTCTTCTCTCCCGTGGATCTCTGGTCTTAGCCATTTTCTCTTTTATTACAATACAGGTATTGCACTTGGAGAAAACTGTCCTCTTTGCTATTGCAATCTCTGCATGATTTTGCTTCTACCCACGTGAGAATGAAGAATGAGAGACGTGCTTGCCCGTCATCTCCATCACATTGGCATCCACCTCTTGAAGAATGTCTTTTTTAGTTAGGACAAAGGGGAGCCTCTTCACATTCTCTCTCACCCCTTCAGTAGTGATTTTCGATCTGTGGGGCATCGTCTCTGCATTCTCATCTATATACATAGAGAGTATGGCCTTTCCGGCGAGAGTGTGAGGCCTAGGCTTTTTCGAGCCCATGTTACCATGCTCAGCAACTCTGTGACCAGCAAGGAAAAGTCTTCGCCACTTATAGAATGTGGACATTGGAATACCATAGGCTCTATGCCATGCTTTCAAGCATACCTGCTTATTATTTAGCATCAGCTTCTGGACCAGGCCGTTCTCTGAACAGACGTCTAACATGTTGAAAACAAATGTGGTCCTGACTGAAGCTCGCAAGTTCCAATAGAACCTATGCATACACGCAATCTCGGCTGTTGAGAAGTTTGCGCAGCATCTTCGCATGCAGCAAAGCGAAGATTTAAAGTCTAAAATGGAAGCTGCCGTGATTTTTCTCTCAGCTTTAGTGCCCACAGTAGGTGAACGTGGACATCCTCTTTGGTGCCTTTTCAGGCTCAATTTGCATGGCATAGGGTTCTGCTTCAATGACTGTCTGTTTCGCAATCTTTATGAGTATTGACACAACAACATTGTCTACTAACACCAAAGCAATCGGCCACCTCACCAGGTCGTGCAACTGTGGCATTTCAGCACATGCTTGGCATCGCATGGTCGGCCTATCTGGCATAGGGAATGTCTTCATTATGGTTGCTGCCAAGTAGTCTTCTCCCAATCTCATGTCACCGACTGCCTGATTAGGGTCGATGAAGATGATCATGCCAAGGGCATACGACGTGTTGCAGCAGTCATGCAGGAGTGTGCAACTTTTCTATACTAGCTCGTCCCTTGAAATGCCTCGAAAGTTATTCACGGAAGAACCATCATTCATTTAATTTCGGATTATGTCATAATTTTTGGAATTTTGAATACGGGAGACTTGCGTCGGTTTTACAGAAACTTTCTTGTTTTTAGAAAACGCGTTTCCCGCCCGCACTCAAAAAAATTCCCCCCCAAAAATTTTCTCTTTTGCGTTTCTCAAAACTCGTCTCCCGCCCCGTCACAAAAATTCCCCCCAATTTTATATCTCTCTTTGCATTTCATTTCATTTTCATGATAGGCGTTGCCCTAACCTAAATAGCGGAGCGGCCCCAAAAGCGGCAAAGCTCGCCCGCCCGGCTCGCCGGATTCATGGCTCTCGCCCGATTTGGCATGGCTGCGCTTCCGCCCGCTCGGCTCGCTCGGATTTCCCTGTTTGAACACATTGCATGGCCCTGCAAACGAAAAAGTATCGATTTTCTCCTCTTCCTGGCCATTTTTGGGAATCGATCTTCGATTTTATCAAATGGGTCTGCCGATTTGGGCATATGAAGCGGCAGGAGCTGGCTGTTGTAAAATAACTCATCTGTAGTTGCTTCGTAGCCTGATTCCAGCGCCCAAAAGGCTTTGCTAAACTCAAAATCTGCAGAGCTCGAAGAAGAAGACGATCTTTGGGAATCGATCTTCGGTTTTATCAAATGTGTCTGCTGATTTGGGCATATGAAGCGGCAGGAGCTGGCCGTTGTAAAATAACTCATCCGTATATGCTTTGTAGCCTGATTCCGGCGCCCAAAAGGCTTTGCTAAACTCAAAATCTGCAGAGTTCGAAGAAGAAGACGATGTTGGGCTGACATAACTAGGTACAGGTATCGAGCTGAGATAACTAGGTACAGGTACTAGGTTCTGGCTGACATAACTAGGTACAGGTATCGAGCTGAGAGGTAGCTGAGAGGAGATGCATTTGCTCTGTGCCTCCCTTAGCTTCCATTCCTTGATTCCTTCCCTGATGCAGTGCAAGTTTTGCTGGCAGTGATTCAAAGTGCCGAATTAGTTTCAAAGCATTCAACTGCAGTGAATAGCACTGTAAATTGTGGTTCAAAACAAGGGGTTAAAGCGAGCATCCAATAGCTTCCATACTACTTCCAGGCCCTCAGATTGGAAGTTCCATGTTACCCAGGCTTTGGAGAAGCATTTTTACGGTTTCAAGCTTAAAGCTTTTAAGAAAGACTTGGATCAGATAGCTTCTTCATCTATAAGTGCCATTCTATAGTTAATGATGGCAGGACTGATTCTGTGTTGTAAGTATATATGATCCCATGCAGACTGTAAGCGCAAACTTAGTATTGAAGCGTGTTTAGCATTGAAGCTTCTTCAGTTTTATAAACAGAGCATGAGTTTACTTCTACTTACAAGATGAATACAAGATGAATGAAAGGCAAAAAGCCCTAAGATGTTCTGTAGGATTATCAGCACTCTGCTGGAAAGGCTGAAGAAATAAGGATTTGGAAGCCCTGTAGTTTGCGCACAGCTTGAAAAATCGCGCCAGGCGCGATTTAACACTGACGTCACTTATTAAAATTTTCTATTTTAAAGCATTTTGTAGGATCGTCACTTACCAAAATGGTCGATTTAAAAGTATTTTGGAGGAAGGTCATGTGTCTATTTTAAAGCATTTTGTAGGACAACTCATTTATTATTGTATAGATATTCCAGTTTTATTGGCCTAAATACCGTAACTCTAGATTTAAGTTTGTTAAAAAGATGTGAATATTGGAGTAATATTATTTTTATGTATTGTAATATTTGCTTGATTTCGTAAAGTAAGTGATTATTTCAATGTGATATTGTGATGTTAATTTTGAGCAAATAAGTACCTTATTTAAAGTAAACATGAAAAAATAACCATATATGCAACATACACTACACTTTGTAAACGCCAAAAATAAAATTGAAAAAACACTAGATGCCTTAAAAATAACGCTTATCTGGCGCGATTTTGGAACAAACATAATCCCAATTTAATTGAATGATGGTTGAAGGGCTTTCCGGTTCTTGCAACCCCTGCCAATCAATTTTTTTAATCTGTGCTGGCGGTGTGGATATTTCAGGTTCTTGCGTAAGGGTAGCTATCCACTGCGCTGGCCACAAAATAAAACTCCCTAAAGAATCCGGAGTGTTGTAAATTCCGGTTCAGGAAATGGCAAACCAATGCTTCCGTCGAGAATAACTTCCATAGACACTACTACGCTATCTTTCGGCAAGAGCAAGTTGTAGTGCTTGTCGAAGGTATGTACGTTTGCCTCGCCCACTTTGACTCCATGGAATAGTATGGACTTCGAGCCAGCCATGTGTGCAAGCACAAAGGACGTTAGTGCTTAGAGAAAACACCACTGCGATGTCACAGAGCACTTTCTTATCGTCTAAAGCATAAGCCACAGACAAACCAACTTCGAGCAAGGATCAGTGGTTAGCAGGATCGCGGCCGCGATCTCCTAGAGCAAGCACGTACCTTAGTCTAGATTATACGTACCTTAATCTAGATTATGCTACGCAAGATCGCCTTCGCGATCCGGACGAGTAGTAGCTGTGCCGTAAGGATGACCTGCGGGAGAGAAAGATGAATCAATAAGGCAAGTTATGGGAGAGCATTGATGGGTAACTTTATGGGAGAGCATTATAGGGTACCTTAGTCTAGAATATGTTCGGCAAGATCGCCTTCGCGATCCTGATGACTACTAGCTGTGCCGGAAGGATGACCTGTATCAGAGGAAGATGAATGACATCAACGTCTAAAAACAGTAACATCTTACGAATTGTTGAGATAGGCAATCTATATTCCCAAATTAGAACGGGATTTGATTTACCAGATGCGGTAGATTTAATTGAAAACACATTTTAATGAATGAACTTGCCTGTCTTTGGCCTTCACTGAATTCTACAATGTAAAATATGCTCAGATGCCTTGAAATTCAGCCGAGCACCATTGTAATCCACCTCAGTGCCTTCAATTTCACTCCGGCGCCTCGAGAGAGTCCTTCCCAAGCTTTGCTACAATGAAATTCTTGGAGGGTCTTTCCGCTTCATGAATTGCGTTTGAATTTGAAAACGATGTCCTTCGGGCGGGACTTTTTTATGCCCTACTGTCCCTGTCCCTATCCAATTTAAACTGACATGTCGTGGGTGATTTGCTGTTTTTTCCACCTGCCCTGCAGTCACCCTCACACAAATTCTCACGTGTCACTGTCCCGTACGTTCTCAAAGTGGGCGTGGCTGTTTGGAGGAATGAGGGAATATGCCGCCCGTCATAATGACGCCGCATGTCATAAATGCCCCGGCCATAAGGGCGAACCCTATAAAAAGAGAGGCGTTTTTTTTCTGATCACCACGCGATTCCGCATACTTGCGCCCTCGCAAAATTTCGAGCGCCTTCGAGCTTTTCGCGCGCCATCATGTCTCGTGCCGCTGCCCTTAAAGAAGGTAATTTCCGCGCTTTTGTTTAGCATAGCTATCGTCATAGCTGCTATTATGTCTTTTTAGGATAGCTAGATGGTCGACAGGATCGCGACCGCGATAGTTGCGACCACGACCTTTCCTCTTTTTTGGAAGGTAGTGCTCACTACAATCGTGGCCGCGATAGTAGTGACCATTCTATATACAATGTAGTACACACTGTTCGTAAAGAACGCGGCCGCGTTTCTTGCCAGCATAATGGTGAGAGAACGCCCTTTTCCCCTTTCGCCCTTTACGTAGCTACTGATCAACTGGATCGCGGCCGCGATCTTTATGAACACCTTCTGCCAATACTAGTGTAACTAACCTGTGTTCAATTGCTATTGCAGCACTGCAACTTTTCCGCGGGCCCAATGTAGAACCGATCAGAATTGTAACACCCGATAAACGCCGGAAGTGGTGTCTGGAAATTTCGCAGGCCAAACCTCATGTGGCTGGAGACCGCCGAAAGGACTTGTGTTTGTTCTTCAGGAATGGCAAGGGTCCAGAAGATTACGAGCAGCTAGGTATAGTTATTGCTATGTGGGAAGGTACCAAAAATAATGTACAGGATGCAATAATTTGCAGCGTGGAAGACACTCATCAGCTGCAGTTTATTGAGTACGTTTTGCGATGACAGAATTATGATCCCTCCATTATGATTGCGAGTAAAGTCAACAAACCGGCAAGCGGCAAGGGGATGCCCACCAGTGCAAAGGGATTTGGGTGGATATTGCCGTCATATGATTCCTTGAGTTTGTCGGGTATAAAGTGCAACAGGGATATACTTGTTGGATTTAGTATGTGCAGAAAGGGTCTTTCAGGTGATAAGAAACCTCCTTCTGCTGCTTTGAAGGCTACTAAGGACAACAAACTGCCTTCAAGAATGGACACCAACTGGCTCAGAGCTGTTGCAAAGAAGAGATCCGTGGCCCCTCTGCAGGCTATTGGCGAACCATCCACTCCAAAGGATACTGTAGTGCCCATGGAGGCTATCCCCTCAGCAAACGTTGGTTGTTCTGCCGTAGTGGATCCTTCAGCTCCCGTCATGCTTTTGCTAGCTCCCGCCAGAGACTCTGAGGCAGTAGAAGAACAGCCAACAAAGAGGATCAGGCCATTCAAGATAAAGCTTCCAAAGCAGAGCACGGATGACAGTGCGCAACCTTCGACATCTTCTACTCCTTCCTCGTCCACCAAACCAACACCTACTAGCCACTTGTTGACCTGGAGAACTGATCCCCGAATGCCAGAAGATTTAAAGTTTAATCCAGACGAAGAAAAGAAACTCGCTCAGGAGACAGCATCTAAGCTCGAGGAGTTCAAAAGATATTATCCAATGGGTGTAAACTGGTTCCAGAGGGTCAGTATTTTCGATTGCGAGCCAGCTCCCGCAAATATGACACATAGAGTACAGTCAAATGACCATGTCCAGACCCTGATAAAGAGCTTCAAGAAATACCCAACGGAGGTTCTTACGCCTGCCGATGTCGTTTCATTCGATCCAGTAACAAGGTTAGTTACATCATATTCATTTCTCTCTTGGCATATTGGTTATATATGAATATGCTCAACTGGATCGCGGTCGCGATCTTCATGAACAACTTCTTGCACTAACTAGTGTAACTAACCTGTGATCAATTACTATTGTTGTCCATGCAGGAAATTAGTCACTTGGTCGCGCACAGTTTTTATGCACTTGCATGGGCAATGTCGAACAAAGGTTGGAATTTGCGAAAGCATATGCAAAAAGAAGAAGTCGTGTGTTAAATGGTAACTTCTCCAACAAGGAATACATTCAGATTTCTATACAGTGCAACAATGTAATCGCAGAAACAGTATACAAAGAACCCCTCATTGAAAAGCTCCAACAACTAAGAAACCAGCACAAGGCATTCGGATGTCCTCCACAAGGCCCAACAGGAACTGCAGTGACATCCGCCTGGAAGGTATGTTTTTCCGGTTTTTTGCTCAGTAAAATCGCCGTCGCGATCCTAACTAGCACTTCTGTGCAGGATTTTGTCGAGGTGGCTACCACAACTTTGAAGGTTAAGGAACATAAGGATGAGAAGCAGTTCCTATTTATGCAAGAATCTTCATGGTCTAAACTCGTAGAAGTTGTCAACAAATGGGCAAATCGAAAGCTAACTGATGATCAGGGGGAATTACCAGAGAAACCTTCAAAGGATTTTTTCAACAAGACATTCTTAAGAAACCTACGAGGAATGAACAATGCTGAGGTTAGCCAATTGATGGACGAAATCTTCTGGGGCAAAGTTTTCTTGAAAGTGCAAAGAAGGATATGCGGGGACGTTTTAATTGCAAAATCGAGGGCTCTAGACATCGAACACTTTCACTCATCGTCGTGAAGTGTTATCATATGCCAATTCTGTTTCAGAGAAGCTATACAATAGTTTTGAAGAGTTGGCTTCATGTTTTCCGGAGTCCCGAACAACGACTCTGGATATAGCGGAACCACAGTTTGAATATGTTAAAAGCGAACTATAATAAAGAGGCAGTTCAAGGTAATCTTCCAACAGTTTTTGGAAGCTATTATTGCTATAATGAGGCCAGAAGAGGCCAAGAAAATGAAAAGAGAAGCAAAAACACCGGCAAAGACGTCCACAAGAACTAGCATCCTTGTGTCTGCACCGGTGTCAGAAAATGCCACATTGATTTTTGTTGACATGCGTGGTTTTACGACGCTGTGGGATGTCAAAAAATACACAGAATTTTTTAGCAGAGTTGCAGGCATGACACAGGCAAAAGTGTACCACATAGTCATGTTCCTCGGATCGACGTTTGCCAAATTTGTTTTTGTCTGATCGGAACCGGATACAAGGTAGCTCCCATGTTTCCCTTGGGGCTTATGAAGAACAAGGATGGGAGAGCAAAAAAAATATAAAAGAATTCCAGTATTATGTCAGCCATGTGACAATAAACAGAAGTGACGTTCGCGTGCTGCCCGTTAAGCCCAACTTAGAGCTACGACTGACTCAAGTCACTAAAGCACCGAAAAGCACTCCTCTTCCAAAATATCCGATTACTGGTGACGAGGAGGTAGATATGAAAACAAAAAGAAAATATTTAGAGTTATTTACAGGTAAACCCAAGTTCTCATGGGCAGCTATGGAAGGCGACTTCGTCCTCTAGAGCCAAGCAAAAACCTCTTATGTCTATTACATAGTGAAGGAGCAGGTTCCATTGGTTGCGTTCTGGATTTCTTCTCAGGCGGAACTGCCTCAAGGGTATCTTTGATGCAAGGAAAACGGAGTATTGCTTTTGAGTATGACGACAAGGTTTGTCGTTTCCTTAGATCTTTCTTCGAGATTCTTGAGAAAATGGCAAGGCCTGACAAGGAAGAGCAAGGTGATGGGCTTGAGCAAGGTGAAGAGCAAGGTTCCGACATGCCGGATATTAATATAACATAGGGAACGGATCTCATCCAGATGGATCAGATACTAGACGACCTGGATCAGAAAAGTTTCGAAGAGAGGCTGCAGGATACCCAGGCACTGATAGAGAAGACTGAGAAGGCACAGGCAAAACTAGATCCAACTTTCAAAAAGCTTGAAGCACTGAACAAGAACATGGACTCCTTACTGCCAATAATAACCAAGCAACTGGACAAGCCGATTCCTAATTTTGAGTACGTGGGAACTTCTGAAGGCGCCTCCGGAAGTGAGAGAACCTCTGCCGACCCTTCACCAAAAAGACAGAAGTTGGTACCCTCTACTGAATATTCTTTGGCATTGCAGGACGAATTGTTGGATAGTGATAAAAGCTATGCTTCAGATATGTCAGAGCGTGTTAAAAACGCAGCACAGGCAATGGATGTTGACATCCCAGAAACAACTGGATATATAGAAATGGACTCGCATCGCATTAATTTGCTATTGGAAAGGAGCATATTGCAAGACTAGCTGCTCAATGTGGTGTTGATCCAGAGACTGTATTAGAAACTCAGTGATAAAGCCTTCGCATTTGTGCTGGGCATTTTGTACAAAGTTTTTGTTAAAACATTGTGTTTACATTTTCACCTCTTTTTGGGTTCACTATGAGTTATACGTTTTGGGTTCACTATGTGTTATACTTTTGTTCACTATGCTTTTGTGTTTTCTCAACATTGAATTGGATAAACAAAGTAGTCTGGAAGATCGCGGTGGCGATTCTGTACACCAGATATACATCCTCCAGATGGTACCTTGACCACGAAGCACACAATGTGCTATTTGTATTCTGCATTCACTTGTTTTCGCAAGAATCGCAATGGCGATCCTTACGACCACTCATGATGCTGCTCAAACCCCTCAGTTACTGTTATGACAGCTTTGGGCTACACGTCTGGTATCAAATTATGGCGAGTGTTATTTTTTCAAACTGAACTTACAATTATTAACGCTTTATTTTGGTTGAGAGGAATCATTTCTTACCATCCCCGGGGTGACCACGACCTATTTCGTTGTCAAACGAGAAAATGAAATTTCTCTAATTAATGAAACCATGCTTTTTTCCATGCTTTGTATCTATAAAAAAGTGTTTATTGAATAATGAGTCATGCATTAGATTCAAAATGATAATAGCTGTACTATGTCTGCCAAAGCTCAGTTTCTCAATGCTCCTTGATCCCCGTATGGGTTTGCTTCACACAACACAAAATGACCTAAGCAGAAGAATCCAATACCTTATAGAAGCATTCGTTCTAGTGAGAGGGATGCTGCAATTCTGAAGCATTCGTTATAGTGAGAGAGATGCCACAATCATTGTCAGGAAAATGTTAACGATTGTTGCTCGCTGCCATCTTAATAGTGTGGTATATCGTGATCTAAAGCCAGAGGTAATGTAAAGTCCTATTTTGATGTTGGTGGACTTTAGCTGCATCCTTGCCCTTTGCTGTGCTTTTGTAGAACTTCCTTTTCAAGTTACAGTATCCAGACTCACGACTTATAGCAACTGACTTTGCTCTATCCGATTTTATAAGGTCAGGTTAGTGCCCCTTCCTTTTCCTCTTCTTTGGTATAGACTGATGTAAAATGGGAAAACTCTTATATGGGTAGGTAGATCTACCCTATAAGCAGCATAGTGGCATAGGCAATTCTCAACTTCAGGGCAGATGTTGCCCCTGTATTGTCACTAAGTAAAGCATAGCGAGGAGGATATCAAAATAGGCAACAACATTTCTGGTACTTTCTGAGATTCAATTCAAATGTTTAGGATGAGATTTACCAGCGAACTGCAAGTTGCCATCACGTCTGGCAACAGATTATTTCGTAGATACAATTCTTGGTCTTGTTGTTACCTGAGACAGTATTTGAAAACGATTAACTTGTATTATGAGAAGCCTGTTTTGTATGCAAAGGAATGTGCAAACAACTGAATGTCTAAAGCTGGTACATCTTGTTCACTATGAATAGTGGAGAAAGGGCCCCCATATCTCGTCCAATTAGCCTTAGCTGCGTAATCTTGTTTGATTCCTTGAAAAGTATCTAACGATGGTTTCTCAACTATTTGCAGGCAAGCGGTTTTGTGATATTGTTGGCAGTGCATATTATGTTGCTCCAGAAATTTTGAAAAGGAGATCAGGGCCTGAATCTGATGTATGGAGTATTGATATCATAACATACATACTGCTATACGGGAAGCGTCCATTTTATGACAAGACACAATCTGGAATTTTTAAAGAGGTGGTACTTCTAATACTTTTAATTGACCTTAGTTGTTTTTGGTCATCCATATTCTTTTCTGTTCTTGGACTCAACAGACAAACTGATTTGTCCCCTGCAGCAAAAATAATTCAGAATGATACCTTTTCTGTTCTATCTGTTCCCCGTTGTGGTATTATAAATGTAGCTTTGGGGTCAATCTCATGTACGCATAAGATAGATCAGGGATTTGCGTGCAAACTTTGTTTATGATGGTCTATTGTTTTTGTTGATAATCTGGTGCTTCTAAGGCTCGTTATTAACATCTTTTATCCTTTATTTACAAGACAAGACTAGCTGCTAAGAAAGATGTTAAAAGTGTTAAAAACATCAGAGATAAAGAAGAGTTAAGAGCAACAGCACGAGAACGATCCAACTTCTGCATGGCATATGCTTATATATACGTGTTAAACTTACTCTTCTCAAAAGGAAGATTAACGAAACAGCATTGGCAGGAAAATGATCCATAAATTTGGCATGGCACGTTATTGTTCACAGAAATAACAAAGGAGTCTGTTAATATGAAATTTCATGTTTTGAACTAATTTGAGAAGTCACTTGTGTTTTTAAGTGCAATGTAAAACACGGTGAATTTACTTCTTTGATTTAATTTTATTTTTTTGTTTCTTATTTCCAAGTATTGACTTGCACAATGGAAAATTGTAGTGTCAAATCAGGTTGTCCAAATTCAGAATAATCACTTCCTTGATATGCAAGGTTCTATCATGTAGCCAACCACACGTTAAAATTTAATAAACGAGCTACATCTTAAATGGTGGGTTGGTATTCTACAAGTTGCTCGTACATATAATTCTAGACTTTGGTTAGCCCTTTTATTCCATTTGGATTGTATGTCCCTTTTCCTTTTTATTGGTAGTTTTATTATTTATTAAATTTAAGCGTAACATGATGCCTTAAATGAAATTTTTCGTTTCCCCTAGATACCTTATGCTTGCTTGGACAAAGTTTCCCCCAGCATTAAACCCATGGAACATTCCCCTTGCCCCAGCTGACGGGAAGATACACAAAAACGCAAGCTAGATAATTATGCAATAGGGCATTTCTCTCCTCTCAGTAGCTTTCTACAAGCAGATGAAGCAAAGCCGGATTTTATATTAGAGGGAAAGTTGGTTCTGTTTACATTTCCAAAACTTGCAGCTTTATGGGCATTGTAACTGCAGAAAGCTCACTGCCTTAAGATAGACCAAAACTGTGGTTTATGCCGAAGTCACATGCAAGAGGCACTTGTCAATGTGTTGATTAACTATATCTCCACCCAGGTCCCCAAAGAAAGCCTTTGAACAGATTGGGCAATGTCCTGTCATCACTGCATCTTTAATATACACAAGTTCGAAGCTATTTAAGAATTACACAAAAGAGTTGAATGTCAATATTTTTTTCTTGGCTAATAACAATACCTGGCAATTGGCTTCCATAACTTCTCATGTTTACTATGCATGTGGATGGTGAAGCAATATCTCCCCACTGCAGACACCCACACATTTTAGTTAGCAATTTATAATTTTAGCATTGAAACATATTGGAGAGCCTCTGGCATGCCTTTTTGCTAGTTTCTTTTTTTTGGGGGGGGGGGCTAGGGGGGGAGAGAAAAGGAAGTTTTTGTATTTTATATAATAAAAAGTACGGAGTACAATGTTTCAAACTTCACTGGAGTAACCTCAACCTCTTCATCCTCTATGAACTGAAACTTATTCAGATGATTAGCAGCAAAATAAAAGAAGTATAAGATAGATACCAATGGTTAAAGTAACTTGATTCTCAAAATGTTGTGTCTGAGGTGCATAGTAGAGTGCTGCATTGTCGGGTCGCAGATAGCCTAAAGCTGGCTAGACTTAGTACAAGCCCAACTGCCAGGCTCCTCCACAAAAAGCCTAGTGCAGGATATAGAAGCTTCTGTATAGCCCCCTAGCTTGGCAATCTCCAATGAAAGGGTCACCCTGTAAGGGAGTCTTCCACTTCCATTATCCCATCATCCTTGATAAATAAGCACATCCATCTTGTTAATCATGACAACTACCACCAGTTCTACCTGTATACTACTTTTGAAGTAGAATAGAAGATCGGCTATACCACCAGCTGCCAATGCACAGTTTACTCTTACCAAGATATAAAGAAGTGAAATAAAGAAAACAAAATGGTGTAAGAAGAGCATCATGCCACTCTGCTCATAGAAGCTGCCACCACTTCCTGGATTTTGGTCTCTCAGCTTTACTCAAAATAAATCACCTGTGAATTGTATCAAATAAAATGCTGGATTTTTTTTTTTTTTTTTTGAAGAAACGGCAGTTTTTGTATTCATATGATATAACTTTACAGCAAAAAAAAAAAAAAATCCTGAAGATTCAGGGAAAAAGATAAGAAACTGTTCTCAGAATATACAGTAAATGAAAAAGTAGAGTACTCATCATGGAGTTGTTCAACATCTTCTTTGGGTCAACTTACTATAGGGAACAACCTTCTTCTGCTGAACCAAATACTATAGGACCTTCTCCATAAATTTCCACCACTAATCCACTTACTTGCTCAACTGCAACAGCTTCTGTTACCCTTACTGGCCAGATTTGGATTAAGCGCAAGTAATAATTCCCAAAGATCCTTTTGCGCACTAGTAGAATAAATTGGACCAAAAACCTGAATAGAAAAGAAGGACATGTAGCCAAGTAATTGCCCAAACCTTATGCCTGAAGAGAACGCATTCCCATTGTAGAGGTAGCAAAGCTTCTAGCTCCCCATGCTTCTAAATCCATTAAAATCCAACTAGACCTCCAAGCCCAGCCCTAGAAGATGATCCAAAAGATGGTGCATTGTTGGAGAAACCTCTAGGTCATCATGCTTCCATACTGGGGTGAAGATTCAAGAACTAGCAAGGTCTACATAACCCTTCATCGGAAAGTGAAATCCAAGGTCTCCCGAAACTTGAATTTCAAGATTTTTAATCCAATTTACCTGACCACATCTGCAGAGACACATGTAAATTCCCATATATACATAGAACATTAAAGAGAAAGTAATAATAAATGGAATAGGCTGCCACACTATTCCCTGAAGTCGCCACCTTCTTTTATGAATCTGATTCTCCGCCGCCTCCAAAATTCTAACCAATCAACAATCTAGTTAATAGTAGAAGGTTACCTTGTGGCTCAAACAGTTATCTTGAAGATAGTTAGGCTTAGAACAAGCCCAACCCACCGCATTACTCTCGTGAGCCCAGATTTTAAATTACCAACCGTAATAAGACACCAAAACATTCGCCATAATTTTCAAAAACTGACTAATCACACTGCCATGGCTACAGAAAGAAACAAACCCTGCTGCTTCCATCTACCTGCTCTATGTACTTCTGCTAGTAAGAAATGGGAAAAAAGAAAGAACTTTTCTGCCAGATTATATTCGAAAGATTTAAATTAGATCACCTGGGTGAAAGCCATGGATCCTTGCCTGTAAATCAAAGCAGAAGAAGTCCCTTCGCCTGGCCACAAATAAAAATCCTTGCCCTAAGCCAGTCCCTTCTCGATCCAGAAAATCTGCAGATACCGGATGCAGCCTTTCATGGATGCCGATGGGCAGCCTAAGGCGTAATAACATGAACGGCCAGCCCAGGGCAAAGCCCTAGGCGGCCAAACGGTGTCGTCCCGCCATTCCCTCCAACTTACTCCTTATTCAAATGCTGGATTGTCGGGGTAGGCAATCAAATTGAAGCTAGTAGACAAAAAATATGCCCAGTCGCCAGACTCCTCACTCAAAAAGCCCAGTGCAAGATGTGTAATCTTCCGGCCTACATCATATCCCTAGCTCGGCTATTCTTTTCAAATCAAATCCTGCAATTTATTTGCATAAAAACTGAAAAGCCTCACAAGTGCCTGAGTACCTAGTTTGTTCTTTAAAATACATTCTGTATTTTTGGTGGCAAGAAAGGATAAGAGTAAATCCAGAATACTTCGAGAACTGCAAGGAAAGAGTGGGAAAATATGCCTTTTCGGGCCGCTGATGGAGGATAAACAGGTTGATGGATGATGATGATGCAAAGGTTGAGCTCGTAATGGATAAGCAAGCTTTCTTAGATTCTTTCAAAAGGCAGCTGCAAGGGAAAAAAGAAATACGGCAAAGCTTCCTTCATACATATCGGCCTTCAAGCTTTTCGCCTTCCATCCTTTTCGATATTGACAATAGAGAGATTCTTCAACACCAACAAAATAGGCTGACATTGATGATAAAGTCCAAATAACATACAAAAAAGAAAAAACTCAGGTTCATGCATATGAATCATCTTGTGGCTTACCATTTTCAAACTCCAAACCTTGCCAATGTTACCTAAACCTGGTCTAGAAACCTTGGTGTCAATTTTCCTTATATTTCCATGAATCTCGAAGGGAGGCCTCAAGGTTTGTGGCATGAACAACAGAAGGCAAGAAGCTAGAAGGATCATCCCTGGCCCCCAAACCCCCGGCACAAATTAAGTCTTCATTCGTTATCGGAGCTTACATATTAAAATCAACTGTTGATTTTGGTTCTTCAGCTGGACGAGGAGAATGAAGAGGCGATCTTGCATGATATGCAGGAGTCTTTGCTTCTTTATATAGGCCTTCAACAGGTCTGCCACCATTTTCAAGATTCCTGCTTATTCTAAAAAGTATAATAAGAAATGAATGCTTGAACCTTGATTGGAAACAGGGGCTGAAGCTTGAAATGGGGCCGGTAGGAAGATTGGCTCAAGAAAAAGTAGGTTTTAGCCATGAGTAGATGCCGCAATATGAATAGTACAGTTAAAAAATAAGGGAAGAGGTTGAGGTAGAAGTGGCAGACATGTCAGCACAAATCAAGAGGAAGGTCAAGACGGGAGGTTAAATTTGGATCACATCGTGGAGCAATAAAAAAGGAGGCTTAAGTCCGAAGAAAAGTAAGAGGGCGATGCACAAGTAGTTTAGGTCAAATGTGAGGCCGAAGTCAAGATGAGGTTATAGCCAAGGGAAAGGAGAAAGTGAAGGTCAACAATGCTTGAGGTCTCGGTTGAGCACCAGAAGGTGAGCCATATTGTGACGAGCCTGCCGAGTTGACCCTCTAGGCAACTCGGGATCTTGTCAATACTGCGCTAATTCTAGGTTGGTGTGACAACAATTGAATATGGTGAAGAATTGAATCTTCCTCTTGCACAGTTGAAATAGCATACTCAAAACTCAATGAGCAAGTACTTATGGTCTCAATATAATCATACAATATTAACATCCAAAGAAATTCATATTCTCAATAGTTACAACATCCCTGTTAGCAACTCAACCCTAGAAGCTTCTCGCCATCCATGAGCCACAATCTTGCCGGGTGCCATCGCCTTGCTCATTCAATTGCACATACACTCACCGGGTTAGTCCTCGTGACTAAAGTGGGGATCCCCCCGGTCGCCACTCGCATGCATGGAAATACTCGAAATCTTGGATAAGCACAAACACGGACGGAAAATCCTACATGAGTACATGATTGCTAAGACAATGACAACATAATCCAAGTAAATACCAACCTCGAAAGCAACAAAAGCAAAGAACATAGCCGTAATAACAAAACATCGGAAATATAGCTCCCCGACAATGGGTAGCTCAGCCAGCCTACATGCAGGCCTTATTAGCGAGAAATGCCCAGCCACTCACATTCCGGTGCCCGTTGGCGGAGTTGGTGGGGTAAACCTCGTGATGCGCGATACCCTTCCGCCCAACGCCCGGCCGGAGGACCTCTTACCATGGAGTTCACAAGAGTTGATTGACGTAGCAATCCCGCCGGAGAACTAACGCCCGTGTCACAGAGCACAAGAATACCACTGAGAATCACGGATGAACATGAGCATGCGAGCAACCTAGGCCACCGAACCTAGAAGTCCGACCTGAGGTTTCAATAGACATCAAATACCAAGACAACAAAGGGACAATGCAAGACCAAGACATGTGAAGTTCATTAGAATGTTTACTATCATGTGCCTAGATTATACATTTGTCGATGTTGTCTATACAACCCGCCCAAGTTGAAGTAGCTAGGTTACTGATGAAGATAATGATCGCAATCCAACACGTCGAGGAAGCCATAAGCCTAACTATCCTTGATGTAGCTATAACAAGGAAAGATACTAACAATCCACACAATGCAAACCTTACCTCAAAATCCCTCAGGATAATCTATTAGCTATGATGCCTTTGACAAAGTATAGTGCAATAACTTGGAGTGTACACTTAGAATAACAGTGCTCCATGCCATAACCTCATCTAGACACCCACATATGCCTCATATTGCTCTCTCGGCCCAACTTCATTTGATCTCTAAGGTTCCACCATTTATTTATCTCCAATTAGTTAATCTTTCTATCGCTAAGGATTATTAGTGCATCTAAGGTGGAACTCATTCTGGATTACAAATCCACATCGACTCATGACCACAACTGCTTATATCAACTGTCAAATGATTCCGAACTATGGCTCCACCTCTGCGAGCCAAAATATCCATGTCTCATGTTCTTAGAATTATTTAAGTTTACGTTACCACTCAGATCTCCTAGATCTCCTGCAACTGCTCTACTGGCTAATCTATATTCATACCATAGCCCTTACACCTCCATTGTTCCCCTTTGGCTTCTATCTTTACCTATTATTATATCATTACCAATTACCAATTTGTTAACAACATGCATATATCACAAATGAGACAAGAAAGAAAAAACAACAAGTTAGAAGACCAGAATAGCCACAACACCTCTGTATTCCAGCCCGATCTTACTATATTGGAGTTGCGCATCCCGAATCCGGACTTTCCGTGCCCAAATCCACACTTCCCAAGCTGTTTTGGCATGTTTTCACGTGAATCCAAATCCAGATAGCTTCAAAAATCCTTCCATGATATCCTTGATTCAGCCAAAATGCCCTTTACCATTGAATCCGGTCCTTTTATATACAAATACATCATATCCCTCTCAGCTTCTCTTCAACTAGACTAGCTTAGGCTTGCAAATCTCGGCAAAAAGGCCTCTATACCCCTCTGAGGCAGCATCAATCTCTATCTTTTGAATAAGTCCAATGCAAATCGACCATTCCTAGCTATGCCCAAATGCTTAAAAAGAATCCACATGCATCAATTCAGCTTTTCTCAATTAGATCCAATGCCATCTGCTTCATGGAATAATTTAAGGGCTAAACTTAGCTATTTGGCGATTTTTTAGCACATTTTCGAAAAAAATTGGCTAAAGTAAATGAAAAAAAATTGAGAAAAAAATAATAATTTTAGCTTAACTTTTTCCGGGACTGCACCAATCCTGGAGCTTTTTAGCCAAACACTAGAAAGTAAAAGAGTGAAATTTTGTATTGTTTAGCTAAACCATAGAAACTTTTAGAATGAATTTCATGCTAGTTTAGCTAACATCATTCTAGTTTATAAGAAATATATGATTGGTAGTTTAGTTTCTAGCATTATAAATTAATTTGAGTCCTAGACTTTGCTAGTTAGCATTATTTTAGAGCTTTCACAAAGAAAATAATTAAACAATTGAAAACTAGTAATTTGGCTTAATATTTTCCCTCGGCCAGACCATATAAATTTTTGGGACGATGTTTGAGTTAGTTTAGCTAAACGCTAGAAAGTATGAGAGGAAAAATATGTAGAGTTTAGCTAAACTATAGAAAGTTTTGGGATTAATATCGGGCAAGTTTAGCCAAAGTCTTTCTGGCTAATAAGAAATATGCGATTAGTAATTTATTCCCTGATCTGCTTAAGCAAAGCCTAAACAATCTGTTTCTGAATTTCTATGTTCACATCAACACATAAGCATCCAAATATCTTATCAAAAGCATGAACAAATTTAGGCATAGAAGCAACTATGATTTCTTACCTCGGGAGTTTTTACACGCCATAGTTCCTTGGAAATACATAAGCCATAACCCTCTTAACAAATCATCATAAATCTAACTATGGCAGTCCATATCAAATCTCAAATTAACTCAGCAAAACCCCACCTTAGAATTTCTTCGCGGATAGACCTCTGGACCCCTTGCAATTGATTGCGCCTCCAAAGATCGTCTTCTAACTCCAAGAATCAAACTGCAGAAGAACATACATAGTGCAGTCAATTCTGGCCCAGCATCACAATTTCTGTCATAACTTTCTCATACGGATGAGTTTTAGCCTGATCAGACCCATTCCGGAAAGCTAACTTAAAGATCTGTCCAGCAAAAGAAAAATCACCTGAAAAGGATCTCGGGTCGCCGAGATATGATGCTTCAAAAATTGGGTTCTAAAACTGCCCAGAATTGCTCCCTGCCTTCATGCTCTGCAACAATACTTTCTTCAAAGAGACAAAACCCTGGTCTCATGCTGCATACATGCCATGAATATGTATATACATACATAAATATGTATATTAACCCATCAAGTGGCCAGGACTGTTACAGTCTCCCCTTCTAAAATTTCACCCATGTCCTCATGGGTCGATCATTGATTTGATGAAGCAATTCTCCAACAACTTATAGAATTAAAATGCAATGCCAACTTATTCATAATTCATACCTTAACATCATCAAGAGTTGCTCTCGTTGCTTATACGGAGACTTCTCCCTTGAATACTTCTATGGTAACCACGAAGCCTCTAAATATTCCTCCTCCTCCTGAGGATAGCATTTTTAGATCTCTCTGCAATCCACAGATCATAATGTCAACACCCAAGGATCCAACATTGCTCTGATACCAATTGTGACGAGCCTGCCGAGTTGACCCTCTAGGCAACTCGGGATCTTGTCAATACTGCGCTAATTCTAGGTTGGTGTGACAACAATTGAATATGGTGAAGAATTGAATCTTCCTCTTGCACAGTTGAAATAGCATACTCAAAACTCAATGAGCAAGTACTTATGGTCTCAACATAATCATACAATATTAACATCCAAAGAAATCCATATTCTCAATAGTTACAGCATCCTTGTTAGCAACTCAACCCTAGAAGCTTCTCGCTCATCCATGAGCCACAATCGTGCTGGTGCCATCGCCTTGCTCATTCACTGCATATACACTCACTGGGGTTAGTCCTCGTGACTAAGTGGGGATTCCTGGCTGCCACTGCATGCATGGAAATACTCTGGAAATCTTGGATAAGCACAAACACAGACGGAAAATCCTACATGAGTACAGTGCTAAGACAATGACAACATAATCCAAGTAAATACCAACCTCTGAGCAACAAAAGCAAAGAACATAGCCAGAATAACAAAACATCAGAAATATAGCTCCGGGACAATGGGTAGCTCAGCCAGCCTACATGCAGGCCCTGTTAGCAGAGAAATGCCCAGCCAGCTCACATTCGAGCCCGTTGCTATGAGTTGGTGGGGTAAACCTCATTATCGCAAGATACCCTTCCCACCCAACGCCCGGGCGCGGAGGACCTCTTACCATGGAGTTCACAAGAGTTGATTGATGTTAGTCCTGTGCCTCCTGGTACAGGACTATTCATGCATACGACGGACCAGGTCAAGCTCAAGGATCCACAGACAGGCACGGGTCAGCCGTCCAAAGCCCAAATAGAAGACAAAGTAGCAGACCACGCAGCCAAAGCCTCCAAGGCCCGTCATCAAGAGAGAGGCGCCGCGGACAAGTGACGGCCCGCCACCGCGCTTGTCAAGATCAGCGTGATTCTAGGCACTTCAAGAGGCACCGCCAACATTCCTCAGAATCAGGCCTCCTTCCGTGAGTCGGCACCGAGATCAGTCAGAGTGTCTATATTGGGCCAAAGGCCATTGTACTATATATATGAGTAGAGCTAGCACATGAGTTTTTAGATGAGTTTTGAGTCTTGTCTCTCTTAGTCTTCTCTCGGTTGCGAGAGCTCATGTATGTTCATCATTGATATCAAAGGAAGCTATCATTTTCCTCTCATTGTTCTCTTTTGTTTCGTTTTTTCTTCCTCTTGTTCCTTTCTTGCAAATCCAGCGTGACATAGTCCCCGGATTCTCTGTTAGATCCAAGGGTCCTCACAGAGGGCTATCTTGCAGAGTTCCCCAACCCGCACCCCAAACACCTGCCGCCGCCTGCCGGTCTGGTTCTGATTTTCCTTTCTTCCGCCGCCATGTCCGTCCAAAACTTCATGCCGAAGAACTTCTTTCCCAGACGGGCGTCTCGCTTTGAGCGCCATCATAGAGGGAATTCGTTCGCGACATGTATGGCTCTGCCATGACATTGAGGGAGGCCACATTCGGCCTAGGGCTCGGTCGGCGCCACCCACCCCTCGATGTCATGTCTCGTCAAATTCTCCGCCTCCAGCAGGCAAACATTGCTCCTCAAACCTCGATCTCCTCATCCCTATCGGGGAGCCCTATCCGGCTCAACCTGCTCAATCTTACTTTCATACCCCAGAACATGCCTTCATCCATCCGTCTTCTGGCCATACGCCTTTGCCTTCACCACCCTCATCTCCCCTACGGTGGACGGGGATATCCACATGTCTCTTTTTGCTCCTCCCCAGGAATTTTTTCCTTCCCTACATTTCCCCACCGCTCTTCCCTGTTTACAACCTTACCGACCTCAAAACCAATGATCAGACACCTCCAGTACCTCCACGTCAGAACCCCCTTCATCAGGGTCCACCTCAATTTCCTCAGTCTCATGTTCCTGTCCAGCCCAGCACTTTTACCTCTACCTTTCCGGACCCTTAAGCTGACTTATCCTACCTTTGGCAACACGAAAGGCAAACCATTAGACCAAAGTGCTCAGGCCCACATGGAAGAATTTGAGGCTCGCTGTCCTAAATGGTCATCGCGCAACCTCAACTGGGAATTCCACATCATCTTTTCCACCCATTTGCATGGCTCCCCTCATCAATGGCTCATGTCCAACAAAAGCCATTGGAAACAAGATTGGTCGGGGAAATGAGAACTGCTTTTCTTTCTCACTATGGCACCACTTCGGATGATGATCAACTTCATCTCAAGCAACTCAATGACCTTCAACAAGAGCCCACTGAGTCCGCGGGATTTTGCGGATCGACTTCACATTACGCTAAAGCAAACTCAAGGAGTACCCCACACGAGCCGGATCTTGGTTTGGTTTCTCCAAGGTCTTCCTCCGGCCTATCCGACTCATGGCCGAATACCAGCGCCCCAAGACTTTGGGCAAGGCTATCGATCTTGTCAATCACTTTCGGGCCAATGTTTCCCCGTATGCGTGGCTTCGAGGAGCTCCCTTTCATTCCACCAATCCATGGTTCCTCGATCTGGCTGTTCAACCTCAACATGCCAATCCGCGCTTGATCGGATCGGTGCCATATCTGCAAATATCAAGGCCACTTGGCAAATGAGTGCAACTCCACCAATGGCCCGTCTCATTGTAAAAGATGCAACATGTGCAATCATGCCACGGAAGAGTGCACTCGCACTCATCCTACACCTTTCCGCAACAAGATGGTTTATCAAGTGCAAACAACACCTCAGCACCAATCGCAATATCAGCAACCACCACTGCAGGCGCAACCCAATCACCTCTATCAGCAACAGGAGCAACAACGGGGACCCACCACACGTCCTCCATTTGATCCTTCGAAACCTCAGTGTTATCACTGTCAAGAATGGGGTCATACCACCACGGCGTGTCCTCAACTTCCACAAGTTCAGGTGCAGCTTCCTGGCACAAATCAGACCACATCGGTCCGCCTCACGGCTTACCAACTCTGGATTGCTAATGGCAAACAAGGCCCGCGTCCTGTTCTTCGGAAGCCACCTTGAGCACCTCACAGATAATTCTATGTGCAGAACATCATACAGAGGAAGCTCACTTACAGAGCAAGGTCTTCTTAACCTCTCCTTGGTTGCCCTCTGCTGCCTTGAGAAGGACACAGGGTCTGTCTTGCCTAAATAAATGGTGCTGAATTTTGCGGATGACCGTGCTTTAGATAATGGCCATATTGGCGGGGACAAAAATGTGCCGAACACCAAATTGGCAGATGAAGCTGCTGCAGAAAATAAAAATTTGACACATGGAAGTCTCATTACTCCCAGTCCAATCATTAAAAATGAAAGTCAGAAGAATGACATGAGCCAGTTAAGAATTGATGAGACCTTACCATTTGATGTTTCGGGGGCTAACTTAGGAATGGCTGTTCTCGATTTGAATAGAACAGATGGGACAGATCTGCCAGCCAATCAAACTGTTCTTCGTCGCCTTCTTCAGAGCACAGGGAATGATGACTCTGTCAATGAAAGAGAAAGTAAAGACGTCAAGGAGCATGATAGTACTTCAGGTAACTTGGCTGGCACTGGGGCTGAGAACCAGCAAGAGAGTTTAGATGAGGCTGCAGATGCCTCCTATAATCTTTTTAGAGACCAAGATGGAGATAGTTTAACTGATGAATATGCGTATGATTATGATGACTATGTTGATGAAACAATGTGGGGAGATGAAGAATGGCATGAGAGCAGACATGAAAGGGAGGAAGACTTCGTCAATGTTGACTCACACATTTTGTGCACCCCGGTATGTAGAACCATATTATATTTTCTTTGAGGTATTATGTGCCATATGGTCGCATTGCTTTCTATGTGTTCCTTCCATTTTCTTTTCTATTATAATTTGAGGTTATATTAATCTTTCAGGTCATTGCTGATATTGACAAAGATGGTGTAGATGAATTGGTTGTTGCTGCTTCCTACTTTTATGATCGTAAGTAAGAACACCGACCCATGTTATATAGTCTATGTTTAATTTCAAAGCAAATGACCTGATAACGGCTGGATTAGGATCATACTTAACATTAATATCTGAAGATAGAGGCTGAAGGATGCTAATGGCACCAGTTTCTAAAATGCAGGTATTACGAGAAGCCTGAGCATGCCCGAGAATTAGGCAAGCTGGATATTGGGAAATATGTGGCTGGGTCTGTGACAGTTTTTAATTTACAGACAAGACAAGTAAAGTGGAGTATTCATTTGGATTTGAGTACGGATGCAATGAACTTCAAAGCTTACATCTCCTCATCACCAACTGTGGTTGACTTAGATGGTGATGGATACCTGGACATCATTGTTGGGATGTCTTTTGGGTTTGTTTATGCTTTACACCATAATGGTATGCATCTTTATCTTGCATGCTGGGCAAGAAACTCCTTTTTAACAAAAGCAGCTAACTAGAATTTAATGTATCATGTTAACAGGATACATAATTTAAAATTTCTGGTATTTAATGGAGGGGTGATTTACCATACATGAAGTAATTGGTCTTTCAACTTGCATTTGTATTGGAGTACATATGCTGTAGGATCTAATATACTTTACTGCATTTCTTATTTGAGATTATAGGTACAGTGAGCGTAAATTTTCCGTTGCAAATGGGAGAAATTCAGGGGCAAATTGTAGCAGGAGATATAAATGGCGATGGTAAAGTTGAAATAGTTACGGCTGACGCAAGAGGCAATGTAGCTGCCTGGGATCCAAATGGAAAGGAAATATGGGAGGTTCATTTAAAGAGCCTCATTGCACAGGTAGGTTCAAAGGTCCTCATTGGCACAAGTTGGTTTAAAGGTTGTATTCTTAACAAAGAAATATAATAAAGAAGAGATAAAATTTTGCACAAGAACATCATATTTGGATCGTAGCCACAGCTGTGTCATTACATTGCAGGGTCCAACGGTGGGTGATGTTGATGGTGATGGCAAGACTGATGTTGTTGTTCCAACAGTATCTAGAAATATTTATGTACTCAAGGGTGTTGATGGCACTTTCGTGCGTCATTTTCCCTTTCGAATGCATGGCCGAGTGATGTCTCCTGTTCTTTTGGTTAATTTGGGGCGTGGCAGCAAGTCTATCAGACATATTTTTGTGAATTTATGTTTAATTTTTTTGCAATGATAAATAGGGAGATGTAACACTTCCAGACTTTACTTTCCCTTAAGACTCAAAGCAAAGAAAATGCATTTTGTGTTGTGGTTTATTTGCATAATGAAGATAAATCCATGGGCTGTGTACTTCAAGCTGTGTTGTGTATGTACAAGTACATGAAAATGATTTGAATCGATGATACCATATTGTACCATGAATGTTTATATTGGATATCTATGCTTTATGATAAGCAAAGACCATGTTGTGATTAAGCATCTACTATGGCTAACAATTATAACAGACGTCAAACCCTAGAAACATCAATTGGATTTTTGGATTTTTCCAATAATGAGTTGGTCCAAGTGTTGGATAAATTATGACTTTAGTTATACATCCGTGCTAGATTTCTTCCATCCATTTATTTCCATTGAATATATTCTGATGATATGGACCATGCCCAATATTAGATACAGAACCGATATGTTTCCACAATTTTCAAAGCCATGGTTTATCGCTTCTATTGCCTTTGACCTAATCAATTTTGGGTATAGATTTAGTATGCAAATAGGTCTGACCTTTGATCCGTAATCCTTAATTCAAAAGGAGGTCAGGAAAAAAGGACGGACGAAAGCGGGGGAAGCGCCGAAAACGGGCCGGTGATGGCGGCCAAGTTCTTGGCCGATTCGTAGGAGACGGCTATGGCCGTCTCTGTTGCTTGGTGAATCGTTCTTCTGGCAAGCTGCTGGAGGGCCATTAGGGATCTGCACTTCAGATAACAGGGCTGCATGAATCGGTTCTATGCAGCTGGGTTTTCCACTCCTTTGTTCCCTCTTGTGCTACTAATCAGAAAAGCCTTCCTTCCCTATCTTTCATCTTCTAACGATCCAGGGGCTTCTGTGTTGCTTGGCAAGGACGGCATACCTGGTTTTCTGCTGCATATTTCAGCATCTTCCACAAGATTTCCGGTCGGGGGAGCTGTGCCTCTGGTTAGTGGTCAAGGTTATGGGGAGGAGCTCTATTTAAGATATATCTTTTCTTGGTTACTTCTAGTATGCCGGCTGGGAGAAGGTCATACAGTTTTCAGGAAAACAATGCAAGCAGAGCTATAGGAGTTGGCAAGAATAAGACCTATTGAGTGGAGCAACTCCTCATAATCCTTCTGCAATTATTTAGAAGATTTTGTGGTAGTTTGCTTAACATGTAGCAGGGCCTGCGCTCCCCTTTCCCAGCAAGGGGTGGCTTGTGTACTGGCAGTCATGATGTACGGGGCAGATTGAGAGCCATGGGCTTCTAGTGGGCGGGAGACCCTAGAAATGTTTCATTCTTGGTTTTGCAGGAAGACAAGGCCTGCATAGCTAGATGCAGATGGGCTTAGCATGATTCAGGATTCTAGCGGTGGTGCCCCTGCTGGTCTGCTTGGTGAGAAGAAGGTTGAGTGCTGCGCACACCGGGGCACTCCCTATAGTACTGCTACAGCACCTGGCTTGGCCATCACTACATTCGGGAGGAGCGTACAGAGGATTCTTAATTCTTGCTTGGTGGCAGATCAGTGCACTTGGCTGTCCCGTTCTTTTATGGCTCTCTAACTCAAGTCTGGTTTCTTCTGTGTATCTTAGGGCCAACCTTTTTGAAGGTGTGATGCAATTGGGGCACAGGGAAAGACAAGAGATGTGCTCCCATAGTATCTGTCTGGAGAAGAGGCCGGGTAGCTCTTGTCCAGTAGCTGGCCCTTGTTGCATCACTAGGGTCTAGAAACTTAGTCCTCTTCTCCTGTAGTATCCTATGGAGAAGAAGTTGAGAGGGGTTCTAAGAGTACTAGGCTCAGAGAAGAATAGAATAGTTTTTTTTATTCTATTCTATTCATGGATCAGAGAAGTGGTAGCAGTTCCATACTCAACTGTATGTATATAAATGTTTTATCATTCGAATATAATACAGATTCTTGCCTTCAAAAAAAAAAAAAAAAAAAAAAAAAAAAAAAAAAATCCTTAATTCTGGGTATAGATTTATAGTGCAAATAAGTCCAATCCTTATATTTGCATCTCATGTGTATGCATATCAAACCTAAAGAACCATTTATCTACTCAAATTCAATACATCCACCTTTCTCACTTTGTGTGGGTATATAAATGGATCTAAGACATCACTCTCTTAAACTCTAGCAATGCTAGGGTGCAAACCAACATGCGAAACATCATTGCTTTAGCATTTTATGATCAACACAATTTCAAATAGGTATTATGCACATCTTAATGTGCCATGCCTCCCCTTTGAAGAATCCTATGATAATTGGACTTTGGGAACGATTGTATTATTGTAACGTACCAAATTGAAGATATAAACATAGAACATACTTATTGTTTTCCAATAGAATCTAATATCATCTCTCTTCTCCCATTTTACATTCAAGTTTACCAGGATCTTCAATAGATATCTACAAATTCATGGCTATCTACATAAAATGTATTTATGCCTGGCAACGCCGGGCACCCGTTACTAGTTCTATATATTTTCTCTTGATGGCATCATCCAAGGTTTTGGAATATGAAATACGCAGTCTCATCTCTATATGGGTTCGCCAAAGGTTTTAGAATATGAAATATAGGGACTCGAATCTTTACCAAAATAATTCAATATCCTATCAAGAATGCATTAACCAATATAACCAGCAAGATTGAAAAATGGGACGTGCGCCTAAAATCTTGTTTTCTTTGTCTTTTCCCCCCTTTTCTGTTACAAACCATTTCTTGGCAGAATTTCGACCTCTCTCTCTGAATTGATCCCAATTCGACAGAGATTTCAGAAGGATCTACTAGCTGGCCCTGTAGAGGGTCAGTAAATTCGGATTCATCTAATTTCTAGCTTTCTATGGACACTAAAATCTGTGCAATTGTCAAACATGGTGCAAGATTTACATGTGGTTTTTTTAGTGGCTCTCCTTCTGAACTGTGGAACTCTTTAATTATAGAGCAGTGGTTTCCAGATCATCTTTTTCAGAAAGAATACTCTTTTGTCCCGAGTTGCATAGAATTTAAAGTTCAAATGCTTGATTCTTGGTTAGAAGAATTCATTGGAAACAAGCAAATTTCGGCAACAGGTATCTTTAGAGTCAATTGTGATTGGGTGGAGGAAAAGATAATTGTGAAAGTTTACACAGAGCAATGAATCTTCTCAAATCTGTGCCTCTTTTGCAATTTTTGGCATATCTTTGGTTTTCCGATCCTTCTAATTGATAGCTAGCTTCTCTGCCTTTCCTTTTCCTCTTTGCAACCGTTACTTAGCTTTCTTTCCTCAATTTTTGTTTCTTCTGTTCCTCTTGTTGTTTTCTCCTGCAATTTTCCAAACTTTAATGGCTTCGGCTGAAAATTCCAAAAACGCTAAATATCCCCCTGCTAAAACCCTAAACATCAGTTCCATTTCGTTTCTTCACGAGTTTATGCTCCTGTCAGCCAGTGATCGAGCCGATTTGCTTTCTCAGTTAAGTAAATTTCATGGGCAACCCTCTTCTTTCATAAAATTTAGAGATTTTTCTGACCCAGGTCTGAAATCAAAAGGAATGTATCATCTTGATCGATCCATGCCAATTTGGGATGATCTCTCCAAAGATCCGGGCTATAATGGCGTCCCAATTCTTGATGCAAATGGTATTCCCATCAGAAGAGGACTTCCGAGGCCAACCCAAGAAATCTTCTCTGATCAAGAACTGGCAAATCATTTGGATACCATGAAAGTTCAAACCCCGCCATCAGTTCTCTCTTTCAAAGGTATTAAACTCCAATCTAATGTTATAGCATCAAGAATTCAATCATTGCAAAATAATGTTGTCTTGGTTAGGGTTGATAAAGTTGGCCTGAAAATTGAAAGAATGTGGGATCAATTGCTTAAACTTCATAAAGGCATTATCATAAATTCCATCTTCTGGCTAAATTTCCCTTATATCATGATTGAGTGTGGATCTTCCAGAACTGCCAACTACTTTCTTAAAACGGGTCGAGCCACTTGTGATGCCTTTCAACTTCATTTTCTTAAATGGGCTCCCAATCTCACTCTTTCGGATTTCGATAAGCTTTGCATTGCTCATATCCAAATGAATGATCTCAACCCAATTTACTGGCATGAAGATTGTTTCTCGAAAATCTTCAACTCATTTGGAACATATATTGCTACTGAATTCTTTCCTTCTAAGCCACCAAGATGCTATGTCCAAGTTGATTGTTCCAAGCCAATTCCTATCTCCATCCCTTTCACTGATTTCTTTGGATCTAATGCTTCCTTTCAACTTAGATGGGTAGGTCTACCAAACCTATGCCCTAATTGCAATTTCAGGCATTTCTCTAGTTCTCATTGCTCAGATTCTTCAGAGAAAGCAAGTTATTCAAATACTGGAAAGTTGGATCTACTCCCAGATCATCAAGCTCAAGGCCATGTTCAGGATTCCAGCAAGCAAGGCAAACATATTCTAAATGAAGAGAAGCAGATGGATAATAACAGCTCCAGGAATAACAATGGTAGTTACAGAAGAATACAAAGAAAAAGAAATTTGGCTCAAGCCAAAGTGGCAGAAAACACTGTCAAAGTTCCAACTTTGAGCCAATTCTCTGGCTTCTCATCTCTATCTGGATTTTCTTTTTTATCTCACCCCACTGCCAAAGTAAATGTTTTAAACAGGGGTAATGTGGATTCTTAAAAAGAGCAATAAGGTTTCCATTGAGAAATCTAATTTGCAAGGGCAGATCTCAGCAGATAGACCAAACCAGGACAAAAATCAAGACAGGTTACTATTAAAGGGAAAGGCTCCATTGTCTCACAGCACTTTGGACCTTCATAATACTCTGAATTCCATCCTGGAATCTAGTAAAAACACTGCTATGTTCAATTTGCAGCACAAACAGCATAACAAAGGAATTGTTATACATTCAACATTGAGATCATACCCAAATGATAAAGGGAAGACTCTTGGAAAAAATGACTTCAACAACTACAATTGCAGAGACAAGACTACAGTCAAAGCATTCAACAAAAAAATATCAATGGAAATGAGGTTCCATTAATTACAGATAATGAAAATACTGAGCAAAACACAGAATCTGTGCCTACTGCCTCAAAAGCAACGGAAGTGACAAACTGAGCCAAACAGGGAAATTGAGAATGCTTACACAAAAAAGTGCATAGCCACTATTTCTCCAATTTCACCAGCTCGTGAAATTTCCTCACCAACACATCAGGAAAATGCTGCCAACTCTTCTAAAGAGACTACATCAAAGGATATCTCATCAAAGGTTTTCTGCTCTAACACTTATAATGTTCTAACTGATTTATCTGAGGAATTTTGTGCAGACACATTGGAGCCAATTGCCTTTGTCCCTTCATCCTTAAGTCCTCCTACCTTAAAAAACCATGAACCAGATCTCATTGATCTCTCTCCCAACATTGTTTCTCAGCCAATTCCCTCTGATAACTTTGGTGGGCTCTCCCCAGTCATTGCAGTCCAGTTAGCAGAACTACAACAAGATATGGACTTTAATACTTTGGTTATTAAAGATTCTCTAGATAATTCTCTAGATAGTGGTGAGCTCATAAATCAGAAGATCTTGGATGGTGAGTATTTAGCCGACCACAAAGGGGTTTACATAAATGAAGTGATGGATATAGAAAAAATAGGAGACAAAGAGGATACAAGCCAAGATATTTTAAAAATAAACAGATATGGCTCCAATGCAGATTTAGTCAGAAATACAGTGGTCAGAGAGCCAGGGGAACAATGAGCAGGATGCAAACAATAAGGAATTGGAGCAACTCTCTACCAGACAAGCTTATCTAATCCCAGATAATTTAAATTCTAATTCATTGCTAGATCTTGAATGTTTTAAGTCTAAATTTTGGGAGTGCCCACATTCCTCAGCTACAGATGAATTTAATAATGTTAAAGAAAACTCTGATCCCAATACATTTAATATAGCTAACTGGGAAGATGACTCCTTCCTGCATATCTCCTCTGACAATATGATTGATAAGTTAAATTCCTCTAGAAAAGAAGATTACAAAAGGGGAAAAAAAGCTAAATACAAGAAAGGCCAAGCCTCATCTGAAACTCCTGCAGCTAATACTAGACAAAAGAAAAAATTGAGAAACTATTCTAGTCTCCTGCAATGAAGATACTATCTTGGAATTTAAGGGGTATTAAAGGCCCCCTTAAAAGAAGAAGAGCAATAGCTCAAATCAAGCATTACAATGCTGACATTATCATGCTATAGGAATTGAGACTACCTCAATTCGAATGTTCAAATTTAGCTGATTGGATTTCCCCAGGGAGTGCCTCCATATGGATTGAAGCTACAGGTACTTCAGGGGGCATATGCATTATCTGGAAGAACCTTAAGCACACCTCTCTATTTAATAGCCCTTGCAATAGATGGCAGGCTGTCACTTTCTCCTCTGCAGATAATGCTTTTGGTATTATTAACATTTATGCTTCCACTGATTCAAGAGATAGAGAAACTCAATGGTTGCCTTCTATCAATTTGATTGAGTTTTCCAGATTTCCTTCCAAAAGATGCAGGTTTGGATTAAGGGGGTCATTTTGAAGCTGCATCCTCCTTCCTTAATATCATGCAAATATTTATTTTTCTCAGCATTCTTTTAAGAAAGTTGATTTTTAGCCCAGCTTTTAATCCAGCCTTTAGCAGCCTTGATATTGGCATAAAATTCCTTCATAGAAGTAGAATTACTCAAACCAACTCTTGGGAGATTTGAATAGAAGGATTTGAATTCAGCACAGAATGCCTCAGATTTCAAAAGAGAGCAATTGAATTTGAAAGGAATATTACCTTGTCTCTTAGGCGAAATCTCATGCTTAATAGTTAAGAATTGTGGCTGATGATCAGAAATCGAGGTACATTCATCACTAGTTACAAGACAATTATCCCAAAAACCATTGGTCAGATTGGTGATATAGAATCTGTCCAGTGCACAGAAGACTCTCTTGCTGCCATCTTGCTTGTTACTCCATGTGAATTTTGCAGAAGAAGAAGGAATATGGTGCAGAAGATGGTTGTCAATCAGATTATCCCATGAACTCTTCTCATTAGAAGACAAATTGATACAGCCAAGGAAGCGCCATCGCATCTTCAACGAAAATCCTTGCCTCCGCCACAACGCAGTTGCAGACAGATGGACAAGGGAAAGAGGGTAGTAATCGGAAGTACCGAAGATGAGAAGAAAATCAGAAAGAGACCAAGATCTGGAGCTCCGGGTTACCTCACAGTGCCTTTCAATCCAGACCTGGAGGATCTCAACCCGTGGTGTATCTGTGAACCGAAATGTCAGTGCTTAGGTCGGGGGCTACCATCTTGCATTAGCTGCGGGCGAGTACACTGTTTATTCTGTGACAGAATCCACCATGCTCAAGATATGCGGGATAATGGTTACACTTTAGGGCTGTTAGAGGTGCTTGGGGTACTAGGCGACAAGAACGACTCGATAAGGCGCCAAGACTTGGATAGAACCATGCAATGCTTTAATCGTCTGCAGATTCACTCAGCAATACAACGATCGCCAAGATATCAGCATAATCTCACAATATGCGATCTCGGTAAGGTCTGTATTTATTGTTGTGAGAAGAATCCTGTGGATTTCGTGTGCCGAGCATATGTTGGTAGTGAAGAAATCAAACAACAAGCACGTTAAATTTAAGCAACTTCTATAGTCTATTCAAAGTTAAAATTGCATAGACCATAAGCAATAATTCATCATAGCAATGTCATAAATTTCTTTAGCCTCCATCACTTCATCAAGTTCATACGTCTTCAAAACTCAAATCATTCTCAATTTCATATGTTACAGTCATTAAGTCAATAAAACAAATGATCATACAATAATATCTTCAAACCTTCGAACTGCTACAGTGTTTTTACTGTAGCCAAGGGATTGACTAATTTTTGACTACCTTCAAATCTTCAATACAAGTGATCGGATCTTCAACCCCTTAGCTTCTACCTGCAATGCCAAAGACGTCTTACATCTATACTCCTTTTTCATTGTTATAGCACAGATCCGGCCGCTATGGCGGACCGATCGTGCCTCATTGCATAAGCTTCCATTTCTGGCCAATTTCAAAAAAGCTTTCCCCCTTTGTACGTTTTCGTGGCAATCTCCACTTAGGCTATTATCAGTAATTTAACATCTCTTAACCATTGAACTTGGCCTTATGAAAATTCCATCATACCTTAGGTAACATTACATTTAACCTTGAGAATGAGCTCCTTGCTTCATAATTCTTCCAGATATGGTACCTGCATCTTCAAGATGATCTCATGATTATAACATGACCATTTCAACATTCCCCCTTCATGTTATAATCTAAGCATTGTATCAAACTCTTCAACTCAGTAAACCTTCTTTCTGGCAGGGGTTTTGTGAGCAGGTCTGCTAACTGGTTTTTTGTATTGACATAGATCAATTTAACTATGTTCTTCCCAACAATTTCCCTGATAAAATGCAGTTCTAATTCTATGTGTTTTGACCTTTCATGGAATACTGGATCTTTTGTCATGGCAATGCAGCTGGTGCTATCACAGAACAATTCAGTTGCTTGCCTTTGATTGTAACCAAGTTCAACCAGTAACCTCCTTTCCCAGATCACTTCTTTTGTTGCCAACACAGCAGATGCATACTCAGCCTCTGCACTAGACATGGCTGTTGCATGTTGTTTTTTGCATTTCCAACTAATAGGTGCTCCTCCTAAGAATGTTAAGTATCCAGATGTAGATTTCCTTGTGTCAAGGTCCCCTCCCCAATCTGCATCACAGTAAGCTAACAACTGCATATCTTCAGTGCTATAGCAAATGCCATGATTCATTGTACCTTTTAAATATCGTAAAACCCGCTTTGCTGCTATCCAGTGCTCCCTCCCTGGATCATTGTTATACCTACTCAGCATGTTGACCACATAAGCAATATCTGGCCTGGTACAATTAGCCACATATGCCAAACATCCAATTAGTGACATGTATGGTATGTCATTCATTTCTTCTCTCTCTGTTTCTGTTTTGGGGCACATCCTAGCAGAAATTTTGCAGCCTGGTACTATAGGTGTCTTGCAGGTATTGCATTCTGTCATCTTAAATTTATTGAGCATGCCTTCAATCTGCCCTTTCTGTGTTAAGGTCAATGTCTTGTTTGCTCTGTTTCTATGCACCTCTATTCCCAAGAATTTTTTTAATTCTCCCAGATCCGTCATCTTGAATTTATTTTTCAAAATAGCCTTGCAATGCTCCAAGATATCTGTGCCATTTGCCACCATTATATTGTCATCAACATAGAGTGCAATTATGCACCATTTAGCTTCTTTCTGAAATTTGTAGAGGTTACCATCATTTTGCAATTTTATAAAACCTTGCTCTCTGAGAAAAGTGTCTATACACTTGTACCACTCTCTTGGAGATTTGTTTTGAGCCCGTGAACCGCTTTTGTTCAATTTCGGACTTTTCCGCATCATCGCTTCAAAACCACGGAGGCGGTTTCATGTAAATTTCTTCTTCTAAATTAGCATTCAAAAATGTTGTCACGTCCATATGATGAATTTCCAAGTCAAATGCATTTGCTATTGACAATAGCATTCTTATACTGTTCATCTTAACCAGTGGAGAGAATGTTTCTTCATAATCCTGTCCATATTTTTGAGTAAATCCTTGGGCCACTAACCTGGCCTTAAATTTGGGTGTTACTCCATCAGCTTGAGTCTTAATTTTGAACAACCATTTGTTCCCCACAATATTTTTATCATTTGGTCTGTCTACCACTTCATAGGTATTTGTCCTGTTAAATGATTGCATCTCTTCTTGCATTGCTTTTACCCAGCTTTTACTATCAGGCGAGGATATTGCTTCATCATAGGTCTTTGGTACTGAAACATCTAAATGCATTAAGATTTCAAATAGTCCAAGTACCTCACCTTCTTGTCCCTTGAGTCTTTGGCTTTTGCCCAGGTGATCCCTTCCAAATGCTTCCAAGTTTTCTTTAGCTTCTCCTCTGAGTATCTCGGCTTCAGTTCTTTTCCTTCTCCTTACAACCTTGGGTTGACTTTCATCTTGCTGATCAGCTAGATCCCCTGGCTGCACATTTTCAAAATCCACATGGTTAGCATTAGTTGACATCTTTTCTGGTTCAATATCTTCATCTTCATCACTGTCTACTATAGTTGCACGTTCAGCTTGCTCCTTTTCCAGATTTATTACTTCAGTTGCTTGGCATTTAGTCATCTTACCCTGATTATTAATCTTAGGTAACACCTTATAATACTGCTCCTCATCAAACAGGACATCTCGGCTAATTATGATTTTCCTTTTGCTTGAATCATATAGCCTATAGGCCTTAGATTCTTGATCATAGCCAACCATGTAAGTTATATATGCTTTGTCATCAAGTTTCTTTCTCAGTTCATCAGGGACGTGCACAAATGCCAAACATCCATAGGCTTTAAGCCTTTCATAATCTGGTACTTTGTCCGACCATAATGTTATAGGAATTTCACCTTTAATACTTATAGATGGTACCATGTTTTGAATATACACTGCTGTCTTTACTGCCTCTTCCCAGAGGAAATTTGGCAGCCCTGAGTATTTGAGCATGCTTCTTACTGCATTAAGAATTGTCCTATTTTTCCTTTCAGCAATTCCATTTTGCTGAGGTGAAAATCTACATGTCAGCTGCCTTCTAATACCTTGCTCATTGCAATAACTCTTGAATTCATTTGACATGAACTCACCTCCCCTGTCGGATCTCAAGCATTTGATTTTTCTCCCAGTTTCAACCTGCACCTCATTTGCAAAAATTTTGAATGCCTCCAATGTGAATCCTTTGTCCTTAAACAAAGACACCTCGGTCATCCTACTATAATCATCAATAAATGTCATGAAGTACCTTTTTCCTGAAAGACTGGTCACATTCAATGGCCCACACAAATCTGTGTGTATCAAATCTAATTTATTCTTTGCCCTCTTTACTGATTTTTTGAAGGGCAGTTTGGTATGTTTTCCCAAAATACAGCCAATGCATTTAAACTTCTCATCATTTGCACCAGAGCCTTTAATTAACCCTTTCTTCAACATGAGTTGTACAGTTCTGAAATTTACATGACACATCCTCTCATGCCATGTTTTTAAGTTGGTACAAGTTACAAGATTTATACTTGAAGCATATTGATTCAGATTTAGTCCAAACAGATTGCCAACCCTTTTACCAACAAACTTCAATGTATTATTAAAAAATACTTTACATTGCAATCTCTCAAAGAGAACTTTATAACCGAGATCCACTAGCTGACATACTGAAATCAGATTTCTAACTAGGCCTGGTACACAAAGAACATTTTCTAGTTTAACAGCCTTTCCTTCAAGATCATAAAGTTCAAGCATTCCTGTGTCCTTGATTTCTTGTAAATCCCCATTCCCTAGTTGCACGTGCCCTCTTGCCACCTTTTTGCAATTCTTAAGCAATTTTGAGGAAGATGTCACTGTCCTCTCAGCTCCTGAATCTATAATTATCATATCATGATCATTTGCATCATGCATTAAATGACATAATTTAGCATGGCTTACCTCAACATCTTCATTCTGCTCGTCCTCCTCACTTAGAGCTTCTTGAGTCAAGTTCAAAGCTGGATTGTCTTTTGTACTCCCCTTTCCCCTCTGAGCAAATATTCCCTTGCCTCCCTTGCCTCTATTTTTTCCTTTTGCATTCTGCCCCCTTGGGCTGGGACAGCTTGAAGCAAAGTGTCCCTTGCCATCACAGTTATAGCATATAATCTCTTTGCCTGTCTTTGGACAATCTGCCTTCAAATGCCCATAGGCATTACAATTGTAACATGGTCCAACCTTATCCCTGCTAGTCTTATTAAATACTTTCTTCTCTTTGTGTTTCCCTGCATAAAGGACTTTTGGTTGGATCATCCTCTTGGCCCATCTGCCTCTGCTCGAACTCCGTTCTTATCATTTGTATGGCGTGTTCTTTTGTTCTGGCTATATTTCTTAAGAGAGTTGCCAAATAAGCATTGTGAGAGACTGCTCTAGAAATAGCTAGCAGCTGGTACTGCTCATTCAATATGACTCCAGCTCCCTCCAGGTCAGCTACAATGGAGTCAAATTTTTCTAAGAATTCAGTTATGTTGTCCTTGTCATGTAATTTTAACTTTCTCAACTGCTTCTCTAAAACATCTATCTGTGAAGATGTTTTAGCTTCATAGTTCTTAACCATGTAAGACCACATTTCCCTGGGGCTTAGCCCTCTGAGCTTAAGCTTAATAACAGGTCCCACTTTGCAGCAGATGATGGCTTGAGCCTCCTTAATTTTAATCCCTTCACTCGGTTGTACCTTTGAGGTGACAGTTGGTTCTGCACTACCCTTAGCCACACTCGTTTCAGCATCTCCACCAGCAGTGGAATCCCCAGCACTAGAGCTTGAAGCAACTCCCCCTGTGCTTGCTGACCCTGTACTAACATTGATGTCAGACTGCCTGCTAGCATTTGGATCAACCAAATACCACAGATTCTCAAACTCCAGGACTTCCTGGATACTTTGTTTCCAGACTTGGAAACCACTTTCCCCCTTGAACACTTCAATGGCATTGAGCAAATTTGCTCCAAAACGGCTAGACATGATTGCTTTTGCTTGGATCTGTAGCTCTGATACCAATGAAGAAATCAAACAACAAGCACGTTAAATTTAAGCAACTTCTATAGTCTATTCAAAGTTAAAATTGCATAGACCATAAGCAATAATTCATCATAGCAATGTCATAAATTTCTTTAGCCTCCATCACTTCATCAAGTTCATACGTCTTCAAAACTCAAATCATTCTCAATTTCATATGTTACAGTCATTAAGTCAATAAAACAAATGATCATACAATAATATCTTCAAACCTTCGAACTGCTACAGTAGTGTTTTTGTAGCCAAGGGATTGACTAATTTTTGACTACCTTCAAATCTTCAATACAAGTGATCGGATCTTCAACCCCTTAGCTTCTACCTGCAATGCCAAAGACGTCTCACATCTATACTCCTTTTTCATTGTTATAGCACAGATCCGGCCGCTATGGCGGACCGATCGTGCCTCATTGCATAAGCTTCCATTTCCGGCCAATTTCAAAAAAGCTTTCCCCCTTTGTACGTTTTCGTGGCAATCTCCACTTAGGCTATTATCAATAATTTAACATCTCTTAACCATTGAACTTGGCCTTATGAAAATTCCATCATACCTTAGGTAACATTACATTTAACCTTGAGAATGAGCTCCTTGCTTCATGATTCTTCCAGATATGGTACCTGCATCTTCAAGATGATCTCATGATTATAACATGACCATTTCAACAGGTAGACACTTGGAAAAGGTCAGAAAGATCGGAGAGCCGTCGGAAGGGAAAAGCCCCAAGAATTGAATTGAACATGCAGGATAGGGAAGGAGGACGGGCGGCATGTAATCTCCTTTTGCATGATTTCTGATTTTTACTCTTTACTTTTTACTTTTACTCTCCTCGTTTTCTTCCATGAACCCAGTTTGCCAAATAGGTAAGTTGTATCAGCAGAATGCTATATGAAAAATATTTGAATGATGCGGGGAAGCTCAGACATAGCAGAGACAGGTTAAGCCGGACAGACGCGTTTTTGTAGCTGAATGCATTGCAGAATTATGCAGAAATAGACATAGTGTTTTTAAAAGATACAGGTTAAATTTGCTTTAATATGTAATATCTCTGTATGGAGAAAATTTTTCTGAAACTTTTGAATGAAGGAAATATATAGTAATAGTTGTCTCAATAGAATCTGAAGTGATATCTGTTACTGATAAAGTAGCTCCTTTATGTATTCTAAACAACGCCCCAATGATGAAACGATCCCGATCCATAGGATTATACCCCACAGGGGCATTACACAAACACAAGGGAAATTATAGAAATTATGGACTCCAGCAATTTAGAACATAAACGAGGACTATTGAAGACCTACTGAAGGAGCTTAATGCTGCTGTTAAGCGACACCAGACGACAGAACACAAAAATAGTAGATAGAAGATATCAACATAGGGTAGGAAATATTACAGGAGATGCCGGGCCGCACTGGGCCATGGAACAGGAAAGACACCATGCAAAAATAGCCAAAAAAGACCATATCACGGGAGATATCGATTCGGGAGGAGAAGGGTGACGAAAACACTCAAAAATAAGGGAAATACAAAATGGTGGGTGACAGGTAAGTGACACATAGAAAAGAAACAAGAATAATTTGACAGGTATAACAAGCCCCGTAAAAGATACAAGCAGGGGGAGATTGACGAAAGGACACGCAGAAGCACGCAGGGAACAAAAGGATTACAGAGTAAAAGGCGGACGGGGCAAGATACGGGACAGAGAGGCTATGCCTCCGCCGTACACCAGGATAGCGAGGGCTAGACCCACCAACTGGTAACCCGGACCACCAAAAACTCATCAACACAGGGAGAACGGCATACAGCGAGGTATGAAGAATACCTCAATTACTGATGTATGGCAACACAGAGTAAAAGGTGGACGGGGAACAAGTTACGGGACGTTGAGGCCAAGCCTCCGCCGTACACCAGGATAGCGAGGGCTAGACCCACCAACTGGTAACCCGGACCACTAAAAACTCAATATAACTAGCGGTACAATATTTGTAAACAATATATGACTTCTAAAGAGGTATGAAGAATACCCAGATGACGAAATTGCCGGCACCATTGGATCGGGGAAGTATGGACAAGGGGGTTCACCCCTCACCACGGACTAGGAGCACACGAAACGCCCCAATGTAACGATACATGAACGTAAATACAGAACACGTAACTACAAAATTGCAGTGTACAGAATCCCGTAACAGATTAAAAAATGCCAACAGAATCAATACGATAAGTACCTACCCAATCACCGGTTCAGAAACCGAGAGGATCAACCTTGGGTAAATCTGGACCTAAAAGAAGCGGAGCGACAATAAAAAGGGACAGATTTAAACTAATCGGGGGCCTTTTGAATTTTGAATTTTAAATTTTGAAATTCAAATTAGAACGGTAATCATCAATAAAAATACCGTTTAGAAGCAGCAAATATATATAGTCTTAGGGGATATGACGGTTATTCCACAAGCAAGAGTCTAGCACGAACGCACTGCCTAGAGTCTTTCTGCACAGGATTCTCTTGCAAACAAGGGCGATGGCCGATAGCATCAACAGCAGCCGGCAGAGGAGATTGGAGGCGGCAAGAGCCCCGGTGAGTCAACAAGACCTTAGGGACTTTCTGGCACAAATGGATAAACGGCTAGAGGCAAAGATCCCGAACTTGGATGCACTCAACGCATTGGCTGAGACTTGTAACAGCAACAAAGTAACCATCAATAACATGGACGTGAGAGTAGGAGGGGTGGAGAAGATGAACGAGGAAATGCAGCGCAGAATGGACGAGATCGAAGAGGAGAAAGCAAAGATCCTGCAAAGGTTGGTTGAATTAGAGAAATCAAATGTTGAGCTGGATGCATGGGAGTCATATGATAGGATAAAACCACATTTAGTGGAGTATGATGAGCAGAATAAGATTAAACATGATGTTAGGCTAATTGGGATAGCAGAGAGGCCTAACGAGGATATATATCGAGTTACTGCAGAAGTGATAGAGACGGTGTTCAAGGAACACAGGGGCGTCATCGTCAAAGCTCTCCGGTCGGGCCAGTGGAGGGGGAGATCGAGGCACATAAACCTGACATTGAGGGACATGGCAACCAAGGAGAGGATCTTACGGATGGGATCCAGATTGAGGAATAGAATCAAAGTACAGGAGGCATTAACAGTGATGCAGAGACAGGGGCTACACAGGGAATTGGCCAAAGCCAGGGAACTGAACCAAGCAGGGATACAAGCAGGGGTAAAGAATGGCAAGGTATACATACACAAGAGGGTCCGAGAACAAGGGACTCAACCGCCAGAGCGTACGGAAGGGTCAGGGGGGTAACAAAACCAACGGGCGCAGAGAAGGAAAATTCACACCTCATGAAACCCATACAACAGGTGCTGGAGAACAGAATGCAGAGGGAAGCACTAAGAGCAATCACGGTAGATGGGAGCCAGAACAGAGCAATAGGAGGAAGCGGAAACGGGGGAAACGAAGATCGAACAATTCAAGCAGGGCTCGAAGGGTCAACCACGACAATGAAAACCAGGGGGAGGCCAAGGAGAATGGGGAATGGCACAGAAAACATGGAGACCCCAAAGGAGCAACCTCGGGGGAAAAGACGCTGACATTATGGTACTGGAACTGTACCGGGTATCCATGGGATGATGGAGAAAGACTAGAAGGTGCCCACGGCTGCGACATAATATGTTTGGCAGAGACATGGGAGCATAACACTAAAAGGTTACCAGAGGAGGAAGGGTACCAGCTGTTTACATGTTGGAAAGACAGGGATTTCAAGAAAGGGAGAGGGAGTGCAGGTCTGGCTTGTTACATAAAGAATAGTGCGGTTTACAATGCATGTATGTTACATTCAGATATCAATAAAAGATATATGGTTTTGAATATTCAATTGAAAAACAAACAAGAGGTAGTTCTGATAATTGCATATTACCCGCCAAACAGCGATGAGCTGGAATTGCTGGAACTGGGAGAGAACATAACGAAATGGAAGGGACAAGGACCAATGATTATAGTAGGAGATCTAAATGCCAGAACCAGACAGGAACAAGCACAGATTACGCACGCGGATGAGAAAGATGGTCAGATAGTGTACACGGCGAGGACACAGGAATGGCAGAGAGATACAGAAGATAAGGCTGAGGTCAACGCTAGGGGTGAGCTATTGCTGGAAGTCTGCACGGCAACAGGGGTGATCATAGCCAATGGCGTAAAAAAATGGAGGGGATCGGGAGGTTTTACGAGCCAAAACTCACATGGTAAGAGCATAGTGGATTATATAATTTTGAGTGACCAAGCAGCGGAAAAGATAGAAGGGCTAATGTTACAGGAATGGCCGACTGGGAAAAGGGAAAGTCATAGACCGATCAAACTAACATTTAGATTGGATGAGACGCCACAAAAGGATGACACGTAAATAAAGAAGGATAATGAGAGATGTGGTAAGAATTCAATTCCGGGGAAAGATACGCGGAAACCTTTACCCAAATGATCAAGGAGGAAATGGGAAAATGGGACTGGGGGAACACAATGCAATAGAGAATGGGAATACCCTTAATGACATAATGATAAGGGTAGCAGAGGATGTGTTTGGGAGGAGGATCAAAGTTAGGGAAGAACGGGGCATTCAGAGCCAAAGATGGTATGATGATGACGAGTGCAGAGAACACAAGAGGAAATTAAGAAAGCATAAGGGGAGGGAGACATACCGAGATGAGAAGGCAGCATACATAAGGTTACTAAAGAAGAAAAGATACAATAACCTACTACAAAGACCAATGGTACATGGGAGAAGCAAACGGTGAGAAAACAGCCCAAGATTCGGAGAGGATTCAAAACAAAGGAGGGGCAGCAATGTAAAAAGCAAGGGACGAACAAAAGGACATTGGAACCAGGGGATGGGAGACATATGCGGACAAATTATATAAGGCGAGGGCACCACCGGTGCTAATACCAATACAAACATGACCGGACAAACCATGCTTCAATATCTTTGGAAGTAATGTTAGCCCTCAACAAGATGGCTAATCACAAAGCACCATTTATACACTACCGACAGGTGGAATTGCTGAAATGCTACCGAGATGTAAATTGGCGGGCATGTAATCGGACATTTTAATGGCATCATACATACAGGGCTCCCTGCACGGATAGACATACAACAGAGTCATACCCTTACATAAGGCAGGGAATAAAAAGATCCGGGAACTATAGGACGATAATGGTAAGCTCGACAAAGCAAAAATGGTTTGGAAAGGTAATGGATAACAAACTAAAGAAATGGGGGAGGAAGGAAATGTGAGAGCACAAGGGCAAAAGCTGGGTTCGGACGAAAGCACTCAACCACGAGATCATCTCGTGACCCTTCTGATACTAATAGAGAAGAACAAAGCGCATGGAAGGAAAAATAATCACGCTTTGTAGATTTCAAAAGCGTTTGATACAAATCCGAGAGAGAAGCTACTAAAAAAGATCGATGGATATGCAAGCCCGAAAAGCATGGTAGGATCGATCGCAAGACCTGCACCACACAAGGTGTATGCTAAGATGGAGCAGGAAGGACAACCGATAATATGTGACAGGGGTGAAGCAGGGATGCCCGTTATCCCCAACTCTGTTTGGAATATACATAGATGCACTACAGGGATACATAACAGATCAGCAAGGGGACGAGTATGCCCCCACACTGGGAGACACTAAGGTACCAATAATGCTATATGCGGACGATCTTAGTATGATGGCAACAAAAAACAAAGGAATGCACAGATTGCTCAAAATTCTGGAACAATTTTGTGAAGATACAGGGCTAACAGTGAACCTAGCAAAAACAAAGATAGTCATCTTTGAACATAAGAACAGGCATAAACCTTTCAGATATAAAGAGAAAGAGATAGAGGAAGCAACAGAGTACAGATATCTAGGTTATGATGCACATGGCACAGGGAAATGGGCCAAAGGAGCTAACGCCAGATTCCAATCAGCTATAGGGAGTTACTTTAACATGAAAAACTTATGTAACAGAAGTCGAATAACTGATTGGGACATCAAATGTTACCTATTTAGTGCAGCAATAGCCACCACCCAGTTGTACGGAGCAGAAGCATGGGGGCCAGGCTTAACAGAAAGAAACTGGGAAAAACAGGAAGGAATTTTTAGACAATGGCATGACAGAATTGTGGTAAGAACAAACACGCCACGACGGCGGTCATGGTCCTCAAACGAGGGGCAAAGGCCGATGGAAGTGAGAGCATGGGAAAGAACCATAAGATACCTTTCCGTAGACAATATTTGGAGACATCCAAGGGAAACTGTCCAGCATTGCAATCACCGAATCAGCAAAATCACACATTCTTGAAAGCACTGGATGGTTCAGAGAGGTGGCAATATGGACCAGGCAGATGGGGTTAAACTTGAGTGACTGATAGAAGAAGAGTGGAATGAATGAGGAGGCGCACCACAGCGACGAGAGCATGGCTGCAGAGACATACAGGACCCAAAACAGACTGGCTCGTACAAGTTTTTAATCCGGAACAACAAATGGGACACCAGGTGTACCGGGATAACATATTGGGGAAGAACAGAAGGGACATACGCCTTTATCGGGATGGGAAGTCACGATCTAAGAATCAAAAGGGAGGGTGGAGAGGGATAGACAGGGAGGGGGGATATGCGTAATTTGTGACGGGGGAATAGAGGATGAAAACCACATGATTAACGACTGTCCGATCTATGGGGACATCAAGGACAGATATAGAAATATAAAGTGGGGGGAACCAATCCACAGGATGATGAAGATGACGGAATCGTTGGATCCGGGCAGATGCGATCCAAAGAATGATGACCGGAACGTAGAGGTACACAAATGAAAGAGGGCTTGTAATATGATCCGCATAACACGGGTCATATAGCCTCACACAAATTGCTCGCCTAAAAGCTGATTGATAACGACAAGATCACCGCACGGCCAAGAAGCCGAGGTAAAGCGGGGTCTTTGGTATTAAAGAAAAAAGTCCCTTCCAAAAAGGCTACATTAAAAACAAACAAGGATGTGCTAGTAGCACCCCCTTTTGGGGAGCTCGCCCATGCTACACAAGTCCAGGGGCCTTACGGCACAAAGGACATAAATGTATTCTATTCTATTCTATTCTAATTAAGTTGCTTCCCAACCTTGAGGTCCCAAGATGGAGTATTGTTGAAGTCTCCCCCTAAAATCCAGGTTGAAATGCCTTGATTTTGAACCCAGCTAAAGGGACTGCTATCTCTTGTAAGTTAAAATACCATGCCAACCTAGACAAGGGCAATTCTAAATTCTTCTTTAGGGTTGCCAAGAATAAGCTGCTCAAGTCCAATATCTCTAAAATCATCACTGAGAATAACTCTAGTCTTGATAACCACTCTGATATCTCCAAGTTTTTTAACTCTAAGTATGCAGAGCTTTTCTCTCAACAAGCCTTTGACTCGAATACTGCTAGCAAAGCTAATGCTTTTCATGAAATGGTCCAGAATATTCCAAATAATCTAGCCTCAAATGAAGTTGATTCTATGAATTTGAATATTTCCAATTTGCCTAGTATTGAGAAAATTTATAAAACATTAACTTCACTTGCTAAAGGGAAAAGTCCTGGCCCAGATGGCTTTCAATCTGATTTCTACATTCATTTCTGGGATATAATTCAAATTGATTTTTCTAGAATGATTCATGGATTTTGGAATTCTAACCATCTGCATCCTGCAATTTCTGCTGGTCTAATTTCTTTGATTCCTAAGATAGAAGATCCTTTAGCTTTCACTGATTGGAGACCAATTTCATTGACCAACACCTCTTACAAAGTCTGTGCTAAGATTATTGCCAACAGAATTAAAGGCCATCTCCAAAACGTTATCAATCCTTCTCAGTCAGCCTTTCTCCCAAACAGATATATTCTATATAACTATATTGCTGCTGTTGAGGGTCTTCACTGGAATAAGCATTCTGGCCAAAACTGTGTTCTGCTAAAGTTAGATTTCTCTAAAGCTTTCGACACTGTTCACTGGAATTTCATAAATTTTGCCCTGAAATACCTGATTATCAGTTTGATTCTCGGTCTGAATTCTAGAGCCCAATCTTCTGTTTTAATTAATGGCTCACCTGGCTCCTTTTTCTCTCTAGCTAGAGGTGTAAGGCAGGGATGTCCCCTTGCCCCATACATATTTATTGCTGTCACTGAGATTCTATCTAGAGTGATCAATCATCAGCAAAGTCTTGGGAATATTAAAGGTATGATCTTGCCTGACAACTCCTCAAACATGAACATTCTGCAATATGCAGATGATTCTTTTAGCTTCCTCTAGAATAATGCCTCCAATATTTCTGCCTATCTTGATATCATTCAAGCTTTCAGTGCTGCATCTGGAATCTCCCTAAACTTAAATAAATGTAATATTATTGGTGAGACAGGTCAACAAACCATTTGTGGTATCAACTGCTTGAATTCTTCCCAGGCTTCTAAACTCCTGGGTTTACCTTTATCTTTGGATAACAATATTAAGGGGTTATGGAGTCCTATCATTTCCAATATAAAAAGGAAATTGAATTACTTTGGCAGCTGTCTATCTATCTATCTATGGCAGAAAGAACCATAATTGCAAACAGTGTTATTGCAAGCTCACATATTTATTTCTCGTCTGCCTTGCTTGCTCCAAAATCTATCTATCTACAGCTGGAGAAAATTATTAGAAATTTCATTTGGGGAAAAAATTATCTCATTAATTGGAATTACTTGACTAAGCCAAAATCAAAAGGAGGTATTGGTTGTAAAAATCTTTTTCTTCAAGGATCAACTTTAGTTGGCAAATACATTTGGAAAGCCCTATTTCAAAATAATAATCCTGCTACTGTCTTCATTAAATATTGGCTTCAAAAGTGCAAATTTAAGGGCCATCCAACAGTAGAGCATTTTCTGCCTTCTTCTGCCTTCTTTCCTATTCAGCCTGCTCCTGACATTTCCCCAGTTATGAGAAACATGATTATTGCTTGGAATAAAATCTCAGGTTGCTTTGAACATCAGGGGGTAAGTAATTTCAACTCTCAAACTTCTATTTTCTGGAATTCTTCTCTTTCAAATTCCAGAAGCATTCCCCTGGCTTTCAAGCATCCTAGAATATACAGAAAATGGAAAAATGCTGGTATTAATGTCATTGGGGATCTTCATGTTGATAACAGATGGATCACTTGGACAGCCTTAAAAGGGAAGGTGATTGGAACTCTGTCTGATAAAAAGCTATTTAATCACATTAAAGCCCTCCTAACAAATGTCAATATTGGGAATAATGACTTGCCTATGGATTGGTTTTGTAAAGGTAAGCCTAAATATAAGGTTTCCATGATCTATAGTTTGCTTGCAAATAATGGTAGGCCCTCAAAAGCTAAGCATTATTGGAATTTAAATGATGAATTGGATTCTAAAGTCTGCAATAATATCTGGCTCTCTTTCTGTACCCCAAGAATTTCCTTCTTTATTTGGTTATTGGCAAATAAAAGCCTCCCAAATCTAGAATCTGCAGCTAAGCTTTATAATCCTAGCAGGTTGAAAAAAGGTCTGACCCCAATTTCCTCTATGTGTCCTTTATGTCAAGATTCAGTTGAGTCAATGCCTCATATCTTTCATTGCAGGAAATTAAACGATTTATGGAATTGGTGTGAAGATAAATTCAAAGTCAAATCAAAAAAGCTAATTCTTTTATTGATTATTTTCTAACCAATGATGCTTTCTACAACACTATACTTTTCATTATGTTGTGGAATATATGGAAACACAGGAACAGATGCCTATATGGAAATCATTCGACCTCCATTTTTTGGATTAAATTAAATGTTATTCATGAGTTGGAAAGTACTGCTACTGTTCAAAAACGGGCAGACAGAATCATTTAATGAAAGATGGAATAGTATTGGGAGTTTTTATGGAAAGTTTAATCTATTTAAATTGCATTGCTCAAATACTAATAGTAGTCTCTACTATGATTGTGCTAGATTATCTGGAGTTTTGCAAGAGGGATCTGGACACCAGCTTTGACCTTAAGGAAGCTATCAGATATAAGGGGCAGATTAACACTCAAGTGAATGCTCATCAGGATTATTACTGGAAATCAAAAATCCATGACAGAATATTCCCGAGCCTTCATGAATTTCCGGTCTCTGAGATCCATTGGGCTTATGAGTTCTGCAAAAGCACCTATCAGATGATTACATTATTCTGGTTTATGGAAACTACCAGCATGCATATGACAGACAGACAGTTCAATTTCTACATGGAATGCTATTACTATCACAGGTGCAAAGCAGATACATATGGAAATTTGCTCATTCTAATGACCACTTCATGTGTTTCTGACTTGCTGGAGTGCTTGGACTGGGGAAAGAAAACCAATTTTATCCTAAACCCAGCTTTCTCTGACCGCTTTCCATTCCTTGATCCATAAGCTCTGTTTCCTCTGTAACTTCCCATTCTGTTGTCTACTTCACTTTTATCTTACAGGTAATTGGCGACTCTGTGCTTCTGTTACTACAAGGATTTTCCAATCTCTCAGATTATCAGGAAGAAGAATTTCGGCTTGCATACTCAACTTTCTATTTTCTTAGTCTCTCAAATCAGGAACAATTACTTTTTGGCTTATAAGGCATATCATTCCATTATTTTGGATATGCACTTGGATATTACTAGGCTTTTATTTCATGTTTTGCTCTAAAATCTATGGTACTTTGATCTCTTTTGATCAAAGACTTGGATACTATGTATTTTCTAATATATAATTAATGGAAAAAATCTCATTCCCTCAAAAAAAAATATACATATAACCAGCAAGCTAATGTGTTTATTTTTTCTATCGAATCTTACATTTTTTTCTTTCTTTATAATAAGTCATCCGATTGTTTTAGAAGTATGGTCTAGTAGACTCAAATACCATTCTACAATGGATTCATCTGCGACGTGGTGGCACACTCTTATTAATGCAGCCAAAAATGGCAGCCCAAGTACTATATTGTAACAAAAGGAAATGGCACCAAGACAATACAAGTTGTCCAAATGGCATGGATTGCATTGTGGAGAGTGTGTTTGATCCCATAAATGATGTTTTATTCAATATGGAGACAATATATACCATGTAGCATCTTTAAAATCTAGGCATTATTTAAATATATCATCTATATAACTAGATGATATCTCTAAGTTTGAGAAGCTGATCTTCTTAGTCATTGAGTCAGACAAGACTAGATGCTATCTCTCTAAGCTTGGAGAAGGTAAGTGTTGTTATCCATTGAAATTTTCATGTACGTTTCTCTTGTTGAAGTCTTCGTATTTCCCATCATTATTTTCATAGGATCTCAAGATTTTTCTTTTCGATGGTGGAATTCTACCTATCTTCTTTCGATGGCAACATCTACGGTTTTGGACTACGGTTTTGGAATATGAAATACGAAGATTCATCTCTATATGGGTTTGTCTAAGATTTTAGAATATGAAATAAGGAGACTCGAACCTCTACCAAAATAATTCAATATTCTATCAAGAATGCGTTAACTAATAAAACCAATGAGATAACATGTGTTTTTTTCTTTTTTTCTTTTTTTCTTTCTTTATAATAACTCATCCACTTGTTTTAGAAATGCCTGGTAGACTCAAATACCATTCTGCAATGGATTCGTCTGCGACATGGTGGCACACCCTTATTAACACAGCCAAAAATAGCGACCCAAGTACTATATTATAACAAAAGGAACGAGCCCCAAGACAATACCAGTTGTCCAAATGCCATGGATTGCATTGTGGAGAGTGTGCTTGATCCCATAATGATGGTTTATTCAATATAGAGACACAATATATACCACGTAGCATCTTTAAAATCTAGGCATTATTTAAATATATCATCTATATGATGAGATAATATCTCTAAGTTTGAGAAGCTGATCTTCTTAGTCGTTGAGTTAGATGCTATCTCTCTAAGCTTGGAGAAGGTAAGTGTCATTATCCATCGAAATTTTCACATATTTTCTCTTGTTGGAGTCTTCGTATTCTCCATCATTGTTTTCATAGGATCTCAAGATTCTTCTTTTCGATGGTGAAATTCTATCTATCTTCTTTCGATGGCAAAATTCTGGCTGTGGGGACGATATGGGGCATCTTTGGCGCGTCTTTGGCGTACATCTTATAAGTGCCTTAAAAAAAACCTCACTGTTTCAAACAAGGTGCTGCGAATGAGGGGTTGCCATCCAGTGGCCCTGAGAATGTGTTTGCATATTCTTTGTTCTGTAGTTTTGTATTGATTGAGGTGGGGGGTTGTTGCGGATTGGTTGTTGGTGGTTGTTTTTTGTTGCCCAAAGGGGTAAACCCTTGTTTGATGGTTGGTTGGGAATATTATTTGGCAGGTCATATTGAAGAATATCTTTTAGATTTTTGCGTCGTTTAGGGCACACAATATGTCTGAAATATTATTTTTCTTTTTTGTTGTTTTTCCCTTTAGTGTATTCTTTGCTTCTGAGATATACAATTTTTTCCTACATGTTTGCCAAATGTTAACCATCTTCAGACGTTTAGAATTCAGACGGATGAAACAAGGGAACGGACACCTTTTTTGTCCCCACATAGATAATTTTTGCAATGCCAATGCTGATGTTAAATGGGAAGCATCACCTACATTATTTAAAGTGGTTGTTTTGTTTGTAGTGTCTCTCCCCTTCCTAACGACATTTCTAGCTCTTATTTTATATTTAGGCAGTACCACTTACTGCTGAGTCCCCTCAGAAGATAAATCCCTTTGTGGAGAAGACCTCACGTGAAGAGGTACCTTGTTGCCAGATGTAAAAAGAGAGGTAACAACGTACTGAGGGGGTCCATGGTTATTTGGATGTACACCTCTTTGAGTACTTCTTGGAGAGAGGGCTTCACAATTGTGATCTCTTCCCAAGTTCACACTTTCTGTTAATGTGTTTTTTTTTTATTGCCATGAGTTTCCATATTCCACGGTTCTAGATTAAGCTCTTTGGCTTTTCAATTGGCTGGCACCATTAATCCTTCCATTTTCAAACTGGAAAGAATTCTGATAAGCTTTAGTGGAAATTTAAAGCTGTACTTCCTACTCTTTATTGTTATTCCCTTAGGTATGCCCATGTTGGCTGAGATGGCAACATGGATTCTAGGACCTTAGCAATAAAATGTGGAACCTTAGCAATAGTACCCAGAGTATTTGAAATGTTTTCAGAAATTCTGGCACTATGTCTGTTGGCATGTGTTCAATCTCAAAGGAATAAGGTAATTTGATGGCTGATGTTTGGTTAGGAGAGAAGCAACCAAGGGTATAACTGATATAGGATGAAGTCCTCTACACCACTATCAAACATGATCAGGAAGAAGTTGTCCCATAATGCACTTAAAAGATAACTTAAAAGATTGATGTTAAGGCAATTTAGCTTCTCTAGATGTGTTAATAGCCATCTATCTAGCCTGCAAAAATCCCCTTTCTACCATTAATGCCCTTGCATTTTATATTTTCTCATTTGAGCCAAAAATCCCCTTTCTACCATTAATGCCCTTGCATTTTATATTTTCTCATTTGAGCCAGACTGTAAAGTTTTTATAGCGTCCTGTAAGTTGCATGTATGATAAATGCAAGATCTTTGAATTCCTAATGTTTAAGATGGTTGCAATTACCTAGCCATTACCTTATGTTGCATTCCATTCGATAATCAATAAGGTAAAATGGGCCAACTCAGCTAAAAAATTAACAGCTCAAAAAACTGCCAGATCGTTAGAAAGAATGGAAACACAATCCGTGCTTGGCATCCTAACCACAATGATGAGACACCAATTTGATAGACAAATTACATTCCTTCCAATGGGTTGCAGACAAAGGAATGACAAAAGTAGCAACCCAATTATGGGGGGTATTCATGATAGCCGGTGGGTAAAGCTCACAAGTTTGAACCTGTACAAACGAGAGCCATAGCCTCTAAATGACGATGCTTCAGCCTTCTGTTCATACACCAAAATTGCATGAGGCTTAAAAGCTCATACCAAGAGTGCTTGAAAAAATCACCATGTTTCTCTTAGGAGTAATTATTTCTCTCCTGTTCCTTCTTCAATTATGTCCTTCTCAGAGAGCTTTCCTTCAAGGCTTTTCCCGTTGTTACTTTTCTTTGGAGCATCGATGCAAATAACCTGGAAAAGGGAAAGAGACTTGGATCCTTCTCTACAACAGGATAGTCTTCTTCCTGAGCACATTCCCATCGATACTGAGCATGTTCAATCCAATGTGGATGTACTAGAAGACGCCCATTTTTCTTTGCCCGCCTGGCTTTCTCTGTTTGTTGGTCTAATGCAATCACATGTGTGACATGTTTGTTCAACTCAGAATAACATACTGCACCAAGTCCCTCTGTTAATTTCCAAAAGGGTTCATTTGAAGGATCGGGAAGACCCATTGGAAAAACTCTGCTAAAAACGACATGACATCCTTCCAAAATCTTTAACCGTAATATCTGCATAACTTCAGGCACACGAACCTACATAATTAACAAATATAATGAGAACCTAATAGCCTGGGGTCTCTTCTTGAAGGGTAATGAATGAACCAAGTTCTTAGTAGGATTGAAAAAGTTTTCATGGACCAACATCAAGCATTTTTGCCAAAGAACCTTCAAGGTCGCTCTCATCTTTCTATACGAAGTCAAAAAAATGTCCTGCATTCGGAATTGGCGGCAGCTGGAGCGAAAGAAATGATATCTTTTTATCATTATCAAGTTGGACTGGTGTCTAGGCCACACCTGAAGACAGGGAAGATAAATAAGGTTCTCAATTGACAAGCCAGTTGTACTGATATCCCACTACTCACTCCTTCTACTCCTAAGATAATATCTAAATGTTTAATATATCTGTTAGTATTATCCCGATTGGAGATTACACTGCCCTGAAAGTACTCCATTTTTGGATCAAGCAGATCTGCCATGGCTAATGCATACGGACGCTCTTCCATAATATACAAATACATCTCGAACAGCTTACTAACTTCCAGCAGAAACTGATGTGCATATGGCCGTAACTTTGTCCACATGTTGAAGTTATTTAGCTTGTGAAGTCCATATAATCCAGCTTGAATACCTGATAAAAGCACTTATAAGATTATGCCACAGCAAAGTCACCAAAAAAATTTAAAGAAAGCAAATTTAACATTAACATAATTTTACTTGGTTTGAAATAACTTTTACAAATTTATGCCACAACAAAGTCATGAAAATATTGTCGAGAAAGCAAATGTAACATTAGCATAATGTTGCCTGGTTTAAAATCAGCTGATCCTTCTGGAAAATAAACAGATGCCAAGTACTCTTTCTCTCCACTAGTTATATCTATAAAACGAGCTGAATTCAGCAGCATATGATCAAGGTCAAGCACCAAGTATAGCTTCTTTTTATCGAGGATTTGTGTAAGGTATTATGTTGCCTAGCAGCTTCTTCTTCAGACAGTTCCATAGCCTGATAATAACATTGAATTAATGCTATATTACTTAACAGGCAGCAAGCTCTCTGTTGTATACATACCTCATGTATATCTCAGTGCAACATTACTGCTACTTCCCTCCTCTGATGACTTGAGCACTCCATACTGAATGCATACGCCCCACATGAAGCCAGGATGTGGTATAAGGGTAGTGACTGGGATGCTTCAGGCTGAAGAAGCAAGACAGACCACTAAAAGATACTAACCGTAAACAGGATCGTAAAGGCGAAGAAGCAACTTTGCAATTGTAGATTTACCGCCCCTGAATGACCCACTAAAGCAACTGTTTCACTTGAGTCGATCCGAAATGTTAAACCACTTAACACCCATGGTGATGATGACCCATATTTGAATGTCACGTTCTTAAACTCAACATTCCCAACTACATTGTCCAAATGGATGCCAGTATCTGACTTTAAAACCTGAATAACAATTTCATGTGTTGATATTGTACAATAACTCCCTGAGAATGGAACGTAGAAGGAAGTCAAAGCGAATAACCTCTCAATTGCAGGCTCTCCCTATTTCATTTCGTTATATGCATTTCCAATTGTCTGCAACACATGAGCTTGTTTAGACAGCTCCCTCAGTTGTTCCTCAAGTGTGGCAATTACTACTGACATGCAAGGTACAATCTGTGCAGAAATAATGCATTTCAATATCGATAGCAAGACAACCATAAACTAGAGCTTGGCAAGGAATTAAACAAAAAAGCCTTACCAAGATTACAGCTATGGAGAGAATAGGATTGATTGAAATCATGCGACCCGCCATTGCTCTTAACTGCAGTGCACAAGGCACTATCATCTGCGGACCAAGCTCTGCACAGAAAACCCTGAGTTCAGTACGTCGGCAAAAAATAAGAGATAGCTCTAGACTGGCCGGCCTGCATAAGATTCACAAAACGATACTTCACAACATGGCCGCCTCCCTTGTCTGTTGGCTTCTATACAAATCTTTTCCACAAAGCTATACCGGTTTTTTCAATTGTGAAAATCTTTTCTTTTCCCTCCAAATATTTGGCCAATAATCAATTCATATCGACTGTTTTACATTACCCCTGCTCAGCATTTTCTATTTTCTATAACCTATCCCATCAATTCTCACTTTCCTCATCTTTTAAGCCTGATTCAAGAAAATTATCCAGACCTTGCTTAGTCGTTTAAGCGTATATCTGTGCCTGCTTCAAAAAATTCCATTGATCATTAAAGAACAGATTTTTCAGCCGTGCGAACCTTTATAGCAAGTATCCTTAACAAAATATGTACAATGTAACTATAAAGATGTGCAATGTTTACAATTAGAATTGGGATGCCATTAACCACTCAATCATATTGACCAGTGTGTGTCTGATTCTAATTACTTCTTTGTGTCCCATGTGCCAGACATCATCCATTCCAATATAGAAAGTAAGTTGCAAGTTATAATTCCAATAGCCACCATATGCCCTTGAACTATGAAAATGATAACATAGATTTTGAACTATGAAAATGATAACATAGATTTTGAATAGACATCAGTAGCTATCTACTATACTAGAAACGTATGCCCGGCGATGCCGGGCATTAGTCATAGACATGTGAAAGCATTTATGTGCGTTAGTCATGGTTGTGTCATGAACATGCACAATATATGTTTAGGTGCAATAGACACATATGGATAGGGAACAAATTTTACTTTTAAAGTGTACACATAAAACAAAATCTGAAACAAATAAACCGGGTCTACACACAAATACAAAATATTTTTGGTGCAAATAGAGGTTATGTTCATCAACCTCAATGGATCCACATTATGAATAACCTATCCCAAAGAACTCTAGGAACGTCTGTCGGCTCGATGTGAAGCTCACTTGTGAGGCTGATTGGTATAGAAGCTCCTCCCGTCGTGCCTATGGTGGCGAGCTTGAATGTGTAGTCATGGCGTGCAGTTTGGGCATCCAGAATGGAGGTGCATAAATTGAATGAAATGAATGGAGTGCTTAGGTGGAATTAAATGGTTATATTAATAGATTATGTAGATGTAAGAGAGTGCTTAAATAGAATGTGTAGATATAAGAACATGTATGATAGAATAGAATGCTTGAGTGGAATAGGATAGGTGGATACGATACAAACCTTTATAGTACATATATGTGGCAAAATAGAATTCTGGAGTGGAATAGGATAGGATGCATAGGTGGATACGATAGAAAACCTTCATAGTACATATTTGTGGTCTCTGACAAATTTGCAACATCCAAAGGATCGAATGGTATGCTATTGACATTGTCACATGCACCACAACCTAAATCTAAATTTGTGAACCCCAAATATTAGCAATGTATAGCTCATGATTGCTCCACATTTGCTTAAATCTAGGTGTGACACCGCATTTTTTGCCTCCACATTTGCTTAAATCTAGGTGTGACAACATTTAATATTGGTGGTGGACTTTTTTGCCGTTTTATACTAATATCAACACAATAGCAATATTCCCTCCAATAAGAAAATTATAAGTTAACCTCATAATTCGACCTTGCACTATGTGACAAATAAAAAGCACAATGTTGCCTCCAGCAAAGAAGAATACCCATGTCTAATCTAACTTTAACAAAAATAAATGAAGCTATAGGCATAAATTTGGGCTTAAAGTAATCATAATGCCCAATTCAATTATGTGGATTTTATATGTTATTTCAAACTGGTCACCTAATGAATCAATCATAGCTTTTCAAATACTTGCAATTTATAATGCTCTATAGTTCAACTTATCAAGCAAGTTGCATTTTCTTCCAGAATTAACCAAATTAAATCCTGTTATGATTGCAGTCCATGTAGCTACATCACATAAGCAAAGTTGGAAATATGAAGCACAAACACATTTGAATTTACATTAGGCCTCAACATGCATTACAAAGTAAGGATATGTTGCAAAATTTGACAATGGTTCGAACTCAAGGAGCATACAACACCATTTTCAATACAATAAATGGGTTTCGCTAGATATTTCTCTACCCATACCAGGCTCTTATAAGACTTTCAACAAAAGAAGTCTTTGAAGAATAATTGACAAATAAACGTTGGCAATTTCTCAACTGTTTGCTTATGAAGAGGAAATTTGGCACATCGAGTTTACATTGGCATGAAAGAAGAAGCTTGAAGTTTACTATGGCAGTGGTGTGTTTCAGTTGATGAAGCAATTACAATGGCAGGACATTCGAAGAAACAAAAGAAGCTTGGTGCTTGAATCAAGGAATTTTGTCCTGTTGGAAAACCCTTGTGCAGCTTTAATTCTACTGAATGACAATAGACCTGCCTGCAATAGGAACAACACGCTAAGAATATAAAAACAATATATATTACAATCTCAGAGATAATAAGGCACATGATTTGAAACAGAGGCAAATATGTACCTCATGTGCTATGGAAAATTTCTCTCATGGCTATAAAACAGAACATTATATGAGAAATGCCAACACCTAATCTGCAATAAAAATAGTTGCCATTAGCTGCAGAATCTCAGGGTTATATATAATTGCTGACCCATTTCATCTATTTCGTGAAGAGATGCGAAGGAAGAATCTTTGAGAACATCGGCCAAATCTCAAAAGAGATATTACAGAAAGAAAAACATTGCTTAACTTTTCTCTCTTTCCAGTTAAACCTGATGCCATGCAAGACTGCACCAAAGGCCACAGAAACCATTGAAAAAAATGACCAGTCAGCTGTTGAAGTATGTGGAACATATATTATGCAAATAATATTACCTTTTCCTGCATTCATAGACCCAAACGATTTGTGCAAGAAAGAGCAGAAAAACTTGTGCATCGTGGTTCTCCGCTGATGCAAATCCGACCTTCTTAGGTCTCAAGTGTCCTAAGTTGGGTATGCAAATATTTATGCAGCTACCCAATATAGGAACAAAATGCGCATCTCTGATTCTGATAGCTCTCAAGCTGAGAAATATTGGACTCCATAAGCATCTAATCAATTTTGTAATCAATTTTGATGAAATGTCAGCATAGCACTTCTATTCAGAAGTTAAACCTGGAGGTATTTCTCATAGTATGCTATTACTAAACAGTAATGGCACACCAATACTAAACAGCGATGTGAAGATTTTATAACTTACAAAGTCATTGGAGGAAATTTACTTCTTTGCTACATCTACACCTATTTCAGTTGTTCAATAGTACAGGGACTACACTCTACACCCCAAAACTTATCCAGTAGATGATGTGCACATCAATCCTAGCAAACTTTGGGAGGTAAGCACAATCGTTTCATGGCCTATTTCACTATTAATATTAACGAAGTTTTGTGAGCACATTAAAGCTCTCTTAAAAATCTCGGGCAAAATTTCGATGCTGTATAAGTGAGACAGAAGTTAAAGCTTACATTAGTTATCCCAAAACATTCCAATTTGCTACTCCCATTTTGTTTGCACCAAAGCTAGCTGCACCTACTACAATCATTCATGTCTCAATCTAGACATTCGCTCTTCTCACTTTAGGAGCATGTAGCAAGCATTGAATTGAAAGAGGTCAAATACTTCGGATCAAATCCATAAGCCTTGGCTACGTCTTTATAGTAAAACCCAAAGATGTCCCTAAGTAGATTTCTTATACAGTAGCAAAGTTATTCAATGGAGGCATATTCAAGAAGCATAAATGAGGACGATCTTATCTCTATCTCTAAGCTCACAAAAACTTAAAAATTATAGCAGAAGATAGAACTTTAAGAAGCATCAAAGTACCGTAGAAGCATCAAGTAGAAGCGCAACCACAGCGGCCACATCTCAACATATAAAAAAAAGGAATCAACTCACGATGTTTATGGGTGTTTATGGACTGGCTGACGAATGTTCTTGCATCAGTGTGGAATGGATCCACCAGAATTATTTCAAAACACTTGTTTGTAGGATCCTGCATGTGAAAATATAAAAAAGCTGGAACATGTATCGATAACTTATTGAAGCTCAAGACTAAAAAGCATCAAGTAGAAGCACCACTCTAACAACCGACCAGATCAGTAAAAATGCAACACTCTTAAGCTTCCAAGTAAGAATGCAACACTCTTAAGCCTTCAAGGTGGTGCCCAGCTCGTTCCTTGGCTACAGAGCTAAGATTTATCTTAAACTTCAATTGGGTATCCTGAAAAACCTGAGAAAAAAATGATATCTAGTTTTTTTGCCTGATCCCACCAAGTTCGACCGTCCTAATCAGCTTTACCCGCAAATCTACTCACGTTTAGTATCGATCAAGCTTAGTGCGAAATGAGACTGCAAATGAGATGGAGGAGAACCGCAGAATCGCCGAGGCCCAAAATATAAAGAAGATTAGCATTTAGCATTGGCTTATATAAATTGAATGAGCTAGTCCCCTGTCAGAGGGATGAATGAAAGGATACATGGTCATGAAGGTCGGAGAGAGTCTGCAGATTAACAATACAAATTTGAAAAGTGCCTAAGATTTATGCTTTGCTGCAAAGTACTTTCTCTCAGGGTTTATGGTCAAGCTTTTCTATGTAGAGCAGTAGAATGACTATAGAATCTGTCTAAATGGTGAGAACTGAATTCTAATGATGGCAGGCAGTCCTCTAGTTTCGTATGCTTTCAGTCTTGAGCTTTAATAAAAGTATAGGAAACTATGGCTAGATGGCTGCCTACTTTAACAGGGAATAAATTTTTGATGAATGCTCCCCTTCAGGAATTTATTCACGTCTCCAGTTGCAAAGAGCTCACTTGTTTGACCAGATGTTTGATAAAATCCTCACCCCAGTCACGTTGGAAATTTGAATCACCTTGCAAATGTAAGATGCGCTGGGAAGATGGCTGCACAGTAATATCTTAGAAGATGGTGCTGGGAAGATGGCTGCACAGCAATATCTTAGTGAATCCAAGTTAGAAGATGGCCCACTCATACCAAGTTGCAGGTGGCCTCAAGAACTTCTTATAAATGCCTAAAACCAGTGTATCCAAACCTCCAAACTTATCTATCTTTCAAGATAAGCTCCAAATCAAGAATCGGCTGGCCACCAATCTCTGCAAAAACCAGAACAACGCATACAAATCAAAGCTTTAAACTTCGTACTAAGAGCTTCAAACTTCATACTAATCACAGAAACAGACCAAAGAGTATTTGGATAAATATTTCATAATGTAACTGCATATTCAAGAGAAAAGGAAGAAAGAGATGTAACAACGAATAATAGATGAAGCACAACCTGGTGATATTATTTTAAAATTTGAGTTGTTAGGGTCTGAATGGCTGCCTTTCGAGCTTCATTAATGCCTTGTTTGTAGTAGACATGCATCTAAACTGCGTTAAGATTAAGAAAAAAGATCCATCTTGGAATGATTCACAGTAAATAATCACCTGGAGATTGCTCGAAACCCGAGTTGGATCATTAGGAACAAAATGGCTACAACATGCGATGCATCATTGAACTGACCTGATTGTCTAATAGAGAAAAATATGGCCGAGCTTGTTTGATCCAAATCGTTTTTGCCAAGGCCGGGTCCTTGTCGCATAACCTATTCCATCAGAAAAAGGATTAAAGAGGAAATGAAAGCATCGATTATGTTCTTCTTGCGCATGTACAGGCATACCTGAGGTAAGGCTGCAAAAATCCAGCTCCGGATTCAACCATATGAAACCGTCAGACGATCTAAATCCCATTCTCATCCTCCCCTGCCATGATCCTCATTCATCCTCACTGCTTCTCGTTGGTGACGACTCAAATACTGGAGGCCTTTTTCAAAAATTAACCTCTTAGAACAAAGTGGCTATGGCCGATTTGAAAAATATGTCCAACTTTACTCCTTCCCGCTCGCATTCAATAGCAGAGGTAGGTAGGAGAGGAAGACCATAGACGTATAGGACGGTAACAGTGCCGCAGGGGGAGAGGGAACGCCGTATGTGGCATTACATCCGGCGTTCCGGGCGCAAATTTCAAAGCCATCCAAAAATAAAAAAGAAGATGTGTAAAAATGTACAATCCCTCTAGAGTCTGCCATAGTTGTCTTATGCAGCCCTCCACTGAAGGCAAAAGAGCTAGAATAATTGATGGTTCCTATAATATAAAAATCCATAAGCATTGTCGCGTTTGAATGAGGAACATTGGCAAGCACTTTTCTTGTACTCTGAGGCACATCCTGGATCTGTACACCTCGAATAGCTTTGAGAACATTAACTATAGACGCATATGCAACCAATTTGTAAACATGAACTTGCAGCACATATTCTGAGGCCTTGAACTGGATCCAGTGCGATGGTGAGACCTGCTAATAAGAAAACATAAGCATATCCTCACAAATGAAATTTAGAGTCTCGTTTGTTATAATCGAAGGAAAAGTAGCAGAAGCGGCGGCATATGACCCAAAAAAAGGTTCTAAAACGGGCAACCCAGAAAATATTTGCACCATGATGGTGCGGAGTTAGCCAGTTTGCCGCGATGGCCGCCAAACAGCAATGGCGACCGCCCGGTTCGGGTAACAACAAGTTTGGCGGTTTCAAAAGATATTCTAGGTATATGCCGAAAACCCAATCAGCGAGGATTTGCCCCCAAGGGGCAACCCAAAAATGTGCATGAACATGGATGGTGTATATAATAAAGACCAATTATGAGTACCAATTGTAAAGCAAATATATGCACATGTATATCGAGTATTTTTACTTTATTTTGGACTACCTTGGTCATCGTATCCGCCCATCCTATGCCCCAAACTGTATGTCGAAGCCTCTAGGCACCTCTCGTTTCGATTGTGACATTTATAATTGGGGATGCCTATGATTTTGAAATATAAAATACAGGTTTGTCTAAGATTGGAATATAAAATATGAAGACTCGTCTCGATTACTAGTGCCTGGCCAACCGTTGCATGAGTTATTGAATACGGCGTCAGTGGGTTTGTTGGGGTCATACCTCCAGGAAGTTATGGATGCATGGACTCAGTTGTGTCCTCCATGACGGTATTGAACTGTCCTATACAATTGTACTGGCGCCAAAGATACTTATTATGCTAAGGTTTTCCCTCGAAAACCCTTTGGGGGGGGGGATTAATTCTATCGATGAATATTCTTTGCTCTCTTTTTGTTTGGGTCCCATAGGCCAATCAATCTCCATGGATGCTAAAAATCTATTCTATTCTATTCTATTCTATTCTATTCTATTCTATTCTATTCTATTCTATTCTATTCTATTCTATATTGGTTCGCCTAAGATTTTAGGATATGAAATAAGGAGACTTGAACATTTACCAAAATAATTCAATATCCTATCAAGAATACGTTAACCAATACAACCAGCGAGCTGACGTATTTATTTTTTCTATTGAATCTTATGTTTTTTTCTTTCTTTATAATATTGTTTTAGAAGTATGGTTGGTAGACTCAAATATCATTCTGCAATGGATTCATCTGCGATGTGATGGCACATCCTTATTAACACAACCAAAAATCGCGACCCAAGTACTGTCTTGTAACAAAAGGAAAGGGTGCCACGACAATACAAGTTGTTCAAATGGCATGGATTGCATTGTGGAGAGTGCGTTTGATCCACAAATGATGTTTTATTTAATATGGAGACATAATATATACTACGTAGCATCTTTAAAATCTAGGCATTATTAAATATATATCATCTATATGATTAGATAATATCTCTAAGTTTGAGAAGCTAATCTTCTTAGTCATTGAGTGAGACAAGACTAGATGCTATCTCTCTGCCATTAAAATTTTCACGTACGTTTCTCTTGTTGGAGTCTTCATATTCCCCATATCATTTTCATAGGATCTAAGGTTCTTCTTTTCGATGGTGAAATTCTATCTATTTTTCTTTGATGGCAATATAAAATACGAAGACTCATCTCTATATGGGTTCGCGTAAGTTTTGAGAATATGAAATATGGAGACTCGAACCTTTACCAGAATAATTCAATATCCTATCAAGAATGCATTAACCAATAAAACCAGCGAGCTAATGTATTTATTTTTTCTATCGTATATTTTTTTCTTTCTTTATAATAACTCATCCAATTGTTTTAGAAGTATGGTCTAGTAGACTCAAATACCATTCTACAATGGATTCATCTGCGATGTGGTGGCACACCCTTATTAATGCAGCAAAAAATGGCGACCCAAGTACTATATTGTAACAAAAGGAAAGGGCAGCAAGACAATACAAGTTGTCAAATGGCATGGATTGCATTGTGGAGAGTGTATTTGATCCCATGAATGATGTTTTATTCAATATGGAGACAATATATACCCTGTCGCATCTTTAAAATCTAGGCATTATTTAAATATACCATCTATATAACTAGATAATATCTCTAAGTTTGAGAAGTTGATCTTCTTAGTCATTGAGTGAGACAGGACTAGATGCTATCTCTCTAAGCTTGGAGAAAGTAAGTGTTATTATCCATTGAAATTTTCATGTACGTTTCTCTTGTTGGAGTCTTCATATTTCCCATTATTATTTTTATAGGATCTCAAGATTCTTCTTTTCGATGGTGATTGAATGTGGAATACTGGCTTGTGATAAGTGTTAACTTGTAATTTGAGACCTGTTAGAATTAAGGCTGGTAATAAAAAGTATTTGCATGCAATTCCACATTGTTGAAATTGGGGTTGTCACTATTTGTAAATTTCAAAATGATGGAATAATTTCAAAATAATGGAATCGTGGTTTATATTACTAATCTAGAAATGCTTCTACTACTACAATATCCTTGTTTTGATGGCCACTCTCAGCAAAACTCCTCGCCAACATTGGCCAACCTTTCCCCCAGACCTGCCTTACAGTTAAATAAATAGTATTGGGAAATAAAGAAAGCATAACTAAAGATTGACGACTATTTTTCTTTATTCAAACATTCCTTCAAAATTTTTGAATTAACCAAAGCGTAGGTTTTGCAATCTTATGACATATCTTAAGCATATTAAGGTCTGATGTTTCTAGTTCTATCTTTTAGCATATTTGCGTGTCATATTATATGATAAAAAAGAAAAGGAGAAAACTCAAACAGCTAGAATTTTGCCATCGAAAGAAGATAGGTAGAATTTCACCATCGAAAAGAAGAATCTTGAGATCCTATGAAAATAATGATGGAGAATACGAAGACTCCAACAAGAGAAACATAAGTGAAAATTTCAATGGATAATAACACTTACCTTCTCCAAGCTTAGAATAGAATAGAATAGAATATGATTTTATCGTCCACGGAGACCAACTGGCCTATGGGACCCAAGTACAAAGAGAGAGCAAAGAAAGGATTACTACCGAGGGATTAAAACCCAGCCAGAAGGGTTTCGGGAAAAACCTTAGTAGCAATAAGGATCTTGCGACATCTTTGCCTGATTATATACATAATCACAAATGCGGTGAGGTTAATGTGGGAGACGGGGGCATAAGCGAGTCCGTATCCATTACCTCACGGAGGTGCGATCCCAACAAGCCACTGAGAGGGTGCTCATTAGCTCATGCAAGGCCACGATGGGGCACAACTAGCCGAGCATCACCGAGGGCAGGATATACAAATGCAGAGGACGGGGAAAATCAACGACTAAGAAAATCAGCTTCTCAAACTTAGAGATATTATCTAATCATATAGATGATATATTTAAATAATGCTTAGATTTTAAAGATGCTACGTGGTATATATTGTGTCTCCATATTGAATAAAACATCATTTATGGGATCAAGCACACTCTCCACAATGCAATCCATGGCATTTGGACAACTGGTATTGTCTTGGGGCCCCTTCCATTTGTTACAATATAGTACTTGGGTCGCTATTTTTGGCTGCGTTAATAAGGGTGTGCCACCATGTCGCAGATGAATCCATTGCAGAATGGTATCTACCAGACATTTCTAAAACAATTGGATGAGTTATTATAAAGAAAGAAAGAAAGAAAAAAGGGGGGGACGCGTTAGCTCATTGGTTTTATTAGTTAATGTATTCTTGATAGAATATTGAATTATTTTGGTAAAGGTTCGACTCTCTTTATTTCATATTCTAAAACCTTAGGCGAACTCATATAAAGATGACTCTCCGTATTTCATATTCCAAAACCGTACGTTGCCATCGAAAGAAGATAAGTAGATTACAATGAAAGCATGAAGACAATGAAAATGCACCGAAAGTAGGAATACAATGAAAGTAAGATTCACATCATAAGATACTCATGAACTCTCGTACTTTATTTTGCTTGTTCGGCTATCTTCTCTAGTGACTTCAGAACTTTATCCTTCACAGAGATTGGAATCTTCATGCACCCCTTTCTCGGATCCACCTTGCCCTTTCTGGGGTTCCATGACATCAACACGGATTTTATTTCCACCCATTGGGCCGGATCACTTGCATCATACTTCCATTGCTTATTAAAATAATCTTTGTAGCGAACTTTCTCAGTACTGACTCCTTTTCCACTTACTGGACGCCACCACTCTGCACGCACCTTGTTTCTGTTATGGTTATTAGCTTTCCTACAAACACTCGAGATGGTATATCCTAACCAAATAGGATAAGTATCTTCATCTGATGGTCTGACGATCAAATATTGGTCATCCTTTAAATCCATCTTAGGATCATATGGAGCAAGTCCATAATACTTGGGACGCTCTTTTCTAGGTCCAACATAGTGCTCTTCAACCTCTTTCACCTCCTCTTCAGACTCCTCTGTCATCAAGTGGATCGGCTGCTGATCAGGTTGGAATTGACCATGGTCGAGCCTCCATCGACTTTGAGGTAGCCAACCCTCTCGAAGGACGCTACTACTTGTGTCCAAACTCCCTAAAAGTATATGAACTTCATTCCAATAATTTACAAGTGCTTCATTGCACGCTCTTCTCTCTGGTGCTATGTGTTTATCTGCTAAGGATTTCTCCTAGTACTTTATATAATCCATTATCCCCTCCATAGTCCATTCACAGTCCTTCACTTCTCCTAATGGTTTCATAGCTTTAGGCTCTCCCGTCGGCACCATTGGTTCACCTGCCACATCCTCTTTCCAAATCAATATATCATTATCTTCCGGTTTCCACACAGGATCTCCAGCCCTCATCTTGTATTGCATTATTGGCTTTCCATTCTTCACCCAAAACCTAAATTGCAATGGAGCACTATGCCCAGTAAGGTCTTCACGAGCATAACCCTCTATGAACTCTTTCCAGTCGGGGACTTCTTGTATCAATGAACCAATAGGAGGAGGTGAAGGACACTGCTTAAATAGCTCCAAAAGCCTCGGATAGGTGGTGACGTCACTTTTCTGCAATTTGATCATATAATGCCCAAACATTGCATCAATGTCTTCATGAATGTGGCCAGGCATCACGTAACCAACATAGACCATTTCAAATGCTCCAATCATGTGTAAGATACGACAAGTATGCAAACAAGTATCTATTTTTATTTTGGCCAGCACAATTGTCAAGTTGCAAGAGTAGCTTCTTAGGTAGTCGGCGCCCTGGTATTGGGTTCACATGAATTGAAGGTGCTGGCCCATTCATCCTTCCTATGGTCAAATCCTCTAGTTTCATGGGACCAGTGTCATGCAATGCCTTGAAGAGATGTTGCAATGGCTTACAGGAATGAACATCTCCATTAAAACCATGTTCCAACGCTTTTGCAATGGTACCAACATGGAAGTTTGGACCATCACCCCATAATTCTAATGTAAAATGACCGTGATGCACTGCTCCCTGGCCATGAGTTATGAATCTAACTAGTGATATTTGCAATGGAAAAGATCTTGCAACAGACTTTGGTATAGCCCTAAACGGGGGCAAACATGTTTTTTGCTGATCCATCTTGTCATGAATGATGCATAGAAAATTCTCTGATACCATTGTAGACAAGCATCTTCACATCCAGTATGTTGATCGACATGACATTTGCTCCATCGTGTGAATTCTCATTTCCTTCCGAACCGCTGATCTTTCCACCTCAAGCTTCGACTTCTCGAGCTTATCTAACAAATCCACGCATATATTGCACTTTGAGAAGTTGTTATATTGCATTCTTTTGACATCTGAAAAATGCTTACTCCAGAGCTTGCTGAAGGCTGATTGTGAAATCTTGTCCACACCCATTTCCTTTAGAAGATTGTTGATCATTTGTAAAATCACTTTTTGTGTGAAATATGCAGGCAACATTCGAACTACTTTCCTGCATCCCTCTTCATCAACCGCACTTTTGTGAGGCATACTCTCAGCATGATAGTTAACAAACTTCTCGAATAAACTCTGAGCTGCAAGCACCCTGGGAGTTGTCCTCGCCTTTCCCCGATTACCATGCCAACCTATTTGGGCCCCTCCCTTTTGGTTTGGCCTTAATCTCCACCATGTAGAGGCTGAAATACCTAGTATGGTTGTCACTGCACTGCTACATATCCATTTCCCACCAATAGGAAATCCCATGTTCCTGACATCAGGCGACGGCCCAAATGCATGCTCTATTATATTGTAAATATAAGTTTTTCTAGCGTCATGAGTTTTCTCCTTCTAGATTGATCGGGCTTCCACAAGTTCTTTCACTGTGAATTTACCAAAGCAGTTGTTAAGGCAGCCACAATCCCCCCCTCTGACGGCTTGCATGGTCTCTTCACTGTAGTTGTTAGTATCTTTCACAGTCCGCACATTTTCCTTCCTCTTCTTCCTCTTCAAGAAGTTGTAGGCCCTTCTTTCTGGTATGGATACATCCAAAGGAGGTATGGAAGGAATGTCATTTTCATCCACCACCACATTATTTTCTCCAACACGCTCAATTCTTTGAAGCATCCCTTTTCCTATTATCTGAATGGAGTCCACTGGCCAGAGCAACAAGGCTGGCAACTCTAAACCACTGTTGATATTATTGCAAGCATAGCAGTGTTTGTCCTTCAGCTCAACATTGAAGTTATGAAGCTGTATTGAGGAAATGGAGACTCCCACAAAGTCATCACCAATAGCCTGTCCATTATAGCAGTGCATAGGATCCCATAGTATAAGCACACCTTCACCAACAATTCCTCTATTGCACTGATGATGCAAAATCACTTTGTCGTCCTTCCATGTTATTCTGGAAACTACCATTCTTCTTTCCTCATTAGCTCTAGCTGGATTTTCTGCATTTGCTTCAGGTGGCAGCATTCTTATTTGTATTAATCTCTTCCACATCCATGTAATCAGCATCATTCTTCTCTGCTCGAGGTTCTTGGTCACAGGGTTCCCCAGCAGTAGCTTCATGAGAAATCTGAAAATTAGAAGAAAGGTTGAGGAAAACATAGTATTGTATGCAATAACAATAAATGAAATATCTATACAATACCTACACCGCACTACGCGCGACAGTGCGCGTGACACGTATGGACCATAATTTTGTAAAAAACATAAGAAAGTTATATTCATTTATCAAATACAGATATGTCGCGCTAGGTGCGACTCATACAAAGTATCCCATTTGGACACATCACCAGATATCCCATTTCGTAGCACATTTCCAATTTCGTATTTGCTGAATCAGTACAAATATCATTTCCCTATTTCAATCTCTGCAGTTTGTTTTCCCAATGGGCTATGTAACTGGTTTGATGCATGTCGATGCTACCAACCTTGGACATGTGCACGAGCGAGGCTTGGCCTTGAGCCTCACCAAAGCCCGCGACAGGGCACTCCAGAGAGATATCCCGGAAGCAACATTGTTCCGGAATTTCAACACCATGGTGAGGAAGTTCGACCATCTCCTCCCTGTCTCTGAGGAGAGAGATGAATGTGGAAGTACGGAGCCGGGAGAGGCAGGCTTAACAGAAGCCCAGTTTAATGCAGAGATTGCAGATGTGGTCCTCCACGCAGCTGCAATTATTGGCATAAAATTTGTTTTGACCCATTCCCTAATCCTCAAACCTGGACAGAAAGACTTGTTAGAGAGTCTAAGGACCCACCATTCTGGAATGCTGGAGGCCAAAATGAACAGTCTCCTCATTGTGTAGATGTGTGAGTAGCACATGAATAGGTGACACGTGAAATATGTTACAGTAGCTACAGTAAAGAGCAACAGTGCTACAGAAAATTTTTCAGTACATACCCCTCTGAGTAGTGTTGTTGGCCAAGCCAAGAAACTCCCTACTGATTCTCCAAGTGTTTCTGCTCCTGCATGTGGTCTTTGTAATGGATGAGTGGCAGCATAGCAGTCTGTCAATCTAATTCTAATATAATCAGGTCCCAAGGGCACTCCATGGCATGCTGTAGTTGGTGCCATGTTATCAACAATGCCCTTGCCAATGACATCTTTCCTGTTTTCTGCTAACAAGAAGCATGCTTCTCCAATAGAAAATTTCATTTCTCCTGCTTGATTCTCGACCTGCAAAGCTTTGTTAATTAAGTTGCACAAGTCATGGCGCCTCAATCCACTTTGATAGAGAACTACCTGAGATTCAGCAGCCTGATCCAGCGCTTCAGCAAGCTCCCTTCTTGGCGACATCCCAAATCCGAATTAGAACACTATCATGAAAACACAATTCTTGTGTTTCTCTAGGCGCATTAGAGAAACACAAATTCTGTGATCCAATGCGAGGCCAAGATTACAAATCAAATGGCGGGCATTTTTAAAATAGACAGTTAGTATAGGCCAATGATTGAAAAGTAGTTAGGGAACGGGATATTCGCGGGCGGCGGGCTAAAAGATTTTAAATTTTAAATTGCGGGCCGGATTAATTTTCTTGTTTTCCTAAACAAGGATAAGGGTAGTACACGCTTTCAATGGCGGGCGTCTATTCATTAATTGTTTGTACGACCCGTATAATAATCACATTTTCTAATTTCAATGTAATTTGAATCTCATTTTTTCATTCCTAATTTCTTCCAGAAGTTTTGCTTCGACCGCCTTCCGAAACCGATGCAATCTTCTTGAGCGATCCCTCAAGCGATCTAAATTTTTGTAACGCTGCCTGCATTCCGAGCTATCCTACTTCATTTCCGGCCTGTCTACAACAATTCCGACTCGATTTGAGCTTCTCGAGCTTCTGGAGATTCACCCGACCTTCTTGAGCTACAACAGAGTTCAATTCCAATTTCTAGAACTTCAAGCACTTCGACATGGCAACTAAAGGTTAGTATGTTCGAGTTCTTAATGGAGGAGGAACTCTGTGACTCTATTTTTATTAGGTTTTAGAAACCTTCTGCTTGTGTGTTTAACTTTATTAATAGATTTAGAAACTCTGAGACTCTTTGATTAACTCTGTCACTCTGCAAGCTAGATTTGATTAGATTACTGTTACCCTGCATCTCTGCTAATTGGCTTGTATTTATTTGCAGCTTATTCTTTGTTTGATTATATGTTCAGGATTTTCTGCTTAGTCTTAAGTGAATCTGCAATGCTCTTTAATTATAATTCCTAGTACCTTAATCTTCAATTGTAATCATCAGAGACAGAGAAGTGGGTTACGCTTCCTTGTGATATGATTTTCTTTTTTTATGAAGCTTACTCTCTTTGATGTGTTCCTATGATGAAGCATTCTGTGGAGTGCCGTCGGTCTATGGATTTCTCGCGCTTCGCGCGAGAAGTTCAGATTCTATCGCTCTAAGTAAGCGTGAGAGTAGGGTTGTTGAGGTCATAGTCGAGCTCAACCCTTCGCGAGGACGGTAAGAGAGATGGAATGTGAATTCTTGCACGACATGCGAGGTCACTTTCCATCTATCTTACCGTCCTGGATTCTTCGACTCGCGCTACGCGCGAATCCTAAAACATTGCTCTCAGAATTTATAGACTTGTTCCGCCATGCGCGAGATGTTGGACAAGTTGCTTAACACAGAAATACTTTAGCAATGTCTAACTTGATTATTTACTTTACAGCTTCCAAGAGAGCACTAGTTACATTAACTTCTGCACCATCAAAGAAACCCAGGAAGGACCCCAAGGTAGTACAAGAAGAGGCAGAGAAGATAGATCGAACTCTTGGCATAAAGCTAATTGATGACGGCAGAGTCATAACATGGGAGCTAAGTCAGGACTTGCCAGAGACAGTATTTGTTAAGGGGTCTGAATGATATGTGAGCAGGGCAGGCTCAAAGTATGACGTGGTCCTGCATTCAAGGGAGAACAAAGATGCGGCCTTCAAAAAGTAGGGTTGATCCTTTCATATGAGGAACTGGATGACCACATCTGTGTCTTCATAATAGAGAAGACCGTAAAGAAGAATCTCAGCATTTCCAAATACAATGCAGATATAGATGGATTCAGGCCAGATAAGACAGCAGACGGTGTTACAAAGTATGGCTGGCCCATTGAAGGCTCACACCATACAGTTCGTTCTGTATGTGAAGGAGTATCTGCAGTCCGACGAAGTTTGCAGAAGAAACCATCTTCAAGCTTCTACATATCTGGTTTTGGTGGTAGTGGCGATGCACTTGAGTCAGAAACTTTGCCCCTAGTACCTTCGCTAAAGCCAGTGAAGGAAACGGATATTGAAAAGAAATCAAGGGTTGATGCTGTAGACAAGCTTATGAAATTCAAGTAATGGTATCCACTTGGTTTGGATGTCACAAAAAGGATAGCTATTGACAAGCTGATAAGATCTCCTAGAGCATCTTTCATATCTAGGATCTTTGATCCCAAACATGCCCCGAGGATGAGAAGTCCATGATTGAATATCCCCACCAAAGTACCAAATCCAGCTGATGTTCTACCATGGGACTCAGTCAATGACAAGCCATACCCATGGAAGGCATGGGATGACCTAAGGAAGGGCGACACGGTGCACTACATTGTCATTGACGGGCAGCACTCAGTTGAGGCAGCGAAGGCGCTTATAGAGAAAATGGATAAGATAGGTGCCAAAGAGTCTGGGGAGCACTTGGATTCATGGGCAATGTTGAATCCTTAGTCATTTACCGCCTCAACTTGCAATCGACTACAATAAGTCGGAGACTTGAACACAACCGCAAAGGGTGGTACAATACAACTTCGTAAGTGCCTTTGTTTCTTATTAACCCGTTCTTTCTGGCGAGGCTATGAACCAATGTTGGTTTGCCCAACATTGGTCTCGATCAGAAAGCAATCTTTTCAAGTTTTTACTTTTCTATTCGGAATGCCGGCACACCTGTGAAAATGGAGATCTATATGGTACTAACTTATGGTTTTATATTCTTATCTCAGACCATATCCCATGTAGTTGAGGCAAGCTAGAAATCAATGGATTGAGCTTGGCCGTCCAATTTCAAAAAGAAAGAAGGCGGGGAAGAAGAAAGACAACTCTTCTTTAATTTAAATAATTAAGATGATCAGCAAGGTCATCATACAAAAGAAGAAGGACGTTGCAGAGGAGGAAGAGGAAACTGGCACTAAGAAGAAGAAGTCCAAGGAAGGCCCATCAGATTCCTACCACATAGTATTCAGTCCTGATCATGTGTGAGACAAATGGAATGAGTTGTGGAACAAGTGGACAATAGGAGAGCTTGTAGGAAAAGCAGGAAAACCTGAGAGAGAATCCCTTGAAGATTTTACAGTTACAGACTTGAGGAGTGCACAGGGGTTAAAGGGAAGAAGTCTCCAGTCTGTTATAGATGGACAAGTCTTTGTGAAGAAGGTCTCAAAAATCAAAGAGGTACCATCCTTTCCAGAGGCATGCAAGTCCATGAAAGACCTTCGTGTCATGAAGGAGGCCATCTCAAAGGAGCTCTTTGAGATGTCTGGAATACAAAATCTATCTGATCAAGGTATCTTGGACATGATAAAAATAATAGATGAAGACATGATCGAATTTTCGAAGGGTGCTGGATTTATTCAAGCATATAAATCCAGGAATAAGGAAAAACCAGCCCATCTGCCATCAAAGGTCCGCGCATGGAGTTGAGGTGCAGAGTCAGTGGGGACTTGGACATTCACGAGGCGTATCGGAAACATTACATGGTGAAGTCTGTCGGGGGTTCTCTCGGTTGTTGCCACCAAGACTATTCCAAAACGACTTCATTGTTTGTGGTGGGTATTGGACATACCCTCGGGATATAGACTACTACATCTCTATGCTCTCAAATTGTCTCAGCGAGACCACCCAAGAGTACATCACACTTGTGTTCTGTGCGAAACACGAGAGGAATATCCAAAGATCTTGCGAGGCCACCACTCCGGATAGAGGCCAATATGAGTGTCGCCCGCGAGGGGGTCTTTGGTAGATGGGGCCTTTGCTAAAACGTTATCTCACTTTCGGGATTTGGCTGCATAGTAAGGTGTTGGTCTCCAAGTTTGTTTGGAGCATTCCGGGATGGAGCATCTTCTCTGGTGCGGCTTTGTTGTTGCGATCTCTCGCCATTGTGTGGCGTTTGGGAAGCCGTCTGTGCATGTGGAGTTGCCACGGGCCTTTGTTGTATGGTCTCGGCCTTTCCCACATGCATCCCCCTTTTTCTCCGCAGGGAGTGTGCGGGCTTGGGATCATGCGTTTGCTCTTTCAGGCTAGATTATACCTCGGTTTATCACCACTCTTCTCCTTTCTTGTGGGTTCCTCTACCCCCAAGCAACCCTTGCCCTTGGTATTGTGCATGCATCGGACCTTGGGCCCGTTGGAGGAAAGCTGCGGTGCTCACCTTGGAGGATTGGTATTGGGGTGGTCGGCTAGCCGTGGGGAGTTCTTCGAAGCTTTACGCTGAGGGGAAGTGGCCAGGGCTATCACGGGAACACGCGGGGAGTATTCAGCTACACATACCTATAGTCCCTCGGGATGATGTGGTGGTGCAGGTTTGGAAGGTTCATCAGGATGTTGTGTCTTCTTGCTTTGTGCGGTCTTCTTACCGGGGCCTGGCTATTCATGACACACCTTTGCCCTCGAACCAAGTGGTCTCTGCGGCTTAGGGTTCTCGATGGCTTCGGTTTGGGCGTGGACATGGAGCTCACTTCCCCACCGAAGGTTAGGGTGCTTACGTGGCGGGTGGTGCACACATTTATGTCGGGTGAATGCGCGGTGAGCCGGTTTAGGCGGGTGTGAGCCCTCTACTGCCCTTGTTGTGGCCTTCATGTGGAGGTGGAGCATTGTCTAGTTTTATGCCCTCACTTGCGGGTTGCACGGGATTGGGTTAGGGCTGTTTGAGGAGTGAGATTGACTAGCCGTGATTCGCTTCATGTGTATCGGGGTGCTTGGCAGCTCTTGCGGCAGCAAGCCCTGCATTTGTGCGTGGCTTGGTTGGTGTGGCTGATTTGGGAAGCGGAGGTGGTTGTGGATCTCGGGGGGATTCAGCAGACCTGCAGCCTCTCTCGATTTCTCGACTTCAGGTACAAGCTATTTCAAAGCTTTACGGTGTTCGGGGAGTAGTAGAGCGGAAGTTTGCCATTTGGCGGGACTTTTGGGTGTTGTAGATGGTGATGGTGGTTTATGCAATGGTAGAGATTTGCGTTTTCTGTGAGTTTGTTGTGGAGTGTCGAGGTATCATTTGTCTCTTTGGGGCGATTCTCCTTCCTCCTCACTTGCTTTGTAACATTACCATTCTTTTAATATATTGATGACCACGGTTCTTCAAAAAAAAATGATCACTTACGTAATCATAAATAAAGCAGAGGACGCGGTCTATGAGGCACGCAAGGATGGTCGCCAAAAGCTTCCTAAGCCGATATTCAGATTTACAGAGAAGGAGAGCTTGGATAAATACCTTTGGACCGATGAGCTTACTCCTAACATGACCACTGAGGAATGTGAGAAGGAATTAGAGTACAAACAGGTTGGCCTGAAGGGAGGTGCAGTGAACAAGTACATGCTAAGCTCGAACTTGGCTTTCTACCTCGTGGATACATTTGTGCCCAAGGAGGCTTAGTCGTGACTACTTTGTCAATGGTAGGGTTAGGCGGAAGCTCTAGCCAATGGCGAGAAAAGTTCAAAGGCGGCCACCGAAAGCAAACAAAGAGTTTACGAGTCGTATTATCCTGATGTGGAGAAGCATCATCTGACATATCAAGGAAAGCAAGCACAGAGGAAGAATCGACAAGGTTAAAAGGATGCAAAGAGGGAGAGAAAGAAGAAGGAGGCAGAGCAAGAGTCTGAGGAGGAGGATGCAGGGGATGGCACTTCAGAAGAAATTGTCTCTCATGAGGAGTCCGTTTCAGAAGAAAGTGAAACTGAATCACGAAGTCCACCACCAAATTCGCCACCAATCATGGATCCACAGACTCAGGAGAAGTTGGCAAAGGCCTTATCAGAAGAGGAGAAAATTCTTGAGGTAAATCCACAGGAACCAGATGTGCAGAATACTTCTGTTCTTCCTGAACAAACTGACCCTAGTCCTATCAGAGCTGAAGAAGAAGATAGGACATCTAGGATGGAAGAAAAGGCGACTTCACCCACAAAAGAGTAAGTCATATGGATCTTTTTTATATGGACCATTTATTTAGCATGTCTCGCGCGTTGCGCGATTGTATTATTCTTAAGCATCGAAAAAATTTGTTAACTTGAAATATGCATTGTGCAGAGAGGAGACTACTTCATATAACAACAAACTTATCCTCTTCGACCTGAATGGAGTTCTTATCAAGTCCTTCTCCAAGGCAGAGTACCGTGCTGCACCTCCTTTTCCTGGAGGGGTTCTAGAGACAAAGACCAAATGGCGTATCCAAGACCTGGTGTTCACAAATTGTTGAGCCATCTGAAGGACAGAGCCATGTTTAGGGTCTGGGTTCGGGATCTCCTGCCCTCTGTGAGGACCCGTGGATCAAACAGGAGAATCCTAGATGAGTGTCACGCGGGATTTTGCAAAAGAACAGAAAGAAGGAAATAGAAAAGAACAACCAACAAACAGTGAAGAGAATAATGCTTCCTTGATATCACTGAGTGTACATGAGCTCTCGAAAATCGAGAGAAAGACTAGAGACAAGGACTAAAACTCATCTAGAAAACTGAATTCTATCTCTACTCATATATATAGTACAACGGTCTTGGGCCCAAAATAGGTGTTTGGCAGACCAACTCCTTGATCAAAGCCTGATTTTCCGGAAATCTAGCAGGGCCTTCTTTACGTACCTGGAATCACGTTGTACTTCTGCAGAGCCGTCATTTATCTGTTCTCTGTCTCTTCTTCGGCGTGGTCTTGGGCGTGGTCTTCGGCGGGGGTCTATTTCTTGATGGTTGACCTTGACCTGGTGCCTTATTCCTGCCCTGCTCTGTGGTCTTCATGAATAGTCTTGTACCTGGACGTACATGACTAACACTCCCCCCCACCAAATGACACTCAGTGGAGAGAAAAGGTGGAACAGATTCAGGCGGTGGGAAACCAGCTGTAGAGAAGTCATCTTGTTTGCTATGGGGCCGTGACCCTGAGTGATATGTCGTGATGAGTTCTTGTCGTTCCTTTAGAGCCTCAGGAGTATTGAGACCAATTGCTTGAGTGGCGTCAATGAGAAAACCGGACTACACCATGTCTTCAAGGGCACGGTGAGCCTCCGCAAGGACATATTGGCATTCCATCAGAAGACAGGTCTGAAGTCCAAAGGCACTGGCACTTGTATTCGGGTTACAATAATAAATAGGGTGCTTCGGTGCAAGAGAACACAACAGAAGGCACTTCAAAGCAGCACAAAAACTGGCTTGCCAGTGAACTGAAGGATCTGGGGAGGTGGCAGCATGCTCCAAAAACTGGGTGAGATCCCATACAGCATGACTAGGCATCTGCCAGCCTCTTTCATTAAAGATGTAGATCCAATTGCGAGTGCTTTCCAAGGTATTCCCTTCTGGCCAGAGAGAACGGCGAACAAATCGTGGATCCCATCAGAGATCGGTTGAAATCTGAGCGGGAGTCCAATCTGCATGACCGGCCAGAACCATGGTCCAAAATGGGAGACGCCAGTCAGAGGTGAGATATCGACGGCATAGTGGCGCTCCCAGAGATGTGTAGAGGTGAGTTTCGGGTTGGGGCTGCATCGTGGGTTTCTGAGTCTGCTCTCGGAATTCTCGAACAAGATCAACATCCAAGGTTCGACACCATTATTCCCATTCAGAACAGGGAAGCATAGTATGCACAGGAGGAGAGACCCATTCCGTGGGGATGGTATGGCTGTCCAGATAAACACAATGAGTGTTATATCCGCCAAGATGCTGCAAATAAATCTGAGCAAATTGAATGCCCATATCTTCTGATAAGTTCTTGCGCACTTGTTACAGAGTCTCAGCAATCCAGAGTGGAAGATGATGAGCAAGCTCTGGCATATACTCCTCTTGGAAGGTGGTGGCTTGTGTTGGATCCTGCAAGTATTTGTTCTCAGGCAACAACCGCCATTGAGCAAGTTCATTGCCACTGAATACACGATTCGGCCCATCATCAAATTTATCCATGGTATCAGCCAGATAGAAATCATGTAGAACATAGGCCATCGGCTGAACTAGACGGAAGATGAAAAATTCGGGATCATCACATGTGAGAAGACCATAGATCAATAGAGCACAGAAAAGTCCTTTATCTTCAATGGAGAGGTCGGGCCATATATTGAGGAGATCCGCGCTGCCAAGGGGCTCATGAATTTTGCCTTGTGCTGAATACCATTTCAGAAGGAAGAGATGACGGCGTGCAACAACATAATCCAAATAACTTGAGGGAGTGGAGAAATCCCTTGGAATTGTGAGAGCGAGCTGAAGGTACGTCTCATGTTGACTTTGAGCCTCTTCTGCATCCCGTTACTTCACAAAGACATAAGCCACATTCTTAAATATGGAAGCTACATAGTCGCAATGCTGTTGCATCCTCTAAAATATTGGAGATAATGTTTTGACAGGTTGTTTTTACGTAATGGCATCATTTTCTATATTTAGATATCTCCAAGCAAGTATCTACCTTCAAATAAAATGGAAAATTGCACCTCCAAATCTTTCTACTTCCCTTGCGTCTGTGTCTATAGCTATAACAAGCCTTGTAATTCAAGAAATGTACAATCCACGATACTCGAAATTCCAATCCACAATGCTATACCATTATTTTTGTTCTTCAGGGCTTCAATAGAAATGCTTCACCAGAATTGCTTTGCTTTCTAAAGCAATAAACATGGGCTAATGCATCTAGAAATAATGAAGAAGAAGGGACCACCATAAATCAGTTGCCTAACGAATTTGAATAAAAAATATATGTCACAGAATGCCTTTCGTGTTGCAGCTTCATTGGTCTTCATTGTTGCTACTATTGTGTTGGGTGCAATGCGTTATTGGAAGGAATTGGAAGAGCTTGTTGAGCATAAGGACAAAAATCATAGAAGACATGTAGCTCGACATCTGCATACCAATTTTCTACTTTCACAAAGATACACAAGGGAAATGAGCCATGAAATAGGGCTTTCATTGTGAGCCCTTCATTGGGAACTCAAAGACTCAATCTTAGCTATAGAAATAATAAGGCAAAGTTAATGGCACAATGCTCATGCAGGAAGAATACGTTAAACTACAGTGGGCACTCTAGATGTACACATTAGTACACCTTACAATATACGACCACCAAATCATATAAAAACTATAGAGAAAAAAGTACAAAAAAAAAAAATTAAGAAGAGCAACATTTTCTTATTTCACCATGAGAAAATATAAAGTAACTTTCCAAGTACCCACATGTCTAGATCTTTCATTTGAACCCGTATAGCATAAAATAGTATCCACAAAAGCTTAGAAACTCAGACATATAAGCACGTTGGTGTCCATCAACATGCTTCATCCGTATCTATAACATAAAACTATGAGAAATACTATAGTGAAAAGATATTTAGACTACTATAGAGAAGAGAAATCAAGCATAAGTAATTGTGTCTACAAAAAATTGTGTTGTAATATCATCAAGGCAGTGAAGGAACCTTAGAACTTGTCTAGGAGTTAACAAATGCAACATTATACGCTAGCTCACCCATTAGAATAGCATTGGGATACAACATCCTCTCTTAAAATGAAGATGATGAGGTTAACCCTCCCTTTGAGATGATTATGTCATATAACCCTTAGGGCAGGAAAGCCGAATAGGCTATTTTCCATGATCATTGGAGGGGGAGGGTTGGCTGGTGGAGGTGATTAGCTTCTGCTGTCAAGATGCTAACCCAAGGGTGGATGTTGCTGCAATTGGATATTCACACCATATGTTTAAGAAGGAATACTTATACATCCTTTGCCAAATAGATAGATAGATGGATAATATTTCTATGTCATACCACACCTTAATTCTGTTTTAATAAACAAACACGTTACATGATGGGGTAGTAGTTGAGGTCTAGGTAGGGAAACATTGGTGCATGAGGAAAATTGGCAAGAATATCTTAATGCATTAATACGAAGCACATTTATATCTCACATTTTTAGGACTTTGTCTTCATTTTTGCTTAGAAGTTCGTCCAATTTTTTGTACTTCCAACGGTCCAACCCCTCTATCAATAAAAATGGGTTTTGTAACCATTGACCATATGTGAGAGTCAACTAGAAGACTTGGTCATTGCTGGTAATACATTTTCTTGTCCTATGAGTGTGACTTTGACCATTGAGCATAGTTGACCCAGTGTTTATGAATGCATGCCATCATAAGTATTGCTTGATTGTTCGCTTGCATTTATGCCTGCTACCATGAGGTATTATCTTGACACATAAATGTTCTTGGATCATAATTTATGCATGCCACCTTGCACAATAAATCAACTGTTGGTGTTTTCCCAACCATAATAGAGAAGACTTCTCCTGTTTAAAATAATGAGTCGTTCAAGGTCTAGGGACATCCAACATTGTTTGGAATAATAAGTTGTTCAAGTCTAGGAAAGTGTCTTGCAAGGACATCCAACATTGTTTGGAATAATAAGTTGTTCAAGTCTAGGAAAGTGTCTTGCAATTACAAAACTAGGCGGTCTTCACTTAACTATTATGTTGAGGAATGATTTTGGTTCGGCCATCATCAGGGTGGAAGAGAGTCACGGTCTAGAATTTTGAACTCTATACACTGTGTGGACCTATCATATAAGATTTGACATTGCATGATCCCTATACAAAATGGAAAATGTGTCGCAGTGAAAACGGAAAGTCATTCTTGTGCCGCCACATAGCACTACCCAATACTGCAGAATAGAAGTCGGGCTCACGATTTTGATGAACCGGTCGAAAAGCAACAAGAATAGGCCAATTTCTTCATCACTAGGTAGATCTTTGTCGATTTCTTGGCTCCCCGCTTTCACATTTTGTAGGGGAACGGAGCATAGGGCTCCCTTTTTGCAACAACGACAAACCCTCTCCCTATGCTCCCTTTTTGCAACAACGACAAACCCTCTCCGACCGCGGATGGTAGCAGGACCCTTCTGCTGTTGTGACAAGGGAGCCCCAAGCTGTAAATGTCGGACGTGGGCAAAAAATTCGCAAAGTCCACAAAAACGACGTGTATTTTTTTGCTGGCGTGGCTATAATGTCAAAGACCCGGATATACCACGGATATACCCGTGGCTATAAACATGACGACGTCCGATATATACAATGCTCTGGACAGCCCCAAGCTCCGTTCCCCTACACATTGTGTGAACCTACTATATAAAATCTGACAGTATACGTTTCAAACTAAAATCATATAAATTTTTGGATTTGTGACCATGTAAAACTTGAGACAAAATAAACCTCGCTGGCAGGGCGCCAACGTGGACGCCACGTTTGTGGATTCACAGAGAAGATGCAATTTTTGGCTATGGTGATGACAACGGAGCATACAAGAGTCCGCGTCTGGCCATATAATAAAAGCTTTGCTTCCACCAGAGTAGTTGGCCCGCATTCATTTGCTCAACTGCCCAATTCCGGGACCAGTGGCCACATGGTCGCAGAATTTCTTTTCGAGAAAATGAAATTGAATTGACCTTTCCGTTTTAATGCAGTAGGTGGAACAGATTCTACGAGCTAAGCTCCTGACCGAGTCGTTCGTTAATCTGAGGCTTCACAAATCCGGCCAAAAGTCAATGGTTCTCTGTTTCTGTCAAACGAATGATAGGATTTTGGAGCGGATCAGGTTAGATGCATGCATTGTGTGCATGTTTATGACAAAAGAGCCGGCCAAACAGAGCACTCCCGTCCCGTTGAAGGATTAGAAAAGGGAGGACCCAACCAAATCCGCGTATATCATTAAAACCCTTTCTAGGATCTCCCTGTTTTTCCGTCCCAACTTCTCTTCATCAATATCCACCTAACACAGGGATGCATATGCATACATATCCATGCAGATGGACGGAGAGGAGTGCATTTTTTTCATCTTAATTCGTAGATGGATGGACCCACTTGCCTGATGTCAAATTCAATGCTTCTTCGCTGTTTCGTGTTGTGTTTGAATATATAAAGCCGCCTTCCAGAGACATGTTTCATGCATCTTCTCAGCTTTAGGCCTAGCTTCCTTTACAACCTGTATTGGGTTTCTTCGTGTTTCTACTTCCTTTCTTCCTTCAGATCTAGGTTTTTGGCGCTTGCGCCATAGATTTAGGTCCCTATTTTTTCAGCGAAGAGCTCTGTTAAAAGGATTTAAGCTTATTTTTTACCAATCTAATTTTACAGATTGAATGGGTTCGATCCCTTACCAATCTCAGGATTCAACCCTGCCCTTTCTGCCCCTTCTACCAAACCTAATGATACAGTAATCCAGTTTGGAAGAAGGATTCCAGACCCTTTTCAGTCTGTGAATCTTAAATATGTCAAACTTGGTTACCGCTATCTCATCACACACAAGACCTTCCTGCTCATAGTTCCTTTGCTTCTGATTGTTTCTGCAGATATTGGAAGTCTGAGGGTCCAAGATGTACAGAGGCTATGGGAAAGCCTGCATTACAATCTTGTCAATGTGCTGGTCTGTTCTGGAGCTCTGGTTTTTGGTCTCACACTCTATTTCATGTCTAGGCCTCGTCCTGTTTATCTGGTTGATTTTGCATGCTACAAACCTAGAGAAGAACTTAAGTGCCCAAAAGAAAGATTTCTTGAGGCATCTGCTAAAACAGGTACTTTCACAGAGAGCAGTCTGGATTTTCAGCGAAAAATAGTCTACAGATCTGGCCTTGGTGAGGAAACATATTTTCCTCCAGTTGTGTTTAGTGAAAATCCTAGGCCTGGAACAATGCAGCAGGCCAGAGATGAGGCAGAAGAGGTCATGTTTGGAGCTCTGGATGAGCTTTTTGAAAAAACTGGCATAAAGCCCAAGGATATAGACGTATTGGTTGTAAATTGCAGTCTTTTTGTTCCAACTCCATCTCTGTCTGCCATGATTGTAAATAGGTACAAGATGAGAGGAAATATTCAGAGCTTAAATCTTGGTGGAATGGGATGCAGCGCAGGTGTTATAGCCATTGATCTAGCCAAGGACTTGCTGCAAGTGCATGGCCAGTCTCTTGCCATTGTTGTAAGCATGGAGAACATTACTCTTAACTGGTATTTTGGAAATGATAAATCCAAGCTAGTATCAAATTGCATTTTTAGAATGGGAGGTGCTGCCATACTCTTATCTAACAAGTCATCGCATAAAAGGCGCGCAAAGTATGAGCTTGTACATACTGTTAGAACTCACAAGGGTGCAGAAGACAGTAGCTATGGCTGTGTCTTTCAAGAAGAGGATGAAACAGGCAAACTGGGTGTTACTCTGTCTAAAGATCTTATGGAAACAGCAGGGTATGCTCTAAAGACCAACATTACAACGTTAGGTCCTCTTATCCTTCCCTTGTCTGAGCAATTGTTCTTCTTCATTACACTTGTGGCCAAAAAGGTGTTCAAGATGAAGGTGAAGCCTTATATTCCCAATTTTAAGCTTGCAGTGGAGCATTTTTGCATACATGCAGGAGGCAGGGCAGTGTTAGATGCAATGGAAAAGAATTTGGACCTAAGTCCCTGGCATATGGAGCCGGCGCGCATGACTTTGCACAGGTTTGGAAATACTTCTAGCAGCTCACTGTGGTATGAGCTTGCCTACACAGAAGCCAAAGGCAGGGTGAGAACTGGAGACAGAGTTTGGCAGATTGCTTTTGGTTCTGGTTTTAAGTGCAATAGCGCTGTTTGGAGGGCTATGAGGAATGTTGATGTCCCTTTGGCTTGGAACCCTTGGCTGGATTGCATTAATCGATATCCTGTAAAGGTACCTTCTGTTTGATGGAAGTATAACTAGGATGGATTGGGATGTATGTAGCTATGATTTTGTTTTTTACTCATTTCACCATTGCTTATTGATCTTGCCCTGTAAAAGTGTTCATATTGAACCTTGTTCGTGCAAAGATCATGCGAAAGAGATAGAGATTGAAACTTGGGCACATGATATTTCTTCATTGATTTGCCCTTTCTGCTAGCAAGAAGTGGAATTGCAGGTGGGCATATAGAATGCTTAAAGAATCCTTGTAATACAACTATCTGATTGAAAATTTTTCATTCAATTTGACAACACTCAATGACCCATTGGTATGACTGTTTAGCTCTATGGAGTAATGGTATGGGTAGAAATTTCAGGCTAACCCTCTGACTTTTTAGGCCATCTGTAAGACAAAGCAGATATGCTGGCATGATCTGAAACTCTAGCATAAGCCTCATTACTCACGAAAATGAGAGATAGAAAGAGGTTGCTTTGTTTCTTTTATGGCATGACAGGCCAAATCTCCGTATGTTCCATGTGCATTTCTGACATTAGAAAAGAAGGGTGCTGGTTTATGGTAAAATAATTAGATGGTTTCGGCCTTTGCTTATAGCCAACCAAATTTCCTCCTGTATATGCTATGGGATGTCTGTGCTAGTGTACAAAAAAACAAATCCCGAGTCCCCACTCTAACTTCTTCCTTATATCGACTCCCCCTAGCGTGTTTGATCTACTTTAGATTATTGGCTTTACCTTGAAAGCAATACAACTTTTGTATTGTAAGGGAATGGTGATTGGTCCCCATTTCCACTTTGCAGGTGACCCGATCTCGGCTAATGCTGGCTGCGAGATCCTACTTGAATGAAGTCCTAGCCAAGGGTCAAAATTAGGGGGGGTTCCTCCCCAGAATATTCGATTAAAGTTGGAAATTTTCGATTTGCTAAAGTCGATGCAGGGCAAATTTCCAGTCGAAATTTCATGAAAATAGTGTTAAATCCGGCAAGTTAGAGGTATTTTTCTCAAAAATCCGGTAAGCATAAATAAAAGGCGGCATTTTTGCTGGTCCCAGCCTTCATTCCCCTTATGGCATTTAGTACAAGTCTACCAAGCAAGGCAAGCCTAGCTGGCACATGCATACAATTAATGAGCAAACGCATGTAATGCTCTCTTCTTACGTTTGTCAATTTAGAGAGAGAGAGAGAGAGTCCACGTTCTTTCAAGTGTAATGACTAAATTGCGTGCTAAGTAGAAACACGTGCCTAATAAGCATATCGAGATGGCAACATTACATTGTAAACTTCCTTTCTAGCTTCAATTGGAGGCTTTACATTCCATCGATAGCACCACATTCTTTTTCAAGCATTCTTTTACAAGGTCAATAAATCTAGTTCTAGAACCTACAACATCAATTAAGTGACAAATGTTGGGACTTCCAAGGATGTTTTGGCCAATAGTATGTTTTGTACGTTATTTTATAGAAATTGACCTAGATAATAGTTACTATTTGTACCTTATTTTATAGAAATTGACCTAGATAACATAGTATGCTTTTGTTCAACCTTAGATCTGATAGCAAAATTCAACCTATACTCAAGCACATGGGAATAGAACCAAAAGACAATTGGCATCGTGATCCACGATGCCAAAACTTAGAATATGCATTTGAATTGTAGTATGCTCACCAACTTACATAGCAATAAATGATATTAGATTTGTTAGACAACCACCAATACAATGTAGTTGAATTTGTCAGATAGAATAGAATAGAATAGAATAGTTTTTTTATCAATCAATAATCATGCTCATGCCAATATATATTTGTAGATAACATCCATATAAAGGTTGGCAAAAGTTGGCTAGTCTTTTGTAAAAACAAGTAGTGGCATATAGAAGTAAATAAGTTAAAAACCAAGATATACTAGCGGTACTACACTTGCTTATGGAAAGCGTTATACAGTTACAAGTTACAAGTTACAGAGGACCACACCAATGGCAAGGGGTGGCCTCATGAATTCAGCGAATGCCTGATAGGTGATATTGCAATTGTTAGGCCTTGGAAGTGTTGGAAACTCATGTCTCATTCTAGTTGAGGCCTACAGAAAAAAAGAAATAGGCTTTCCATTTGTCTCATCAATTTTACAAAAGGTAGAGTTGGATATTCTCTATTTTTCAATTTTGTAAGTAGCTTGCAAACAAAATTGAAAAATAAAGGATGTCCAAGTTATCTACAAAATTGAAAAATAGGAATTACATTGATTTGATTTTTTCCATTCGCAGACACCAGTTGTCCTATGGGACCAAACAAAGGATCCAACAAACATATTACTGCCTGGATTAAAAAACCCCTGCCCCGAATGGTTTCCGAGGGAAAGGCCTTGGCAAGAGATAGTACAATGGCACATTATGATACGTTTTAATCTCAGTGGCGTGTTTGAGGACATAACTGAGCGAGTGCATCCGTGATCTCTTGGAGAAAAGATCCTAACAAACCACAGAGGTTGTGCTAGCAGGACATGAAGCAGCCTTAGACAGAATCAACTCAGTATAGCGGGCTCGGATGTGATTGAATGCACTGTGGTAGCAACACTGACAAATTCTATCATCGTAGGCCTCTTGAGCCCATATGCCTATCTAAATTCGCAGGCGATCTGCATCTGTGCAATTGATCCTATCAACCTGTGCTTTTTAGTGACAGATGTGTAGGGAGGTAGCATTGTGGACCCTGTGTAGAGCTGGTGTGTTAACCTGTTCTAGAGCACTTAGTTCCAAAGTAATATGTTTGGGGGAAGGGAGAAGTTGGGGGGAGAGTTGAGAGAAGTCATGGAAGGGGTAAGTTAGAAGAAGGGGGAGGGAGGAAGTTGAAGGGGGGGGGGGTGAGAAAGAGGGGCAAGGGAAGGTGGGTAAGGGGGGGCAAGGGAGGAGGGGCAAGGGGAGGTGAGAAAGGGGGAAGGGAAAGCCAGAATAACTAAAGGGGAATGTATCCCCTTGAGATTAAAGGGATTAATATAAAAAAAAATATAATTAATAATTAATTTAATTAAATAAAAAATAATTTAATTAATTTTATAAAAAAAATATAAACGGTTCTCTTCTCTTCTCGACTACTGAGTCGAGAATGGAAAGTGGATTTGCCTCTGCCTCAAAATCACGATTTGCTGAAGAAGACGCGCTGGCTTTTAAAAATCAGCCAGCGACCTGCAGCATTGGGAAGAATTTCGGAAGGACAATAAGAACAACTCAAGCTAACAGCAACCCACCTGCGAGAAAATTGAAATAGGGGTTTCAAATCCTGTTTCAAACAGAGTAGAAGGACTGGAAGATGGGTATCCGGTGTTTGATCCAAAATCAAGCTCCATAGCCCAGAAAGGGGACATGCCATGGATTCGCCAGAAGAAAAAGGCCCGAAGATTCGCCCACAAGCTCTGGCTATGGCCCGAAATCGCTCTGGCTATGGCTATGGCGGATTTGGGACAAAATAAAACCCTACCCCGGCAGTGTGGGGCTGCAAAAATAGTATCAGACTCCAAAAACGTTCTGAGCTCCAAAATCGTGATCCTTGGCTGATATCAGAGCTCCAAACTCATTCTGAGCTCCAAAATCGTGATCCTTGGCCGATATCAGAGCTCCAAAATCATTCTGAGCTCCAAAATCGTATATGACCTCGCATGATAATGCATATCGTGATATGAGAGCGGTGTAAATCAAGCAAAATGTGGTAATCCAGGACAAAAAGTCGATTAATCCACCCATCCGCTATAAAGGCGGTAGAAGTGCTAATGTTGAGCAAGAGAGGGGAAAAAGGATACCTTGTGGAGGATAGCCGTAAGGGGCGAACCGTAATAAGCTCCTCCCTCGCTTGCGGATAACCGCCATAGCCATGGTGGCCATGGTGGTGATGCCCCTTTTCCTTGCTCTCTTTCTTTCCCATTTTAAGCAACCTTTGATGGGCGGAAATAGCAAAGCGCAATAAAGATGAGCTTCATTACCGCTAGGCTATACCGCTATAGGGAGATTTATATAGAGTGCGGATATCGAGCTCCAAAATCGCCATCCATTATCTCAACTAGTCGGAATCGATATCGAGCCGCTTGAAGCCGGATATCGAGGCGCTTTTATCTCCAAAATCGCCGATATCGAGGCGCTGAAGCGCCGCCCCGCTTGAAGCGCCTCTTGCGGGCGACGGTTCTTTGGTCGGATGGATCTAATAGGGTCTCTCCCGCCGCTCCTTCGCTTTGGAATCAATCGGAATACTGTCTGCATATGATTCATAGCATGCAAAGCTTTTTCTAGATTGGTTCTCGGGCAAGAATAAGTTTGAAATGGGGGCGATGCACATGGCTAGCGAAGGAATGAGGGCCATCTGAGTCTAAATTTGCTCGCCATAGCCATTAAGAAGCTAAGTCATTCCTTTTCGACGGATTAAGTGGTTGCAGATCTGCTTTAGGAACCGAGTGGTTTCTCCTTCAAGTGGTACAACGGGATCTCACGGCACAAAGGTGTGTACCAAATTTCAAAATTCAAATATTGGGGGGAAAAAAGGGCGGGGTATAAGAAACAATTAAATAAGTCTTGAAAATAAGTCATGTAGAGTGGGTTTTGAAGTTGTCATAATATTTGTATAATGCATTATTATTAGTTGTAAGGGTAAGTAGGGTAAATTATTTTTCAGTTGTTATAATGTGCATTATAGGTGCATATGATGTCCATTAGTTAGAAAATACATAGGGAATTTATGGGGCGGGTAATTTTTCATAGAAAATACATAAAATATTGTGTTTTTAAAAAAATACATAGTATAGTATAGTGTGTGCTAATACTAATGTGTGCTAGTATAAAATGCTAATGTGTGCTAATACTAATGTGTGCTAATACTAATGTGTACTAATGTATAAAAATGCTAATGTGTGCTAATACTAATTGTGGTAGTATAAAGTACTAATTGTGTGCTAATTGTGGTAGTATAAAGTACTAATGTGTGCTAATTAAGGTGTGCTAGTATAAAAATGCTAATGTGTGCTAATACTAATGTGTGCTAGTATAAAAACAATTGTTAAATACTAATGTGTGCTAAATACTAATGTGCTGTGAGAAAAACAATAAACTATGGTGTGATAGAATAATAAACTATGGTGGAAAATTAGATGGATAGATAGATAAAATGATGCTCCGCAAAAATAATCTCTGACCCTTGAAATTGTTTTTTTTTACTCGAACGCCTTTCTCATTTCATGAGTCGAAAAGCCCTCAAACCCTAGTTTGCCGCTTTGAGATGCCTTTTCGACTCCTGAGGTCGAGAAAGGCCTTCGATGCATTTTTTGCTTTGAGCTGCCTTTCTCTACTAAGTCGGAAACGCCCGACCCTAAAACCGGTGTTTTAAGCTTTGAAGCCGCCTTTCTCGACTCGCTGAAGTCGAAAGGCCTTCCCTCCTCGAACCTGCGTTTTTTCGGCTTTTGAGTTGCCTTTACGGACTCGCGAGTCGAGAAAGGCCTTCGGCCCCTAAAACTTGTGTTTTTCGCTTTGATTTGCCTTTCTCGACTTCATGAAGTCGAAAGGTCTCGCCTGTATTTTCAAAATGATGGAGAGGCGTGTTTTATTTTATTTTTTTTGCTGTAGCATCACTTGACTAACTTGATTTTGTCTTTTGCGGTCCTTATCTCGACCAGATAGTACACATGCTTGGGAGCAATGAAAAGACCCGGTTCATTGAAGAAAGATCTTGAGAAGAGGGTGGTGACATCGAGTTGGACATACAAGCACGTGGCCCATGAAGGAACTCCTCATACAAATTTCTGTCGTGCATCAAGTTGCTTATGACTTGACTGAACGAGCTCCACGCGCCGTTGCACTAGGTGGTTCATGTGTGAAGAGGGTGTAATCATTGTGATAATACGACCACTATGGTCTTCACCCACTGTAATATATATTGTAATGAGCCCATTTATAAATATAAGGTATCTCAAAACTAGTATTTTTTGGTGATTAAGTAAACAATTTGCTTAATTTTTGTTGGAATTTGTGATCTCTTGTCTACCCACCTAAGAAAATAGAGCCAAAATGTCTTGGTAAAGGAATTCACCCTCACGCAAAAAACTCTTATTTTGAATGACAAATAAGCCCCAAAACAGGGACTCGACTCGCTATCCGAGAAAACTGGGAGAAAGCTTGGATGCACACTAACAGACAAAAATTCGAACTAAGGACAGTTTTTGGGTCGGGGTGCTTCGTTTTGTGTAAAATAACAGGGTTCCGAAAAAAAGTGGGAATGTAATGAGTCCCACTTTAATTAAATACGACTTACTAGCATCTCAAAGCTTACTGAGGAAGCAAGCATCGAGGTATTTTCGCAAGTTATGGTGGGCTCAGGATAGTCTTACCCTGGTTTCGGGGATCCCGGAGGTAAAAAAACCGTCCTCCGGTATCACCGCCAGGGCTCGACGGAATCCGTTTCAGGACCCCCCATTTCACCGTACTGACACACGTGAGGGGTCCGGCATAAATCTGGACCGTCCACCCACGCGACACATCCGGGCCGTCCGTGGTGTTCCCCGCCTCCGGTATCACCAACCCCGGATCCCGCCCTCCGGAATCACCAATGCTCGATCCCGCCCCTGGGATCCCCCATGCCCGATCACTTAGCGCTATCGAATAGTGGGTGTGATCCTCCTCCGGGATCGCCATCGGCGTGGCCGGATCGGCCCGATATCGCCACCTTAGGGATCACCACCATGGCTGACATCGGCCGGCATCGGGGACCCGTGGAAATCCCGGCCTCCGGGATCACCGACACCGCCGGTCGTGATTCCTTCCTCCGGGATCACCCACCTAAGGCCGATATCGGCGGTCCGATATCGGCCGCGTTATCCCCGCCTCCGGGATCACCACCGTGGGGCCGATATCGGCGATCCGATATCCGCCCCGTTATCCCCGCCTCCGGGATCACCACCTCCGGTCGTGATTCCTTCCTCCGGGATCCCCACGTACGATTTGCATGAAAATCGACGGTGGCCAGCGGGCGTGGAATGATCGTGCGGCCAGTTTTGAACATGTCAGCCCATGCACGGACCAACCATCCCGTCTGGGGACACGGGACGTCGGAAACCACCCTCGGGATCCCACATTTGTCTTCGAATTTCTCTGCGGCTGCGCAATATGCAGAGCCGGATGTTGAGCGGCCCCTTGCGGCTATGGGACGTTTGGGGGCTGGAGGAGAAGATAGCCGTGTATTTATCCGCTTAAGATTATTTTTAGGAGGTAAGAAACGATATCCGAGCTCCCTTTTCGCCATTCCCAGTGCGTCTTTGAAACACGTGGAGTCACCCCCTAATGGCATTTTCGACGACACAACAACTTACACCTTTGGTTTCGAGAAGAGCACCAAGTTCCTTCATGCGATGGGGAGGTGGAGAAATGCTTGTGTGGACCTCAAGCACGCCCAACAAACCGGGTTGAAAACTTCATTCTTGGAGAGCAAAGAAATTGTGTGGCACCGTGCGGCTTCTACTTAAGGAGTTCCAATCAGAGAGGGTGCTAAAGAGGCCAACCAGGGGATTCTTATTTGACTATGAAAAGGTATGTATTTAAAAACCCTATCCTCTAGTTTCTTGTTGTTGTTGTTGTTTACGTAGTAGAAAACATTGTAGCGAAGTATATTTAATTCTTAGATGTACATGCACTACTTTCATGCACTAATTTTGAACACTCAAAATAGGTACTGGTGCACATATGGTCCCCAGGACAAGACTTTAAACACTCACGTGGTTGCTGATGGACCACGTCAACCTGGCACACGCAGGAAAAGAGTTGAGAGGGGTGAGAGTGTGCGTAGGGGCTGCCAATGCCATTTTACCATTAGGCAACTCTACCTTCTCCCAGAATACTCTCAAGTTACTTATTATGGGTTGGAGCATAGAAATCTCCAAGGTGAGCCTTGCCATGGTAAATTTGTTGACGTAGAGAAAGGTATCAGATTCAAGCTAGCACCGTGGATCTCACAGGAATTGAGGGAATGGGTTAGAGAAAAGCTCGTGCATTGGCACACTCCACGAAGTGTTATGAACATGCACGAGGAGAGGTGGAGATTTAAAGTAGATGTGCATGGCAAGGATAGTTTGCGTAGGGATGACATGCTGAAGACTTGGGATGTTTACAACATTGAGAAGAGTGTTGTTAGAAACACTTGGAAGCTACATGAAGACCTTCCCACTAGCATCAACATGTGGGTGCATGTGACGTTCCAGGGGAATATACGCTATAAATACGTATATTCCTGGACCCGTCACTATACAAGTCTATCTTCATAGCCTTGTATACCATAGATTGTGGCACTAGGGGGCATGACTAAGTTATTCATATAACTTAGCCAACCTTAGGTTAAGACCATTTTCCACGTGGCCTTAACCTATTGGGCACCCGCCACACGGCCTTACCCTATTGGAGCCACGTGGCATAACATGTGAACCCTAACCTATAAAGGCCTAAACCCTAACCCTAGGCCTCTTTTACGGCTCCAACGGTGCGGGAACCTTCTTGGCTTTCGAAACTCCGTTTGAGAACCGTCTATTTGTGGCATAGCCTAGCAGCAGACCCCAGAGCGTGCGCATCAGCAGAGCGGGAGCTACCTCGAACACTTCAAGACCATGGAGACGCCGGGGATTGGGAGGGAGTGCTTGAGGGCAGGTATGTAGAGTAGTAGTCATAGTAGTTCATCACGGAATTAACATTCCGGATGAGTTAGTATCTTGTATCTAGGGTAGAGCCATCCTAGAACCCTCATGCATCATCTTGAACCCTAATCAAGGAACCCTAAGCGTAAGTTAGATTTGTATGATTAGGTTAAGATGTTCTTATGATTATTCTCATGATGTGATGATTATGTGACGATGGTTGATCATGTTTGCTCCTCTTGTATTGGGAAGGGGGTAGAGACCTAGAGCCATATGTAGTATGCTCCTAGATTAGATCCCTTAGTTCCTATTAGTTGCGGCTTTTGTGCATAGGAACCCACTTAGGGCTATGGAGGCTATGATGTGACTCAAAGACCGCACAAACTTGGGGCTAGAGGCAATGCGGAGGGAGGATCCTTGCCGAGTGGGGGCTAGGGGATCCCATAGTGGGCTAGGCTTATGGTCGGTCACTGCGGTGTGGGCGAGCATGGGTCCGACACCTCCGAGGCGATGGTGTCGCCCCGCCTCTCAAGAGTTGCAAGTGTGGCTTGGCTCTTGTTTTGGGGGTTCATCGGGTATGAATCGTGTGTCGCATACGATTCTCTAGCCGCCCGTGGAACCTCTGGACCCGGGGAAGGGGAGATGCAACCCTTCACGCCTCGACGGACGACGAGGGGAGATGCAACACGGAGTGGGTGATGCCATGGGATTGCGTGATCAGGAAGGCTAGAGTCATGCGAGCACGATTGAGCCCATCTGCAAAGTATGCACGGGGAGGGGCGGATGGAGTGGTCAACCCTAGCCATTGTCTTATGCCAGCCCCGCCATTGTTATGACTCGGTTCCGCTCTATCTTGAGGCCTAGCGATCGGTCATCCTCCTTATGAGTGAGCCATGGGCGGGAGCTCTTATGTTTTATGGTTTATGATTATCTTCTTTGCTCTTATGGATATGTGATGGACTACCCTTCGAGGTAGTATGTTGTATTGTTATTGCTAGTTCTGACGTTGTTTATGCTTCCGCTGTGATAGGAGCCCATAGGGGAAGGGCGCGCAAGACACCTTCGTGTCCCCTGCCCGCACTAGGATTCTCTCAGAGTGCGGGTTAGACGGAGGGCCCATGCGGTTGATGGACCGGATGGGGGATTTCCTGCCGAGTGTACGGCCGGGCGCCGTATATTTAGCAGGGAGCGTCACAATGGTATCAGAGCAATGTTCTTGGTTGACCAAGAGCTAGCACTGACCATATCCCTGAATAGGTAGTCTAACTGGCCTAGCTAATGAATGGAATGAGAATTCCAGTCTTGAACCGCGAAAGGTGGGAGAAATTTTTTTCCCATTAGTAGGGTCGTAATTAGATTAAGTATAGTCTAAGTGGTAGAAATAATATAGTCAAAAGAAACCTTCTAGTAAATTTGAGCTCAAGTTGTTCATGAACCGCACCTTTCAAGTGAAAAATTGAATGAGAAATCGCTCAAAATAAAGCTTGAAAGAAATGGCGTGAAATGACCACTACTTGGCCCAAAAGGAATTAGGAAATTTTGAGAAATAGTTAAGTAATTAGGGAAAGTACCTTAATTAATAACCCATAGTTATAATAAAATTTACTCTTAAGAAAAAGTAGCTATTAAACCTATAGAAGCACCTCTACTCCCTAGAAGTTCTAAATGGTAGCTTGAACCTCTCCTTTACCCTTGTAAGGCGAATTATAAGCTAATCTCCGAAGCTGCCATAAGAGCGTCCCCACCGAACGGTACCCGATTGAGATTGACCCAAAGGAGCTGAATAGACATAGTGGAACCATTGATAGAGGCAAGATTTCGAAGAGGCCACCATCAAGGAAGCCAAGGCGTGGGGGAGGACCAAACAAGTAGCTAGGAAGGTTGGAAGCTCCGACTTTGCTCGAACGCGTTTGAAGCACTCATGGTGGGCGGCGACAAGCAAATTCTTGAGGCCCTGCGACTTAGGCGGGACGAATTAACTTAGCCACTCAAGCTCTTGACGAATCGTTTCACTTTCGTGGAGGAGCAACGACTTAGCACTTCAGTGAATAATCGCAAGGCTCTGGGGAAATTGAGATCGCGGGGCCTCGCCGCGAGAGGAAGAGCAAGTAACGAGCAACCTCGCAACAGTGAGCAACCCCATCAACAAGTGGAGAGCAGGTGAAGAGCAAGTAGCAAGAGCAACTTCGACAAAGAGGGAGCAACCGCAACACCGAGGAAGAATAGGGGAGCAAAGAAGCAAAGAGGAGCAACCTAGGCGTGGCGTGGTTGAAAGCAACCCAACTAGGATGAGCGGGAGCAGGAACAAAGCAAGAAGGGGAGCGTAGCAATCAATGCCCGCAACCATATCCAATGCAGTCCAAGGAGGGCAACATCAGCAGAAGCTACTTAAAGCTCAAGCAAGATATGGAGTAATGCGAGAAGAGGAAGGCAACATGCAAGAATTATCTCCGCCAATGGATCCGACAAGGTAGCCGACACTGTGGTCGAAAAGCTAGCCTCCACCACCGATTTCGATTCCCGAAGAGGGTCCGCCATGGGCCAAATCCTCGGCCAAGATGAGAGAACGCCAAAGATATTCGACATTGCCAGCGGTACCGGTCGATGATCCAGAAACTCTCTTTCGAGTGCCTACATCAAAGGTCTATTGAGGACCTCAAGATGGGCTACGACTACTGAACCACATCAACGATGTCGGGATCTCGCCGAAGCGGCCAAAGCCGAGGAGGCCAAATTACGCACCCTTGATGGTCAGGAGCCCGCAGGAGGCGGTAGAGGTGGAGCTGGTACAACTTTTTGAAGAAGGCAACCTCTCACGATCCATACCAAGCAGGCCCAAAGACCTCCACCCGGCGAGGAGAATTCGCAAGGAGAAGCCATGAAGAGCCCTAGTCTAGCAAACTATTTAAATATAAGTTTTCATGTACATTGTTTTTACTCATCAAAAGTAAATTTACTATAAATTAATTGCTTGTAGGATATAAAAATACTCTTGTATAAATTAATTGTAGTAGAATCCTTTGCATCTTATTTAAAATACTCTTAATTGGCTAAGTAGCATAGTCACTTGGTTTAGGGCAAAATTGATCCAAATTTCGTACTAAAAGTTGCTAGAATGCTTAGAAATTGTCTAGAAATGCAGTGTAGCACTTTAAATTTGTTAAAAACGTCCAAAAATAGCTAGAATTGGCCCACCCGGGTGAGACCGCGCCAAATACGTCTGCGTTCGCGACGCAGAGGCCATCCGCACGGATTCACCCGGTTTGCCCATATTTGCACTTTTAGATATCTTTTTGGTATGAAATAAGATGCTAGTTAGTTTAGAATTGGCCCAAATAAGCATTTTAAGCTCTTATAGTTCCTAAAATTGTTGAATCTTGGCGGAAATCAAGGTAACCGGGTGAGACCGCGCCAAATGGGTGTGCGTTCTCAACGCAGGTGCCTTTGGCGCACTCTCACCCGGGTCATATGATTCGAAGCCAAAATTTTGCAAAATTGCATTGAAAAGGGTCTTAGTACATATGCTAGTCTTCTACCCTGCACTCTAATGTCTTGTAGTACCTCATTCTAGCTTTTCAATCCATTTGAACCTCATCTTAAAAGAATTCCCACAGTAGCAGGAATCGAACCTCCCACCCATAGGGTTGAACCCCCCCGTGCCAACCACTAAGGGCGGGCATCGTTTATGTTTGAATTATAATTCTTAATTAAATTTAAGCTTTAATAATCTTAGATAATATTAATGGCCAAGCCTTAGACTTAGAACCAAGATCCTTAAGCTAGATAGAGACAACTTTTGCACTCATCATAGCTTAGTTGTCGCTCTTATCTTGCTAAGTGTCTTCTTGTCTACATATAGGTAGTATAATTAAACATTTTTTAGAAACCCAGGCTTAGAAATTGTTGTCACACGTTGGTATGATACACCAACACACGTTATAGGTGCACTATCATCAAGTGTCTTCAGCCATGCCTTTGTCATAGATAATTATCTAGGAATTCATTCTATCTAATATAATTTAGTCTAACACACCAAGTATACCCAAAGTGAGTCTCCTTCTACCACCCCATAATAGTAAATAAGTACCTTTCTCAGTGCCTAGTAAAGTGCCAAGAGGGTCAATTGAGGTAGAGAGGATAAAGGTATAAAAATAGGGTTTGTAGAGTAAATAGACATAAGTAATTGTTGTTATGATAGTATTAGTTGCCTTGTGCACTTTAGGGCAGTAAAATAGGTCAGGAGAATCTTCGTTGCAGATTCTCGACAGTGGAGCCACTCGACAACATCAACGAATTGAAAGCAGAGGGCAAACTTGTGGAGGAAACTTCAGCAAATCAAAGGCCAAGATGGTGTGTGCGGAGAAGCCCGAACACAAATAATAAAGAAGAGGCCAAAGGAAGGACGATTGCGACATCAAAAATAGACACAAGACTTGCCAAGAGGGCTATGCAACAACCAATGAGCATCATGGCACTTACAAAATTGATCACATTAGGGGAGGAACACCTCCTAGTCAAGGATATTCTCCAAGTGCCATATTGTCTCGAGGAACGGCCCCACATCGATGACTAATGTCACAGCTACACCACCAACAAGTACACTTCATCGACTTATGGTAGCAAGAGCCCTAAAGGATGAGACTGGACATACCTCCTCGGAAGGGCAACTATCATAGATATCCAGGCCATAGTAGTATCGATTTGGACTTCAAGCAAACATGCTTTGACTAAGGAGGTATTACAAGCGAGCAAGGGTGGGCTCCTCGGGAATAGAAATATGGCGAGGGCGCAACAAACTTCTTCCTCATCAGCCCGATACTTGAGGCATTTGCATCAACCTCGGCAGTACCATCTCAAGATCATGACAATCTTCTACCTTAGAGATTGGAGCTCAAACACCATCAAGAAGAGGCATCATGGGGACAAAATACTAGCATTACTAACTGATCACTCAAGATTATAGTCCCCTGCACATGGATGCAAATAAACTCCTCTCGGCAAAGAGAAGTTGCATAGTTAGAAGTGGTAAAGCACTTTCGACATTGTCTTGACCTTATAACAGCAAGCATGTGGCGCCCGGGAGGAAGAATCAAATCGACAAGGTCAACACAACAATATCAATTCAGGGAGTTAGAAGAATCATCCTCGAAATTTCGTAATCTCCAAAGGCGGATGAGCGACATGAAAGATTCTAGAATGTGAAGAACATTACCTTCAAGCTCTAGGATGCGACACAGAGCCTTATGTCGCCACTACACCAAGCAAGTCCACTAAGAGGGATAATGTTAATGAAGATAGTCAACATCAACATTAAGGACGATCAGAGTCAGAATATGTTTGACAAAAGAAGCAGGGCACAGGAATGATTATACAGCAACTCCAAGGATACCACATTCTTTTCAATAAATTATGGACCATCGCCTTGCTACTCCAACGACTAATGACTACACCAGCTTTAAGCAAGCTAGAGGACCTATCAGATAGTTGAGTTTCTTAGAATTATGGGTGATAACATCCATGATGGGATTGGGACGAAATTTCGAGTAGATTTTTTTTATTATTTATTTTATTTTCTTTTAGAAGGGATGTACCCAAGAATTGAGCAAAGCTTCAAGGATTGGGAAGAAAATGTATGGAGTACAATAATTGTATATATTCATTGACAGATATCCAACATATTAAAACCTCTTCGTGAGCTTGATCACCTCGCTAAGAAGGATTCAATAATAGGATAACCGTCGACCATGTATATGACGAGTACTTCCGCAGCATAAGGAATAATCCAACCAAGTGAAGGGAAGCAATCTAATAAGTCCGGCCAACTTCTTAGATGGCATCAACTCAAAGGTGGGACTATTTCAAGAGGGCAATAAGTAAGAAAGGGGAGATCCTAGAGTATAGATTAGATCTAAAACAAGAATAATTATCTAATCATATAGTTTTCTATGTGTGCCCAAAAAGTAATGTCATCTTGGACTAAACTTGTGGCCATAAGATTTATGTAAGTAGTTCTTTAACTTGTAATTTTGCACCTTCTAGATGGCGGACATCTTTAAGAGCAAGACTCTTAAGTCTAAATCTAGGCGATAGTTAAGGCAAGGCCGAGTAATTAGCTTGACACCAATGGAACAAGAGTCAAGTTCGACATCAACCTTAAAAGCGAAGCAAAGTAGAGCATCGACACCAACTTATGTACATTGGCAATTATGACCTCATAATAAGCATGCAATATTAAAGCTGGCTAAAGCAATAATTGATTATTATAAGCAAGAGATACTTATCCCAGCACCAAAGGGCAAGTACCTTATAATTTAAGTTAAGTAATTCCAATCGTGCAGCGCGCATGTCGTAAAGGCAATTACTTAAGTGCATCATGAGGAATGAGGTCATACATAAGCTACAAGTTGTCGACTCGGGCCGCAATAGTAAGAAGGAAGATGCTACTTGAAGCAGTTGCCTTGGCCAATTTCTAAGTAATTAAGAAGTCCCATGATATATCCCTTGATGAAATTTGAGAGCTTTTGCTCTATAGAAGCATAGAGACTGAAACCACTCTTGCACGGATGCGTGAGCGATCAGCAAGGCTCTTTATAGAATCAGCACTTCCGAGCTAGCGAGAGCTCAAGAAGCGATTGTAGGAGTTGATTGACTTGGGGACCCTTTGGCCAAGATGGAAGTCTAAAGATGTATATCAACCATGGGCAGCTCAACAAGCAAAGCGACATAATGGATCAGCCCCAAGAAGCGAGGATTCTTCTACAAAATCGACGTAAGCTTCGGGCAATCAGCAAATAAGGATGAAGGGGAAGATAATTATAAGACTCCTTGAACACGGTATGGGCACTATGATTTCCACGGTAATGCCCCTAAGTCTATGGAATGCTCCACCAACTTGTATGCATTTGAGGGCGACATCTTTGAAGATTCCTTGGATGATTTCTTCATCAATTCTCTTCGGCGACATCGTGATCTGACAAATCAATGGAAGAGCATGCAGCCGTGGAGATGTTAAGACGTCGCCACTCATTGGCAAGCTTTTGAAGCAGCAATTTGCAATGCCATCTCCACTTCGGCAAGCGAACTCGGCAAGAAGATAGAAGAAGCCATCTACCCCAACATGGAGTTCAAGCACATAATGGGTTAGTCTTTGCAAGAGTGCAAGGGCCGGATTAAGAAAAAGAAACCTTCAAATATTTTAAAAAGGAAGGTAATCTCTAATAGCAAAGAACAATTATGCGTACCCAAAGTATAAGAAGTAAGAAAAATCTTCCAGGACACGCATAATAGCCCTAATTCCGGCCATGTAAAATTTATAAAGGCCTACTTCAAGATTAGAAGTAGCTCGTCGGCGGATATGAAGAAGCGGAATAATCGGACATATCCAAGAATGTCGGTCGCGACCGCCAGACAAAGGAGCGAACAACCCGAATTCGGGGAGTCATCAAGGGCGGTGCCAGACACCAAGTGGGAAGTCATCAGCATGGGTTTTATAGTTGGCCTCCCAAGGACAACAAGAAGCTTTGAAGCCTTGATGGTTGTGGTATATAGCTTAGCAAAAGGGCACATGCTTGCCATACCACACCATAGACACCGCCTTGGCTCTAGCCGTGTGGTCTACATAAGAGATCTTTTAGGCTGCATGGAAATGCACAGGTCGATCATCACCAAAAGAGATCCGAAGTTCTTTAGCGACGTTTAGCAAGACTTCTTCAACACGAGCTGCACCAACTTGTTGATGAGTTTTGCTTATCATTTGCGATCAAATCGGCAAAGGGACCGCACCAACACAATTTTGGAAGCACGTTGAGAAACTATGATTGGAACAAGTAATCCAAATGGGCGAGTACATCCACGGTCAATTACGTACAATAATATGAAGCAAGAGTCATCGAAGATGTCTCCTCCATGATCGATTCTGATTATCAATGCTTGACCCTAGTTATGTGGCATAATCTAGTGCCCTAGGTGGAAGTTTCTCAACAACCGGCGGTAGCTTTTGGTAGAAGTGTGGGAATATCTTCAAACGGCATGGGCACATCGAAAGAGTCTAGAGATAGACATAAAACTCCTCGAGAGTTGTTTTGTTGTGAGAGATAAAGTTTGGCTCAAGTAAAAGGTTAAGCAAGGGAAGCTTCGTGATCGGCAATTGTAAGAAGCTCGCCCCTAGGTGGGCGGTCCGTTCAAGATCTTGGAGAGGAGTGGGCTCCCAAGCCTACAAGTTGGATCTCTCAGGCCACCTTAAGGTCTTCCATGTGAGTCTATTGAAAAGGCACGATCCTAACCCGAGGAGGTTTTGGATACTCCAACTTTGTTGGAAATGCCGGAGGATCAAGTTGAAATTGTGCACGAATTGCTTCTTGATAAGTCATTCAAGAGGACTAGGTGATCTAAATTCCTCCGGTAGTTGGTCAAGTGGAATCACTTGCCCGTGGAAGAAGACGATCATCGGGTATTGAAGTAAGATTTGGAGAAGCAATACCCCGAGTTTATGAAGGAGTTGATGAGTCGTCTCCCGAATTGATCGGCCCCGACTTGCCGGGAGGTTAGCTTAGTATGTTTCTTAGTTAGCCTTAAGTTGGCTCATGTATTCTAGTTAGTAGAGTGCATGTGCGGAATCTTGGAACGTGTGGGCGATGATGGGATCGCCTTTAAGGCATTCTCTAGGCCCAGCACGCAACCAGAAGTGCGCATGACCATTAGGGTCATGTGAGTGAGGATTGAGGCATGGTGGGCGATGATGGGACATCGATCCGGATGCTCTCTATGCCGCTGATGCGGGAAGATACACACGGGCCGTAGGAGGGTCATGGTGAAGGTCAAAGTGATCATCTTGCTTGGCGATGATGGGATCGTGAGGCGTTCCTAGCTTAAAACCCTTGGGGCATGATGCACTAGGGGTAATTTTCGACCTACAAATGGCAGAAAGTACAAAGGTAACTTGATCATGGGCGATGATAGGATCATCTTAAATGGTCCTTAAGCTCAAATCCGAAAGGGCCATGATCGAGTGCAAGGTAGTAGGGTAACCTTGAGTTAGTAGTTCGGCTCAAGGAGGTAGGTAAGGGGGGTGGTCCCCTAAAACCACAAACTTATTAACTTATATAGCGTAATGTGCTACTTTGTGCGGGCCGGTGAAGGGAAGCATGAAGGAGGGAGCACGTTACGAGAAGATAGGAGTCATAGATTTTAGACTAACTATGAACTCCTAAATTTGTTGTAATAATATTATGTGTATACTTTGATAATAATAGTTGTTATAGCTATATAGTTTTGTATAACTTATAAATATAGCTTTATAATTACATAATAAGTAATTGAAAAGTTGATCTTTTCAATAGAGTTAAGTTCATATATTCTTGTTGTGTGCTTTTGCGGGGAGTAGAGTAGGTTAGTCACCTTAGCAATCTTTGAGGACTGACATTGTCCTAAAGGGGAGAATGTGACGTTCGAGGGAATATACGCTATAAATACGTATATTCTGGACCGAAATCACTATACAAGTCTATCTTCATAGCCTTGTATACCATAGATTGTGGCACTAGGGGGCATGACTAAGTTATTCATATAACTTAGCCAACCTTAGGTTAAGACCATTTTCCACGTGGCCTTAACCTATTGGGCACCGCCACGGACCTTACCCTATTGGAGCCACGTGGCATAACATGTGAACCCTAACCTATAAAGGCCTAAACCCTAACCCTAGGCCTCTTTTTTCGGCTCCAATAGTCAGGAACCTTCTTGGCTTTCGAAACTCCGTTTTGAGAACCGTCTATTTGTGGCATAGCCTATAGCACAGCTGACCCCAGGCGCGTGGCGCATCGCCAGGAGTGGGAGCTACCTCGAACACTTTGAAGACCATGGAGACGCCCGGGATTGGGAGGGAGTGCTTGAGGGCGGTATGTAGAGTAGTAGTCATAGTAGTTCATCTGGAATTAACATTCCGGATGAGTTAGTATCTTGTATCTAGGGTAGAGCCATCCTAGAACCCTCATGCATCATCTTGAACCCTAATCAAGGAACCCTAGCTGTAAGTTAGATTTGTATGATTAGGTTAAGATGTTCTTATGATTATTCTCATGATGTGATGATTATGTGCGATGGTTGATCATGTTTGCTCCTCTTGTATTGGGAAGGGGTAGAGACCTAGAGCCATATGTAGTATGCTCCTAGATTAGATCCCTTAGTTCCTATTAGTTGCGGCTTTGTGCATAGGAACCCAGGGCTATGGAGGCTATGATGTGACTTTGCACTGCACAACGGGGCTAGAGGCAATCGCGGGGGAGGAGGATCCTTGCCGAGTGGGGGGCTACGGGGGATCCCATAGTGGAGGCTAGGCTTATGGTGGGTCACCGTGTGGGCGAGCATGGAGTCGACACCACCTCGAGGCGATGGTGTCGCCCTGCCTCTCAAGAGTTGCAAGTGTCGGCTTGGCTCTTGTTTTGGGGGTTCGGTCGGGTATGAATCGTGTGTCGCCCGCGATTCTCTAGCCGCCCGTGGAACCTCTAGACCCGGGAAGGGGAGATGCAACCCTTCTGCCTCGGCGGACCCGGGGAGATGCAACACTGGGTAGTCAGATGGGTGATGCCATGGGATTGCGTATCAGGAAGGCTAGAGTCATGCGAGCTGATTGAGCCCATCGCAAAGTATGCACGGGGGAGGGGCGGATGGAGTGGTCAACCCTAGCCATTGTCTTATGCCAGCCCTGCGCCATTGTTATGACTTCGGTGCGCTCTATCTTGAGGCCCTAGCCGGTCGGTCATCCTCCTTATGAGTGAGCCATGGGTAGGAGCTCTTATGTTTTATGGTTTATGATTATCTTCTTTGCTCTTATGGATATGTGATGGACTACCCTTGAGGTAGTATGTTGTATTATTATTGCTAGTTCGGCGTTGTTTATGCTTCCGTTGTGATAGGAGCCCATAGGGGAAGGGCGCGCAAGACACCTTCGTGTCCCCGCCCGCACTAGGATTCTCTCGAGTCGCGGGTTAGGCGGAGGGCCCATGCGGTTGATGGGCCGGATGGGGATTTCTGCTTTAATTAGTGCGGCCGGCCGTATATTTAGCGAGGGCGTCCACAAGTGCAACAACATCTAGAGTCCGGTGTTCATGTATGAACATGGTGACCGCGTTCAATTGGGAGTGATGACTCCAATCCAAAGAGAGGCAATCTTTGAAGTTTGGAAAGAACAGGGAGCCATTTGCATGGATGCAACCTTCAAAACTAATGACAAGAGGTACACTCTAAGAGTTCATTTCCATTCTAGATCTTTTCCATAGTCCATTTAAAATGGCTATAGCAGTTGGTTTCAATCATGCAATGACATCTATTGGTTTAAAATTCAAGATGCAATGAGAGCTATTGGTTTCAATTATGCAGGTACTATCTTTTTACACTCATTGCCTTCGATGACCATTGCAATGGCATGCCATTGGCATATGTCATAACCAATTCTCAAAAAAGTAGGGCTATAACTAAGTGGTTGAAAGCACTAAAGGATTCATTATGCCAGGATGATCCGGTTGGCACCCTTCTTGCATCATAACCGGCGATCGTCTTTGAAATCAAGGCGGTAAAAAATGTAAGTGATGCCTGGCAATTTCCCTCTTCTTATACTTTCTTGCATACTTTCTAACACTAACACTTGTAGGTTTTCCCAAACGTGCCTGTGCAAATATGCATTTGGCATGTGAGAAGAGCCTGGATTAAGTGGCTAAACAAAAATGTAAGGAGTAAGGTGCATAGAAATGAAATGTTCAAGGAGCTAGGGAATATAATGTACAAGACAGAGGGTCCTGTAGGGGACAATGAGTATGGTCATGAGTACAGGGAAGCTGTTAGGAAAGAGGCTATCAAGAGATTGGAAGAGTTGGTGAGGAAGTATCCTCAATACCCTAAATTGTCGGCCTACATGAGTAAGGAGTGGACTAAGAACATCTGTGAATGGGTATTGGCTACAAGAATGTACATGCACTCCAATCAAGAGACCAATGCTGCCATAGAGGCATGGCATGCTGCCCCTTAAGTTGCGCCTAGGCATATGTAAAGCGTGCACTTCGAGGCAGGAGAATTGACTGGTTGCTCTACATTCTCACTAACAATGTGGAGACACACATGGCTTACATGAGGTAACATTTACATATCACTATTTACCTTGCAAATTTACCTTGCAAATCATTGATATATAGCTATGTTCTAGGTCTGTGAAGGAACATGGATTTGTAGTGAACACCTCACAGGAACAAATAGTAGAGTGCGCAATTAATTTCGGAGGAGAATTAAACCGAACAAGTCACATTTACCAACCGAGGAGGGCGAGACTGAAGTGCAAACCGAAGCGCATTCTTGGGCGGGCCCGTATTTTGTTCTTGGAGCACACAAGAATTGGGCATGTTGTGATTGCCCTTGGGGAGCCAAGGGTAATCTATGTAAACATCAGGTGAAAGTTATGCAAATGCTTGGCAATTTAGGGGATCAAGTTCTCTTACGGTGTTGGGTTCCCAATATGGGACAATAGGTGGGGGCATGGACCACCTGAGAAGCAATCTGGCCGTGCAAGAGAGTTGTGGAGACCAGGGGATCCGAGGTGCTTGAGGTGAAATGCGCCTAGGGAAAGAGTCTCCCTTGCAAACAAGCGATCAAGTGGACTTGAACAAGACTCAGGCCTCCTTGGAGGCGGTAATTGCTAGAGTGATGTCTAGAGCTCAAAAAGATCCTAACATTTTAGTTGCAACTGATTCTCTCATGAGGCAGCTCGACTTTAGACTTGAGAAGATGGATGACATAGTTGGCACGAGCACTAATATATCAAGTCTACCTGAACTTACCTTGGAGGTCAATTGTGGTACTAGCTTGTCACGGCTGAAGCCTGTGATAGAACTTGGAAAACATAAGGTGAAGAAAGCAAGGAAGAGTTGGAAGGAACTTCAGATGGAGGCTTCATGCAAGGCACCATGATTCCCAAATTTTGGGACCTGAAACATGACTCTCAGAATCAGAACATGACTTTTATTTCTCAATCTTTCAATGCATATCACTAAATGTAATGTTTAAATGTTCTAAGGTTCCTAAATGTTCTAAGGTTCCTAAAGGTTCTAAGGTTCTAAGGTTCTCGAAATTTTTCCGTCCGCCTGATGGTGATCCCGGAGGACGGGATCACGTGATGGTGATCCCCACATCCGGGATCACCATCAGGCGGACGCATTCTTTTTTAATTTCCATGGTCTATTTATTTCCATTGTTTCAATGGTTTCATTCTATTCATTTGCATGTTTCAAAATGGATCATAAGTTACAATGGAGCCATACAATGGCTTAAAACTAACATTCTAATTCGGAATCATTCTGAATCAACACCAATCACTTGTGCCATGCCTTCTGCATGGACGTCCTCAACAGTTACATCTGGCACACCGCAGGGTAGTCTCCACATCATGTGATTGAAGATGTCGCATAGGGATGGATCAGACCCCTCTAGGACTTCCCTAATTAGAACCTTCTTTCGCAGCCTCAGTGCAGCATACATTTCTTCGAAGCAGGCTTTTAGGGTGTTGCCTTCCCAGACAAGGTCCATACTAGCAAATACTTCAAAGCCATTGAAGGAATTTGACTAGCCAATATCAAGATATTTGCACTAGTACAATTCGTTAGATACAATAGTATTGGCACAAAACCAGAATAAAATCGAATGCATATAACATTTTCATAACCATTACAACTTATCACTTAATAATAAACCATTAAGACTTGTGCTTTTAAACTTTGCAGATCAATGATTTATTTAACCTTAGCCCCGACAGCCCAATCTTCTAGTTTACAGCCGGATGCCTTAGTGCCATGCTCACCGCACCAGCAAAATACATTCTACTTGTTTTATTTGATTGATCCGGCCGATTAGCCGGACCGCCCTCTTTGCTTCAGCCGGAATGGGCAACTTCGCATTTGAATTCTCTCTTGCCTCCAAACTATTGGACCGTATAGCTTATACCATTTTTAACCTTAAAACCAAGATAAGGTTGAGCTAAGAATAAGCATTATCTTCAAGCAATAATAGGACCATTAGAAAATATCAACCTATAATAACTCGAGTCACCTTTTCAATCCTTATATCAACCTTCATCTTTAATGCACTCAGGTAATGATTCCATAACTGCTATGATCATTCAGATCACGTTGTCCCCAGTATTTTATAGCCTCATGCAATTCATATGTACTGTCATGACATGATCATATTTTCTTCATTTTTCCCTTCATGTCATGAGCAGTACAATTTATTCTTTCTCTGAGCAGGTTGAACCTACATTCTGGGAGAGCCTTGGTTAAAATATCAGCCAGTTGATTTTCAGAGTTAACATAACTCAATTTAACCATTCCTTTTCCCAACTTCTCTTATGAAATGCAATTCTAACTCAATGTGCTTAGACCTTTCATGTAGCACAGGATCTTTTGACATAGCTATGCAGCTTGTATTATCACACCACATTTGTGTAGGCTCCTCTTGCATAAATCCAAGTTCATTCATTAATCTTCTTTCCCATACTAACTCCTTTGCAGTCAAGGTTGCTGAAGCATATTCTGCTTCAGCAGTGGACATTGCAATAGATCCCTGTTTTTTTGCATTTCCATGCTATAGGAGCACCACCCAGAAATATTAAATAACCAGAAGTGGATTTTCTATTATCTAAATCGCCTCCCCAGTCAGCATCACAGTAAGCTTCAAGCTTTAAGTCTTCTGTACCAAAAGTTATTCCAGAGTGCATTGTCCCTTTGAGATATCTGAGAACTCTCTTGGCAGCAATCCAATGCGCCTTCCCTGGATCATTTAAATATCTGCTCAATATATTCACTATGTATGCTATATCAGGCCTAGAGCAGTTTGCAACATAAGCTAAGCAACCAACCAGAGATCTATATGGGACCTTATCCATTTCAATTCTTTCTTCCTCTGTCCTGGGACACAACTGCATGGAAAGTTTCTGTCCTGGTACTACAGGGGTCTTGCAAATTTTACACTCTTTCATCCTGAACCTTTCAAGCATTGAATCTATTTGCCCCCATTGTGTTAGTGTCAAATTTTTATTTTGCCTGTCCCTATACACTCCAACTCCAAGAAACTGGAACCTTTGATTCAAAATTTGCTTGCATTTTTCCAAAACTTTTAAGCCTTTTGAGATCATGATGTTATCGTCAACATAAAGGGCTATAATACACCAGTCATCTCCTGCTTGAAATTTGTATAAATTACCATCATTTTTAAGCTTGTTGAATCCTTGTTCCCAGAGATAGGTATCCATGCATTTATACCATTCCCTTGGTGACTGTTTGAGACCATACACAGCCCTGTTCAATCTCCAAACTTTGTTATCACCTTCATCGAATCCTGGTGCCTGTCTCATATATATTTCTTCCTCCAATTTAGCATTCAAAAATGCCGTGTTTACATCCATATGATGTATCTCCAGGTCACAAGCATTTGCAATAGATAATAGCATTCTAATACTGTTCATTTTGACCAAGGGTGAGAAAGTTTCCTCACAATCTTGTCCCTTTTTTTGTGAAAAGCCTTGAGCCACGAGACGGGCTTTATATTTAGGTGTAACACCATCTGCTCCTGTTTTAATTTTGTAAAGCCATTTACAGCCAACTATATTCCTATTGGTTGGCAGGTCTGTAAGCTCATATGTTTCAGTTCTTTTGAAGGATGCCATTTCATCTTCCATGGCCTTAATCCACTTATCTTTATCATTTGAACTTACTGCTTCTAAATAATTCTTAGGCACACTAAAATCAGAAAGCATCAAGACTTCAAAAAGATCATGCAACTCAACTCTTTGTTCTGCTAGTCTTCTGCTTCTGCCATATATGTCTCTTCCAAGGTTTCCTTGTTGCTCGCCAGTATTTTCTTGTAATCTTTTCACTTTAGTTTTCCTTCTCCTTTGGTCAGCAAGTACTTCATTTTGATGATTGCCTTCTGGCTGAATCTGCACATGCTCATGCATTATAACATCATTAGTTATATCAGACTCTTCCTCTATGTCATCTATGTCAAATTTAACCATTTGCTCATGATGCTTTTTCTCTGGTATGTCGGTCTGCGTTGATGTGTTATTTTCATCAAGTTTCCCCTCTGATATATCTACTTGCATTTGCCTTATATTCTCTGTTTTCTCATCATGCAGATTAACCTTTGGAATTAGTTTGTAATATTGTGCCTCATCGAACACAACGTCTCTGCTTACTATTATCCTTCTATTCTTGGGATCATAAAGCCTATAGGCTTTGGACTGATCGTCATACCCAACTAGGTAAGTGATATAAGCTCTGTCATCAAGCTTTTTTCTCAATTCTTCAGGCACATGTGCAAAAGCAAGGCAGCCATAAGCTTTCAATCTGTCATAATTTGGATATTTTCCATTCCATAACATTCCAGGCAATGCACCATTAAGGCTTCTGGAAGGTAAGAGATTTTGAACATAGACTGAGGTTCTGACTGCCTCGTCCCATAAGAAATTGGGCAAGCCTGTGTACTTCAACATACTTCTTACTGCATTTAGAATGGTGCGATTCTTCCTTTCTGCAATGCCATTCTGTTGAGGAGAGAACCTACATGTTAACTGCCTCTTGATACCTTTGTTTCTGCAATAAGCCTTAAATTCATTTGATAGGTATTCACCACCTCTATCTGAGCGTAAACATCTAATCCTTCTTCCAGTCTCAAGTTCGACTTCACTTAAATACTGCTTAAAGACTTCAAAAGCCTGGTCTTTTGATCTCAAACAGTACACCTTTGTGTTTCTACTGAAATCATCTATAAAAGTCATGAAATATTTCATACCTGACATGCTGGTCACGTTAAGTGGTCCACAAAGATCTGTGTGTACAAGATCCAGCAGTCCTTTTGCTCTTTTCCATGATTTCTTGAAAGGCAGTCTGCTATGTTTGCCTAAAAGGCAACCTGCACATTTGACAACTTCATTTTCATCTTCTTGAGCATGAATCAGTCCCTGTTTATTTAGAATCTTAATAACCTTAGAATTTGCATGACACAATCGTTCATGCCAAGTTTTAATGGAAGGGCATGCAATTAGATTGATACTTGGTAACAAATGATCAACATTCAGACCAAAAAGGTTTCCAACACGTTTTCCAAGAAATCTGATTTCATTATTCATAAGAACCTTACATTGCAGTCTTTCAAAGACAACTTTATATCCTAAGTCTACCAGCTGAGATACTGAAATTAGATTTCTGACAAGTCCTGGAACACAAGTATATTTTTTAATTCAATTCTTTTTCCTTGCAGATCAAAAAGCTCGGGCATGCCACTATCTTCAATTCTTTGGCATTGTCCATTTCCTAGTTGAACATGTCCACCTGCTCTTCTCGTGCAGTCTTTAAGAAATTTTGTGGTGCAAGTCACTGTCTTCTCAGCTCCTGAATCTATAATCAACAATTTTGAGTCCCTGTTCTTAAATTTTAAAGCATTCAACTGAGATTTACATACCTCTTCATCTTCATTTGGTTCTTGTTCATCACAACTTGTTTCCTGGGTAAGATTTAATTCAGGTTTTCCCCTTCCAGTATTTCTGCCCTTACCAAAATATCCACCTCTGTTGCTTGCCCCTTTTCCTCTTCCTCTGCCCCTGCCAGAACCCCCTTTTGGGCTTGGACGACTTGCAGCCAGGTGCCCTTTGCCTTCACAGTTATAGCAGATAACTTCTCTTGCTAGTTTGGGACAATCATTTTTCAGGTGGCCATAGCTGTCACAATGATAGCATGGTCCAATTTTCCCTCTATTTGAAGTGGTCCCCTTTTTTCCTTTGTATTTTGCTGCATACAACACTTCTGCTGCCTGCTCATCAGTACCAACAACTCTTTGTTCCAATTCTGTTCTCAACATTCTGATTGCATCCTCCTTTGTTCTTGCAACATTCCTTAGCAAGGTGGCCAGGTGAGAGTCATGTGACACTGATCTAGCAATAGCTAGAATCTGGTATTCTTCAGTCAAAGTATTCCCTGCCCCTTCAAGGTCTGCAATAATTGAATCGAATTTTTCAAGAACCTCAGTCAGACCTTCCTTATCATATAGCTTAAGTCTTTTTAATTGTTTCTCCAAGACATCTATCTGTGAAGATGATTTTGCTTCATAATTCTTAATCATATACTGCCACATTTCCCTTGGTGACAGTCCCCTCAGTTTTAACTTGATTACTGTGCCCACTTTGCAAGAAATGATAGCCTGAGCTTCCATAATATTTAAACTTTCATCAATCACTTCTGAACTTGCTGTGGCACTTGCAGATCCCCCTCCAACAGTAGATCCTTCAGAGGTAGAACTTGCACTAGTTCCCCCTGCATTAATACTTCCTGCACTTACATTTGAGGTGGTACGTCTGACTGCATTTTCATCAATTAGGTACCACAAATTTTCAAATTCAACGGACGCATTCTTTTTTAATTTTTTTTCCCCTAAGGTTCTAAGGTTCCAGGGTTTTCCAAATTTTTCCGTCCGCCTGATGGTGATCCCGGAGGACGGGATCACGTGATGGTGATCACCACATCCGGGATCACCATCAGGCGGATGCATTCTTTTTTAATTTTTTTTTCCTAAGGTTCTAAGGTCCTTTATTTCCATGGTCTATTTATTTCCATTGTTTCAATGGTTTCATTCTATTCATTTGCATGTTTCAAAATGGATCATAAGTTACAATGGGGCCATACAATGGCTTAAAACTAACATTCTAATTCGGAATCATTCTGAATCAACATCAATCACTTGTGCCATGCCTTCTGCATGGACGTCCTCAACAGTTACATCTGGCATACCGCAGGGTAGTCTCCACATCATGTGATGAAGATGTCGTGATAGGGATGGATCGGACCCTCTAGGACTTCCCTAATTAGAACCTTCTTTTTGCGACCTCCGGCAAAGATACATTTCCTCGAAGCGGGCTTTTAGGGTGTTGCCTTCCCGGACAAGGTCCATAGCTAGCAAATACTTCAAAGCCTTGCCCTGGATAATACACTTCTTCAATTCCCAAAGCAATGCCCTATGGCTTGGCCGACCTGGATCAGTGTTCAGAGGCCTATGGGTCTCTCTGAATTCCCCATTCTCCACGGTCTCTGTATGAACCATGAGGGGATCATGAAAAGATTAATATGAAAGTAAAACATAAATGTGAAGGAAGACAACAACATGCTTACTTTGGAGCGTTTTGATCTTTTAGGTTGGGTTGAAGATCTATCCCCACATCCTCCCTGAATTTCATTCAAGTGGATGAGAATATCCTCAAGATCGTGGGCATTGATGGCACTCCCTCTCAACAAGCCGTTGTCGGGTCCTCACCATCATCACTTGCCTTGAACCCAAAAAGCAAATGAACTCGGCAAGCTCTTGAACCCAATTGAAACCAATAACTTTCTACCAAGAACAACTAAGGCAAGGGTATAGGCGCCCAAGGGTATATATAGACTCATGAATGAACCGTTGTACTATCCGTTGTACAACGGTTAACCCATGATTTCAATTTCTAATGGTAAAGTGGTGAAGGCGACTTTTTATTCAATGGCTAGGTAATTCTATTACTTTTTTTGGCGTGGGGATCGGGAGGGCGGGATCACGTATGGTGATCCCCACCTCACGGGATCACCACCCAGCGATGAACGCATTTATTTTTTTTTTTTGCCTATAAGGTTCAATGGTTCTAAGGTTATCAATTTAATCCCGTCCCTCTTTGGTGATCCGGGAGGATGGGATTGGTGATCCCATCCTCGGGATCACCGGCCAATGAGACGATTTATTATTTATTTTTTTGCCTATAAGGTTCAATGGTTCTAAGGTTATCAATTTAATCCCGTTTTTTTGCCTATAAGGTTCAATGGTTCTAAGGTTATCAATTTAATCCGTCACTTTCTTTGGTGATCCCGGAGGTGGGGATCACCGGATCATGAGACGATTTATTTTTATTTTTTTGCCTACAAGGTACAATGGTTCTAAGGTTTTGAATTTATTCCGTCAGCGATCACGGTGATCCGGAGGTGACCTCGGGATCACCGGATCGCAGACGGATTATTTTTTTTTTTTGCCTACAAGGTACAATGGTTCTAAGGTTTTGAATTTATTCCGTCAGCGATCCGGTGATCCGGGAGGGCCGGGATCACCGAGCAGTGATCCCCACCTCGGGATCACCGGATCGCAGACGGATTTATTTTTTTTTTTTTTTGCCTATAAGGTACAATGGTTCTAAGGTTTTTGAATTTATTCATCCAGCGATCTGGTGATCGGGAGGGCGGGATCACCGATGGTGATCCCACCTCCGGATCACCGGATCATGACGGATTTATTTTTTATTTTTTTGCCTATTAAGGTACAATGGTTCTAAGGTTTTCGAATTTATTCCCGTCCGCAATCTGGTGATCCCGGAGGACGGGATCACAGAGGACGTGTGGTGATCCCCACCTCCGGGATCACCAGCAGGCGGACGGATTTATTTTTTATTTTTTTTCCCCTAAGGTACTATGATTCTTCTTTAATTTTTTTGGCCCTATGGTTATCTGGGGATCCCGGAGGACGGAAGCTTACTGTGGCGATCCCGTCCTCTGGGATCACCATAATAATGTTTTTTTTTTGTGTTTGTCTTTTCCATTGGTTGTTTTAATATTTGGCTCCCTGGGGATCCCGGAGGTGTTCAAACTTCGGGATCCCAGAGCTATTCAAGTTTGGGGATCCCAGAGGTGTTCAAATTCAGTTCATCTGTTATGAATTGAGGGGATGCAGATTGACAAGTCAGGAGTGAATCCGGATAAGAAAAAACAAAAGCAAGTTCCCACATCAATTAACCATTCAGAAACTGTCATATTTACAAAATCCCCAAAAATTTACATGTTGATCAAGGAACAACCTTTTTTCTGTTATGGACCATTCAGCATCAACCGGGTCACGGGCCGATCGAATTGGTTGCTACCCTCGGGCAAGTAGAAGGTTGATTTTCCTGCTTTTAGGCAGTCACTTAACTTCTGCAGCATCACCTTGAAGCTTGTCCTCAAATTGTCCATGTCTTCTTTGGCAAACCAGTCCCGGTGGATCACCATCTGTACACAGTAGATTATAAATGGACACTAAATAAATTTGCTGATCAAGAAAGACAAAAGATAAGACATGGACAACTCACATCTGTCTCCTTGTTGTAGATTTCTCTGATGAATTTCTGCACACAACCAATAACATAGATGCCACAATCCTGGTTGTTGTGCTGCTGTGGAGCTTCCATCAAGATTACTGGTGCATTATGCAATGCAGATGCCTCGTGCCTCCACCTCTTAAATACATCACTTAAAAACCTGCAAGTCAAGGCATTAGAAGATAGGCTATGAATGTATAGTTACCAAATGTTGCACTCACAAAGTGATGAACCCGCGTGTTGGAGCATGGAGGGGATCAAAGGAATCGAAGTGCAATATGCAAGGGCAAGGCTTCTTCAATTTCTGGCATGCCAAAGGATCAGCCACCAAAATGAAAGCTCCAAAGTGGCCCACCGTGATAGGACAAGCTGCCATCCATTCAAACCAGAACTAAAAATGCAATAAAAAATCCACTTCCCAAACCCAATTTACCTGGCATTGACCGGTATGTAGTAGAACTGTGCATACTGGATTTTCCACACGGCCTTGCCAAAGGGGGATCCCGGAATTAGCTTCACAAACTGCTCGTAGGCACCACACAGCCCTGGTTTTGTGCCATTTAGAAACAGGCCAAAAGCAGCAGGATGGAGGAAGACATGATGACAGCGTTTTTGGTGAGGAATTGAGTGTGCAAGAACCCTGCCAAAGCTCAATTTAGCTTACCATGCAAGAAATAAAAACAAACACAACACACATACAGTAAATAGGCTCCTAAGCAGTCGGCATCGATCTCTGAATCTTCAATACCGAGGGCACCTGGAATAGTCGAGAATTTTCATGCCTCTACCTCTGAGATGTGGAATTCAACATCGGATGATTTGCTGCCCACCTTCAGCAAAGGACTTTGAACCACAATTGGATAATCTAGAGAAAATTTAAACTGCCAAAGCTCCTTTCTAATCCCTCTGTCATATAATTTTAGAGATTCAAAGAAGTGGGGGTCCAGCATATACAAATACCACATTTTTATCTTGCTCGGGGTCGGGGGAGCCAATTCATCTTCATTTTCAAGCTCCTCCTCTGATTCTTCATGCACAATCTGGTTTGGAGCCATCAGATCTGCATCCCTCCGGGCCTGCACAAAAGTCCGCTTCCTTGGGGTACCCTGCAGACTTGGGCTATTCGAATTTGGGGTTTTGGGAGGAGGTGAATTAAATTCAAGCGTCTTCGCAGCTTCTAACTCCGCACTCACATCGTCTTCGTCCAACTGGTGCTGTTCATAGCTCAAATCACCAAACAAATCCTTATCATCCAAATTGCCATGCCTGCTCCTAATCCTTTCCTTGATTTCCCTTATTCGCTCTACCTGCATTTCAAGTTCTGTGGCCTCCTTTCTCCGCACCTGCAGGTTTATAAACTCGGCTCGGGCCGTGTCATCCAAAAGGCCGAGGGCGATTTGCTCATCTGCCATACGCTCTGCTGCTGCCCTTGCCCTCTGAAGTTTTCGTCTCAGATTGTGGCTAAATTTGAAGTCGGGATCAAGAGATCTCTCCACACTTATCTTCCCATAATCTCTAACCCTCACCTCAGCCTTGTTCTTCGGAATTCGACCCCTCGGGGCATCCGGGCTTTGTAATTTTGCCATAATTGATGCACCCTCGAACCTATGATTCTCGGTTCGATCTTCCCGCTTTGTAGGATTTCTTTGCGATCCACCCAGGCCACAGCAACGCCATTTTCGACTGACCTGATCATATCTGTAGTCCTTCAAAAATTCTTCGGTTGTCAGTTCCTCGCTTGGATTGACGTTAAAACATTCAATATTACTTTTCGGGGCCTCATTTCCCTCATCTGCATCTTGAGCATTCTTTGGAACATCTGCATTTCCAAACCATTGGCCATCGACTGAAGCCTCGGCCCTGGCAGCAGGGGTAATCTTCTGTGGTGAAGCGCCCTTAGCTCTTGCTTTTGCCCTTAATCTCTTTTTGTTCGGGGATTGAACCTCTTGGTCGGATTCAATCTCGGCCAATATCTTTGAAGGGTCGGGCAATGGCCAAGAAGTTTCCTTCCATTGCCCCATTCCGTTTCGTTAATGGAGGTATTTAGGCTGATTTCGAGGTTAATCGACTCCTCCACCATCGTAAAATAACATAACCGGTTAGAATAAGACTAAAATAGACTTAAAAACGGACTGTCGATGGCGCTTACCTTTAAATACTTCGGCGGATGCAGCAAGAAAGAACGGCGCCTACGGATTCGGCGACAATGGGCCCTTTCCGCTCCGTTCCGGTCGGAAAGGGCAATGGTTTGGTGCCGCGAGTTGGGACATAGCCATCGCCAAATCGTGCTCTCTTCCTCGGAATCCCCACCGCACTGCGTGGCGACTTCGCAATTGGGCCCGTACGAATAGCGTCGGTTTTCCGCTCTCGGATTTACACCATTATTTCCAATGCGACGACTTTGGGCGTCGACCATCAATTCAAACCAATGGCATCGATTAGACCACGCGGACGGTCCCCCGCCACAAGGCAAAGGGTGATCCGGGATCCCGAGGAGGAAATCACCGGGCAAGGCGGGTGTGATCCCGGAGGAGGAAATCACATCAGGAATCGAACCCGGCGGGCATCATGGTCCCACGGCCCACGGTGGTAATCCCGGAGGCGGGGGTATAACGCGGCCGATATCGGATCGCCGATATCGGCCCCACGGTGGTGATCCCGGAGGCGGGGATAACGCGGCCGATATCGGATCGCCGATATCGGCCCTATGTGGGTGATCCCGGAGGAAGTAATCACGACCGGGGGTATCGGTGATCCCGGAGGAGGGATTCACCACGGCTGATATCGGGGCGCCGTTATCGGCCAGAGTCCTATCCGGGATCCCGGAGGGCAGCATCTTCCACTGGTGATCCCGGAGGCCGGGATAAGGTGGCGTATATCGGGTGGCCGATATCGGCCACGCGATGGCGATCCCGGAGGAGGGGATCACACCCACGGCTGATATCGGGGCGCGGTTATCGGCCACGGCATGGGGATCCCGGAGGGCGGGATCAGGCGTTGGTGATTCCGGAGGGCGGGATCCGGGGTTGGTGATACCGGAGGCGGGGAACACCACGGACGGCCCGGATGTGTCGCGTGGGCGGACGGCCCAGATTTATGCATGTTGTGCGTTTTTTCTTGACTATTTTTTCATGATGTGCCTAAATTGGTGAAATGTGTGCAAAAATGGAGAATAATATGGGTGTAATATAGAGAAAATGTAAAAAATGTGAAAATATTAGGGATGAAACATTTATGATGTGTTAAAGAGTTGAACTTATGGACTTTGAAGGTGTATAAAAGTCCTTTTCAATGGTTAAAGCATGGGGGTGAGGTGGCGCAATCCTAAGAGACATGTAAGTTATTGGAGATCTAATGGTGGAGATTGTTCAAAGATGAAGGGCTGAGATTTGTTGTGTAAGTTTAAGAGGAGGGGTACGTCTCCTCATTTCTCTCTCTCTCACTCTTGCTCTTGAAGAGATTATTTTGTTGTAGAGTGCATCTTCCATGGAAGAAATAAGTAATGAAGAGGAGGAAGAACCTCCAGATTATCTCTATTATTATTTGGTTGTGCAATTGAGGTGTCTTTGATCTCTTGTTCCATTCTTTTCTTCAATTCTCGTGTCTTGCCTTGTGAGTGCTTGCTGATAGAGTGTGGCGCAGCCTGATGCATATATTTTGCATTCTGCTCAGCTTGGGGTTTGGTCCATTCAGTTGGATCACATAAGTGGGGGGCATTCCGAGAATAGCAGCATTCTATCAGCAAAGAATACAATTATATGGAGCAATTCTTCATTTGGAATAAAGATAATATATATGGTGATATGTATGATATTATCTCAAAGCAAGAAAAACCGCCATCTCTCAATTGACTTTTGAAGCAGCAATCAAGAGGTATGATTTGAATGCTTTATTTATCTGGCCAGCAAAATAAGAATGGAAGCAATAAAAGTAAAACAGATTTACATATTCTTGTTGATTTGATTGAAGGAAGCCAACTAAAGCTAGCCTCCAGAAATTCCTCTTTGATATTGGCTTATCTTTTTTTTCTGAAAATCTACAGCCTTGCCTTGTCTTCATCTATCTCTGTTCTCGCCATACCTGCAAAGGAAAAAACCATATCTCGTCCTTCCTTGCCTCTATGTTTTTAAAGAAAAGAAATCCTCATAATACGCTAACCTTTTTGATTAAGCTTGCTTCGTGTCATATGAAGAAAACAATGGGACGAAACTTCTTTGCTCTTTCATCCGCTAAAACCATCAAGCTGGCTGAAAAAGCTCCCCGCCTATGATTCAATCGAATCCTCTGAAGCCATTTCTTGCATAGTTTCCCCTTCATCTGCCATATCCGTTTGCTGCTGCCGGATTCACGGCCGATTCTGCCATGCCATTCTTGCCCCTTCAGTTTCATTCTTATTTCTAACCTTTTTCTTCCATATCCTATCCATCTTTTGCGCTCAGGCCATGAATCGTTTCGCCCTACCGTAATCAGAGAAGAAGCTTTGCCACTCAATCTGTGCAATAGCCTTGAAAAAATAAATTTGTTGCCTTCTCTTTCACGCTTCAACCAGTGGACAGCCTGTACAAAGCTTCGCAGCCATAGCCAAACAAACCCTGAGAATTAAAGGATGAAAAAGCTTGTGATCTTTCCATGCCATTCCTTGCCCTATTCTAAGTGTTAATCCTTGCATAGAAAGAAGAAAAAGACAAGATAGAAATCTGGGACATAGCCAGAGCTTGATCTAAAGCCGCCATTCTTTACCCTTGCTCCACCATACCCTAACCGCCGGCCGCGCGCACAGAGTAGCAGAGAAAAAAAGAAGAAAAATAAAAAGAAAAAGAAGTAAAAGCTGTTTAATAGAAAAAAGATAGAGAAAAATTTTCAAAAGAGTAATTGGAATGAGATGGTAAGGGATGTGGCCTAGCAAATGCGAGGTTTATTGTTCGAATCCAGACCAAGTTCATATTTTAGCAAAGTCTCAATATTATTATTTATGCAAGTATATAATATGTGCCCAAAACATATTCCCATTGAAGTTCCTTTGAAGAATCAACCATTGTTTGTTTGGAGTTTTAATATTTTTGAAGACCATCAATGTTCAGAGAAGACTATTTATCCAGAAACAAGCCTATTCAAGTCAAATGCCATATTATGAAGATCAAGATTATGTGGTTAGTGTTTATGCTTTTGCAATTCGATTGGATCTAATTTCCAAGTTTTTTCAAGAATTCAAGCTATCAAATGAAGTTGTACAAGTTTTATTTTTTATTTAAAGTGATCATGGATGGCATGATGGATGTCTTCGACCTAGAAAGGCGGCAAAGCATCTCATGACCTATGTAAAATGTGATGAAAAATTATAAGTGTTGTGAAGGGGATAGAGCGCCATACCGGGCAGTAGAGCGAGGGTGCCACTGACCTGGATGGGACTTGCCACCCTATAATTGATGAAGATGAAGTGATGTTAGAAGTTTTTAGTATTTTTTTTCCTTGGAAGACTTCTATAGATGTTTTTGAAGGCTTGAAGACATTTGGACATTGGATTTTTGTTAAGTTGTGATGCTATTTAGAGGACCAAGTTGAAGACATGAAGATCGAAGAAAAGATTTTTGAAGAATTCATCGGGACGATGAATAATCTTGGGGGGGAATAATGTTGTGCGTTTTTTCTTGACTATTTTTTCATGATGTGCCTAAATTGGTGAAATGTGTGCAAAAATGGAGAATAATATGGGTGTAATATAGAGAAAATGTAAAAAATGTGAAAATATTAGGGATGAAACATTTATGATGTGTTAAAGAGTTGAACTTATGGACTTTGAAGGTGTATAAAAGTCCTTTTCAATGGTTAAAGCATGGGGGTGAGGTGGCGCAATCCTAAGAGACATGTAAGTTATTGGAGATCTAATGGTGGAGATTGCTCAAAGATGAAGAAATTTGAGATTTGTTGTGTAAGTTTAAGAGGAGGGGTACGTCTCCTCATTTCTCTCTCTCTCACTCTTGCTCTTGAAGAGATTATTTTGTTGTAGAGTGCATCTTCCATGGAAGAAATAAGTAATGAAGAGGAGGAAGAACCTCCAGATTATCTCTATTATTATTTGGTTGTGCAATTGAGGTGTCTTTGATCTCTTGTTCCATTCTTTTCTTCAATTCTCGTGTCTTGCCTTGTGAGTGCTTGCTGATAGAGTGTGGCGCAGCCTGATGCATATATTTTGCATTCTGCTCAGCTTGGGGTTTGGTCCATTCAGTTGGATCACAATGCAGGACCCCTCACGTGTGTCAGTACGGTGAAAGGGGGGGTCCTGAAACGGATTCCGTCGAGCCCTGGCGGTGATACCGGAGGACGGTTGTTTTACCTCCGGGATCCCCGAAACCAGGGTAAGACTATCCTGAGCCGTTATGGTGGCCTTAACGTGTATGATGGGTCAAAGACATATTTCCACAAGTTACTCACATGAAAAGCATTGTGTACCTTAACATGTGGCGGTAACTCTAATCTGTAAGCCACGTTTCCAATGCAGTCTAATACTTAATATATTGTTGGAATAATTTCTTGCTAGAAATGGCCGATAAGCTTCGAGTCTCGATCAGAAGCATTTGTATGCAGCATATTATACAATCTAAAAAATTTCTTCACAAAGAACTTTGAGATATCCATGGCAGTAGCTGTTACTTTGTTGGCATAAAATGTGCTTATTTGGTCAAATGATCAGCCACCACACAGATAGCATTATATCTTGCACGTGTTCGAGGTAGATCCACAATGAAATCCATAGCAATACATTCCCACTTAGAAGAGGGTATTTCTAATGGTTGCAACTCTCCTGATTGACTAAAATGAGACACCTTTACCTTTTGACATGCAAGGCATCTTGCCACATATTCCTTTACCATCTTCTTGTGCCCTAGCCAAAAGAAATTTTGTCTTGAGACGCCTTACCTTTTGACATGCAAAGCATCTGCATAGATTCCTTTACCATCTTCTTCTCCCCTGGACAAAATTCTTTTTCTCACACCTTCCTTAAAGTTTTGTATAGACGTGGATGTCGCCAATGGATTGTCATGCAATTCATGTACAAGTCTCCATTTAAGCTCATAATACCTCATAATTTGGCCTCTATAATACAACAATCCATTAGTCAAAAGACTGCAGAAACTCATGAGGTGTCCATTCCATCCTATCTATAACAGGCCTAAAATATGCATTTGCCTTCCTTTTGAATGAAAGGAAGATATGATGCAATAGTTACAAGATATTAGCCTTCAGATAACATTTGGTACAGAACATGAATCTTAGGCAGCGTGGTCACCTGTCTTGTAAATGGAAACAACTCCGCTAGTAGTTTACTGCAGGGAAAAACCTTCCTGTAATACGCTATTGAACAAGGTGGTTAATATCGGTATTATGGATGGTCCTGTCACTTGGCCAACTCTACATGCATGCCATCCAGGTCTGGCGCTTAGTCCACATCTGCCTCTGTGATTTCTAGCGCTGGACCTTGCTGGGGGGGTAATGTTGCTTGTGCATCTTGAGGATCATAAAGTTCTTGCAAGTATTACCTCCACTACTCTGAAGTTATGTTCCATGTGGGATGTACTGGCTTTCTGAGCAGCCTTCGACAGAAGGTCCTGGGATGACGGTCTAGGAGGTAGAACATTTCATATCAATGGGCCGCGATGTACCTGGCTTTCTTAGCCTTAAGGAAAAGGCAATAGTCTGACAATATTCGTGTGCAGGGCAAGTCATATGATTTGGCAAAGCCAGCATTTGTGTTCCTTGCATTTAGTACCAAACCACTGGTTACAGGGAAGGTTGTAGTTCTCGAGGTTCATCAATGGTGGCATCTCCCAAAGCACCTTTTTGTAGCAATCCCGAGGATGTGAATCGCCTTTCTGTAGCTGAGGCATGCGAGGAGGTTCCGCACATGGAGTTTGAGCAACCTGCCAAGCCAGCTGCAAGTAAAGTGGTAGGTTGTCTAAGTCCACCTCCTCATCCATGCTATCTATTCCCGTGCTTGACAAGTTGCATATCCTGCTTAGCCACCAACACCTAGTCTACTACACTAGATCCACCCACTGGTTCTCCTGCCCAAGTGCACTTTTGGGAGGATGGCCACTGTGCCAGTCCATTGCAAATTACCAGGCCAAAAATATTGCAGAGCAAAAACAGTTGCCTACCATAGCGGCTGACCTAATTGTCATTTGATGCCCGTGGCCAAGCTCCTTCTAAAGGGTGCATCTGCAATACATTGTTAGTTAGGGCGTCAAATCTCATGGGCTATTCCACGCTGGTGTGTGCATTGAAGTCTCGAAGCAGTATGATGCTACCCAACTGCTTGTGTTGTTGTATATCATCATATGGATCAACATAGAGGTCTAGCCTATCCACGTTCCAAGCGGGTGTAATAGAAGTTGCTCTCGGCGTATGGGAAGTAGCACGCTGCCACAAAGAGAGGGCTGCCACTATAGTTTTGCACGCGCACACACAAGTACCAGTTGTGATTGTTTGTCTTCCACAGAGAAATATACTGTACTAGGGCTGTTCGATATTTGCAGATGATCCCTTATGTCCCTGCTTTCATGTGCAGTCATTGAAGACTGAGTATCTCTGGCATCGTGGCAAGTGGTAGCATGTGTCCTGCATGCTCTCCATGAGGAAGATGAGGTCCATATATGTGGCAACCGAGTTGAAACTGTCACGCTTCGAGCACTTCTCGTAATTTTTGGTGTTACACTCAGATGATTACTGTAATGGGCCCATGGTAGACCGCTCGAGTATTCGAACCTTGAATGTGCCTGTGGGGCGTTCCCGAGACACTGGCATAAATGGGTAGAAGCGACTACTCATAAACGTCTAGACAGTTTTGCCCAGTTGGTTAAGGGCATGTCGGTTAGGAACGTCACAGTTGGTATCAGAGCAGGTCTCGAGTTCGAGTCTCCATGGGTGCCTACTATATGCATGGGTAATTTGCAAAGACTTGGTAATCATTGTGACATGGTATGACATAGACATGGTATAGCCTTGGATGCTCGAGGACGAGCATAGTTCTAGTGGGAGAGATGCTTGGGCCCATGGTAGACCGCTCGAGTATTCGAACCTTGAATGTGTACTGTGGGGCGTTCAGAGACCTGCGGCATAAATGGGTAGAAGCGACTACTCATAAACGTCTAGACGGTTTTGCCCAGTTGGTTAAGGGCATGTCGGTTAGGAACATTAAATGGGTAGAAGCGACTACTCATAAGCGTCTAAGCGGTTTGCCCGGTTGGTTAGGGCATGCCGGTTAGGAACGTGTGTAACGTTCCTAACCGACATGCCCTTAACCAACTGGGCAAAACCGTCTAGACGTTTATGAGTAGTCGCTTCTACCCATTTATGCCGGTGTCTTCAAGGTTCGAATACTCGAGCGGTCTACCATGGGCCCGTTACAATCTCTCCCACTAGAACTATGCTCGTTCTCGAGCATCCAAGGCTATACCATGTCACAATGATTACCAAGTCTTTGCAAATTACCCATGCATATAGGCACCCATGGAGACTCGAACTCGCATGGGATGACTTGGTAGTGCAGCAATGTGCGGCTCTAGCTGACGTTGTGTAGGCTTTTGGACATGTGACTGTTGTAGCTTGTCAAAGACAAAGTTCAGAATTTTGAAATTCCTGAACATTCATGTTGGCAGAGCATCAAAACTAATTCGTGCCACTTGTGTATTATGGAATTTCTGCATAATGGAGAATCTTGGCATGGACCTTACCAATTGAGCAAATTACTATGAGACAGAACAGATGAGCAACAGGATGAAGAAAGAAGGGAATCAGATGAGTCACATAATATTCCAGCAATTAGAGGGCTAGAACATGGTGAGGAACTTGGGAAGAACTTATACATGTCAAAATTGTTGCATTGTAATCTTCTTGATTCAATGAAATTCCTATTTCTTTGCTATTTCTAGTATATGTTTTGGATTTTCGAGTCTTTTTTTGATAATGTTTGCACTGTTAACTTGCATTGACCAATTTTTGACTTGTGTTTGTGGTCGAATATCTCCTAGATTTGACATCTTACTTACATCAGCATATCACGGTGATTTTTTAACAATTTTTAACTGTTAGTATGCACAAAAAAATTTCAAAAAACAAGACACAACTTTTTCCAAGCTCACACCATTTTGCAGATATGGAAGTACATGAACACTTGAATAAACAGATTACAACAAAAGCTTGTGCCAAAGCAAATTATATTAGATAATTGGTTACAAAACACTCTTTTGGCAAGGAAAGTGTAACCCTTTTATATAAACTTAGAAAAACTAGCACTCATTAATAACTTGCGAGATAAACACCTGATATAAATATGGCAAACACTAGACTTAAGCAATCCCCTTGCAACGTTAATGCAGTTGCAATAACTGATGCTGGATTGAACCTGTTTTTGGCATCAATGGCATTACATAGGAGGCCTCACTTAGCATCAGGAACCATCTTGCATGCACACACACAATTACAATCAGCAGCATGCTTTTCTTTATGTGGACCTCCAAAGACAAAAAACTATTTCTAACTGATTCTGTAATTTATTTTTCTCCGCCCCACAACTTTGTTCAAGACATGAAGATGCCTTGATTTTTTTGTGAAAGTACATTTACCCAGCACAGGAAACTCACCATAAATCTTCCCATTGGCCTCACTCAAATGCATTTTAGCTGGTGGCAGTTGGTGGCAGTTTCCACAAGCACAATCATGGGCATCATTAAGGGTTGGAAAAACCATTAACCTCTTTGATATTGCATCCTCAGGTATTTAACAAACTGTATCTTACATCTCATTTCAACATCTTTGAGTTCAGTATGAGCCTCTATGCTTAGGTGTTGCCGTAACTCACAAGTACAACCACCACATACTTTCCAATAGAAGTACAACTTCAAGGAAGCCCTGAAGTGAAAAACACCTAACTGTTGACTTAGATCACGAGCTTTTCCAAGCAACTCACCAAAGCCATGTGAGAAAATGTTGCCCTCCAAAAGACAACAGTCATAGTTCATGTGACCTGTTCTTGCCATGAAAACATCATGGAGTACATGTTGTGCCTCCACATACTTCACCATCTTAGTTGCATACTCCCTATCTGAAACCATGCCTTTTTTAGACATCTATTTGAGCCTTTGCATCTTAAAAAAATAATTTTTCTACCATGGCATCATCCTCCACACCAAAGTCCTTAGAAGTTTGTAACTTTTGCTCTCTAATGAAATCCATAAGATCTCCAAATGTGTTTAAAGCGAGCCATATTGGATCATGAGCCCTCTGCAACGCCAAATTACTTGCCTAATTTCTCTTTTAGTAAGTGAATCAGACATTGTGGCGACTGGAAGGAGGACTCTGGATTCAAGCAAGAAAGAAGGACGATGGAAGATATTCTTGCATGCTATTTTAGGAGTGGACGAATCAGACACGTCAGAATTAAAGCATTGAAGGTATTTTGGATATCCGGATTGCATGATGACACATCTTTAACTCAATTATGACTGTACTTTATACTCATAAAATCTATTCCTAGAGTATACTTAACATCTAAGACAATTTGAAGCTGCCACATGTTCATGCAGGATTGATCTTATTGAATGTATATGAAACAAGGAAACAAATTTATAATTGAAATTTTAGTGAATACAAATCGGGTAGACACAAAATGCCGCGTCAAAACATTGTTTGCTTTCCAGAGAATCAAAATTTAAGAACTAGATATTACAGTTCCAAATCAACCCTAAACACCACTTTAACTTCAGTTTCAATTTGATTATCTTCACAGAGATGATGAAGCTTGCCCTGTAACAGAAAGCAAAATTCAGTGGTGCATACAATCATCAAAGAAGCTAATTTTTGAAAACATATATTGTGCTACATATTCTAAAGGAGGTGCACCCTGTACTACCATAGTCGTCGGATCCGTCGATCCTACGGCCCACATTGTATATTGGAGCCTCATGGCAACTTTCGTTTCGCTTACGGTCATTTATGATTGGGGGCGCCTATGATTATAAAGTATGAAATACGAGTTTGCCCAAGGTTTTGATGGAATATCGAGCTTCTATATGGTTTTCCCTAAGGTTTTAGAATATAAAATACGGGGGCCCGAACCTCTACCAAAATAATGTAATGTCCTAATAAGACTACTTTGACCAACATAACCAATGAGCTATTCTTTTTTATTTTAAATCTATGTTTTTTCTTTACAACAATCCACTCAATTGTTTTTGGGATATGGTCTATGGTTTCAGGAATTATCATTTTTACATCCATATCAAATCCCCCTGGAACCCCATGTTATTGTGCTAAATATTCTAAACCATATCAAATCCCCTTGGAACCGCCTGTTATTGTGCTAAATATTCTGAACCATATCAAATCCCCCTGGAGCCCCTTGTTATTGTGCTACATATTTGAAAGTAAAAACTTGGTTACATATTGGACTTTAATAGCTTGTTACAGTTAAAACTTGTTGTATGCAAAAAAATTTACAGTAGCTGAAGATATAGCACCAAGATTCATGAAAAACACAGTTTTCATACAAAAACACTCTATATATAACAAAAAGAGCTATCCTTCTAGCAGTTTTTACAAGAAAAGGTAGGGGTCTTGACTTCAACTAAGGCCCATTTTCCATGATGCCTTATTACACGTTTTGTACATGAACTCGCGCCCTCATTAGAGCCCCTTCAGCCCAATCTACTAGCTGATCTTCTACTATTATTTTACCCATGTACATCCAGTGCTAAGATCACCTATTAGGAGGTTGAAGCATGGAATTTCCTACTCAGTAGGACTTGCATAGCGTCAGTCTCCTCCAGAGTCATGTTGGAGTCTTGCATGCTGACATCCGAAGATCAAGAGCTCGAAGAAGACATGTTTGAAGACGAATCGAAAGAACTCGAGCTGCTACTATTATAGCGTCTATCTATCCTCCTGACTAAAACTTTGGGTTTGGTCATGCGGAATGAGAAAGACTGCGAAAATAGGAGCAAAAATTGCACCTAAATGGAGGCATACTAAAAAACATCTGCCTCAATTGTACACTTCCCCTTAGAAATCAAGGTATTAAAGCGTGGCTAAAATTCGATTTTTTAGACCTTCAGTCAAATTTCATGGCTAAAGTTAATAAATGTCATTTCTCAAGAAAATCAATATTTTAGTCATTTTAAAGAGGTGGAAATTCTAGATGTCTAGAGTTTAGCCGAGATTGGCAGCAGCATGAATCACCTTCTCTGAAGCTGATTAGGTGCACCCAATCAATTCAAATAGTCATGCCGAATCTATTCAAGGATCTTTTTCATTTAGGAATCGCCATTAGCTACCTCAACCATGTTTTGATGGACACTGACTTTGAATTTATTCGTTGTTTATGGAAAATGTTATGTAGTGAGCATTTTAAGCTTTAAGTAATGGTGACTTATTCTTGCAATTGCTGATCTTAAAGGGCTCCATGCCCCAAGTTAACCAATTGGATGCATTTGGCCGCAATTTAAATATGTACGTTCCCTCAAATGGTATTGTTTGTTTCTTATGAATTGTACTCTAAACATCTTTGTTATCATTTTGTAATAGAAGCATTCAATTATCATTTATGTGCTAATAGGTCCTCATAATTTGAAGTTAAATAGTTTCACTTTAGCTACCGACCAAGAAAAATTTGCCAACAGGAGAATTTCATATCATATAAATTTTACATTTTGGCCAAGTGGAAAGATAACTAAAGGACTTTATTTTATCAAATTTTGCCAAAACAAAAATCTATGAACTTTTTATTTTCATAGGTTTAGCCAATCTTAATTTGAATAGAAAAACATTTAGGGCCCTTAAAATTTACCCTACTTACAAATGTAAGGGGAAAAAGTTTTGGAAGATTGGAACAATCTAATGGTATATCAATAAGAATTCCGTGTCAAAGACAAGCATCCTTAATAATACAAATAAACGAAATTGGTACCTTATTTTATAGGTTCTGTTTTGAGGCAGCCATTTTGGCAATCTCCAAAAGTGTATCCTTTGTCATTTGACAGATACTTTGTGTCATACTTGTCATTGATTATGCAATTTTGAGAGTGTGCACTGACCTTACGATCTCAAGCCCTTTGACCAAGTCAGTCATGTGGAGAGAGGGAGGGAGGGGGAGAGAGGGAGCATTTTTTGCGTCATACCATTTTTTGGCAACATCCTCTTGGAATATATGACAGCCCATCTTAGAGCACAACCCCTTACTAGAGGCAATGGTCTTCTAAGACAATTTATTTCCTTCCTTTTTTACTGAGAGAGAGAGAGAGAGAACACCTTAGCAAAAGCTAAACCAAGCAAAACCATATTTTAACTAGCTCAATGTAGAATAGTATAGTATGACCGTATCATATCTCTTCAACAGTAGATTAAAATGCATTCAAACAAACAGAAATAATTACTCCCTTCTACGAAGGCATCTTCTGTTGTTTAAATACGTCAAAGGTCAAGGCCTTTGTTGTTACCTGCATCCATAGCAAGCAAACAAACGAAGTTAGTTGCAAGCCGTATTACAGGTGTCGTAGCAAAGAACCACTTGTTATCGATGTCAAACCTTCTAAGTATTATGAATGTAAAAAACGGTCTCACACAAATCATAAATTCTGACAGAATAGTAGCAGCAATGAACAGTGAAGCTAAACTTTGTTAACCAAATAGGAGCCACATTCCTGAAGATTGTAAAAAGACAGACTTGTCCAGATAGACTTAGACTGTTGAAAATAAATAGGAAAGGGAAATACTAAAAAAAGGCATCCTCCCATAAGCTATAATATTTTATCAGGAGTATCTTTAACTAGGTGTAAGAGTAGAAGCTGGCTATTAGATTAGTTTATATGCATATAATTTTAACAGCATACAGATGTGATCAGCCCCATGATTGTACAAGCATATAAAAGAGTATATAAGCATATAATTTCAGCTACATATTGATATACATCAGCACGCAAAAACAAATACATGAGTATAGAAGAACAATTCATATTGGTGGACATCAGCCCGCAAAAGCAAATACATGAGTATGGAAGAACAATAAGGTAAAAGTAGAAAAGTTCAGTTGTCTCTAGTCAATAACTAATCACATAGTACGTGCAAACATGCAAAGAAAATATTGCATAGCATATGCAGAAGTGATTATGCAAATAGTTCCAAAAAGCAGTTTAATAGACAGTTTAGAGCATTCAGAAAAGTGTCCTTAGATCTTCAAACACAAGAGATAAGAGCAATCAATTGAAATAGGACCTGATTTGAAGAGCCGTCATCATCAAGATGTGAAGAAGTGGAAGCCATAATTGGATTGTGTGACCGGATTGGAGCCCACGAAGGAAATCAGTGCTTTAAAGCTGCCTGTGGAGTTAGAGGACAATGAAACAAAGCCAGTGACAATATCCGAGCATGCTTTGGGCTTTGGATAGTGTAGCCCATGTTTAATCACACTATTTAATTCGAAATCAGCATGCAATACCTGTTCATGCAGTCTATGATGTGTCAGTTGCAGCTTCCAGAGCAAAACCGATGGCAAATAGACCACTTGGAAGAGGTGGATCAGATCTGAATTTAGGCATCCGGCATCTCCATCTGTCAGAATCGATTTGGGTCATGGATCAGGCTCCTCCATTTGCCCATCCAAATCAGGCCAAGAATGGAAAAATAGCAAAGGTAGAGTTGCCCTAGCTTTTTGCTAGACAATGACAATTGTGTTTGTTAGATGTTAAAATAATTGACAATCGCACTTGTAGATAGTACCAATTCTGGTTTAGAAAACTTAGTGGTCTTAAAGCAATACAAAAACAAGGATTCTCGGTAATACCAAGTTGATTTTTTTTCCGCACAAGGCTATATACATAACTGTTGAATTCACACTTGTCTTTAAATTAACACTTGTCTTTAAATTAATAAGGAAGAAAATGCAACAATTGCCACAATATGGAACAAATAATACCTTATTAATGTTTACTTTCTAGTAGTGGCGAGGATGCCGCATCATTAATGCTGAACCTTGCCGCTGCTGGAAATATGTTATTCTTCAAATATTTGCGCACTAATGCCAACAATCTCTGTTCTTGGAAGCCATTGAACACAAATGCCTCTATTAAGTTTTTCAACTCCTTTACAAAACCCTCCAATAAATTGCAGCAATACACAAGTGGAAATACTTGTGAAAGAATGACTTTGTAAGCATTACCAATAGGTCTATTAGACTCAAAGTGAATGAATTGGATAAATTTAAAGTTCAACTCTCGTCTTTTATCATATTTATTTATCATCACATTGTTCATATTGGAGCAGTCAATTTCCGTCCTAAGGAAATGACCATGAAATTGGTCTTTAGACTGGAATTCAAATTTTAAGTGCTCACTTGGATATATCCAAAAGGGGTTATCATGGACCCTTAGTTCCTCAAGTAGAGAGAGAGAGAGAGAGAGAGAGAGAGAGAGAGAGAGAGAGAGAGAGAGAGAGAGAGAGAGAGAGAGAGAGAGAGAGAGAGAGAGAGAGAGAGAGAGAGAGAGAGAGAGAGAGAGAGAGAGAGAGAGAGAGAGAGAGAGAGAGAGAGAGAGAGAGAGAGAGAGAGAGAGAGAGAGAGAGAGAGAGAGAGAGAGAGAGAGAGAGAGAGAGAGAGAGAGAGAGAGAGAGAGAGAGAGAGAGAGAGAGAGAGAGAGAGAGAGAGAGATTATGCTCGAGTCATCTTGCTAGGGCCATGCTAATCTTCTCTGTATCGTTCCAATTTTATCGGATGTCCCGAAGAGAGAGAGAAAGAGGGAGGAGGGAGTTCATTTGCGAAACAAAATTGGCAAACTTCCACTTCCAAACTGATATTCTTTTCCTATGATGGATAATTATGAATTAGCTAGTACCTTCGTACATTACCTCCGTAACATGTCATATAACACATAATCTTTGGCCAATTCTCCCTAGTGGTGTGACGTTAAAATATGCTTCCTTCCTTCCTTCCTCAACTTAGGGTGGTATATCTAGTGTCACTATAAGTTGAATTGTATACCCCTCCCCCCTCCCCTTTATGAATAGGTGCCTTGCAGTACCCCCAACATCGTAATATATATGCCAAATAGCAACTGAATTCTCGTAATTAGTAAGTACACCTTTCTAGGTCGCTTAAATCCCAGTGATTCAATGGGATTACAGGTACCATGATAGCCATTTTCCCTGAGTATGGATCCAAGTTACGGATACATTCCCACTCATTATTCTAAACCTTCAGCACTTCTATACAATTACTTCTTTTTTTTTATTAATAAAATATTTAATATTCTGCTTCGTCTTCAGCCTACCATATCACTTAATCGGTTACTTTTCCTTAGGCCATGCATAGTCCAAAATCGCTTGAACCACCAAGGTATTTTTGTTTTGGATAATCTACCTTTTTTCTTGTAGTTTCATAACTCAATCACTTAAAGTAATCCCGCACTTTCATGTACAAGTCAGTCAACTCAGTCCAAAATAAAATCCTAGATTTCTCATTATATTTTAAAGGCTCGTTACACAACCCATGTCAGCTTTAAAGTATCCGTATAATGGACATATGCCCTGCAATTATTGGCCTCATGCCTTTTAATGTTTCGTTCCATACTCGTCTCATCGTGAGATATGCTTTTCGTATTCGAACATTTCCATAAACCCATATATCGCATTCCCCATGACATGAATTTTCTCAGTCTTATAAATTGCACATTATAAGTCATTTTAAACTTGATCACTTTGACCATGACAACTTCTGTGTAACTTATAACTCTCACGTTACCTCTTTAAGGATGGGAGACTTTACCTTCTAGTATGCCACATATACCTGGGAGCACCTCCGGACCCATGGAATAGCCTTGATGCTAAGGACAACATCATTTTTAAGGAGGGGAGAATGTGACATTCCACATATTTATATGCTATACATATAAATACCCTGCACATCACTAGGCATATTTGGACCATCATGGGTCCTTAGGGGTTAAATTAAAAGGGTTTACATTAGCTATACTAATTGTCATAAGTTAATTAAGCTAATTAACCTAATCAGGATGATTAATATCATTAATTACTATGCATGGGTTGGCCCAGCTCGATTGGACAGGGAAGGCTTGCTAATTTAAGAGGCCAAGTTGGGCCTCCACCCCCAATTTTGCCCCAAATCAATTTGGGGAAGGATTGGAGAAGGGAGGAGCTGCTTGAATACTGTAACCAGACCTGATTCATGGACGTTCTTCGGGATAACGGATCTAGCCAAGAGACAGGTTAGTCTTTAGGTAGTTTGTGTTTCCATCTAACCTTGTATGACTAGGGTTAGTATGCAGACTGAATTTTCCACAGTAACAATGCAATGTGTAAAACACCTTATGTCATAGTGCTCAATAATCACAATGGATTTAGCTCAATGCTTACAACAATCTCAATGTTAATAACAATATCATCAAAGATAGAAATCCTTGTCATAAGAACTTCAAGTCATTAATCTAATGACTTACCACAAATTTAATTTCTTATCATATAGTTTAATGCTTCACAACCACATTTATATGAAATCAAAGACTATGATAATTTCGAAAGGACTTAACTTCAGCATTATCCATATACAATGTCTCACCTTATAAATCGTAAGTAAAACTTTGATGTGTTATCCTCCGGATTCCCCTTTCCCCTGTAATCTCCATCCCTATCTACAACTCTTCTTCTTGTATTTACATTAATCGGTCCGACGGTCTTGGGAGACCACGAACTCAATCATCATACACGGTACAATCCATTCGTAGGAGCTCCATGAATTTCTAACTGTCTCGGGTTCATTGGACCGAGATTTGCTTAGGGTCAACTTTCCATTTTATGTACAATAATTTTCTTAACCTTCGACCTTCGAAATGTGCATACTGCACAATATTACCTAGTAAACTCCAACCTTCGATATGTGAATACATATTAATACCTTTGAGTATTCACATTCACTTTGCTGGATTTGAAGGACTAGAATTGGGCCTAGCTCAACCATAATAAACTGAGGTTCATGTCATCTTTCAGTGTTGCAGAATCAACCTGATCTATTATTCCCGTGATTTGTTCTCCTTCTGTTAAATGAATGAACCATATTTGTTCTCCTTCTGTTAAATGATAAATCATGAGATGAACCATAATTTTAACATTCCCCTTTCAGCACATGATTTATCCAACTGGTTTGCATCCCATTCTTTCAGCCAGACTTGTAAATTTATTGCAGCTGATTGCCTTTGTAAGAATATCTGCTAACTGATCCTCTGACTTCACATATGTCAATTGTATCAAGTTTTTATTTACCATATCTCTTATGAAATGTAGCTCCATCTCAATATGCTTAGTTCGTTCATGTAAGATCGGATTCTTGGCCATTGCTATACAACTCTGACTGTCACAGTTTAAGATTGTACTTGCTGTTTGTGTCAACCCAAGTTCTTCTAAAAATCTTCTTGTCCATACAATCTCTTTTGCTGCCAAGGTTGAGGCAGCATACTCTGCCTCTGCTGTGGAAAGTGCAACTGCAGATTGTTTCTTACTTCTCCAGCTAACAGGCCCTCCTCCTAATTTCAGTAAATAGCCTGATGTTGATTTTCTTTCGTCTGGATCGCCACACCAGTCTGCATCACAATAAGCTTTCAGAATTAAATCATTAGAGTCATACTGAATGCCAATATCACTAGTGCCCTTTAGATATCTGAGAACTCGTTTGGCAGCTACCCAATGACCTTTTCCTGGATTGTTGTTGTACCTTGTTAGAATATTGACAATAAATGAAATATCAGGCCTAGTGTTATTTGCAATAAATAGTAAACTTCCTGTCAGTTGTCTATATGGAACCTTACTCATTTCTTCTTCTTCACTTCTTGTCTTCGGGCACATTTCCTTTGAGATTTTGCATCCTGCAACCACTGGAGTGTTAACTTCTTTGCATTCTCCCATGTTAAATTTGTTCAGAACTGCTTGTATGTATCCTCTTTGAGAAAGTGTTATTTTCTGATTTTCCCTGTCACGTATCACTTCAATGCCAAGAAACTTCCTCAGCTCACCTAAGTCAGACATTTGATATTTGTCCTGTAGAATTTCTTTGCAATGTTTTAGTGTTTCCAAATTTGAACTGGCCATCACACAGTCATCAACATATATCCCAATAATGCAGTATCCATTTCTTTCTTCATATATGTAAACATTTCCATCATTATTCAGTTTTCTGAAACCTTTCTCCTTCAAATAGCCATCAATGCATTTATACCATTGTCTAGGCGATTGTTTCAGGCCGTACACTGCTTTGCTAAGTTTCCAAACCTTATTTTTGCCATTTTCATATCCAGGAGCTTGAGCCATGTAAACATCCTCTTCTAGATCTGCATTTAAGAATGCAGTATTTACATCCATGTGATGTAACTCGAGATTCAGCCCATTTGCTATAGCAATTATCATCCTTAGACTGGCCATTTTGATTACAGGAGAGTACGTTTCTCCATAATCTACACCATGTTTCTGGGAGTATCCTTGAGCCACCAACCTGGCTTTATATTTAGTATGGCCGTTTGCATCAATCTTTATTTTATAAAGCCACTTGCTTCCTACTGCATGTTTGTCTTCAGGAAGATCAACAATTTTATATGTTGAGGTTCTCTCAAATGAATTCATTTCATCATCCATTGCACATTTCCATTTGTCTGCTTCTAGGCTTTGAACTGCTTCTTCAAAACTTTCGGGTATTCCAGTCTCTAACACTATCAATGCTTCATCTAGAATGTCTTGCTGCCTTCTAAACCTGCTGCTTTTGCCATCAGCTAGTCTCCCATAATGATTGTCATTAAATTCCATACCTTCTTTAAGCTTTTGTATTTCTGTTTTCCTGTGCCTTGTCTTGTTGCCCAGATTTTCTGTTGTTTGACTGCTGCTTGCCAACTCATTGCTTTTGCTGCTGTCTCTCTTTGGTTCAGCAACTGACTTTTCCTCCATTTCATCTTTTGTGTCTCCATTGTCTGAATCATATTCTGTCGAGTTCTGCCCCTCTGATACAATCTCTTCCATCTCTTCATTTTCTGCATTTTGGTCAATCCTTGTATTATCCTCTTGAGCATCTGTTTTAGTCAGTGTATCAACATGTTTCTTTTGTACCTCATCGACTAGTTTTGGTTTGTATAGCACACTTTCAACAAATACAACATCCCTGCTTGTTGTAACTTGTCTATTCTTTGGATTGAATACTCTATATCCCTTTGAGTTTGTATCATATCCGACTAGGTATGTTACTGTAGATCTATCATCCAATTTGAATCTCAGTTGCTCTGGAACGTGCTTATAAGTCAAGCATCCATAAGTTCTGAACTTGTCATGACCACAAAGTTTCAGGGCATTTCCAATTTGTGTTGGCAGTAGGAAGAGCATTCTGTATTTCCACTGCTGCCTTCACTGTTTCTTCCCAAAGGAAGTTTGGTAAGCCAGCATATTTAAGCATTGCCCTAGTGGCATTCATAATGGTTTTATTTTTCCTCTCAGCTACTCCGTTTTGCTGAGGTGTGTAGCTACACGTGAATTGTCTCTTAATTCCCTTTTCCATGCAAAATCTTATAAACTTAGAAGACATATACTCACCTCCTCGGTCTGTTCGTATGCATTTAACCTTATTCGACATCAGCAACATACGTTTTGAAAGCCTCAAATGCTAAGTATTTGTTTCTCAAACAGTAAATCTGTGTTCTTCTGCTGTAATCATCGATAAAGGTTATAAAGTATCTTTTGCCAGTAATACCAGTTACGTTTAGTGGACCACATAGGTCCGTGTGTACTAGATCAAGAATTCCATCTGCTCTACCCTTTGATTTAGTAAATGATATTCTGCACTGTTTGCCCATCATGCAGCCTGGACAGATTTGAGTTTCTCCTTTGTTGTTTGAAGTTTTGATCATGCCCTGTTTCATCATTTCAACATTGTTATAGTTTAGTGCCCAAGTCTGAGATGCCAAGTTGACACATCTGGTAATGTGGTTAGATTTATACTTTCTACACTCTTAGCATTCATACCATAAAGATTTCCCACACGTTTTCCAAGAAATTTCAGTTTATTGCCTTCATAAATTTTACATTCCATTTGCTCAAAGACTACTTTGAAGCCCATGTCAACTAGTTGGCATACAGAAATCAGATTTCTTACTAAGCTAGGAACACATAGTACATTTTTCAAATCTATGGTGTTTCCTTCCAAATCATAAAGTTCAAGCACTCCTACATCTTCTATTTTTTGTAATTGTCCATTTCCAACTTGAATGTGACCTCCCAGATCTCCCCTGCATTCCTTTAGAATTTTGGATGTGCAAGCTATGGTTTTCTCAGCTCCACTATCTATAATCATGAAGTCATCCTTGTTAGTTCTGCTTTGTGAAGCCATAAATGCATCAGACTTGCTTACCTCTTCTTCTTCTTCTGGATCTTCTTCTAATTTAACCTCCTCTGCAACATTGGCTTCACGATATGGTGTCTTACCTCTGCCTCGACCTCTTCCCCTTGATCCTGAGCCTCTACCTCCCTTTGGTTTTCCCCTGAAATCATTATTTCTTGGAGTAGAGCGAGGTTGAAGCAATGTGACCCTGCCACCACCGGTTATAAACAATTTCCTTTGATAATCTTTGGGCAATTTACCTTGAGATGCCCATATTTATTGCAGTTGTAACAGGGACCTAATTTGCTGTCATTTTTCCCCTTTACAAACAGTATTTGTGATGCTTCCTCCTCACCTAGCACTTTTCCTTGCTCAATTTCTGTCTTAAGCATTCGTTCTGCCTCAACTTTTGTTTTTGCAATGGTTTTTATGAACATAGAGATGTTACCTAAACTGGATCTTGCTTTCGAGACATGGCGGCCTAACATTCTTTGAGTATACATTACTCCAGCTCCCTCTAAATCTGCAATAACATTGTCAAATTTCTGTAGAAAATCATTAATGTCATCATTTTCGTGGAATTTCAGTCTCCTCAATTCATTCTCCAATACATCTATCTGTGAGGATGTCTTTTCCTCATAGTTTGAGATCAGGTAATTCCACATTTGCTTGGGTGTCATACCCCTTAGCTTTAGCACAATGCTGGAACTTACCTTGCTTATAATTATGCCTTGGGCCTCCCTTACCCTAGCATTTTCGCCCACTCCCCTTCTTGCTGATGTCTCACTTGTGACTTCAACAGTCTCTCCATCATTCGAGTTGGAACTGCCTTCAACAGTTCTGCTAGTAAGACTCCTGATCCTAGATTCCCCTTCAGCAGAATCTATCAGATCCCATAAGTCTTCTACCTGCAACATGTGCTTGATTTTCTCCTTCCAAACTTGGAAACCCGAGTCTCCTTTGAACACCTCTATGGCACTTAAGAGGCCTGCTCCAAATCTGCTGGACATGATTGCTGTAACTAGCTCTGATACCACTGTTAGTATGCAGACTGAATTTTCCACAGTAACAATGCAATGTGTAAAACACCTTATGTCATAGTGCTCAATAATCACAATGGATTTAGCTCAATGCTTACAACAATCTCAATGTTAATAACAATATCATCAAAGATAGAAATCCTTGTCATAAGAACTTCAAGTCATTAATCTAATGACTTACCACAAATTTAATTTCTTATCATATAGTTTAATGCTTCACAACCACATTTATATGAAATCAAAGACTATGATAATTTCGAAAGGACTTAACTTCAGCATTATCCATATACAATGTCTCACCTTATAAATCGTAAGTAAAACTTTGATGTGTTATCCTCCGGATTCCCCTTTCCCCTGTAATCTCCATCCCTATCTACAACTCTTCTTCTTGTATTTACATTAATCGGTCCGACGGTCTTGGGAGACCACCGAACTCAATCATCATACCTGTACAATCCGCATTCGACCGAGCTCCATGAATTTCTAACTGTCTCGGGTTCATTGGACCGAGATTTGCTTAGGGTCAACTTTCCATTTTATGTACAATAATTTTCTTAACCTTCGACCTTCGAAATGTGCATACTGCACAATATTACCTAGTAAACTCCAACCTTCGATATGTGAATACATATTAATACCTTTGAGTATTCACATTCACTTTGCTGGATTTGAAGGACTAGAATTGGGCCTAGCTCAACCATAATAAACTGAGGTTCATGTCATCTTTCAGTGTTGCAGAATCAACCTGATCTATTATTCCCGTGATTTGTTCTCCTTCTGTTAAATGAATGAACCATATTTGTTCTCCTTCTGTTAAATGATAAATCATGAGATGAACCATAATTTTAACAACTAGATGGATGAGTAGACTCTATTTTATGTTTTATTTGAGATTAGGATGGATGTTCGTATATGATTGCTCTCTTTCTGTTCCTCCTGTGTGTATGGGTTAAAGGAGGGTAGAGACATAAAGGCCATCTAGGAATAGAGATGCTCCTAGTTAGAACCCTTAAATCCCGTTAAATGTGGCCTGTGCACAAGAGCCCTCCTGGTTGTTGATGGTATGATCTGGTTGAGCACCATATAAGGATCATGGTGGTAAAGTGGAGGTGGGACCTTGCCTAGCGTGGCTACAAGGCTGCCTATAGTGGCTGGGTTTATAATCGATCATTGCGTATGGGTCTGACACCTCATGGGTCGCAACATACATACCTATAGGGACGTCCTGGGCTCGATGGGTGCACTGAAATGGCCAATGGATTTGGGGGGTTCAAGTCGGGTACGGATGCGTGGTCGCCAGTTGAGCCACGATCCTCTAGCCGCCATGGAAGCACCATGCTCTGGGAAGGGATTCCTCCTTTCCTTGCCTTATCGGACCGGGGAGATGTAACCCAGAGTAGTCTCATAGGGTGACTCCATGAGATTGCCTCTCCGAAAGGCTACAACCATGCCATAGCATGATTCAGCCTATCTGCAAATTGTGCACAGGATGGGCGGATGGAGTGGACTATCTTAGCCATCATTCTATGCCAGCCAACGCCATTGCCACTATTCTGTCTGTTGATATCCGGAGGCCCTGCATGTCAGTTGACACCATTGAGTCTAAGCCTGGGAATAGGCCCTTCATTTTTGATGCATTTGTTATGTTTCCTACTGTTATGATGTGTTGTAATATTGATGGATGGGTCACCCTTTAGGGTGGCTTACTATTTTATATATTATGTGCTAGGTGCTAATATGTATGTACGCTTCCGCTATATTTTTCTAAATGACACCTTCGCGTCCTTTACCTGGACACTTGGCCATCACAAGTGGTCTGAGGCAGACGGAGGGCCTTTCTGTGGTGATGTAGCCGCCATGGGAGGGGAATTTCCCATATTTATATGATGGGAGCATCGTATAAATTCGAGCATCACATTATCTGCCTTTCCAAGTGTATGCATAGCAAAATTTAGGGCTCGATTTTGGATTCATACAGTAGAACAGAAAAGAGAAGATGAACAGAAGAGGCTTGGATACTTCCAAAGCTTAACCATGGTTAAACAAACCAGAAGACCTGCAAAAGGCAGCACTGCAAACTATATGCCAAACATCATTGTAGTGCAGTAAGCTTTTATGAAGATATTGAAACTAAGATTGGTGGGTTGGGCAGTTTAGTTTTTGGGCCTCTTTCATTTTTTACTTGGGAGATGATGTTATAGTGGCCACGGTTTATTGGCCGTGTTTTTTATCCAAAAAAATTTGAGATTTTTTATTTTGGTGTGTTACAAAATTTGGGTTATATTTAATATTTTATATGTTATGCATAAACTTGTCAATGCTTTTGAATTTTTATTTATTTTCCAACCCAAAAAAACAACATCTCCCATAACACACCAAAACTAAAACACTATAAACACTATATTGAGCAAACATTATATTTCAGCTCAATTATCAACAATATTTGGTAAATGTATATATTAAAAAAAAAAATATTATGTATACAAATAGGGGGCTATATGAAAATAATTTTGATATAAGGTCATATAGAGGGGTTCTTTAATGAGGAATTGACTTACAAAACTTGGAGGGGATATATGTGTGGCACAATTCAAAAATTGTATGCTAAGTGTTTTTTATTACAGAACTGGCATATATAGGGTTTTTTTTACCACCCTATGTATGTAGGTGCCATATTTCTTTTAAAGGAGGTGAATCTCCCGTGGCGATTGCGTTTCCCTGAGACAAAAAAAAGGTCTGCACACTAAAATGATGATATCTCGAGTTTTACTCAATATTTTTGGCTGATTTTTGAAATGACTATCAGAGAAAAGTTGTAGAAATATGTGAAAGTTTGGTCACATCGAGATTAAAAACCCTCGTCCACTCGGATTTTCGAGACCCTAACGATAAATAACCGATGCGAAGAGCAATTAACCGAAAAATGCGGTGGAAATGCGCCCATGCCCATGACAGTCCACGAAAAGCGACAACTCGAAAGAACCCAATGATCCTCGAGACATGCAGCCCCAAAATATATGCCGAAATCCATCGTCTCGACTATCGCTCCAAACTGCAAGGCAAGGAAAAATCAACCACGGCAACTGTCAAAGTGTTAGAGTTAGGAAAAATTGGCCATTTCGGTGGTACGCACAAAGTTGAGAAACTGGGATAAGAGGATAAAGATTAAAGTAGAAGCAGTGAAGCCAAGAAGCAATGGAACAATGGAGAAACTAAGGCAAAGGAGGAGATAATGGGAGTAACTAATGGCAAATTGAACAAAGAATAGAATAGAATAGAATAGAATAGACACATTAGAAGCGATGAGACACATGGCAACAACAAGATATAGTAAAGACAACCAAACAAGCAATGGAAGCCAACCATGTATAAATGGAGAAAAGCAGTATGAGGCTCAAAGAACCAATGCAAATAGAGCAACCAAAACTAATGCAATCAAATGGATTAATCGGACTAATAAAGCAACGAGGAATTATGCAAAACAACAATATGAGCAGTGGAACTGAGGAAGCAAAAGAACCGCGTAGATAAATGGAAAACCTGGTGACGAACATAGGCTAAACAATGGAAGGCCAGAATAGTAAGGTAAAGACATTGATTGATATCTCAAGAAGGAGCTAATAGGATTGTGTCAAGTCTTTGTTATGCTATCTTCCTCTCCCTGAATAGATCGTATCTCAGTGGAAGTTCAGAAGGCAATTTTGAACACCCTTTTAGATATGCAGCCATTCAAAAATCGTCAAGTACGTCCAACCCAATAGTTTTGGGTTTAATTTCAAGACACTTTAATGTTTCTTAATTTTTCCACTTTAGTTACAAAACTTTGGCCATTTAAAATTATCTCTAACTACAAGAGGCAATCTACAACTAGTTAACATATACTAAACCACCTTCTGGTAAGTTCCTTAACCTTGGATGCCCTAGGGATTAGTATGCATGGCACGCTCTTATAATAGCTATAACAATTTCCTCCCCTCCCATCTATATGATGACATACAGCAGCACAAGCAGTTGGGTAAGGTTGTCCTTCTTGGGGATTTCAATGCACGGACAGGAGTAGAGCAGCCCATGAGACTTGACCCCTCACGACGACGATGTCCTGCGGCTTACGTCCCATGAGACGCAACCTGGCGGAGGATCGGATGATGGCCAAAGTCACTCGCTTTAGCGAGCCGATTTGCTTACATTATGTGGTATTTTTGACTTGATGATTTGCAATGGCACATCACGGTGGCCGCTTCTGCTTAAGTGCACCTGCTGGTAGGGACAATCCGGGGGAGGGTCTAGTGTGGTGGACTATGTGCTCCTAGGCTGCGCAAGATATGCATCTCATCGGTCGTTTCGGGTGGGCGCAAGCGATCGGGGATGAGGAGGTCGACTCGGATCACCTCCCACTTTATTTGGACATGGTTTGGCAAGCGCGGAGAACCCCCAAATGCTAACCCTCGCCATCCTCGATTCGCGACTAGATTATGAGCGGGTAGAGGACTACGCCCGAGATGCTCATGGGCGCTACCCGGCCAATTCTGCGGACCCCACACTAGAAGCGGCCAGGCAGACCAGTTGACTTCGGCTATTACGGGATGCGGCGGGCCGGAGGTGCTTTAGCAACCCCCCCCCAGCGAATATTTCGGGGACAGCAACATTTTCGCGTAACCGGTGGTTTGATGCGGAGTGTATAGAACGCAAGCGCCAGCTCCGTCACATCCTGGATCCAGGTACCCGCTTGCAGGCCACCACACAGTACGGCGCCCATCTGAAGGAGACAAAGGCGCGGTACCTTGCCGGTATCATCAGGGAGATGTTCGGCTTCTTTGGACACTCATCCTCGAACCTTTTGGCGAGAGAGAGAGTGCTTTGAAGGCCATTGACCCTCTGAGGGACATCACGGGCGGTGGGACGATTACTACGGCGGCTCTATGATCCACGAGGGGGCGTCGCCCATACCCCCCGGGATGGCCCCCATTGGTTCTCATGAGAGGATGTTATGGAGGGCACGCAATGGTCGGGCTAATGGGAAGGCGATTGACCTCGATGGTATCGTGCCGAAGTTACTCAAATGGGCAGGGCAGCCGCTGGTGCCGATCCTCACTACCTTGTTCAACAGAGCATTGCAGGAAGGTTTCCCCCGACAATGGACCACAAGCAGGGTTGTCCCCATTCACAAGGCGGGGCGACCCACTTTGTCCGCCAATTCCGGACGATCATGGTCGATTCCGCTTGCCAAACTGTTGCATTTGGCATTCTCGGCGGCCAGTTGACCCGCTAGGCGGGCGGCAGATGTCGCGAGCCCTCACACAAACAGGCTTTAGACCCCGCCACTCAGCGATTGACCATATCTTTACATTGCGGGCACGCGATTGAAGACAGCCCGGAACCATCGGCCGGGACTTGTATCTTTGCTTTGTGGACTTGAAGGCTTTTGATACGGTCCCAGGAAAAGCTATGGGCTAAACTGCGTCAAGCGGGGGCTACGCTGCAATGTGCGGAATGCCATATCTGGTACGTATGAACTGGGGCAACCGGCGGGCCAAGCATTCACCCGATGTATCAGGGGTCCGGGGGGCCCCCCCTCTCACCAACACATTTTGGCCTCTACATTGTCGGTTAGAGCCTACGGCTTCTCTGCGCATGGGGGGATGGCATACCGGTCATCCGCGGCTCATCTATGCGGATGATGTTGACCTTACCGCCCCACACCCTAGAAGCTATGCGGTCTCGTGCGGATGCCTAGACACATTACTGGGGCTCTGGACATGCGGCGTGAATCGACCAAGACCGTGGTGGTTCTCATATCCTCTTCATGCCACCCCCACGCCTCCTCAAGACTCACATATCGGGGGCGGCACTGTGGAGGTCACGCCCACCTACAAGTACCTAGGGGTGGAGTTCCCCTCCTCGCTCTGTTGGGGCGCCCATCCAATGTGACAATGCAGGCCGGCGCTTTATGCCATCTTGAACTTGATCACCGGTGAGCTCTATGATTGGGGCCATCAGTCACATCTGTTTTGAACCTTGGTCGAGCGGTCCTTCATGCGGGGGTCGAGGTTTGGGGCACAGTGCGTCTCTTTGGCAAACTGGAATGACTTGGGCGGTGCACGAGAAGGCATTTTTGGCACGGGCACTTGGGTGAAACCTTGGTCCCCTATCGGGTCGGGCTGCAGGAACCGGATTCTTGCCGCCAGCGTGGCAGCCCTTGATAGACACATCGTCTATTTTCAAAAAGTGGTTAATATGGGTGATGCTCGGCTCCCACACGGGCTTCTGTTGTGGCAATGGGCCCGCAGCCGGCTCGTGGAACTTGTTGGAGGGGTAAGAGAGATCGATTGGTTCGCCCGGATGGAACGTCGCGAGGAGCACAGGTGCGTGCAGGTGGACACAGAGGCCGATCGTGACAGCCTGTGGGAGTACACGGGACGCTTGCTTCCTTGGCAAGCTCACGGGACCGGGCCTAGAGCGAGGTCAAGGCCCATTACAAGGAGCACATCAACCCCAGTGTTAGCGGGGCCCGCAGCTCTACTGCGTTCCCCACCCACGAAAAGCCTGGACTCATTGCCTCCATTCGCACGGTGCCCACCATCTTCGTGATCGAGGCAGGCGGGTGGATTGGGGAGCTCCGGCCGGATGTGCTCTGTCTGTCTTTGTCAAACGGGTGCCATTGAGGATGAGTGTCACACTTTCCAGAGTTGCCCAAAGATCCGGTCGATCAAGGCCGTGATCACGCTCCCTTAGTAATGCGGTAGGACTTGCCCTACATTTGCCGATGAACACGCCCTCGATGCGTGCTTTCGGGGTCGTACATTCGGTGGTACTTTGGATCCGCGAGCTCACCTTTGCCCCCGTCGTCGCCGCCGTCATCGCACTCTGCACTCGCGGTGCATGAGTGTATATATTTGTGTGTTTTTTCATTTTGTATATTGGAACAGTTTGTCAGCAGGCTGATTGCTGCCACGATTTTTCCCTCGAAAACCCTTTCGGGGCGGGGGTTTTTTAATCCGGGTAGTAATCCGCTTGCTGCGCTTTTGTATTGGGTCCCATAGACCGATTGGTCTCTGTGGACGATAAAAATACCTTCCTTCCTTCCTTCCATAGGACTTTGGCCTAAAGGTCTATGGATCCTTCTTCATGAAATATATTGGACAACTTTTTCTTCCTAGCGATCATCCTACTTCATGCAATACCTTGATGCATAACCCCTTTTTGAGGCCTGTATATACATGTCTTAAAATACCAACTCATACTTCTTCTCTACATATCCCCAAGAGCACGTTGATTCTCATACATCTAGATGATTTAAACTTGTATCCATTAGAGGATCTTACGATCCTTCACATGGACCATTCCAATGGTTCATCCATGTTGCATGCACATATACCATAGAATACTAGTATGTACTCGAATAACAACCCCCTTGGTACTTGGTCAAACTTTACTAGTACTAGAACTTGACTGCAGTACCCCACAATCGAGCCATGCAACCCCCGGTTCATGCTTCCACACTTAACAGACTTATTCATTGCAAAATAAACTATATGGTAAATCGACTATACAGCTATGCATATCTTCTATAGCCTAGTAAATTACGTTCCCAACTCCAAGTATCAATTTCCTATTACCCAGCATCAGTGTCTTGTGATTTTACAGTATCAATTACTTGTTACGTAGTTTTTTTTTTTTTTTTTTTTTTTTTTGGTGACACTTTATTTTTTATTTTTGACAAATGAATAAAATCCTTTTTTGTCCGAGACTAGTATACACACAGACCCTTCGTGCCTTTTTAAACAAGTATACAAACCACCATTCATTTACGTTTGAAGAAACTCATTGTTCTTTAGAATAAATTATTCAAATACTGCACATTGACTTGTTGAGACATATAAAAGCTAAGTCTTCTTTAGGTAATGCAATAATTGCACAATCCTTCCACATTATTTGGGCAAAAACGGCAAAATAATTAGGATGCATGGAATGTGTATATTCAAAATGCTAAATTTATTTAAGATATACTTCAAAATCCAGATTGAAAGTGCCTAAATGCAATTTTATTCTCTCGTCTTTTCATTGTATTTCTCCATCTCTTTAACACTACAAACTGGTTAAATTTGTGCTTACAACGTGTAGTTTATTCAATTAGCATTGTGTTCCTTGAGCTAGCTACGAGCCACAAAATCTCGATTTCTATTTTGTCTATTTACGTGGCCCTCTCTCGATTTTTTTTTTTTTGTGAAGCAAACCAATGCCTTCTAAGATACACAACACAGTGATGAGGGGATGCGCACTAGAAACCTGGCTACTTTTCTAGCCTCTTCTTTTTCCTACTTGCAGTTCTTGATTGATGATGGAAGAAGGAAAGGATCTCATAACCATCTAATGGCAAATGATGTAGGAGTTTATGAACGTTATGCTTTTCATCTAAAGACAACCCAAGAAGTGAATTGAATACTGGAGACGGCCCTATGCATGTTAAGATAACCAAAATACTCTTAATTGCAGTCTCTTTCAATTTTGAATCTTTTCCATTCGAGAGAAGAGAAAGTTTTGCTAACCAAAGATGAAGAAGCTTGGTTGAAACAGCAGAATGTCCCTTAGTTGATGATTTAACACATGCAGCTGTGGCAAAGTCCAAGATTATCACTTTTGCACGTGGAGGATGCAGCTCATGAAGTGAACGTAATAGTGCCGGTAACAATGGCTGAAACCCATACATCTCTTCTAGAATTGCCAACACAGATTTGCTCAACGTCCTAACAGAATCCCTGGAACATTTCAAACACGGGAAAATACGTGGAACAACAGTTTGTAATGACGATTCAAGACTGAGCTCAACAACCAAAAAAAGTTCTGCCAGTGTTAGCAGAGCCTCGTAAGCAACTCTTTGATTTGGATCATTCAAATGCTTGCACAAAACTTCTAACAGTTGTCTTGAGCACTTGTTGATTCTCTGCAAGCCCCTAAGCTTCCTGACATAACAAAATACTTCAATCCTAGTATACCAATTGGAATATGCTTTCAAACATTTGTCCAAAATTTCCTCCAGTGATGATAAATTATATAAATGCATTTTGCAATGCCTTGAGAAGATGCTATTTTTCTTCTGGAAACCCAATGTTTGAGCTCCTTTGTGTTCCATGGTCTGATATTTTCAATGGTTGGAAAATTTTGCTGCAGCACGGTACATCTTGACTTATCAACTCTTTTGAGCAGATCTGATTTTCTGGGCCGATACAACTTGACACACATGCCACCATCTTTTGTTGTGCAAAATGGACAGTCCAACAGATAGCTAAAGCTAGGATATCCTGAAAGAAGCACTTTGATATTAAAAAAGGTTGCCTGTGCACTTTTGCTGCTCACTTTTTAACTGCAATAGACTTATTATCCACCATTCTTGTTTAGCCTTCAAAAGAAAGGTCATGTTCTAAGACTGTACCAAGTAAATGGTTATTACTGGAACATGGTTTATGGTAATGCAACATATACCATCACTACTCTGTTTCCTTGGCTCGTCTTCTCCAAGCTGCACTTCATTAGCTTCAGCAAAATCAAGAACATCTATAGAACCACTCCACACGACAATTTCTGCTATCTTTGTTGTCTCACCAGCAACTGATCTTTCTTGAGCAACATCATGTGTGCATTCTTTGGCGACTTCTACCATGTCTCCTCCTGTAACCCTTTTCAAGTCAATCTAACCCATAACACGATCTCCTTACTATAAAGCCAAAAATCACTTGTCATTTGACAAATTAAATATATCTAGTAGAATATCATACCGGTATTACTAGCCTTTCTTGCTTCATCTTCAATCTGCTGCACTACATTCTGGTTCAAAAACTCCAGAGATTGAATTTGCAAGGCATTTACAACATTACAAATCTCCTTGGAGATTTGTTGGCTCTGTTCAACCCTTTCCACCACATTCCTTGGCTCCTGCATTACAGTGTGTGCACCTGGAATCTCAAAATCTAATTACCAAAAGTTGTTTCGTTCCCAGTTCGCCAGAGTAAAGAATGCTCTACATCACTCTGTACTTATGGATAATCCTATAGTTACTTTTTACCTCTGAGAATAGTAGAGAAAATTTACCCGATTCATCCTTCTCACCCTGCACTCCATTCTCTTTACCAAGCCGTGTAAATTCCTGGGCCTGAATTTGTAATTCATTGACTGTATTAACCATTTCCAACAGGTCTGCTGTTGATCTTCTCCGCGGTAAGGTCTGCAAGACCATGCAAGCACATTCCTTATCCGTTGCAATTATGTCCCTAACTTCTTCCAGGCGACCTTGCAGAATATAAACCAGATAAACTTGTTTCCTTTTCTAAACACGAGTAATAAAGAATATAGACTACCTATGATTTTGTTGCTTTGAAAAGAAGCATTTACGTTAACTTCTTCCGTGTTGGTGCTCAAAATTTGCTGCATACTTAGTCCTGCTTTGTCTGCTACAGGTCCACCGGTTTGTAATGTCTGTGATGCTTTTAAGATCAGCTCAGCAGCCTGTTTTGTCAATCCGAAAGCATTGTTCATGACTTCTAATTGCTGAAGACTAGCATTTGGTTGCCTTCCAGGTGTATGCCTCTTTTGGTCTTCAAATGAAATGTTGGAACCTATGTTGGCTACCACGTTCATAACAACCTTGGATATAGTCGATTTTATATAATTTTCTAAACCAAACATAAGAGTTTGTTCTTAGCAAGCACAGTCAAAAAGCATTCAGGCCATCTGGCCCTATATGTATCTAGATATATGTATCACACACTATAACCATGTAGAGTTACCGATTATGTACCTGCAAGCTGTTTTATCTGTTCTGTGAAAGGACACTCTTGATCCTGCACTGGATGCATTTCATTTTGACAACACCCATTTTGAACTCGCTTGTCATCATTGATTGTGTCAGACCAGTTCATAAGGTATTCAAGGGCATCACTAATGCTTTGTAGTAGACTTCTGAATGCTTCAATAGTATGTAAACTAGCTTCCAAGACATCTTCTGTCTGTTCTCCAGGCAAGCTCCTAGAGTTATCTATCAGGTTTTTCCCAGCATTTATTAGTTGACGAGACGCCTTGCTTAAAAGCTCATTTGCATCATCCATCATTTGAAAAGTACTTCCAATCATCTTTACTGATTGACACGATACAACTCCACACCTGCTGCATGACACACTGCAATCATTGGGGACGGGATCCATGGTGTTATAGTGCTTGCTTGTGAAAATCAAACATGTGAGACTAAATGCTCTAACATTTGGAAATTGAATATTGTTGAGCTTAGCATTCCCTCAATCTGCATTACAGTCGGAAACAATATGTCAGGTTAAGGTGCATAATAAGGTGGCACATGTTTCAATGAAATATACTTCAAGGTAGTATCATTCCAAAAAGAATTCGTAAATGTATGACTAGAGTAACTGTTCTAATAAAATTATCTGAACAATTGAATCTTATCACCATGTACCATATACTAGGCTTCTATTGCAAAGCTTGAAATAGAATGATAAAATAAACAACTCTCCAGCCAATTAATCAGATGACAGCAAGAAATACAAGAAGCCATACCACCATGTTTGAAAGTAAAAGGCTTCATTAAAAACGTCTTGGCGAGTGGCTATAAATTGTGGGATTGAACCACAAAGTTCCAGCTGCAAAATTATGATGCGGAAGATATTTGGGTAAAAGATGTCATGTCCGTTGCTTGTGGTTAACAAAACTGTAAATACTATCTTCCAATGTAGGCCAATAACCATAATGTATTCATACACTCGTCCCGGTAATCAAGTTTGCAACAGCGCAAGCAATATTGAGGCTGTAAATTTCAGCTAGAAAAGAGTCCATCAATCTACGTAAGATACGGTGAAAATTCTTCGGTGGAGATGCCGCTTATGCCGCTGCTGCCCACGAAACTAAGATCAAAAGCAGGACGCTAAACCTCCTACCCTAAAAATATATATACTCTTGCAACGACATCAGAAAGGAAAAACCTTTCGTTCCTCTTCTTCATGCTGATGTATCAGATGACGTGTGGCCCCGGGACAAAGTCTGGATTATTGGATTGCCTCGTTATGGTGCAATTAGTCAAGGGAGAAGTTGGGTTATCCGAAATGTTAGGGTAGGCCACATTTCTCCTTTTAAAACTACTATCTATCTTATTATCATTATATTCGGGCACACATTTACTAGTGTTTATGTATACTTTCATTACCAATATACATGTGCAACCTTAAATCTGAAATGTTCGGTACCATTCTTGGGGGTCTTAGCCATGCATAGAATGGCAAAATTTTGTCTAGACATTCTTAAGAATGGCAAGGGAAATTTTTTACCATTCAATAGAAAAGCTTAGGAAAAGATTGCCCTTCAATAGAATGGCCATGATTATATGATTATGAAACAAAAAAATTATTGCTTATATTACAAGAAATTTATCGCGGCGGCCAAGGCCGCCGCGAACATTTCTTTAGTTCTAACCCTATAAAGTTGGCCCGAGTCTAAATTCTAGTCTTGTTTAGTAATGGATTTATCATAGTTTGCATTTGTGCAAAAGGCTTTCTTGAACGTATTGAATATCATAATTCGCATTTGCGCAAAAGGCTTTCTTGAACGTATTGAATATATGAAACGCGTGTCCTTATCATAAGATAGACCATATAATTGTAGAGTCTTGCTCAAAATTTAAATGCTACGTGCATAGTACTAACTAGTTGAGCACAAAATTTAAATGCTACATGCCATGCCAACGCTTTAGGTTATGTTGTGGGTGTTCAAGAAAATGAAGAAACATAAAGTGGCTGCGCTTTCGCATGCAATTAACAGCGCTATTACCTGACAATTTCACACATGCAACTGCTCTTTGTGCATGTTATGGTATGTCTGCACAATTTAATGGACCAGGATGGAATGTCATTAATATGTATAACAAATGTGCAATGCTACGCCTCAATGCACATCCATGCTTGCAGCATATGCTCAAGGATAATGATGTTTCTGAGTTTTTGAAGCACATGACACTGTGCCAAACAATGTTTGTTAGCATTATCTTTGCCTGCTGAAGATTCATTGCTGCGTAAAATGTTCAAATATTAGAATCATTCAATGCCTTACAATATTTGTTTAGTCTTATAAGAATGCAAACGCTTCTGGCTATCTTGAAAGTAATTTCTTCCAAGACTCGACCAGACACTTAGCTATGGAACAAATGTCAGGCTGAAGGTTGCCATTATATGTTTCAAATAGTGAAGCTCATGGCATCATCCTTACAATGCAACATTGTCACATAATGTTGGACCTACGGGAGGAGCTTGAAAGCTGGAAAAGGCAGAAGAAATAATTAGCAGCATGGGCTTCATTCCAATCCTACATCTGGATAACTTTGTCGGGTGCTTGCAGACTTCATCTTGCAACCTGCATCAGCAATATTTACCATTGGCTCAGGCTGTTGATTTCCATCAGAAGGATTTGCAACGACGTTTCTATGAACTCAAATGCCTCAGTGTTAACATGTGTAGAACTAGAAATGCGTTCAATGCACTACAACAGAAGCATCTCGGCCAGCACCAGCAAAAGTGACCCAACGTATCTTCATATGCTTCCAATACTTGCCCCTCTTGTGGCAAGCAAGAGCTTTAAACGGGATTCAAAGGTGCGGAATCCGAGAGGCTTAACCCAAGGGAAAAGAGCTCCTCCCCCGTTTTAAAAAGAGCTTACGAGAATCACCTCCGCACCAAGGATGGAGCTGCTCGATTAGGGTACCCAAAATATTTAGAAGTAAATTCTTGTATGATCAAACCTAGACTCTTCTCCGCCGCTTTCGTGAGCCCGCCATTTATAACCGCAGCCCTGCCCCGAAGCAAAGCAATTGTGCTCCAACCTCTACCTTACCTCTTTAAACCATTTGTTTTGGTTCCACTCCTCGGTAACCATGGAAGCAATCCAGTCCGCTAATCTCCTCTGCATGAAAATTCGATGGCTATCAAGAACCATATCCCCTTCTTACGCTCAAATCTCTAGCATTAGGCAATTGCGGATCTACTTATTAATGCACCGGAAGAAGAGTCGAGCAGGAGGAGATGGAGTTGGATCCGCCATAGCCGATCTACCAAAGAACGCGTACGGCGATCATCGGCAAATCATACCGGCAAAGCAAATGGCAAGGCACAAAACAGGGAAAAGGCCGCCATAGCCGCCGTAGTCGCCACACCAATATTAACTAGAAAAATAAAAAAAAAAAATGTTCCCCCAAAAAAAATTTCGACACTTGGCGCGCATGCACTGGAGCATAAAAAAATCTCGAAGAATAGAATCAAAGTGAATGCATTATATATGTTTTGATATATTTTTCGGTTTATGCTTTATATTTTATTTGTTATTATTCTTGATCAAAACTAAATTATGATATTTAAATTTCTTAACAATCTCCTCTCAATGAATGCATTTTTTAAAATTGGCTAATTGATGAGGCAAGTAATTGGGAAAAAACAATAGAACGATAAGAGTTTCCCTTCCAGTCTAGTGGTAACATACTAGGTCTAGCAACTATAGGTCTCGAGTTCGAGACCGCCCAGAATCACACTCTGAACTGTTTTGGGTATCAAAACCCATAGATGCAATGTAAAGTGGTTGGGGGCAGGGCTCAACCAAGCAATGTAGTGTGGTGTGTGGTCACATGTCCAGTTGGATGTTGCCTAATGGTGTGACATTAAAATACTATCTATCTATCTATCTATCTTATTTCCATTCTTTCCCACCCAGCATCGAGCTTCTTCATCTTCATGCAATTTGATCTGAATCTGACCAATTCGGCTAATCAGCTTCAAACCCACTCAACACAAAGGAATTTCATAGCATTTATCTCTTGAATAGATTAATTTTTGGGTTGCCCCTAGGGGGGCAAACCCTTGTTTGTGTGGGTTTGTGGCATATCCAGGAATATGCCAGCATATTCCTAGGATATGCTGGTGACTGCTCCAAACTGGCTGTTGCCAGTAAACTGGCGGTCAGCCCTGTTGTCGATCAGAATAGTAAGGGCCGCATTCTCCACCATGAGCTTCAATCTAAGGAGCTTCCTTCCAGATCGTCGATGGTTCGGTAAGTGTTCTATTTTGCTTGCTCATTTGATGATTTGATTGACAAGGATTTGAGATTGTTATGACTGTAGGAAACACTAGAGTCATTGGTCAAGAGGGAATTGGAGACCTTTCGTGAGGAAATGCAGACTAAAGTTTCTGGATCATTATCGTTATTTTGAAGGAGACCAAGCGGGGAAAATATGATATGCTCTACAATGGAAATGAATAGATTTGATTCTTCTTGTTCTACACGCTTAAAGTGAGTTCCATCATCACCCAACAAGTCTCTTTTAAATCCACGCGTTTGACATTTTTGTGTGCATGGGTCCATCTTTTGGATCGTAAAAGTTTGAAGACACATTTGGGCCAAAGCATAAGCGCAAACGCCACAACTTGGTGTTACTAGTGGATAGATCTGGGGCATGGGGACTTGCAGTTCGGGGTTCCTTATCCTGTGGATTGGATATAAGCTGTTCCAGTGGCAAAGCTATGGATGGGCTCATAAAAGGGCTGTTAGATTGCGCCTTGGATGCTTTGAATAGTGATGCGCCATCTGCATCTCACAATTCTTCAGATCGAAATTCTTGGGCCGAGGTAGAAAATCACGTCTTCTCTCAGCTTTCCAGATTTGTTTGTTAATTTTGGTTTTCCATTTTGGCATGTTTTCGCTCTATTCTCAGGTTGTGAGTGCTGGAAGTGGAACCCCTCATCAGCAGCCCCATGTAAGAACGTACATTTATCTGTATTTTTGTATATGGTAATATGATGCTTGCAAACGTTGCCAAATGGTGGATTCTGCATCCTGTTCTTGGTCTGTCTCCTTTTCATTCAGCTAAGTGTCCCATTGCACACTGGATAGATGAATATCCACATAATTTGAGCGCTATGGAACCTATTTGAGTAATGGTAGAATCCTATCTTTGTAAGGAGGATTTTCAAATCAGGTTCACTAGCTGACTGACCTCCTGCTTAGCTAGGCTAAGTAGTAATACAACAACATTATCCAGATTTATCTCCATCGAGTTGCTTTTGGACTCCAGCATTCAGATGAGTGGAGAACCTGCTCAATTGACTGATGTACAAAACATGCTCAAAGATGCATTTTTTACCGTGCAAAGCTGTATCTCCTGCTAAGTAGCAATAGCGACATTATCCAAGTCCATCTTTAAGTTGCTTTTGCACTGCAGCATTTAGATCAGTGAAGAACCTGCTCCATTGATTGATGTTCATGTAAAACATGCTCAAGATGCATTCTTTTAACGTGTAAAACTGTGTGCACAGCCACCCCACCTAAGCCCATGCACGGGCACATTGTTGACACTGAATGGAAGAGTATTTGACATTCCCAATTGTGGAAATAAGTTGCTTAAATTCTATCATGTTAAGACTGCTTTTGGTTTCTATGGCTTTAGTTCTCATACCATCTTTATGTGTTTGCTTCACAGATATATGCTGATTTCTAAACGCGAGCAAAGTCCTTCCATTTTGTTCACTTTTGTACCTTTTTTTGTATATTTGTTATCACCTGGTTATTGTTTATGAATCTCTTTATTTACAGGTGTGTACTTTGTAGCTTGCTCTTCATTTGTTATTTGTTGCTGAACTGAAGTAGTTTGCTGGCCGCATTTGAATGCCTGGCAAATTTTTAAACAACTGCAGAGTCTAATATCATAAGTTGTAGTCCTGCAGGAGTGCGGAGTGGAAAGCAATGTCTAGATATCTTCTCCGACAAGCGCCTCAGCTTATGCAACAACTGTCCATCTGCTTTGGCATGCCTCAGTTACTCGGTTAAGGTAGTAGGCCTCGTATTCTTCAGACCCGCTTTGTTTCCATGATCTCTAGAGCTTTGCAACCCTTGGCAGCAATCATACCCTTCTCCTTGTTCCAGACAATTGGTTAGTTCTCTTCTATCCTTGTGTGCTTTTTGTCTTTAGTTTTAACTTAAAGTCAAGATATCTAGGCTTCCTTGAAAGAAAAACTCCTAAATTCTCATTACATTTGTGACGATGATGCTCAGAGACTTCGTATGTTTTACATGATTGTATACATAATATAAACTGTAGACATGTCAATGTTCTTAGCTGTTGTCTAAGGACTTCTTCTTTCGAAGGATCTGCCATAAAAGATGACGAATTTGGAGGGGCAAAAATGATGGTTGTTTCAAGCTTGCTGCCGCTACACCTAGTCAGAAAGAGATGTATTTGCGCTTCAAAAAACCTGTAGGTCCAGAACCTAGAGGAGCCTCCATCTTCTTTTAATGTCAAACTATATTCCGATGCTTTTGCTACAAAATTTAGATTAGCTACAGGTTGTACATATGACCATTTATTCCGTATTATGAGAAGCCGGGACCTCTTAGGATGTTCAAGGAGCTATATCTATAGCTTTCATTCCCAACATAACAAATGGCCAGTTCAAAGCTTAGGCTCTGGTTAGAATGCACACTCTACAGAGGATCATGAATAGAGCATTACAGAAAGCTTCTGCATCAATATCTTCAAAGAACTGCAAACTTGAAGAACTTGTAAAGACTGAGAGAGAACTGATTGAACCTTGGGGAAACTGGAAAAAGTCCTGCGAAACAAATTGTGAGAAAGCATGCTATAAAGCCTTGTCCAATATCAGGAAAAAAAAATGAGCTGAGGCAAAAAACATTTCACATTGACATTTTAATGATATGAATTCCTTTTGTTTTAAATACATTGGTAAAGATAACCATTAGGATGGGCTAGATAAAGCAGATATCTACAAGTTCATTTTAAGGCAGCAGACATGTTTGAGCGAAAACTACTTTTGCATAATAATTTATTTTAGTTCTGCTATTTATTTTGCATGCTTCCTCAATCTATAATGGTTGTGTTCTGTGGATGGCAGTACAGTATTTCCAAAGGCATTATTCTTAGTTAACCTATCAACAATGCAGATACTTCTTACCCTAGTTAAGGGTGGAGCAAGGGAAATGAGCAAAGATTCAATTTTGAGCTGGATGAGCCCTTAGTGATGTATGAATTTGGGAAATATCCATTTAATGCCCTTGGATTGTCCACAAATGAAGTGAATTGTACTACTTGTTTATGAGGACTTTTCAAAGTCTGATACCAACTTGCTTAGCACATTTCAGCTTACATGTGTACTTTATTTAAATTGTTTCAGATTTATATTTGAAGGTGAACACTGGCTACAGTGCCAGTTAGAGAGTTGCACATTACTTGAACGAGTTCGTTCTGAAAGAATTGTATATTCCATCACCTTAACCTGTGCAATTAGTTGTGGTTATAAAATATACTTCATCTAGAAATATAATTTTCTTGTGAAGTTTTCTAACACATCCTTTGCTGTATTAAACTTTCAAATCTCAGCGAAACTTTTTATTGGCACTTGGTGCATGTCTCTTCTATTGGTATGTCTAACTGCACACCTGTTTATCGAGTTACTATGGATTTTGAAACAGAGGTGTACGCAAAATAAAGATTAGAGGTGTACGCAAAAAGATGTTGGAGCATATTGTATGAGAACTGTGGCATTTAAACAAGATCAGTAGGCTCCCCATGGCTGCATATATCCTTCTGGAATGTGACTCTGGATATCATCAGCTCTACCATTTGACATGGCGGTGGACAGAAATTGTTTGTCATCCTAAGAAAAATTAAAAAGGCTGCAGATCTTTTTGCATATAACAATTGGCAACTATGTGATAAGTTTCTTTCATTGATGATTCTACCTATTGTTGCGACATGCCGCTCTAGTTAACTGGTTCAGTGAATGAGTTTATTATTGCTCTATGAAGAAAATGTTTTCATGTAGTGGCATTTCTTCGTGGTCTAAAAGCATAAGTCCATGAGGCAACTGCTCTTTTAGACGATATGATTAAAAGAGGATGCCTTCCAGATGTCATAACTTACACTGCTCTTATCTGTAGGATAGGGAATAAAGATAAGGTTCATATCCTTTTAGATGAGATGATGAAGAGAAGATGCTTTCCAGATGCTGTGACACGTAGGTTGTTCCACAAATGGTCTCTGACATGACTGAGAGACTGATGTTCAAGGAGCACGTGCAACGAAGACTTTTAATTTTTTCATACTCCCAAAACAAAAGGTGTAATTCTACTGTTGTTAAGGTATGTCAATCTTATGTGCATGATGGAAATCAGCAAGGAGATTTCCAAGGGTACAGCTTTGAAGATGTCTATATGGTTAATGGGCTCTGAAACAACTCATATTGTTATCAGGCAAGATTTGCATTTTGGTCTTGCTCTTGTCTAAGAGGCAATCGCAGTGACTTCTATTTTGAATCTTGTATCCGGATTAATTATCTTGACAGAATATTCACAAGGATGTGCAACTTCAAACAAGCTAACCATTCACTGAATAAACACATCCGCTTATCTCATGATGCCTGCTCTTTTTTGGTGCACGAGGATTTTGATCACTGTTATCCGTCTTATAAATCTGACTTGTTCTCAAGACCTTGCATTTCAAAGTGGCCTTTCAGTCAGTGAACATGGTATTAAAGTTTTACCCTTTTTTAGAAGGGGGCTTTTTATTTGTTAATTTCAAGGATTAGCTAAATGGCAAATTGTGACGTGATTCTATCTATTGACCTTGTGGGTTGCCGAGGGGTGCTCATTTGTTGTTCATTTGCTCATTTGTTGTTGGGAATTTCATCTTTGCAGTGTTGACAAGAATATTCAGGTATATTGCAGCTAAGGTGAAGTTCTATAGCGAGAATAGAATTCCTTGAATTTGTGTGTTTAAGACTTTGATTTTAGGTCGATCTGGAGGTGTTGCGATTGCAGATCTGTTGGCGGAGGTTTGGCACACCTGGTAAATGGAAGCATGGCCAACTTGACAAGGGAATGCATGCGTCTATTTTAGCAAACTTTGATGCCAGTTTCTGTGGTTAGACCCATGATCTCTGCTAGTCCATTCCTTGTGTTTTATATTTGTTATCCTCCTGGTTGAATGCAGGGCATTTTAGTAAGAAGGCCTTTTTGCTTGGTGAGGCTTTTAGGTTCAATTGGGTTCTGTGATTCCTCATATCTTTACTAAAGCTTTAATTGGGCCACTCTTACAATCAGTGATGTGAGTGTGTCCTAAATACCCCAATGTGGATACGGCTGCAAAATGCTTTTATGTAAGTCTCCTCTATTCAATCTGCCTTCCTTAATATGCTGCAATATAAAGGAAGTTCTGGCAATTGCGAAACATATGAGATGGGCCATGCATGTGAATTTAAATGCAAAGAGATCAACTACTACTTACCTACAGAGAAACAGGTTTATTGCAAGTATGCTTCTTTTACCCCAATCAAGAGTGAAATAAAATCATTTGTGAAGGCAAAATCCACCTTGCTTAGCTTTATAAAAAAGCAGTATCTTTCTCTGATGAATTGCATCATTTTTGAATTATGCTAGTGTAACAAACCTGGTGGCTTAGTTTTCTTTCGATATATCCACAAAGGATGTGTAGATCATTGAATAAACTTGTTGGCATGCTAATTCTTAGATTTGTAGCAAAGTTCCTAAGGTTCATAAGTCCAAATAGTTGTCGACCATTAGGATGAAATTTGCATATAGGATCATGGTTGGTGTAAATTATAGTTCAGGGATATAATTGCACTGCAACATTTGAGGATGAATGCCGCGAGCCTATGAACCAAAACAACAAAAACGAACAAACAAAAAGCAGCCAAGCAAAACATGCAAGAAAATCAGGCCAATGGATAAATCCTTGACCAATTCACATGATTCATGCCATTGATTGATATAGTTTTATTTTACCCTAACCATCTTATCATATCTCCCTTATTTTACTGATCGATTCCTTATGCCAATAATTCATAGCTCTCAAAAATTGTGACTCGGACATGCTAGAAGGAACAAACAAAGGAGCCAAATTGTTCCTTTGTTTACTTTCTAAAATACTTAGGAATCAAGAGGTTTTGTCATATGTGAGACATGATTATGATAAATGTGGCATAACAATTATGAGGTTATGGTCCGCGACATTGCAGTAGAAGAATGTGGGAGATTCACAATTACCAATTGCTTTCACAACCTAGTCTACGAGGAAAAGATATTGCCTAAAATTTCTTTGGGAAGTTTGATGCTACCTTAAGATTTTTTGTGATTCAATGGTTTCTAAATTCTTGAACACTCAAATGCAACCCTGAAAAGTAAGGAAATGAGAGTTGTGCACCCAAGAGATGTCCAAAAACACAAGAATGGTCATAGAAACACCACAACTTATACCATGGAAGCACCATACTTAACCAAAAGAATAGAATAGAAAAGACCTATTTGTTCTAGAAAAGACGTCATCTTTTCCTCAAGGACCACCATGTTATTGTTGAAGATCATTCTTCTGTGGAGCTGAAGTTTGTGGATCATTGTTTTAAAGTTTCATAAAAAATGTTCTTTTTGCTAGAAATACTATGCTACTTGATATTTTGTCTTTAGGTGCAAATGAGAAAAAATGACCAACTGAATGTTTTGTATTCTAATGCATGAGAGCCAATGCATTCTTCATCACAATGAAGTTATCAAGTAGTTTCTCTTCTCTTTTGTTCTTTAGTTGTATGAATTAACCTCACAAGTTGTGAAATCTAAGAACTTTTGGGCTATGAAAATGAATTCCTATGTTTGTAGCATTCAGAAGGTTCGGTATTAAACAAAGAAGATCCATTACGAAACAACAAAATGAAGGCTCGATATTAAACAAAGAAGATCCATTACGAAACAAGAAAACAAAAAGCATGCAAGCATCCTCTCGAAACACAGAAGGGCAACCCTTCGTGCGTAGCACCTTGTTGTTTTTTGAATGGGCAACTTTGTTTTTTGCATACCCCAACCAAGCAATGCAGTGTGGTGTGTGGTCACATGTCCAGTTGGATGCTGCCTAGTGGCGTGACGTTAAAATACTATCTATCTATCTATCTTATTTCCATTCTTTCCCACCCAGCATCGAGCTTCTTTATCTTCATGCAATTTGATCTGAATCCGACCAATTCGGCTAATCAGCTTCAAGCCCACTCAACACAAAGGAATTTCATAGCATTTATCTCTTGAATAGATTAATTTTCGTTTTTTGAATGGGCAACTTTGTTTTTTGCATAAAGATTTTCGATTTTGAACAACAAATTGCACATAACGATTTTCCTTATTTTTTGCATTGGCAATGGCAATATGTCAATGTGAAATATATTAATATTACTAAGACTATGAGTTATTTTGAACTTTGTTTTGTAGTTATATTTATCAAGACTTAAAATATATTATCCATGACTTTGGTGTTTTTTTCCTTTGGGTCCATAGGCATCCCTAGACAGTAAAAATACATTCTATTCTATCTTATCCTTATAATTCTTATAGTTTAAGTCTGTCTTTCAAAAACTTTGACATGCAAAAGAATGGCAGGCCAAAAATTTGCGTGTCGAAAAATTGCCCCTAAAAAAATACTAGAGGTCCCATTCAAATTTAAGGCTTGATGTGCACTATTTATATAACTGCCCTCTTAGGACTTGGTTCGGGAAATTTTTGAACTACTCAAGGAAAATTTCCTGTATTTCGTAAACAAACCTGCTAATTTCTAGTTCCTACCTACAACTTCCTGTAGCTTCGAATCCAACAAGCTAATTTCCTACAAATTAAAATCTCGCCTACAAAATACAAAACCGACAAGCAAAATTTGGAATTTAGAATTTGATTCACAGTTCAAGATACAGATTAGATGTAACATTAATAAGGCATTGAAGAAATTACAGAAACATGTTTCTTTCTCCTTAAAAGAAAATAGTTGCAACAAGTTACTGTGCAAGTGGAAAGTTATAGTGCTGCAGGAGCCTATGGAGGGATGAATGGATGTGATACCAGCAGCTATGGTGCCTGCAGAATCAATCAAGAGATAACATTCAATTGATTGTCTAATACGAAAGACGAAGACCAAGTGCATTCCAATAAAGCAACAACATGCATCGATAAAATCTTTAAATACATTCAAGAAAATGACAACAAAACAGACCATGCAGCCATAAAATTTCAAATCATATACACCCACAAAGAAACTATTCTACTACCTCCCCATTATTTTTGGATGAGGGTATAGGATAAAATACAAATGAACTTCAAAGAAAAAAAAGAATGAAAGAAAAAGCAAAAATGTTCCTGCTCCAGCTTTTCTGAAATAAGCAAAGATATAGGTATCACTCCATCGATAATATCAAACCTAATCTTGAAGACTCAAGCCATCTACATGTGACGTTCCAAGTATTTATACGGTATACGTATAAATATATTGACACGTCACCTAGTATAGGTACGCCACCTAGGGTATGATAACCTAGGGGGTTGGCCACAATGGATTTAATTAGCTATGTTAACCGAATTATAAAGGATAATTATCTAAAGACATGTGATTAGGTCAATTCATAGTGGGAAGGCGCCATTTGGCATAACCCGGGTGGCCAGCATGAGGGTTGCTAAACTAGGCCACCAAAGGGAGGCGCCATCCTCATATCACCCCAATTTCGACCCAACCAAAGACTGGTGAAGCGGCTAAAAGAGCCCGAGCCGATTGTTGAACCGCTACCAATCGCTAAGACACCGCTAACCGTCGGGCCGCCACCCCCAAGATAAAGACCATGGAAGCGCCTCTTGACAACGGCTCTAGCCAAAACACTGGTCAGTGGTAGCTTAACTTGCAAATTGTAGGATAATACTTTGGTATTCTTGTCTGACTAGCTTTGGTTCAGATTAACCCTTCTTTGGTAACTAGGAATATTGTTCAATTATGAATGATGCTCTGTTATGAAAGGGTCGATGTCTCTATGAGTTAGTTCAGTAGTTTCCAGTAAACAGGGGTTAAAGGGGGGTAGAGGCCTCTGAACTAGCATATAGAATGCTCCTAGTGTTTCCTTAACACCCTACTAGTTCGGCCTGTGCACAAGAGCCCACCGGGTCATAGGCGCTATGGTCTGGCTTAGCACCAAACCATCATTCAATTAAATTGGGATTATGTCTTAATTTTGGGATAAATTTTATATTGCACTTTTTTAGTAACTTTGTTAAATTCACTTTTTTAGTAACTTATTTGCCCTTAGACTAGAATAGACTTTAACATATAATCACACGCGGGAATATAAATTCACACCTTAACTTCAAATTACAAAATCATATATCATGGAACTCAAGTAGTACACAACTTTTATTAACTGTAGAAAAGATACATAGTAACTGTTTTTCATTTTTCCACTAGCATCCCCAAGGATATGAGAACCTTATTCCTTATATCCTGAGGTATTGTAACTCTCATTTGTTTTACTAGGAATAGTTTTTGGAGTCCCAAGAGTACAATACGGTTTCAATGTCTAGCCAAAGATCGGGATCACTTGGATTTCTCCTCCACCTCTTTGTCCAACAATCTGAATATCTTTCTTTATCGGTGACATTACTCAAGCGATGTCTTGGACACCACCATTCCACGCCAAGCACCTTATTGAAGTTAACACCACCTTCTTCTTTGCAAATATCCGAGATAGTGTATCCCAACCACTTTGGATAGGTCTCTAGATCTCTTTGGTTTTACTACTACAAATTGGTGGCACTCCGCGTCGATAGAAGGTTCATAACAATCCATGCCTAAATATTTTGGCCTATCCTTCTTAGGACCAACATAGTGTTTATCGATTGAGGAGGAGCATATGCCTTCACAATGCTACTAATGGTACCATCATCTTCGGCCAAAGACCCGACTAATGTTTTCCACTTACTTTTAGGGAACCACCCTTCTAGCGGTGATTCGGAGGATGTGTCTACCTCATCCAACAAGTTGATCACCTTCTTCCAATAATCTATCAATGCACGATTAGTGTCATCTGAATTAGTTTTGCCAATGCTTGATGTAGTCATTGATGCCATCCTTAGTCAAGCCCAATTGCTTGACTTCTTGATTGGTTTTAGAGCTTTTGGTTGACCAGAGGTATCATAGGCTTGCCATTTGCATCCTAGCATGGCCAAATTTCTGCCCCACCTCTCCACTTCTCCTCTGAAGGTCTCATTTTCCATTGCATGATTGGAATCCCTTCTCTCACCCAAAAGTGAATTGAAGAGGTCTAGAATGACCTTCCATGTCGAGCATAACCATCCACAAAACTCTTCCAATCGTGCACTTCTTCTATGATAGATCCTATAGGAGATGGATTTGTACATCCATGAAATATTTCCAATAGCCTGGGAAAGTTGGTAACTGTCTGTTGTCTCAATACATGACTATATTTTCCAAACAATGCATCCACATCCTCATGAGTATGTCCGGGCATTAGGAACCCCAAATTGACTCTTTCAAAAATACCCCACAATTTGTTAAGTAGGATAGGAAAGAAAACATGCACTGTTCTTATTTTGACCAAAGACAATTATCTAGTTGCAAGAGGAGCTTTTTCTCGGGCAGATCTCGAGGTTTAGCACCGAGATGTTGAAGCTCCAACATGTTCATTAGGTCCATTCCTCCTAAATCTTGCCTTGCTAAACTTTTCAATACTATTAGGGGTTCCATCCAACAATGCACTATGTAGTGCCCGGGCTAGTCAGAGGATCCAGTAGGTGACCATTGTAACCCTTCTCATAGTTTTCTAAACACCTCATGATACTCCCAATGTGAAAAACGGACCATCACTCCACAACTCTAAACCGAAATGGTCATAATAGGTCTGAGACTGCCCATGCAATATTGCCCCAGTCATTGAAATCTGCAAAGGATATGATCTTCCACATGACTTAGGAATGTACTTGAATTGTGGAAGACAAGTCTTCTGTTGGTCCATTTTATCATGTATAATACATAGATAGTTATTAGGTTCCATTGCAGATAAGGTCCTCCACATCCAATAAGTTGATCTACATGATAGTTGATCCGTCATATGGTCCTTCATATGTTCCCTTATCTTTGCCATTAGACTTGGTTGCCTGATCTTATCTAGTGTCTCCTTCAACTTAGCACATAAATTGCACTTGGCAAAGTTGTTTGAAGTTGCTATGGTCACATGCTTGAAATGCCTATTCCATAGCCTACTAAAACTGGGTTGGGATATAGAGGCCACTCCAAGTTCCCGAAGCAATGCATTTATTTCCTCTAATATGCTCTTCTGGGTACAATGGGATGGCAATCTCTTTTCAACAATAACTCTACCCCTGTTTCATCCTTCTTACTCTTATGTGGCATGTTTTCTCGCATTGAAATCCACATATCTTTCAAATATTTCCTTTGCACTATAGTTCTTGAGGTAGGCCTTACGGGCCAGTGTTCCCATGCAATGCAATTTTACTACCATTTTCATGTCTCTTTTGCGGTTTGTGCCAAGAAGAGGTTGGAATTCCATGTATAACCATCATGCTTTTGAACATATCCACTTTCCATTCAATGGGAATCTTTTCTTCTTTGATCTTTCATCCCGAATTGCATAGCCAAATATGGTGTACATGAAATTCCTCCGCTATCACACTTATGTTCCCTGATATGTAGCTCTTGCTCCCACCAACTCCTCTATTGTGAACATTCTAACACAAGAAGCCCAACAACATTCACCTCCTCTAACCTTCATCATAGCTTCGGGGTGGAGAACAATCCATAACTCGACTTGCATCTTTTGGTGGGATAATGTTTGAAAGTTGGAAGTGGCCTCTTGCTACAATTGTGTGAACATTGTTGACAATGGTTCTACATCTATAGGAAACGTGTAGTTCCCCTCTTGTTGAATCTTGTCCCTAGGCCATGCAACAATAGTTGGAACCTCTAGTTGCTTCACACAAGCTAGGCATTCTTGTTTGCCCGAACCCTTTTCCTTCCAATTGTCATATAATTTTGAGATTGCCACACCTAACTTTGTCCTCCCCTAATCTTTCATCATTCCTTTGCATTGATATGATCCGCTAGAACAATAATCCCTTCTCCCTCGCCTCTCATTTGCATGCATGCGGGATCTTGACCTTCTTGTTTTCCAATCATTTCGAAAGTATAAAGTACAATTTCCTTTCCTTTGGCATCATCCTTTTCATTTGAGGTCTTTTCCTTTCCTTTGCCATCATCTTTGTCATCTTCATCCTTTTCATTTCTGGTCTTTTCCTTTCTTTTCCCATCATCTTTGTCATCTTCATTAGTTGGGGATTTTTCCTTGCCTTGATCACCATCATTGGGGGCCTTGGGGGATTTAGCATTTTGCATGCCATTGACCTAAAATGCATAAAAACCTATAGTAAGTTAGCATATCCAAATAACATCTCCCTAACATGTTCTTAAATGAAAGTTAACCTTAATAATAACCTTAATAACCTATAATAACTTAATCTATAATAATAATAAGTGAACCTATAATATATTAACTTATAATAACCTTAAATGTTGTAACCTTAGAAACAACTTCTAAATTCAAATTCATAAACTTTTAAACTTATAACCTTATTTATGAACTTAAAAATATTAATCTTAACTAATAACCTTAACTTATAAACCTTAAAACTATTAACCTTAAAACTATTAACCTTAAATCTATTAACCTTAAAATTATTAACCTTAAATCTTATAACTTATAACCCTTGTAATAAATTTTCGCGGCAGTTATTATGGCGCGGTACGAATTTTTTAAAGCAGTTATTATTTCCAGTTTACAATCCCTTTCCAACTTTTCCAGTTTTCTGTCTCTCTTTCGATCTTCTCTTCTGGCGCTTTCGACCTATCTGCAATCGGCTTTTCTGGCGCTTTCGAGCATCTCTGCATGCAATCGGCTTTTCTGGCGCTTTCGAGCAATCTCGACTTCAATCTCGTTGAAGACACTGTCGCTCGTTGCTTCAATCTCGACTTCTATCTGCTTCTCGGCTTCAATCTCGACTTCTATCTGCTTCTCTGCTTCAATCTCGACTTTTCGGCTTCTATCTGCTTTAAACTCGGCTTCTATATGCAGAAGGCTTCTACAATCATCTGCTTTAGGGTTTCGGCTCAATACAAGGTTCTATACAAGGTTTGTAGGCTCTATACAAGGTTTTTACGGTTTTTGGCTTTTTAGGCTCTCTACAATCTCTCTAACTTTGAATAACTTTTGGTTTTGTGTTAAAAAGCTTCTACCATTTGCTATTGCTTTTTCTCCAAATTAGCTGCTATTGCTTTTTCTCGGCTTCTTAAGGCTTCTCGAATCACTTCTTAAGGTTTCTCGGGTTAGTATTTACTGTTATTTACATAAAGTAGTTATTTTCCATAAAGCATGTTATTTACTTTTACATGCATCAGTCCTAAACTGCCCTACCACCTTCATATATAGATCCTGCTCTATGATCTTGTTCTGTGATCTTGCCTATATGATCTGCTCTTATTCTATTTCACTAGCTCTTCCTCTATCTGTTCTAATTAATGATCTAAAATAATGAAGTTATTCTATTTCACTAGCTCTTCCTCTATTTCACTAGCTCTTCCTCTATCTGCTAGCACTTTATAACTGTTTGCCCCAAGCCTGCCTATAATCGCTACATCCTAGCCATCCAAATATGGCATATACCCAAGCACATGCCATATCCCAAAAGCACAGCCGTCCAACCCAAGTCAAGATGGGGTCAAAACCCCATTTCCACGTCAGCCTAAGGTTCATGAAGAAGTATTCAATTGAAGTCAACTCCATACATACACACAAATACACACAAGTGATAACTAACCAACTCCATACAGTTAGAGCAGTACGCCTGCTATGAAGCAATCTTGTGCACACCTGTGTCACTTGCAAAAGGAAATTACAGAACGACCCACCAAAATGAAGGAAGAAACTAACCCTGTTCATAAACTGCAGAACAAATTGCTGCACCTGCTACAGCAGCTTCACAACAGAATAAACAAAGAAATACCATAATGAAGCACGGGGAGTTGAACCCCCTGCCCAAGAGGCAGTTCCACAAAACCTCAAGATGAAAACCTTAAGACATAACCTGTTGAAGCCAAATAGAAACACACTCTGTAAGCAGCTGGAAAAAGATGGCTTAAGAAAAAAACGATTTCATCAGAGCAAGCAGAAATCTCACTGCACCTAAACCTCTGCAAAAACCAAATTGAGAATGCTTCTGAAGAAAGAATGCTTGTGAAGAAAGAAAATGAGGGCTTCTGAGTCTGGCCTATCGGATTTTGCATGAGTGCTTCTGCCTCTGTGCCCTGAACTGCCTCTGTGCCTCTGTGCCTCCGCCATTGGGTTATGGCCAACCAGCCAAGCATATTTTTTGCCGGAATGAGGAGAAGAAGAATGCAAAATAAGCTTCTGGCTATGGCGGAAGACGAAATCCCTAATTTACCCTCTTCAAGACATACACAGAAGAAAAGATGCACATGCTATAGCGTGGCACCAGAATCAAGTCCCAAACCTGGCTCCTGGCGGAAGCTCTTTGCCATGGCCATGTCACCTCCTGCGCCTGCTCCATCCTGCTCTACCCTACAAATCGGCAAAAGCATGCTCCGCAGCTCTCGTCGGAACTGCCTCTGCTCTCCTCCATCCGCCCCACGCGGACGCAAAGGCATCGACACCACACCACTTCTAAAAATTAGCCCTTCCAAAAAAAACCAATACAACCCATTCGACCATTGCCAAACCAAAACCCAAATTTGTGAGTCAGCAAAATACCATTTTTAGATACGAATACATTCCTAAACCTTGCAAAATCTTATGTTACACGACCCCCCAACAACATTTTGGGAACCTAATTAATGATCTAAAATAATGAAGTTATTCTATTTCACTAGCTCTTCCTCTATCTGTTCTAGTTAATGATCTAAAATAATGAAGTTATTCTATTTCATATCTGCTCTATGATCTTGCTCTATGATCTATGATCTATGATCTATGATCTATGATCATAGATCATAGATCATAGATCTTCACTAGCTCTTCCTCTATCTGCTCTAAATAATGAACTAAAACAATGAACTAAATATTGAACTAAACAAGGAGTATTATTATTATATATCTGCTCTAACTGGCTTTATATTTTGAATTACGATTGCATTCGCATTATGCATTATGCATTTTGTTAGAATAATATCTTTGGAATGGGAGAAATCGGCGCTTGGCGCATTTCTATTTTTGGGTTCACGCTTTTTCCACTAGGTTAATCAAAAGCGCCAGTAGCGTTTTAGTTTGGCTTTTCAATTTCATACGGCTCTATACAAATCGCGCCCGGTGGCGTGTGAAATAGATCTGTGAAAATGTAAAGCGCTACCGGGCGGCGTTTTGAATTATGTATGTTGAATCGTTTTTATGGGGGAGAGTAATATATTATTTGCTAATTACTTTCTCTCGTTCTAGTGCCATGGATTTTCCTTATGCACGCGGATTAATCGGCTGTTCCTAGTTCAAATACAATCGTTTGGTTCTAGATCAAATACACTTTCCCCGGGCGACCATCAACTCGACCCTGTGACAAGATATTACTTGATTGTCTTTGTTCAAAACGTTCAAAGAGAGTTGGAGAATCCATTAGGCGGTCCGTATCGGGGCCATGGGAACACTTCCATCGCATCTCACGGACATATCGCGGCTCCTCATGCTCTTAGTAAGGCTCATGCCAACAAATAAGTAACGAGGATTTGATTTATAGTATCAAGGATCGATACAACACTGCGTTTGGAGACTCGACATTCAAGCAGGAAGATGAGGATCCTGTCATATCGGGGGTGGTTCAGGTGGGACTTTTGGATTGGGGCGATGAAGTGGGCCTGTGTGACATATTGTAGAGATAGAAAGAAATTACTTTTGGCGCATTTTTTGCGTAAGAAGAAATGTACATATACTTTTTTGGAATATGAATACAAACTCGGCGCTGGCGTAATTTTGCACTATACTTTTACGTTATTAGTTTATTATGTTTTTTTATATGCAATGTCGAAAACATTGAATCTCGTGATAGCCTCCGGCCGATTATGACCAACCCCAAGAAACTACATATTTTCATTAATTTGTAGTTTCATGGGGTTGATAAGACTAAAGACCATCACGTATTCAAAATTCACAACATCACGCAGATGTTATGATATATTCTTTATTTTTGAATATCCAAATATACATACCTTTTTTCAGACGTTCTTTTGGCCATGCTACAAATGTGCCCACGCTTTCACCAAAATGTAGACGCCAGGGATGTCTTCTTGGAAGAGCCTCATCTTCATAATTGCAGGTTTATAATGGAAATCTTACGTAAACTGTTTCCAAGAGGAACACCATGACACATAGAACTTGGATTCAGATCTTCGATTTTACATAAGCCTACTTTCGGCGCTTCAAGTTTTTTGTTAAAAGATAGCATTCTTCTCGACACCGATAAAAAACCGAGAATGCATTGTAAAAATAGAGGGCGAAAAATAGAGAACAAGAGAATGCATTCGAACTCACCATAGTTCAGCCAGACATCGAATGGGAATTGAAGCTGCGCTCGATCGAATGGATTGAAGGCGCTTGATCGTCGAATGGGATTGAACGAATCTTGATCGATCGAACGGATCTTGGGCGCTCGATAGTCGATTGTTCTTGGGGCCGATAGTAGGAATGATCTTGGCGCCCGATAGTAGGGTGGCGATTAGGTGGTAGTAGATTGCCACATATCGTTTCTTGAAATTAATAATTAATTGTTATCTTGAAATTGCACTAAAAAAAGAAAACACAATTTAAATTTGTAAATGAGCCGGACGGGCGGTTAATTAAGGCGGTATAAATTTAAAAGGACGCGAATTTGAATTTACGGTTGTAAATCGGCGGCCTAGATTATGAACGATACATATAAGTTTAAACCAAAACCCCTGATCTCATACTATCGCGACTTGCGTTTCTATGACATGCCTAGAGGATCCGGCCGCGAGGCGCCAGTAGAGGTGGGCGACGACCTAAAGCATAAATCCCAAGCCGGAGGTCTTTGAACAAGCGAAAGCACAAATCCAAAAGCGCCTCGGGTAATTGATCCGCTTTTTTGTTTTGTAATTGATTTACGTGGTCCTTTTATTGTTAGGTTTTAGGATGTTTTTCTACCGTGTATTTTACGTGGTATGCGTGTCTCGTGTATTGTCTACCTTTTATATTGTTTTACGTGTCATTTCTACTGCTTTTGCTACCTTGTTTTGTGTGTTTTTTGTTATAATCTTCTCCTGTACTCCGATATGTTTTTTGTTTTGTATTCTCCATTTTGTATAATGTAGACCGTTTAAGTCTTTTGTTCTGTATTCTCCAGTTCTTTTGACAAGTCTTTTTTGTAGCCTAGTATGTCTCTTATAAAAGAGAAGTGTCTGTAGGGCCCCTCTTAAAAACGCGCTCGGCGCGATTTATAATGTAGAGATGATTGGTTTTGGTTGTCTCTGCTACTTTCCTGTGTACAATTTATGTTTTTGAAAGTAAGGCGTCTATCAAAACGCGCTCGGCGCGATTTCATTACTCACCACATGATTGTAACTTTCAGGATCTTCTAAAATGTGAAAAGAAAAGCAAAGGTCAGCAGTAGGTCCGTGGACATCCGCACGAAAAACCAAGAACGGATGAAGATGTATCGAGTGATTTGGCACACGTTAGACCATTGACGATCTGACCGAAATAATGAAGGCTCAGGTAGAGCCTCCATGTCCGAAGAAGATCTACCGAGGGCTCAATGGTATGTGGAGATCTTCAAGACTAAGCGGAAGACAGATCTGATTTTCATGTCTAGAGTTAAGGAAACAGATCAAATGAAGAAACAAGGTATTCGATCACATCGCGAAGAACGGGGACGATTCTTACCGTTCCGTATTACTTGAAGCGAATTGAAAAAATAAAAAGTATTGAAGAAGTTAAATTATCGCAGCTGATTGCGGTTCCTTTAAAGAGACTGCCCTAAGAACGGATGAGGCCGCAGATAACCTCTTCAAATTTATCTGGTCGGGTGGTGATCTATTGACACCAAAAAAAATATGTGAAGGTCTCTCACCGTGAGAAGAGCAATCAAGACAAGCCCAAACCTAGTCCGTACCTACAAGCTTTAAAAGAGAAGGAAGATGCAAGTTCTAGAGCCAGTGGAAACACCGTGACGTTCTAGGCATTCTGGATATGACTAGTGATGATGACAAAGGCGAGATAGTTAGAGGCCATGAGCAAACTCAAGAAATATCCGACAAGCATCCACTTGGCCTTAGCTTCACGCGATCCTATCCATGTCGCCGGGCTTTTTCAGTCCACGAAGGCTATGTTTGTCGCCAGAAGATACGCACAAGCAAACGCATAATGGAAATAGTCAACAAAGATGATAGAAAACCGGGGTGATGTGCCAATGCTTGGGCAGATGTGGTGCCTTTTTGATATGAAGACGAAGAAGGTGTTGATATGGAATAAACTTGAAGATTTAATTGGCAACCTCGATATTCACTTCATGATAATAGATAGCCAAAGATTCGATGGAGGCGCTGAAGGTTTTGATCAAGCACAAAAAACGGAAATCGGTTATTCTATAGATCGTATTCATCCGTAAATTGCCGATTCCTCGGTGGCTCCACAACGTGCGGCAGAATTAGCCTAAAATCGGGCGCCATGAATGACATGGGAAAGACATTCCTATACAAAAGGTATTTTATGTTCCACACATAGCGTTCCAAATCAGCGCGGTAGCGTTTTTAATCACGTATTTACAAGAAGCGGCGCCGCGCGATTTCTTCATATGGCATACATGAAGAGATCGCGCCCGGCCGCTTTTTTAAATAACGTGATTAGCGTAAAATGCGCTAGCGGGCGTTTTTATGTTGTTATTGTGGACGGATTACAAAAGAAACGGCGCTGGCGCGAATTCTTCATCATGAAGAAATCGCACTGTGGCGTTTTCTTGTAAATCAGGAGTTAACTAAAAAACGCCACCGACGCTGTTTTATATTGTTACTTTCGCTACCGTTTATTTTTTATCTAACGGCCCATATTTTGCGAAACCAGTATGTGGAGCAGGCGGCGACGCCAGAAACAATGGATCGAATATGGAAACCAATGCCGACTGCACAAGGGCAATCTAAGAGTGCCAATTCAAATTACTAGAAAGGACACACCGCGGCCAAACCATAATGGGGACAAGACCAAGGGCACTAGATCAAAGAAGAAAAAGGATGCACAAGCCGGTACGTAAGAGCAAAACGGTGCCAAAGGATGCCCGCAAGATTGTTTTTCTTCCCACCGTGTATGGGAAAAGTGGAACTAATTTTGGGACGCTCTATTCGGAAAAGAAGTTGCCGATTCGTATGGCGTGTTTCCTCCGCAAGATACGCCTATTTTGATATACATATCACGTAAAATGAGAAAGGCACAAGGATTGGATGATGCGTAATTAATCGCTCTAGATAGTTGCATCGAAAGGAAGTTATCTACAAGAAAACGCGTCTGCGAAAAAGCACTTGACATCTTCAAGATGCATGCTAATCGATAAAAATATGAAAGTCCCAAAAAAAAAGCCGTTGGCATAAGAACCGCAAAAGGCTCTCGGGAGACATGATGTTATCGAGATAGGCTTAATGCAAAAGTACAACGTATCTAATGATGACATTAAGAAATATGTATTTTGGTCAAAAGATTTTGTGAAGCAAACAAAGGCTTAAGAATGTGGCAACTCTTAAGGGGATTCACCTAAAAGTTGCGGCCCGACCTAAAAAAAAAGAAAAGTTGCTTTGGTGAAGAAGACGGCAGAGACGAAGTCTCCTTTTTTCTATAAGGTGTCCACCGGTTATAAGTGTGCCATGCCGAGGTGGGTGAAGGGCCAACCGACATCACTCTATTTGTTCTTGATAGCGTGGCAACGAGATGGACACGGGATGATTACAAAGACCTTCTTCAACACATGCGATGGTTTGACGACCGAGATGCATTATACTATCGCGGATTTTGCCACTCCGACATTTCCCTACGATATGCACTAGCTCGCGCAAATGATGTCAATGCATTAAAGTGATGAGGCAAGCAAAGAATGATAGATGAAAACAAAGATAGTGAGCTTAGTACCGAAAGTAAGATCTCACATATGCTAGTCCTTATGATAGCCATTATGGATGATAAAGAATATGAAAGACTCAAGGGGAAACCAGAAGGAGAGAAGATTGCTTTGGCAGTGCTATGGCTAGATGAACCCCCATGAAGAATGTTTTTATGTCGAATCCAATTGCGAAGACAAAGGGAAAGGGACTGCAGATGTGGATGTGGACCTTATAGAGGACTTAAGAGGAAGAGGAAGAGGAAGAAGAAAACTGGTCGACCCTCGCCCTTTGTTCACCAATCAAGTATGAGCTACCTGGACGGCGCATAAGGGGAATTTGAATAAATCACGGGTTTTCTTTGGCCCTTTCGTTTTTCGATTGAAGCCTTCGCCCTTTAGAGTCTACGTGTTGGGAGTTTCATGTTGGAGGTTATGTCGGGCGGGAAGCTCAAGCTAGCTAGGAAATGCCAAAGTGTGGTCTCTCGATGGTCAAGCCAAGGACTTCCTTGATATTTTTTCGAGAAAGTGCTAGAGGTGGCACCTAGGGGTCCGCTAGGTAGTGCAAAAATAAAGCTTCCAGCTCTAAGTCCGAATTTACCCGCAGATCCGGGCTGCAGAGCCGAAGAAATGAGAAAGCATCTAGAGGGCATAAAGAAGAATATCGACAAGCAACAGCCTTTAACTATCGCCGAGAGCGCGTGCCTATCATTCCAATCACATTGGAAAATCCCGATCGAAGTGGATGTAGGTAACGCAAACGAAGAAGACAAAATCCTAGATGATACAATGGATTCTGGAAAGCTCGAGTCGGGGTTAGCATAAAGAGTAATGAAGTATCAACCATAGTTCATACACTAAGTGATGTGGTCGACACTTCCGCGAACCATCAAGACAAAAGTGAGAGTAAGCTCATCATTGCGGATGTTGAACAGAACCGTAAAGGCATTGCGGATGTTGAACAGAACCGTAAAGGTATGTTATTCAAACGAAATGAAAATCGCCAGCGCCGATTTCAATTCTTCAAAGAATTGAAAATCGCTGGGCCAGCGCGATTTCAATTCTTCAAACAATTGAAAATCGCCGCCAGCGCGATTTCAATTTTCTTTTTCCTTGTCTCACAAGTGTGTGCTTTATTATTCTGCACCTAATCCAGTTTCCTCCAAAATTTCGGTGTTCGATTTGAATGGAGTGCTCGCAACGTTACCTAAAGCACAATTCCCTTTATCATGGTATGCATGTAAACCATTTGAGACATATCTTAAAATGGGTATATCCGCGCACAGATATGGAAAGGAGATGTTAGACCAAGCTTTCACTTTATTTCGTTGTGCAATTTGGTCGCCGATGGAGAATAGAAATATACGGTGAAGTTTTGAGAGTAGTTCCCGAAAGTTACATAGAGATTGGGCATCCGTTTGGGATCGAGCAAATGTAAGTCATTCAATAACCCAAGGATCCCATGTAAAAAATATTTGTGAAATGCTTGAGCGACATGATGGATGACTTAATGCTCAGAGAAGGAAGACATCATTATAGTTGATGATGACGCCTTGAAGTGTTGCTTCAATCATCCATCACTAAATCCACCATCCTATCATCCCGAGGATTTTGACAAAGATGACTTCTCGCTTCGTTTTGTCGTAAGATTCGTACCTAAATAGCTACAGAAAAAGGTCAAGAGATACAAACACTATACGCAACTTAATCGGACAGGGAAATTGCGGGGACCTAGAGAAGATCGTTCTAGAAAGGGAACTTTTTGATATATATATGTATACAGGAAATACACTTTCCAAAAAGTTTTGAATATGAAATATACTTTACACCAAACTCTTTCAATATATATTGTGTTCTTATATCAAAGATTATTAGTTACGGTATGCGTATTGTTCTTTTTTATATTATGTGTATGGTTTGCTATACTTGCAATAATTTGTATGTATATACCGGCCAATAATTTAGGTGTCTATAAATACGTATGCATGAAATTGGCAAACCATCGGCCGGCTTCGCCTTACGCTTGTTATTATGGCACATTCTATTACCCGCCAGATGAACCATGCGGACCTCTGCAGATGCCTTGAGCTAGAAATAGAACTTCGGGATCGGCTTGATGTCGTTGCTATGAATCCCGGCCCGCTTCTATCCTGATCCCTTTGATGTTGTAATCCATCTTATATGGAATCCAGAGCATGGTTTGTTCATGATCGACAGGGATCAAAGACTGCCGCAAATATTTTGTCGACGATGATTCGGATTAGTTTTTAAAGTTTATGTTCCACTATAATACGCTATTTATGCGAATAAAATCGCGCCCACGCAGCGATTTGACCTTTGAAATCTCTGCTTTGTAGCAACTTGTTTGCTGTTATTTATTCAGAAAACACTACAATTTCAACGTTTAGATTTCGTTGTCGTCGGTGATTGTGCAATTAATAAGCAATTTCCTACTTTTTATATTGCCAACATTCTTTCATAATATGGGTCATTTGCACCGAATATTTGGATGCCCTTGCATTTCAACATAAAATGCATCTTCCTAGCCCGAAAATGAACTCAGTGCAAATTCAATATAATGGTCAATAAATAGCTTATATAATGATTTTGGAATAGACATAATCCCAATTTAATTGAATGATGGTTACCAGATAAAGGACGCAGTGGTGAAGTAGGGGGTGGGGTCTTGCACGAAAGCATAAAAGGCTCTGGGACTCCTACGGTGAGCTAGGCCCGATAGCTTCGGGCCGATGGAGGGCGGGCAAGGGGGTCCGACACTCGGGTGTAGTGGTGTGACCCGTATGGGGCACCATGCACTTTGAGTAGAATTAGGGTGAGTAAGTTGGGTATGGATGCGGGGTCGCTGATGCAAGACGTGTTCTCTAGCTCACCCATGGAACCAGCGGATCCCGAAGGGGACGCCTCCCCAACCTCGCCTCATCGGACCGGTGTCATGAACCCGAGTAGGCTCAAAGGGTGATACCTTGAGATCAAGCGTCTCGAGGGAAGGCTATAGCGGCCATAGCGTGAATCGACCCATCCGCAAAGTGTGCACGTGAGGGCGGATGGAGTGGACAACCCTAGCCGATGTTCTATGCCGCCTAACGCCATGCCAAGACTTCTGGTCTGGCCGATTCCCCGAGACCCACATTGGTCGTCCCCCCCCACTAGAGTCGAGGTAGGGGTAGAACAGGGGGGTTTTGGGTGTTTTCTTAGTTTAGATGCATATTCTTTGTTGTTGGTATTTGGATGGATCGCCACCCTTCGAGGTGGCTATTTGTATATGATTTATCTTTGCCGTGCTAACCCTTGTATTCATGCTTCACGACGTAGGCCCATCGGCGTGTATTCAATGACCCCTCCCGGTCCTTCACCCGAGCATCTCTACGTGGAAAGGACGGTCCGTCGATGGAGGGTTCTCGCGCCATGGCTTAGATGGTCGCCATGGGAGGGGAAAGTCCTCAGATGTATACGGCCAGGGGGTCGTATATATTCGTGAGGCGCCACGCTGGGTATCAGAGCCGGATTTGTTGCTTTCGAAATCATAGCACCGCCAAACACTAACTCGTAGTACCCGGTAGTTAGGAGGAGGCTAAGTTAATGTGTTGTTAGTCCTCTTTGATGTTTGGTTCGGTGTTAGGTTAAATTAGGAAATTGTAGCTTCAAGAAGGATAGGGCAACTGGAGGGCCCAAGAATTGGAAGAATTGTAAATGTCAGTGGGTAGCTCAAATGACGGAGAAGGTGCGTCCATTGGACCGGACATACTCAAATTACCCTAGAACGGTCGTCTCTAGGCGAAAAATGGTCAAGGGCAGGCCCGAAAACCAACTCGGGCGCCGCTTGCTTTTTGTCGTCTTGCAGTCACGGTAGAAGAGCCGAAAATGCAGTCGGCGCTCGACCGGACGGAGTCAACGCGCCCGCCAGTCAACTGGGCGCCACTTGTTTTTCGGACGACCCTAGTCGAGGTGGAGCATCGATAATGCAAACATACCGACCGTATGCCTCGCGTGATTTCGGGCCAGTATAATTATTTTATAATAATAAAATTTAAAAGTTAATAGGAAAATTTTAAAATTTCAAAGTTATCCGGCCGTTTAAAATTTCTTCTTGTTATTTGTTTTCCCTTGCCTTCAAAGACCTTCGACCGCCCGAGCCATGCCGCCGCCATCGCCACCGGACTTGGCGTTGCCGTGCCGCCCTTGTGTCTTGGGGAACCCTAGCGCCTTCCTTGCCGCTTTTCCGCCACCCGGTAGCCCACCGGCCGACTTCAGACCTTAGTGCTACCGCTATGGCCAATACCAAGAGGGCCCGGACCCTTCCACCCTCAAAGATCGTGGAGATTTATGCCATGATCGCCCGGTACATGGTTCAGATCCGCCTTCATCGACATCCTTTTTAGATGAGTTGGTGAACCAGGTTTGAGAACAACGATAGGATCCCCTATCCTATCTATCACTTCTCGAGCCATTTTTGATCCGGTGAACCTCCGCTGACTCTCCTACACCATTGTCGAGCAACCGACATGGTCATGATGCTCATTAAATTCTATCCTCGAGGCAGGGAAGGGCATACCGGGGAGGAAGACATCGGATCGGAGGTCGACCGTGTCGAGGTTTGGCGGGGAGGATGACCACCGGGAAATAGAGCGGGCCGATACCCGCCGAGGAAGGAGTACCCAGATCTCTGTGGGGATGGCTTTGCCGGGCCATAGATGGTAGAGCAATAGAGGTTCCCCATACCGCTGGCACGAGGGTTCCAAAGCTTTTATATGGGGAGAAATCCCCGATATCAAGATAGACGATCCGACAACCATTCGTGATAGATATGGGTCTCAAGGCCCTCGCCGGACATTAGCCGAGCTTTTTCAGCCAAGGGCAGCTTTAACATTTTGCTCAGATTCAAGAAGATCCGAGGAGAGCCCCGAGGAACGGGAGAAGCTTTTTGAACAGAGGAGAGGGATCGGGCAGACTCACCGAACCCGCAGGACGGAGGGGGCAATCGGGAGTGGCGGGCCCAACCTCGGCTGCAACATGTGACCATTAAGCACCGGAGGAAGGGTTTAGCCCAAAAGACCGGCAAATAATACAAGGAGAAACTAAGGACCGCCGAGCTTTTTTGGCAAGAATACCAGCTCCAGCGGGAGACAAAGAATGCGGTGAATGACTCCCGGCCCATTTGTTGGCGCTTAAGACGGTGCCAAAGACCGAAGGGCGCCTACAAAAACCGCCCCACAAAGGCCCCCCCATCGGTACCGACACTGTACCGTGGCCTTCTTGAGGAAATCCGCAAGTTCGAGAGAAGTCAACCCAACCGTCACGAAGCTTCCCTTCCAGAGGCCGGTACGGAGATCGCTGCAGAGTTCAAGACCGACCTCCGTTTCCGGACCTTTGCAATTTTGGCGCTCAAGAGGTTCTTGAAGCCTATTTGGTGGCACTTTTGGTGACGCTTAACCTCTTTGATTCAATGGAAGAGAGTTACCATTATGCCAAAGGACTTCTAGCCCCTCGCCCGCCAGGATTTGGGGAGCATCCTTAGCCTTGTGTTACCGTGGTTTTCCCATTGTACATATTTTTTCGATAAATAATAATAAAAAAGGGGTTTAAAAGGGTTTTTAGTGTGTACTCCCACTTGTTTTCTTTTATTTTCTTGCTTCCTCCTCCCTTCTAAGCGCCATGGCGGCCCGACCTTGCCGCTGGTACCATGACCGGGAGAGCAATGGGATCATAAGTCCCTTTTCGACTGCTGCGGCCTTTGCTATGCGGCGCCCTAGATCTCCTTGCCAACATGCGAGAGGCACCCGTTACCGGATTTTTGATTTCTATAGGGAGGAGATGCTCATACGTGTATTCCTCTTGGGGATCCTCCCCAAGCAGATCCGGAGCGGGAGGTAGTCCGAGAGATGCTCGGGGAGACACTCGCATATGATGTCCTCGAAGGAAAGCTCGATGGGGCAAACACCGCCGTTGTAAAGATCGTGGGCGGCAATACCTTGAGGTCGCCTTAAGCCCTAGCTATCCTCATGGACCAATACGTCGAGGATGAAACCTTGCTCAGAGAGAAAGGCAAACCGCACGAAGTCTTCCGAGGAGGGGGAAGATGAAACATAGGCATGGGCGACTTCACTCCGATTGGAAGCGATTAAGCGGAAGAGCTGCCACACGGGAGCAAGCTATAGGCTTGTCGGGCTGGATGCCCTTCCGATTATTTATCACCAAGGGCAAGAATATCTTCTCTTGGATGATATTATCCGGACTTATCACATGGTGGCGGTTTTAGGACATAAGCGTAAAGACCACGTGCTTTATGAGCTTGCAGAGTATTGTATGGATGATTTCATCGACTTCACTTCTATTGAGCTACCGGAGGTGCAGGCGCCTGCTCCGGTTCGCCAGAGACTATCGAACCAGCGAGACATTGCTACGCCCCGGGACTTCGCGGATGCGAGAGCGGCCTCTCAGCCCTCACAAGATGCCTTCACGGCTATGGGACCTCACGTCCCAAATATTAATATGGTTGAGGTTCCCTCGGGTTCAGATGACGAGGGAGAGGATTTATATCATAACCCTGCTCATGTGAAGGAGGAGCAAAGAAGAACTTAAGGAAGAGGAGGTTTCCATGGATTTGGATAAGGAGGTGGCCACATCGGAGACCCCTTAAAGGGAAGGTATCGGGCAACCACCTTGCCCCGCTTTTTGTCAGCCTTTCGACAGGGGCAAGTCCTTTTTATAGCCCGGGATTTAGGGCCGGAGGCTGAAGCTTCATGGTGGGCCCTCCGTCTCTCTCTACACTGGCCGGCCACAAGAAGCTCCCCTATCGTACGTTTACTTATGTACTCGTGCGACGGGATCTTGCTCTAACGGCCTTGGGTCAGGATATTGTACCCTGGATGAGCATGAAGCTCCTCACGGCAGCCCCTTTGGCAGTTGCTTATCTACCAGAGGTTGCATCTATTGCGGCTGCCACAGTGGATCCCGGGGTGACTCTACTGCGACATCGACCGCCACCACCACCTCCTAGGCCTACGAATGAAGAGGGAGGACCTAGTTCTTAAATAATTGTACTGCATATTTTTTTGTATCGCGTATGATTGTAAAATTTTGGTTTGGCAAATTCTTTAGCCATACTATAATATGATATGCCTTTTTTTTCTGATGAACGGTAATTACGGTATCGTGGAATACAATTGTTCTTTTCCATGATAAGTTCTTCTAATTATTGAAGTTCAGAGCATAATGAAAGTATGCAACGCTTTATATTCATTTCCGTTGTCTTTCAGAGGAGACACCTTGGGACTATGAAGAAAGGATTACAGACCTGATTAGGAGGGATGACCCCGGGCCGCCCGAACAGGACTATGGCCAGAGATATGGAGAATATCCAGAATGGGATGAAGGTTACGAGATGGAACCCCCGCCACCAGGAGAACCTTATGATCCAGCAAAAGGGATGGAGATAGTTAATATTCTCAGGGACAGAGCTTTTGAGGACTTGAAGAAAACCCTGTGCCGCCCCTGGGACTACTGGAGCATGACCAGGCATGAAGCCTTCGAGGACGCTAATGACCACCTGTGGCAACTCTTCTATGCTTTGAGGAAGCTTTTCAATCTTCTCATTATTAGCCCAATGTGGGACTATCACCAGTCATTGTCCGGCACGGGCATGCTATAAGCTCGTTAGGGTTATGCGGGAGAGTGTCCGATACCGATCCTCGTACCCTTTCATAACCCCTAGGCTTGGCCCCGGTTATGTTTTTTTCATGTTGTTGTTGCGGTGCGAAGTAGAACTTTAAGACTTCCATCAGATAATACCTCCTTTTGTGCCAACCTATGCACCAATCAACTTGTTGTTGTACTCAACTTGAATGGAATGAAGCATCAGTTTCTGTTTGTATTTTCTCTGGTCACTGTCAGCAAATGTTATCTAAATAAAATTGTATGTTACTGTAAGTCTGCTTATACTTTCATGAATGCTCGATATAGACGGTGTACGTAATGCCGCTTGGCAAACGCCCTCGAATGCTGCAGAGGCTAACCCCCTGAAACAGGGAACTTATGCTAATGAAAAGGCAGCTAGGTGAATTGCAAGCCTATGTATTGCATGCCAATCCACCCCAGCGCCTACAAGAGGATGGGCCGGAGTTACCTCCGTTGCCGCCTAGTCCACTTGCACAACAGCCGTCACCACCGGAAGCCAGTCCTGGCCCTGTGCCAAGGAAGCCTCAGCCCAAGCGTCGTCGGGGCTCCTCCAAGGATAGCGCCACCTCCTCGCAATCGGCCACCTCTGTGTCCTCTGCGTCGTCTGCATCGTCCAGTGATCATACGAAGCGCCGGGACAAGGAGTACCGTAAAACGGTTGACACGGCCATAACCAGTATATGGAAGAACAGAAAACTGGCCCAGTTTGATGGGAAATCTAGAGGCGGACTAAATGCAGAGTCCTGGCTCGACGAGATGAAGGAGTTTGGACGTTCCTATGGCATGACAGAAAAGGATACCGGGAAGGTTGCTACCACAAATCTTACGGGAGCTGCCCGCATTTGGTGGAAGGGCTATGCTAGAGCCAAACATCCGGGCGAGCAGATGCAACTTCGTGAAGTTTGCCAAGGCTTTTAAGTCGATTATGTGCCCCCCGTCGCACAAAATGCCAACAGATCCGCACCTTTTATAGGTTAGAAACGAAAGGGTATGTCGGTTCGGGCCTACACCGGATGAGTTTATCGCGCTTGAGACCGTATGTACCGGGTATGAATGAGAAAAAGGCGGTGGAAGGCTATATTGAAGGATTGGCACCATCAATCAAACGCATGGTTAAGGCCATAGACCCGAAATCGATTCTTAGAGGGCGAGGCTAAAGCATTGAGCCTCGGCGGGGGACACACCAAGGAACCGAGATCGCCTGGCCCCGCTCCTTATTAGCGACCCACGCCGTCCACACCTTATAAACCTCGCCGCCAAGTCCGGGCCCTCTCGCCAGAACTCTTATGGCCGCGGGGAAAAGAAGGTCACCTTTTAGTGCGCTGATAAGCGAGAACAATGCCGGAAGAAAGTTGAACCTCTTACAGATCTATTCCTAAAGAGGCCCGTGAACAGCTCGCCGAGATAAGGCATGCTACAGTGTATGAGGCCAGGACACTTCATGCGAAATTGCCCTTATGTCACGCTAGACGCCCGACTGGCCATGGCCGATCTCGATTGGGATGACCTCGAAGCAACACAACCCGTCGAGGAGGAGGCTCCCGTTACATTCGCGGTGCGTCTCATATCCTTTGCAAACTATAGAAACCGGCAATCTTTGAGGAGTCACTGCTGTTATTTCTAACATAGGCCAAGTAGGCGGGGAAGCCTTTTTGTAATTCTTATGGATACGGGGGAAGTACACATAATTTTGCTTCTCCTAGGATGGCCCATGTCTTACGTCTAGAAACATTGAGGTCCCACCGAGGCTGTTACTCTAGCCAGGTGGTAAAGTCGGACATACCCATGGCCGTCACATCAATCTCGACATGCAACTCCCGGGTGCACCGGTTGCTTTAGGTTTGAATTGATGGATATTGGCAAATATGACCTCATTGTTGGTATGGAATTCTTGGCATCTGCAAAAGCCAACATAGGCTGAGAAGAGAGAAGTTACCTTCAACGACTAATGGGAAGCGTCACTATCAAAGGTGAACCTTTCAACCCTATCCTGCGGTCTATGTCCATCGAGACGGTTAGATAAAGCTATACACAAGGAAAAGCTCCTTTGCATCGTTATGCTTGCTTCCATCGAGTCGGATGCTAAGCAAAACAAGTAATCGGCGCAGCCCTCCCGAGGGGATTGCTAATCTTCTCGAATATGGTGATCTTTTTCGGATGAGATCCGAAGCTTCCTCCTTTTAGAGGGGTGGAATGTGAAATAGCTTTAGAAACCGGTACCAAGCCTACCAGCAAGGCTCTGCACCGCGCATGAGTCCTCCGCAATTGGCGGGAACTTAAGAAACAACCGGAGAGCTGCTAAACCTAGGTTTCATTCGACCTAGTGTTTAAGCCTTTGCCCCTATTCTCTTCGTTAAGAAAAGGGCGGACTGGCGAGGATGTGTATTGACTACCGGCAACTTAACAAGCATACCATCAAGAATCGCTATGCTTTGCCTAGGGCAGATGACCTAATGGATCGGGTTACAAGGGGCTAAGTATTTCTCAAAAGATTGATCGCCCGGATACCATCAGATAAGGATCAAGGAGGAGGACATCCATAAATCCGCTTTTCGCACTAGGTATGGGCATTATGAATTTCTGATTATGCCTTTTGGATTAACTAATGCCCGGCAACATTCATGCGGCCGATGAATGATGTCTTCCGACAATACTTGGATGATTTTGTTGTTATCTTCTTGACGACATTCTCATCTCTGATGCAAGACCCTTGAGGAACATGATGCGGACATCTTAGACTGGCCCTCGCAAAGGCTGAGGGCGTCATCAACTCTATGCCAAGTTCTCTAAGTGCAAGTTCGCCACTCCGAAGGTTGATTATTTAGGCCATATCATTTCAGCAGAGGGAATTGCTCTGTGATCCCACAAAGATAGAGGCCGTAAGGGAATGGCCTATTCGGGGAATGTTTCGAAGTCGGAGTTTCTTGGGATTAGCGAGGCTACTATCGAAAATTTGTAAAGGATTTCGCGAAGATTGCAGCTCCTCTTACAAAGCATGAGAAGGTGAAAGATTGGATGGACCCAGCGGAAGGCGAAAGTTCGCCAGAGTTTCCGGCCAGCTTAAGGATGCCCTAACATCAGCACCGGTTCTCACATTACCCGATCCCGAGCAGGGATAAGCTAGTGGCGACGGATGCCGGTAAAATTGCCACCGGTGGGGTCCTAATGCGGGGAGGGAGGGTAATTGCCTACGATTCAAAGAAGATGAATGAGACAGAGCAGCGATATCCTACCCATGATCGGGGAATTGTTAGCGTTGTTGTTAGGTGCTTTGCGATATGGAGACACTACCTTCTTGGTAGAAGATTCCAATTGGATACGGATCATCAAAGTCTCCGATTATTTATCCACCGGTAGAACCTCAATCTCCGTCGGAGAAGATGGATGGAATTTCGAGGAGTATGATTTTGAGATTATGTATAAGCCCGGCAAGCACAACGTGGTTGCGGATGCTATCACGCCACCCCTTGGTGACCGAACCCATTGCAATGCCATTTCTCAGCTTACGGTGAGTTTGGCAAGCGAGATAGAAACGGACCTTGGCCACGATCCAGGAGTTACGCGGACATTTGGGAGAGTTTGGCTAAGGAAGCTCGCGACGGATCTGGCGAGCGTGGCGCTTTAAGTGCGTGCCTATAAGAAAGAGGGCAACTTATTATACCACAAGGATAAGTTGTGTGTACCCTGAGACTGAAGAATGGAAACTCATTCTTCATGACACACACAATAGCCCTATATTTTGGACACGCAGGGGTTTATGAAAACCTACTTTAAGATTCGCTCCGGCTATTTACGGCCTTCTATGAAGAAGGACATTGCGGATATATTAGGCGGCTGTCGGGTATGCCGGCATACTAAAAGCGTAGCGATTAAGAATTCGGGTGAGCTACAACCTCTGGATGTGCCCAACGCCAAATGGGAAGTGATAACCATGGATTTTATTGTGAGCCTTCCAAGAACTCTCCGGGGATATGATGCCTTGATGGTTGTGGTCGACAAATTGTCGAAAATGGCTCATTTCTTGCCATGTCGTACCACGGATACAGCCTTTGATACTGCTCTGCTATTTGCCAAGGAAATCTTCAGATTACACGGAATGCCACGAGTAATTGTGTCGGATAGGGATCCCAAATTTGTGAGCGCATTCTGGAAAGATTTCTTTACCACCATTCAGACCAAGCTTGCTATGAGCACAGCATATCATCCTCAAGCAGATTGCCGACGAGGACCAATCGCATTATAGAGGATATGCTAAGAAGTTATGTATGGAGTAAGCAATCACAATGGGCTGACTATATTTATTTGGTCGAGTTTGCTTATAACAGCATGAAGCAGGAATCTTCCAGGATGTCTCCCTTTATGATAAATTATGGTTATCAATGCCTTACCCCAGATACATGGCATAACCCCGTCTCTAAAGTAGAGGTTTCTCAACAACTCCTCTTAGAGATGCAAGCGCTGGTCGAAGAAGTTCGTGGTTATTTATTAACGCACGCGATGTCGGAGGAAGAGTGTGGCCGACAAACCTGAGAACCCACGCATTTTCAGGGGCGGTAATTTCGGTTTGGCTTAAGATTAAGGTGAAACAAGCCAAGCTTAAGATTGGCAACTGCAAGAAGTTGGCACCCAGATGGGCTGGACCGTTCAAGATTATTGAGCATGTTGGTGAGCAGGCGTACCGTTTGGATTTGCCACCCCGCTTAAAGATCCACAAGGTTTTTCACGTGAGTCTTCTGAAACAACATACCCCTGATCCAGAGGAGGTTTTGGATTCCCCAACCCTCCTAGAAATGACAGAAGAGCAACTGGAAATAGTGCCCGAAGCTCTTCTTGATCGAGCTTACAAACAAACCAGAAGGACTCAAATGTTGCAATACTTGGTTAAGTGGAAACACTTACCAGTTGAGGATGCTACGTGGGTAATGAAGATAGACCTTGACAAGCACTATCCGGACTTTATGCGGGAATCTCAAGGCCGCACCATCAACGATGCTATCAACCCCGCACCCGGTGGTAAGCTTGGAAGCTTTATTCCCAAGAGTAGCGCCCTAGAGGGGTAGATGCATCGCAAGTAATAATCGTTATCGATGATGAGATCACCTTTGTGTTCTCTAGGACATGGTCATAGGCTGACCACGACTTGCTACGACAGCATATAGGTCATAGGCTACGTTCATCTCGGCTACAATGGGAACTTGACCATTCCCTATGCTGCAATGAACTGCAAACCATAGACAGGATAGGTCCCCTGGTAGATAGAGTTTATTTCTTTACTATAAGGGGGTGGTCCCTTCAACCACAATCTAAATATATATATACTGATATACTGACATGTGCAGGCCAGTGAGCAGTACGTGACCTGCAAATGTTAGAGGGTTGCTGATGACCCGAACTCTTCAAGTTTATTTTGTCTACACGTCTTCTTTTGTTGTTGCTCTAATGTCGACATTGGACCTTGGTCCTTGAACTTGTTGATTATGATAAATCATCTGAAATGCACTTTAGTGCTTAAACTGTTTTGAACTTCAAAAGTTTTAATATATATTACCATTGGAAATAAGGAATTACCTTCCTTTATAATATATTTTCCTTATTAGTATATCTGTAACTAACCCCAATGCTGAGGACAGCATTAATTCTAAGGAGGGGAGAATGTGACGTTCCAAGTATTTATACGGTATATTATAAATATATTGACAAATCACCTAGTATAGGTACGTCACCTAGGGTATGATAACCTGGGGGTTGGCCACAATGGATTTAATTAGCTATGTTAACTTAATTATAAAGGATAATTATCTAAAGACATGTGATTAGGTCAATTCATAGTGGGAAAGCCATTTGGCATAACTTGGGATGGCCAAACATGAGGGTTGCTAAACTAGGCCACCAAAGGGAGGCGCCATCCTCATATCACCCCAATTTCGACCCAACCAAAGACCGAAGCGGCTAAGCGCTCGAGCCCGATTCTTTGAACCCAATCGCCAAGACACCGCTAGCTAGTCGCTGCCACCCCGGTCTGGCAAAGACCATGGAAGCGCCTCTTGACAACGGGCTCTAGCGAAACACTCTTGGTCGATGGTAGCTTAACTTGCAAATTGTAGGATAATACTTTGGTATTCTTGTCGACTAGCTTTGGTTCAGATTAACCCCTTCTTTGGTAACTAGGAATATTGTTCAATTATGAATGATGCTCTGTTATGAAAGGGTCGATGTCTCTATGAGTTAGTTGATGAGTTTCGATGCTTGAGGGGTTAAAGGGGGGTAGAGGCCTCTGAACTAGCATATAGAATGCTCCTAGTGTTCCTTAACACCCTACTAGTTCGGCCTGTGCACAAGAGCCCACCGGGTCATAGGCACTATGGTCTGGCTTAGCACCAGATAAAGGACGCAGTGGTGAAGTAGGGGGTGGGGTCTTGCACGAGCATAAAAGGCTCCTGGGACTCCTACAGTGAGCTAGGCCTGATAGCCGGTCACGTGGAGGGCCGGGTATAGGTCTGACACTCCCTGGGTGTAGTGGTGTGACCCGTATGGGGCACCATGCACTTTGAGTAGAATTAGGGTGAGTAAGTTGGGTATGGATGCGGGGGTCGCTGATGCGGCACGTGTTCTCTAGCTCACCCATGGAACCACTGTGATCCTGGAAGGGGACGCTTCCCCAACCTGCCTCATCGGACCAGGTGTCATGAACCTGGAGTAGGCTCAAAGGGTGATACCTTGAGACTGCGTCTCCGGAAGGCTATAGCGAAGCCATAGCGTGAATCGACCCATCACCAAAGTGTGCGGGAGGAGGATGGATGGAGTGGACAACCCTAGCCGATGTTCTATGCCGGCCAGCGCCATGCCAAGACTTCGGTCTGCTGATTCCACGAGACCCAGCCGTCAGTCGTTCCCCCACTAGAGTCGGAGCCGGGGTAGAACCGGGGTTTTGGGTGTTTTCTTAGTTTAGATGCATATTCTTTGTTGTTGGTATTTGGATGGATGCGCCACCCTTCGAGGTGGCTATTTGTATATGATTTATGCTGCGTGCTAACCCTTGTATTCATGCTTCCGCGGACGTGAAGGCTTCATCGGCGTGGGCGAATGACCCCTCAGGTGTCCTTCACCCGCGGCGTCTCTATTAGGCGGTCGGGAGGTCGGGATGGAGGGAGCCCTCCTCATGGTGAGATGGTGCATGGGAGGAAAGTCCCGTATGTATACCCAGGGGTCCGTAGTATATATTCAGGGAGCGTCACACTACAAACATCACATTGTTGCAAAACATCTCAAAACTGAGTCATCACCAGCCTGATATCCCAGTGCTATTCAGCTTCAGAAAGCACAATCTAGATATATAGAGTACAAGCATTACCTATAAGAACATGAGTTGCTCAGCTCGTCCTATTAAAAGTTGGGATTTTCTAGCAAGAAAAGACATTCTGTCAAACTGCAAACAAACAAGGGTACAATTAAAATGTAGCAGAATCAGAGCAATGAAAGCATATAAATCGGGGCTAACCTTTAGAAGTAGAGCAGGGCAGTGACAGACCACATTGCATCTACATTCCGACCTTCTTGTTGGTCGTAGAAAGGAAATATGAAATGAGAGACATACACTAAAATATGAAATGAGAGACATACACTGACTATTTATTTGCTAAAATGCATCACAGCATCATTTAGTAAGAGCAGCATCAACCATCAGTATATAAAACTTGTGCTAGAGGGGAATTTTATTTGGAGGGTTTCATGGGAGAATATTCTTTGGAATATTCTATTGTGGCATGTCGCACCACTCGCCATTTTTTTTCCATGTAGCAAAAGTCACTATAAGACCTTTTAAAATAGAACAATTTTGCGTTCATCTAATGAACATGTGTAGTGTGAAGGTTATAACATATACCATAATGAGATCAGTTTGGGTCAACATGTAGCGAAATTGCTGATTACCACACTAATAACTATTATAATTTGATATGGAAATCTTCCTACCAAGAACTGTTGTTCCTCAGGCGAGGACCCTTTGGAGAACATCCTCTGTCAATACAGGCTGAATGATGTCCAAGAAAACACGGGGTAAATTGGTTTGGGACTTTCGCCAAATCATTACATCGAGGATGTTTGCATGGAATGTATATCCTTTTCAGTTCTCTACCCATGAAATCCGGGCATAATGCGGTGGGATGCTTGCATACCCTCACTGTATAAGTTTCATCTGGTCGACGCAACTGGTAAGCAACATCCCTGTTGGTGATATTGACCTTGACAGACTCAATATCACACTCCAGTTGTAAAGCTTGATTAAGCTTTGTTTCAGCTTCTACACAAAGCTTCCCTAAAATGCGTTCATCGCTTGCCATAACGTTCCATGAAGTGGACAGAGCTGGTCAAAGTAGAAGAATTCACACTAGCCATATCGGGCATTGAGTTCCGTGGGGTAATCCCTCTAACGGAATAGTTCCCTCTCTCCAATGTTTCCAACTCTGCACTAGTTATATTTACTCCTTTTGCCACAGGCCAATCTGCTGGACGAGTTGGTATGGCTATGATACTGCTAATTTGGATAGTAAGTATGCTGCACATTTTGAGGACAAAACCAAAACCTTTGTGTGACCTCTCTCCCATTTACTTTCCTTTGTCCAGTGAAGCATGGTGCAATAGTAGACTCTGTACGAACTTTATTAATTTCAGCATTGCATCTGCGACCATTGGACTTTATTCTACCTTGACATCTTATTTTTACTACCGGGGCTCGTTCTTCTAATAGCCCATTCCCCTGGCAGCAAATCATACTCCTGTACAAGGTATGTAGCATCATCAAAGATTATATTCCGCTTTGCTGAAGCATCTACCCTAACTCTAGACCGAGTATGGGCCCTCTTGTCTGGACGATGGCTACCGGAACCCACATCCTTGTTATATTCCGTGCTATCTCTGGTCCTTTTTAGCACAGTCTGATTGTTTCCTCCTGAACCTGCATGAATGGGCCTTAAACCACTATGTAAAACTGCCGAGTTTATTTGCTTGGCCGACACAAGCAGATGGAGTAACGTTACTAGTCACTGGAGTGCCCATTCTGCGCATTAAGGTATCCATCCCTGGACCTATTCCAACAAAATTGTGTTCTCTATGTGCTTTGCACTTTGCACTTTGCAGCACAGCTTCTGTCAGATCGTACAAGCATGCATCGTACAAGGATAATTTATTCACGTACCCTCTTGATGCTAGCCAACTAGCATGCACAGATTCTGATAGATTAGTGTTAGGGATTTGAGCTGCAGTTGCTAGATTCACTCCATCCTCCATGAAGTTGCCCCATCTGCTCACTCTTTGATGCCACCATGCTAGCCACGAGCCTAATGAACTTATAATGCGAAGGGCTAGTTTTGCCAGGCCACCAACTGACAATATTTTGGAATGCAACCTCAGCATCCTCTGCAGTGGGTGCTGATCTCCATGCCCTGCACAAATTTAGATGCTCTTGTCTATGCTCTTGGAATATGTACTTATTTGTGTGTCGTTGAAGACATTGTTCCCAATGGAACTTACAGCCACGTTCCTTTCCTTCCATGGGCTGGCCATCATTGAACACAACCCGAATTGCATTCCAATTAGCCTGAGCTTCGTCTGCCATGAATCCTTTGAACTGAGCAGGTGGTGAGTTCCTTAGTGCCATAACTTTATTTAGCTTTGTCCAGAACTTTATCTGAGCTTCCGTATCCTCCGTTTTCATGTCACATGTTGCTATTGTAAGAAGGCAACGCATACTGCACATTTCAGAAATTACAGTAAGTAAATAAATAGTTTGAAATGTCAAGTGAAAAACATGATAGATAAGAATATCACCTTGGGTCATACACATGACATGCTAAAGTAGTCCACCCAACAGTGCGTTTTACGTGGTCAAAATGTACCCAAGAGTTTTCTAAATCTCCTCCTGGACGCATTCGATTGACGAGTTCGACTCCGGAACCTGCTCCTGTTGTGGACATTTTGAAGATATAGCACCGACCATTTTCTTCATCATGAAGTTGGTATGGAAATTTGGAACCGTGGAAGAATTGGTATTTGCAGTGCTGTTTTAAGTATATGATCTTTCCAACTTCATCTTTTTGGTGGACTTTACTTTCAAGACTCTTATTTATCCATTGACGTATCCTACAACAGAACAAATTTTTAGAAAATAAAGAGCATCAAATAGTTACAATTTAAACTTGAGCATAAGAATACCTTCTTTTGTTGCAAAGAGGTTGAAGTTGCTTCAAAAGATTGTCTATTTTATCTCTCCCCACAACTGTATGTCATCTGTCGGTAGTTGTTATCAAGTTGTTGTGATGAGCTCCATAGCTACCTCCATCATGTATCTGTTTTGCACCCTTCTTGCTTCCTATGGAAGCATTAACTCTACTATTGACCATTGCAAAGCAAATGTATTTCTTCACGAGTTGGAGGAGTTCTCGATAGGATGATCATGTAAACCAACATGAATGGATAATCTTGTGTGCATGACTTCGTCGGGTATAACATAATATATCACATATGGCGCATATTGCGAGACACGTTGGCTGTTCCTCCACGGTACTCACAAGCTAGAATTCCATGTGAGCGGGATATAGGACCAAGTGCGGGTAGGCGCTTCATAGTTCCCTTCCTTTGGACATCATTTGGCACACTTACGAAAGAAAATAGTCACACGTTGGATTCATGCACCTTAAATGACCACAAAGACTTGGAATATTTAACTATGCCTTGAATGAATGACTTGTCTTCTCGGGCTTAGATCGAGAGATGTGGATCAAACTTTCTTTCCATGCACGCCATAGAATTCAAGTCATCCGGAGGTAGCTCAAATACCACATTGCCATTGTAATTAGAGGGTAGACATCTCAGCGATATTGGTGCGAGAACGGATGAACACAATCTCTTAAGTTTGCTAGAACCAATACTATCAACAAGTGTTTGAAGCGTGGAAATAATGTTTCACGATTACTCTCACGAATATCTTTGGATCGGGTTGTCAACAATTATTGGTGCTTGAGGAGTCTTGACCTCAAGAATAATAGGCGTGCCTTCGATTTGTGACAAAGTTCCCATTACGGGCTAGGGCCACATACACACTCTGCCCCTCTTGATTCACAACCGTCCAAGAAGAATTGTCATTCCTCTACCACTTTTAGATTGCACAACACACAATTTTTCATTCGAAATTGGAAACTCTCACACAACCATTTCCTAGGCGGTTGACATTCTCCATTCACAAAAGAGCATACCATTCTCAATGTTTTACCGGTGATGAGATTATCCGTCATTTGCGGTGAAAGAAAGAATCTCCGCGGTCGTTTTGCAGCCATTGCAACAACAAATAACTTCGTGCTACACAGAACTCTTCCGCAAGAAACTAGACTACTAAAACTAGAATAGCTAACTTGAAGACGTTGAACAATCAATTGGGGTCCGCAAAATAATTAATTACTGTCACGAATATTCATAATTGATGAATTGCACGCCAACAATTTCGTATGCTAATTACAAAATGCAATAATTTCAGCCGGTTTAAAACGTTTAAATATTTTAGGGCGTGTGAAAATGTAGGCGTTAAAAAATAATGTATAAGAGAAGCAAGAATTTGAATAATGCCTTTACAACCTCTTTTGCTTTTGAAAAAATAGATGTTTGTTGTTTGATGTTTGGGAATTAATGATTTTTTAACCTCTATTGTTTAACCTCTATTATTTTTTAACCTCTATTCGAAAAAAACCTCGAAACATTCCTCTGTACGTCGGAAAATATTTCTGTACCTCTGTTTTTTCAAAATACCTCTCCCAAAATCGTTCGAAGGAAATTTTTCTATCCATTACAGAAGGAGTGCGGCGGCGCACACCATCCAGCAACGTAGGTTCGATTTGAATAAGCTGCATGATTTGCATGATTTCCATGATTTCCACGATGTTTTTCATGTTTTTTCCAGCTGCAATCCGACCTAGTGGTGCGCTCTTGCTTCAATCCGACCCTAGTCGGTGGCGCTCTCCATTCGAGAAGGTAAGATCTGTTTTGGAAAACACATGTCAGCGTGATTTGTGAGGACCAATTTACGAGAGATTTACCATGCCTATTTTCATTTGTTCGGCTTCAATCCGACCAGTCTTGGTGGCGCACATCCTCGGAAAGGTAAGAATGGTTGGGTTTTTTGGTTTGAATGCATCACCACAATGGCCCTCTGAGGATCTAGTCTTGTGGCGCACCTCCCTCTGGGATGGTAGGCAAAAGCGCATGTTTTTAACCGAAATCCATAGTATTCCATGTTTTTTTTTGAAGTCATGGCAGCAGACTGCAGACCTAGTGCGGCGGCGCACCTCTTAGATTAAGGTAAGCTATCTGACTCAAATTTTGATGTCTACGTTATCAAATTTTGTTCATGTAATAATAATCACTTTATACATTTTCATGCCTAGTGCCAAGTCTGTGTAAGCCAAAGAACTGATCAATAGATTGGTGCAATTCACTCTTTGTCCAAGGCTTAGCCATTTTTTTAAGGTGCGGTCTGTTTTCTTAAGGTTCTTGGTCTGTGCCATGTCTCCATTATTGCAAGTTCTCTAAACAGAAGAGGTATTCCTGATGTTCTGCATCCTTAAAGGACGTGCTCAATGCTTTCTCAATGCTTTCTCTTTTGGACTGCTACTATTTTGGATGCTTTTGTTCTGCCGAGCCAGCCACATCTGAACACACTGAGGATGCCTTTGGTAAGCTAACTGACTCTCCAGACTTGTTCCTGCCCATTTGCATTTGCACTGATTAGTAGACCTGCCACATGTTTTTGCTCTGCTGATCCACTCATGTCCGAACTCACATAAGAGGCTTCTGCTATGCCAAGTGACTCAATATCATCAGAGCACAATTCAACTTCCTGTCTTTTATTCCATAGTGCCAGGAATTTCAATGATGCTTCTCTGCATAACAAAGATATCTTTTTTAAAAGATAGCCCATGAGAAAAAGAAACCTTTTACTTCAAACGATCATATGTTCCAAGTTGTAACCGGCAATTTTTGACGCAAAGCAAAGGCCCTCTTGAGGCACTACCGAAAGGCCCTTACGGAAGTGTATCTCTGATCTCTGCACTTCCAACAGATTCCTTGCCCTTGTAATTGGTGTAATTTAAAACCCGCGGTCTTGTACTAGTTAAGTTTCTAAGGTACATAGTGGTATCTTAAGTGATGTTATTTGGAACACATGGAAATCGCAGAGCAGTAATAGGCCTTTGGGTGGCAAAGTATTTTTGGGAGCTGGAGTGGAGTGAATAGGACTCTACTTTGTAGTGTGAGTTATGCAGCATTGGCGTATTTCTAGTCATGGGAGTATTTCTAGCATTGGCGTATTTCTAGTCATTGGCGTATTTCTAGCCATTAGGATTAAATATGTACAGCATATTGGCTTCAAAACCAGCATCAATAATAGGGAGCAGTTTGGGCATGGGGCTTCACATGTCTTGTTAATGGACTAAGGGGTATAGACCAAGACTGCTACATTTCGACACCATGGTGACGACAGGAACATTTTTACCATGGGTAGTAATTACTTGACTATGCTGCATATAGGTAAAGGTAAGCCATTAAAGTGGTTTTAAAGTAGTATGGTGGAAATTGAATATGGTAGATGTCTCCAGTATACAATGGGAAACATAGGACGTAAATGGCTTAAGAATACAACCTATATGGTTGTAGTATAATGTATTTTAGTGATTGCGTTAATTCCAACAGATTTCAAGTTCTCTGCACTTGTAAATCAGGAGAGTCATGTTAGAATGAAAGAGACCTTAAATTTGCTACCTTAAATTTTTGAAGACCTTAAAATTTTGAAGACCTTAAATTTTGATGCTCGGAATCTGATGGCAGAAGACAAATTTTGAAGTCATGGCAACAGACTGCAGACCTAGTGCGGCGGCGCACCTCTCAGATTAAGGTAAGCTATCTGATTCACATTTTGATGTCTACGTTATCAAATTCTGTTTATGTAAGCTGCTCAAGCCTTTCATACCTCTGGATTTAATAATCAGTTCATACGCTTTCATGCCTAGTGCCATGTCTGTATTATGGTTGCCATGACTTATTATATGGTTGCCATGTCTTATTATTCTCTGAACAGAAGAGCCTAGTGCCATGTCTGTATTATGGTTGCCTTATTATATGCCATATTTGTTGTTGTTGATAGTGGTGTCTCTTATAATGCAGAAGACAACAGACTACAGACACTAGACTGCAGACCCAGTGTGGCGGCGCACCTCTTCAAAAAAGGTTGGTTTTTTCATTCATAATGTTTGTTTGTTAAACCAAAAAAAGGTTCATTGCATTCATTTTATATCTATTGATCACTTTAGGTGGTGTGCAGAATAGGGACATGGTCTGTTATGGTTCACACTAGAAACAAAACTCCCATCCCATTTGTTCCTATAGCGTACACACCACCAAAGCGAAGGCGACAGAAGCATTCATATTCACTACAGGTATCCGAAGAAGAAGCAAAATCTACAGCCCTTGACAAAGGGTTAACTGAATCAACAATGACCAAAGATATCGAAAGTCCAATGTCAGAGAAAGACAAACCAAGTGATGTTCAGGATATGACTGCCACTGATCCAGAATTTGCTCAGGTGAGTGGCTCTCAAATTGGATCATTTTCTTTTTCTCCTTGTGAAATATTTAATCATGAACTTTGTATAGGTTTTTGCTCATGAGATGGTGGCTGACATAATGAGCAAATGTCGCATTGAGAGAGGAACAGAACCTCCCAAGATTCCCCTTTGTCGTGTTTTACGAAATGAAGCCCGTCGTCTTGATGTCAAAATCGATACTAAAATGAGAGATATTCTTCAGTAATAGCGGATATTTACGAGAAAGGAAAGTTTGTACTATCCATGAAATCCATTAAGGGATGTGATGTTCCAGTTACAGATTCTATTCGCTCTAAATGGGATGATTATTGGAATGAAGTTAACGATGACTTTGAGAAGGAACTTGAAGCTTCTGAGGAGTGGAAGGACTTGTCAGGTAAAATGTTTCTTTGTTGGGATGGTAACCATAGAGCGATGGTGGATGGATGGAGATACGTTACAACCATCAATTACGTTATGAGAAGAGCGGGGCACATTCGAAGTCGAAGTGTCTTTCATTGATGTGGAAGTGCCATGTTCAACAACTCATTTGGCCCTCCACGAGTTAATGAGTAAGTGGGTTGCATGTTTTGCATTGTTATGGTTTTGAATTTTTGTTGATGATTTTCATGTGCATTTTAGGTTGAATGAAGATGGTGTTGTTCAAAACACAATGAAGGATACAATATCTGATGTCCACAAAATTGCTACACAAATCCGGAGCAATATTTTTCCAAAAACTGGATCCGCAATACCGGCTACATTGAAGATTAAAGATAATGCTTCTTCCGATCGCAGCGCGGAACAATGGTATCAACTACCACGCCCGCAGCTTCTTGCAAGATACTATTCGGGTTACATGACATACTTGTTTATTAAACCTTTTGAATTTATTTGTCCTCATTTGTGTGCTCGTAACAAAATGGATTGTCCTTGTAATTGACATAGAGACAAATGGATAAGGAGATACTTGATTGAATTGGCGTGACAAAAAGATAATGATGACAAAGAGGCCTTGCGAGCAAGCGACCACAAGAAGGGTCCAAGATAAATGGGTACGAGAAAATGGGAAAGTTGCTTGCCATAGTCAATCTGCATTGGGTCCAAGTTGGTTAGATCTTTATTCACGAGAGCTGATTTTGACACCAAAACATCCACGATTGTCCATTGAAAAGTTGCTTGAAATGGTGAAGGCTAAGGTACCCAATGACATAAGAGATCGTTGGGTGCATTGGATGTCGCCCAGATGCGCTATCTATCCACAAAGACGTATGGGATTCCTAAGGGTGACAAAAGCTTTAAGGACTGGATAAAAAAGGAAGTTTGGTTGGAGCACTTGGTTGAGAAGTCTTGTGAAGTCTTCGCTGAGACGTCTTCAACATATCACTTGCTGATTCAAGTTCCACATGGTGCGGACACGGAAAGTTGGTTCCGAGCCTTCAAATTAAAAAGAACAGAGCCAACATGTTCAAGCCATATCACAAACATATGCGCAACTTCGGCTCTCATGTCTCTTCCTATGAGATAGATAGAAGTTCAAGAAGAGTAGCCTACAGGTATAATAGTTATTTCATTTATTTCTCTTGTAAGAATCCATCTAAATATCTAAATGTTATGTGCAATTTTGCAGATATTACAAGCACATTCTCCGTGAAAATTTTTTAGCAAATCTTCCAATTGAATTGGAATGTTGGAAGTCCACAGATGAAAATTCCATGTACTCAAAGAAGGGGAACTTGGATAGGCCTGGTGGTCTAAGTGATTATGAAGCTCAAAATTGTCCTTGGTGGATAGATTTTGCTAGTGGAGAATATCCATTAAGTGAGGAGGAAGAGTATAAGGCAAATGTCAAAGTTTCAAAGCTGAAGAACAAAGTGGATTCTAATGAAAAGATAAAAAGAAGTTTGGATGCTCCAATCGATAAAAGAGATGTGAAAAGAAAGAGAAAAAATCAAGAAAAGTCACAAGCGTCTGGTAAATAATTTCAATTATTTTTTTGCATTCATGTGAATATAGATCTTGAATAAACGTGTGACACTTTCTTAAAGATCATGCTGTTACTGCAGCAATTGATTTGGATTTATCCGAGGCTACTTCAGAGGAAGATGTCCAACATTTTGACATTGCCAAGGTGATTACAAACACTTCGCTTGAATTGCATTGTGGAGACATTTTGCGTACGTATGAACAATATTCAAAGAAGGTAGAAGCTCCAGTTTTCCAAAATGTTAGAGATTTTGCAAAGAGAAATGCAAGGAAGTTGCATGAGTACAAGAGAGGTGGTAATGTCAGGGATTGGGGGTTTGACCTAGTAATTATTGATTTCCCTACAAATAACATGTCATGCGGGGAAGATTTTAAGATTCCTCCATGGAACGTATGCAACACTTCTTTAATCCAAGCCTCTTTCTGTTGAAGCACATTGTGCCTTGATGATGATGGCTGGTTGGTCTCTATTTCTTCGGTTGAACAAGCAAGAATGGTGGAGAAGGAGGCAAGATTAAAATGCTTGGAGCCTTTTAGAACTTACTACTTGCATCAGGATGCCCCTTTTGGATACATGAAGGACAGAATTGGGAAGTTCACAAGCAATGTGTTGCTAGTGACTGTATGGTCAAGAAAGGGTACTTCACCAAGCATTCAGAGTAATGTTCAATTCTCAAGTAAGTGATCTTCAATTTTATCTATTACATTATAAGCTATCTTATTTGATGTATATTGACTTTATGTTTATCTTAGTTTTACTATATCTGGTTTCATGTTTTATTAATATTTGTCCATTTCAGACAAACGTCTTTCAATCTCCAAGCAATCTCTTGCTCATTTCTTCATGGAAGGCAGTAAACTTACAGCAAGTCCTACTACGCCTGGTAGGAAATCCACCGAGAAGTCCATTTCATTCATGGAGTTCATTATTGAGAATTTTAGTCCAAAAGAAGGCTTGGTATTGGACCTACTTAGCGGCACAGGTTCAACATTGGTAGCATCTGCTATTTTATCTCGTCACTGCTATGGATTGGACAATGATAAACTGTTAGTGGAACATGTAAAGGCATCTCGTCTTTCAGCCTTAACAAGTTTTTCACAAAAGTTTGATGAAAGGATTATTGATCATCCCGAGGATACAGACGACGAAGTGGCAGAGGAAGATGAAGAACCTTCATAGTATGTTTGTTTTTTTCTACTGTAATTTTTTAGCATTTATGTCAATGCTACTTAACTTTTTTTACGTATTAGCATTCTACCTGTGTATGCAGAATCAGTGGCATCACTATTGTCAACAAGGGAATCCCCAATTCAAGTGGAAAGGAGACGTCGACGTTGTCTGCTTGTAGATGATGAGTGTGAAGAAGGATGACTTCTTGTGGCTGTATTTTCATAACATTATTGTTTCTCATAGTGTTTTGGCTTCCGTTGTTAACTTCAAACAATTTGCTTTACAATGCTATCTTTCTCTATGCCTATACTGTGGACATGATAATAACAGTATGAACACTAAGGTAATTATATTTATTATAATAGTATGGGCATGATAATAACAGTATGAACACTAAGGTAATAAATAGTATGGGCAGTATGATGTATGGACATAACATAGTAAGGAGTATTGTGTATTTAGTATAATGGTATGAACAATATACTAGTTTCGTGTAGTTATATTTATTATAATATGTAGTCTAGAAGTGCATCTTTTATACCTCAGAACCATTGACAAAATTAAAAAAAAGAAGACACAATCTAATAAACCCTCTAAACCCTTCCCAGAAAAACCCTCCAAAAGTTCGCACTCGTGCTAGATGATGCTAGCATGCTGCTTCCACTAAATGATAGAGTGGTGCCTTCTAGACAAGGCATTTACGCTGCACTGAAAAATAGAGGCAGGCACAAGCAAAATAGAGGCAGGCACAAGCAGCAAGCAAAAGCAAATCTAAAATCTTGGACGGAAGAGTAGAGCGGCTGCCCTATTGAGCGTTGTCCTGAAGATAAAGAGAATCGAAAGTAGCCCTAAAAAAAACCTAAGAAAAGAGACGAAATTGGGTCTCGTGGGAATTCCGGGAAAAAAAAAATCATTATTGCTAAATTTCCGCCTCTTAAACTTAGACACGTATGTTCTCCTATAAAGTGGTATTTTTGGTCGGGAGCAGATCCGGTTAACTTTTTGTTAACAAGAGTTTTCTCAAATTTGCACGGTGGTTTGCTATTGTTCCAGGGAATTACCCGAACCAAGTTTTAGGATGAATGCCTACAATTGGTGTCTTATCTAAGACCAATTGTAGGCATTCATCTCCTCTCACGATGAACGCCTACAATTTCACGAGGGACTCTTAGGGTGTTTTCCCATGGACGGACGGACCTGGATGAGGTCAGGTCTAAAAGTAATCATTGGGATTACTTTCCAAATGAGATTCTTAACCTCAGGCACTCAGGTTCTTAGCTCATGGGAACATCAGAATCGCAGACCAGCCCTTCAAGAAACCTGAGGTTTTCTGCCCATGGGAATTGCAGACCTGAAAAAGCCGTACTAAGGTCAAAAACCTGAGGCTCAGAATTGTGTGGAGAATACTTTGCGGCTCAGGTCCAAAACCTGAATCAAGCAAGTAAGGCGCTGATGGGAACACCGAGCCCTCGGCCTGACCTCAAGAAAATGTCCGGGTTTTCGTCCGATGGGAAGGGTGCTTTCCCATGGACGGCCGGACCTGGATGAGGTCAGGCCCAGGTCCAAAAGTATTCCTCGCGATTATTTTCTAAACGAGGTTCTTAACCTCAGCCACTCCAGTTTTCAGCTCATGGGAACATCGGACAAACAGACCTGACCTTCAGGAAGCCTGGAGGTTTTCTGCCCATGGGAAAGCACCCTTAGAGGGGCAACCCACCAGTGCCTTTTTTGGCTCCCGAAATCGGGGTCTCGCGCGGACCAAAATCGCTTAAACGAATTTGGGAAAATCGTTTAAGCGAATTTGGGAAAATCGCTTAGGCGATTTTCAAATTTGCGAGCGATTTTCAAAAAGGGGAAAGTGAAATTAGCTTAAGCGATTTTCGCTTTCCGTCGCCGGAAAATGCGATCACCTGGCGAGGTGATTTTAAAAAAATAAAATCGCAAAGCGATTTTCGCCGTCCGGTCGTCTGTCGGTAGCCGACCACGGCTGGGGAGAAAAAAAAAATTGCAAAAGCGATTTTACGCATCAACGTCTGTCGTGGCATTACCGCGGTGGAAAAATCGGCTCGCCGATTTTCGGACATCGGCGTCGACAAAAGCAAAATCGTCTGTCGGGAAGAAAAAAAATAAATAAAAAATAAAATAAAAACGGCAAAGCGAATTTCCATTCTCTATAAAAGAAAAGCCCTTGGGTCTACCATATATGCGTCAAAGGGCGCTAAGCTAAGCCGATCGGCTCTACAGAAGTTTCGAAGTTTTGCCCAAAGATAGTGCGGCTTTGTTTGATAGGGTTTGTTAGAATGCCTGATTGATTATGAGGATGAGGGCTCTATGAGCGAAGCCGATGATGGCAATAGCGACCAATTGGCATGATTCATCCGGACCAATCGATGCCGATAGCTCTACATTGTCGCGTTGCCACAAGTGCTAGTTGTGGCCCCCCTGGTTCCAAATGCGTCGCGGGGAGGTGGTTCGGATGTATCCCGATCCGCGGCAACCGGCTTAGGCGGTGAACGCCCGGAGGAGTTCGTGGTCCATGGGTATGTGTTCTTGAAAGAGACATATGATCTTATGATTGCTTCCGTCAACGAGGGTAGGCCTCCATATCCTTGCGACATCAGGATCGCAGACCCAGATTTTCCACCCCTTCCACGAGACCCAGACCCGGGCATGTTGTTTCCGAAAGTGGCATAGATATGAGGGGCCGGTGGGAACAATACTGGTGAGGGGATATATACGGGCGTCGTCGGTCATGTTTCCTATTTGCATAAGGTGGGATCGCATCCACATAAGTGTGTGCCTTGGTTGGAGGATTGGAACAATGTAGTGGCGCAGTGCCACATTGCCAATGGCCAGCACTTGTCGAAGACGCAGACCCTGGCAGAAATAAGATCACAGTGGGAGACATGCATAGCGAAGCATGGGATCCCACTGGAATACGTGACCCAGTGCCTACGGGTATGCAGTTGCAAGGTTCGCATGTACATGAAGGATAGTGACTTCCCTCAACATGAGACTAGCACTGTCAGCCAGATTGACATCAGAGTGGGAGAGGTGCGGTGCGAGGCGTGCGTCTTGTGCACATCCACCGCAGCGCATCGGGGCCGGGGTGTGGGTCGGCCCAGATGAGGGGTGGGCGATTTTGCACGCCGGTGGAGGAACCCGGTAGCGGGCCCACAACCAGCGCAAGCAAAAGCGGAGGAGTCCGCGGCGTGACGGGTCATATGGACATATAGGCTTCGACGTCTCGCGGCCCGAATGGTCATGCATTGGACAATGCGGACACGGATATTTGCTTGGCTGTGCATTCGGGGCACGATCCTTTGAGCGCCCGAGGTATGGTCTCTACCAGTTCACCCTAATCGATGAAAAGAGCTCGCGGCGTTAATGAGAAACGTGAACAACCCAAAGGCTGTGTGGGACATGGCGAAGCAGTGGGTCCCATGCTCAGGGAGGAGACCACCGCAGTCGAGCGCGTCACATATCGGTTTGACATGAGCCAGGAGGATGTGGCGTCTACGCAACACAAGTATCGAATGTTTGGTGGCTTAATGTCATGTCTAATTATGCTTGTAAATGTCTGCGCACTCACTTGCCTTGGCTCGAACGTGACTATGTTTCAGGCGGTGGCGCAATGGCCGATTGGGACAGCCTTGAGGAGAACATTGAGGCCTGGGCATATGCAGGAAAGGTCCTCTACGACAAGCCATTCGCGTCTCACGCTGCGGATCCGGAACGCCGCCCATGGATCCTAGTTCTACAGGATGATAGTATGCGTAGGGGGGGTGGGCTCTAGATTCGACATTGGCACTAACATGTGGCGGATAATACTTTATCTTTGCCGTGGTTCGGTTGCATCGCGGGGTTGGGTATCCAGGTTTGTGTATACATAAGGCGGGGTCGCAGCTGACAAAGAATGCATTCTTAAAAGCGCTTACACTTGTGTTTTGAGCGGATGGGGCATGTAAGGCCAAGGTCCATCACCATTGACATGGGGCCGGAGAGAGGAGAGTGGCCATAGAAGAGGCAGCTTGCCAACCCATCCATTGTTTCAACGAACGCGAAAGGCGTGTAAAGAACTTTGCTTGTCACTATTTGCGTTTTCTTAGATGTAACGCCCGCTGAGATAGCGGTCGCGTGTCATATCTTGTTGGTTCCATTGCAAGCGAGCATGGCGTGACAACCTCATGCCGAGGATACAAGACCCGCCATCATCGCCAAGATGTCCGGCAAAGGCTTTCTAATCTCATGCTGGAGCGGGCACCGGAGCGGTATGAGCACTTGGAAAATCACCTCTACAATGCCTATGGTAAGCGGTCGAGATCTTCGGTAAGTGTCTTTGTCGAGCTTTTGACTAGAAATATCGCTTTGTAGGCGGCGTGCAAGCAATACACCAGCACCCCTGACTATCTTGCCCACAACTGGTTGTGGGGAGGCGGTGGGAAGGAAATGGCGGCGACACCAGAGGTTGTGGCCCCATGCATACATGGACACTACCAACTACGTGGAGGCCCATTGGAGGGTGTTGAAGGTGCAGACTTTGGGTTGCAAGGTTAACCTGCGGATGTACACTCTAATTTGTTCGCTAGTAGGATATCCAACCGGTTTTCAAACGCTTCGTGCCGGTGGTCCAGGGGCATGAGTGTGGTATGCGACCCGCCTCCAATACCTCGCCCCAAACCGGTGGAAGGACTTGATGCACGATTCAAGACAACCAAAAGTAAGAAAAGTCAGACCAAACAACTCACCGTTGTACGTCCGCGGGTTGCACTCGTATTTGAGTCCCGGTATGGCCCACCCTGCCAGGCAGGGAATCCATGCACCAAAAGCCCTCAAAACGCCTGGGCCACCCGAGTCGCCCCCGTACTACAGGGTCTGCAATATGCACCAAAGGTACCGGTGTCCCCCGCGAACCGGCTCACACCGCATGAGTACCTATGGAGACACGAGAGGGATGGGGACTATGCCACGTACCCATGACGGATGGGCCAAATGATAGCTCGCAAGCTCTCCCATCGTTATCACGGTACATTGGGGAGCAGGTCCGCACCCATGACCTCGTGATCTTGAACCAACGAGGGTCCACCATTGCAAATGTGGATCTCTCATCCGTTGAATCGATGCATCGCAGCGCGCATGCATGCTACATGGTCGATGACGAAGGTTTACAACACATGAATGAAATCGTGCTAGGACACGTGCGATAATTACCCCGACATGATCGCCTCCCACTCTTTCAGCGATTAACGATTGCCTTACCCCGCTCGCTCGCGATCCAACGCCACTTAAAGGAAGGCGGCCCCAACAATGACATTCAGCGTTACGGCCAGGCTTCGACAAGATCTTCGTGGACAAGTGCGTGGAGGTGGTGTGCTATCAACGGCGCCATACCTCGCGGCATATCTCCGTCGTGGTATGCGAGTCCAAAAATGTACACCTCCTCCCGTAAATAGAGAGGCAACATCAAACCTCGATGTAGCACAATGTCTCGTGCATTGGGCCTCTCACGCCACCTCCGGCCCACCCCATAAGGGCTGCAACAAATAGTAGGCATAAAGGCGTGCCCCGCCCCAAACTCCATCCCGAAGATGAAAAGAAGCCTCTAGCCCCGTCCCTCGCCCGCGGTTACGGGTCATGTGCATCACGCAGCGGAGGAAAGGGTGACACCAATGATGCCAAGCTGGGGGAGCGAACCCTCTCTTCACGTATGTCGGTGATAATGCTGCGGCCCGAAGCTCTCCATGACTCATCAAACCGACCTCGAAGCCGCGAGGCTCTATGACATCGGTGGAGGTGGCGTGTGAATGAGCAGTGCGTGCGGTATGTCCTCAATATCTTAGGGACACATGCATGCGGCGTCTTTGTAATGATGGCCTGTCGGTTAGCGTGCTATCTTTGTGAGGGCGACATGCCAACTGAAAATGCAAATGTCGGTGATATTTTGTAGGGCGATGGGGCTCTCCGATGCTTGTAGAGATGATGGCTGCCGTCGATCTTGTAGGTACGATGGGCGCTCTCCGCAGGATCGTCCCCCCTTCTTTTTTGCTCCTCTTCGCACCCGACCTTGTCGCATACTCCATGATCTCCACCGGGTGTAGGCGGGGAGGAGCTCTGCGACATCCGTGGGCTCATCCACTCATGCGGTACCGTTCATCGACATCCTCACCGGTCATTTTAACGTCCCGATGATCATAAGCGCGGGCCTCCTGCAAATTATAGGGTGCACCACCCAGGTATGCCACTGGCGATCTTTGAGGAATGACTGTCAGCACCTTGCCACCGCCCGAAAAGGTATCTCTTGTGAACTGTCGAAATGCGGGCATGGAGCCCATCTGGAGACGGTCGTCCTCATCAAAGCCGCTTTGTCTCTTTTGCTTGCGCCGAGATGCATTCGCTCTTGCCACCTTTCGTCATCGCGTGCGGTTCGTTGGCGCTCCCTCTCCTCATCGTGAGAGGGATGGCTGTATGACAGTCATTCTTGGGGCGACCGTTTCCTCGTTGGCCACCATATATCGTGATATGCATTATGGTGCCCAATGGCACCATCCTTCGTCGAACACGCCTGGGCGATTCACCGGTAGCTTGTCAGCGTATGGGGACAGGGTAAAAATCCGATACCACCGATGTAAATTGGCCAAACTATGTATTGCTTTCGGGCTGTTTTGGGGGGCCCTGGCGCACGACAATCGACCATATGCCTCGATATTCACGTCAAACTTCCATAATCGGTAGCCAGGCTAGCCTACCAACCATACAAGTACAAATGAAAAACTCTAAAGACACAAATGTAAAAAGCTATCTAATGGGGGTGCGGCGGTGCTTTAAAAAGTGATGTACCCAACCATGCCCGGTGTCGCGGTTGGCGTAATTCGGGGCCCTCCTCTCGTCCATCCCTATCGGTGACTCTCTGCGTAAGATCTACGCCCCCATCGGTCCACCGTAAGCCATATTGTAATGCACAGCTGGGGAATATGCCTAGTAACCATAATGTATAGATAAAATGAGTTTAGAATTGATTCTTAAACCATAAAGAGATAACAAGCACAATATTATATGGCAAATAAAAAACAAACAAATACAAACAAATGTAAACTTCTAAAAATCTTGTGGTAGAACATAATTGTTACATCTCCACATCCGAGATTAATGGACGTTCAAGTTCATATGGCAGCATTGTTTCTCCATATGTGGCATCCTATTTGGCAGAAAACTTGCCTGGGGGAATAAAACTAAAATCACACAACTATGCAACAGGATTGCCTAAACGTCGATCTAGGATGGCTTGGTTAACTCTGACTTGACAAGAAGCGGTTTATGAATGCAAGATTTTTCTTGGCTAAGCAAGGCCGAGACCGGCTTGATTGTTTTGAAATTAATAAAGGTAATCGATTCTAATACTCATTTTATCGATTCTAATACTTCCTACCACTATTGCAACCATAAATATAGGAATTGCAACTGACAATACCTTGAAAAATTAACTTAAAAACGCTTGCAAAATCAGCTTTGGGAGAACCAGCAAACGAAGCGCCAACTGAAATGAACAAGAGAAGTGGAAACAAGTCGAAACAATCAAATGAAAATCGCTTAAGCGATTTTGGTTTTTTTTCGCGGTGAAAGCGGCAAAGTGGAAGCGATTTTGGGGTTTTTTTTTTCAATTTTTTCACCTGCCTACGGTTGGCCATGCGGCCCGGTAGCCGTCTTCTTCGGCCTTACCGTCGCTGAGCGTCTGCAGCGCCGGAACCCATGCGAAAATCGCTTAAGTGATTTTGCTTTTTTTTTTTTTTATTTCTTCTTTTTTTCGAGATGTGCACGGCATTTCCAAGTTTCCGGCAGGGCCTTTTCAGGCGGGAAAATCGCTTATCCCCAAATTCGCTTAAGCGATTTTCGGGCGCCGAAGACCCCAATTTCGGGAGCCAAAAAAGACCCCGGCAACCCACCGTTGCGTTAGCAACTTGTGTGTGCCTGTTTTCCCGTTCTAACCCTAATGCATTCTGGACAGACCTAACCCTAATGCATTTTCAGCGCGGCTTTGCTCCGCAACGGCAAGGCCTGGAAATATGGAAGATCGTTATTGAGACATCGGGATGGAAAGAAATGGAAAAGGCATTTTGTGGGTTGTATCTGGTATACTTTCCGTTGCAAAGTCCTAGTTGTTTATCTCAATGCTACGTACAGATGCCAAGGGTTCAGTCGTTTGGAAGGCCTTAAAATGTGCAATCACTTGAAAGTATAGTGATTATCGCAGAAGTTCAGAAGGTCCCAGATTCTTGTAGATCCTGTTATGTTTAAATTGGGATACTATGCAAAACATCCTTGGCTGCAAGTAAGTAACTCTAGCAGTTATCAGATATGAGCAATAATTGTGAATCACAGATTAACATTTTTGTACGTTTCTGCAGGGGTTGCAGAGGAACTAGATAATGTTAGAACTCTCTACTGGTGTAGTACCCACCGATCTACAGGTATGATTAGAAAAATAATCTCTATGCACTATCTAAGATTAGCCATGCTTGATCCCAATGTGCTGTTTAATTATTGTTGATGGTAAGGATTTTTTTTTTTCCCTGAGAAAACAGGGTGCAGCAAACAGAATAGTGGTTGCAACCAATATGAACAAGTAGAATATTCGTTCACACGGTGTCTTGTGTATTTGGAAGCAAGGTTGGTTTTCACTTGCTTGATTGGAAGCAAGGTTTGGCAGAATACGCTAAGGTTTGGCAGAAAAAAGCTAGTACTCGTGGCCATGTGGTTTTGGATATTTAAAGGCTTGCACACATCAATCATATATAGCTTCCTCATTGTTTAAATTGAGTAAATCTCCCAAATGGAATGAATGTCTCACATCTGTTCAATCTGTGGGCATAGCAGAATATATTGAATAATCAACGCCACATTTGAGAGTTTAAATCTCGTGGATCTTACTGGTTCAGAAAGGGATTGACAATTCCCATGGACGAACTCTGGCCCGATCTGGCCCGATTCGAAGGGCGGCATCTTGTTGGGCTGGGAAGAAGAGCAATCTGCAGGTAAGAGGTTTCCCGGTAAATTTGGTAGCCTGGTTATATCCAGAACAAAACTAGAAATTTTTCTATTTAGGCTGGAATCAAATCCCAGGCTCTAGGTGCGAGGCACCTAAGGCATGGCATCAAATGCAGCCCTAGGCTTCTCAGAATCTCATTTGATCCAGCAAAATAAACTGCTTTCATATTTTTTTTTTTTAAGTTATTGCTTAGAAAAGATTAAGGATCAAGGCTAAAAGTAAAATCCCGAATCAAATGAGAATATACTAAATTTTGCTTTGCAGATCTCTTTCGAACAGTGAAGCAGGGGATGAGGAGTACCTGAATCTGAGTATTCCTTTGGTCTTTTCCTCTTTGAACATATAATCATGAATGATTTAGGACTTTATGTAAGGCAGTATTAGGTGAAATGTTTTTATTACTATTGGAGGTGATCTTGCAGACTACAGGGGTAGTTCAATTACTTGTTAGTGAGCCTTATTTAGGTTGGCCCTTCGTACATAACCTGTTTTGTAAAACTAAACTTGCACAAACAGCTGTCTAATTATCATACACTGAATAATAGATGATGTGTATTTCTGTAGTGCAGACAGTGACTTGGGAATCTCTGCCTCCTTAATGAAATGATTATTAAGGAAGGTCGTTCATCAACCATACAGATTGCTTCTTTAGATCGCTGTTTTACATCATATTGCTTTCAGTTCTATTGCTTTATTAAATTTTTTGTTGTGACGAGCATATTATTATGTTCTGGACTGCAGGAATTTCGGAGAGCTTGTGTATTGTTCCGGATTGCAGCTTGAGAATGTGTAACTAAAGCTTGAGTTTATCAATTTGTTAATCGAGTTAGTAGAATAGTTTAGATGTCTTGTCAATGTCGGCGGAGCAAGAATCATTTTATCACTCGAGTTCTACCTGCAATAGTTGGGGTGAATTTCCTAGCCTTGTTGTGGATCATGAGGTGCATTTTGATAGGTTATCATGTGGTAGCAGGCAATTGTGAGAAGATTCAAGGCGATGATTGTTAGAGATTGTGTGTCAAATTAATACTGGCAGTGGACTACATCCATTTGTTGTTCTTTGCTTTACTGATTACAAATAATTTCATAGCCAAAAAAGTTGCTATTTTGTAACTATTTGCTGGCTGGTCAATTATTTGGAAAGAAAATGCAAGAATGAGATTTCGTTTATCCATTCCAAAATCTAGGGTAACTTGTAATTTTGGAGTGCTTGCAAAAGTTATTGTGTTTAGTTAGTAAGTTTTGACAACTTCATTATCTTTTATAGAGGTGCTTGTGTATGTCCATTGAGCTGTCAACCCCATCAGGCAGCGTCTAGAATATATGTTAGGCTTAGGCTTAGACCTCCTTATGAGAGGGATTGGCGTGGTACTAATTCTAACAATCCTGGTAACAATCTTGGAGCCATTGCTATCTTTAATCTAGGATTAGAATTTTTGTTCCACGTGTTATATCTCTGCTCCCTAACAGGAAGATAGCATCATTATCGAAGAGATAACCAATGAGGCCAACTAGAATATTGTGACCAACAAGAAGAGGCATAATAGAAAGACCAAGGACAGCAATGGTGCCAACCAGATCGACACCCCAATTCGAAGAAGTTTTAGGGAACATTTCTCTTCCTGTAAGCTCACTTTCTCTTCTTAATGATTAGTTAGTCAAAATTTCTCTCCTAGAACCTCCAATATATAAATGACTTAACTAAAAGAGATAGATTGCAGGGTTGTATCTCTTCTCTTACTTTCTTTCTTCCCTTATAGGCGGTTCTGTTCTGAGGATGGGAAAGATGACCTTCTTACCTTTTGAATTGGTACGAGTAAGCTTAGCACATCGCGGTGCTTATACGTCTCGTCTATTGAAGTGATGTTGTTACACCTCATTTGAGAGCTCCTATAAAGAAGGATTTTCTGCTTAGATAAATGGTTATCCCACACTGATTTTTTCACTCATTCAAGAGCATAACTACATAAGTTGGTCTATAGCCATGCTATAACCTTACCCTCCAACATGGATTTATGGGCCCTGCTAGGCAGTCATAGCTTAGAGGGTATTGCTATTTGTTGGAACAAGAATCTAAACATTCAAGGTAAATTCATGATTAATGACAGTTCTAGCACATGGCATATTATGACATTCAAGCTTCACATTTAAAATCTTACTGTGGTTAACATCTATGCCTACAATGCTTCTGCTGAAAGGACTCTTAATTTGGATTAAGTTAAAAAGCAACCTCAATAACATCGAGGTGGGCGTTATGATTATAAAAAGCAACCTCAATGACATCGAGGTGGGCGTTATGATTATGGGAGGAGATTTCAATATAGTCACTCATAGGTTCATGAGGAATGGTAACTTTAGACCCTTTACTCTGGATGAATCTAATGCTTGGTTTAACTTAGTGGCTCTGAATGATCTTTTTTCCATGTGATTTTAGTTGGTCCGATCACAAAGCTACCCTAATCTATTGTTTACATGACAGATTTTACCTGTGAGAATTTGTGTAATTGTAGCAGCAAGGTCACCAATCTAAATGGCTATACACTTTTTGTTTACTTCCTCCAATTCCTCTCCATCACAAGAGGGGAGGTAGTTAATACTAGAAGGAAGACTTACTTTAAGCTAAATGCTTAGACATTAAGCGCTTTGCTTTTAAAGTTCTCTTAGCTAGCATTATTGATTCCTCCAATAAGCCTCTTGGCTCCTATGATTGGATATGCCAACACTATTAACAAAGTGCTGCGCACGAAGGGTTCCCTTCCATAGCCGGAGGGTGAAGTGGCTCAAATCATAGTTCGAAGTCATGTTTTGACAATCAATTCAAATTGCTACTTCAAGACAATAGAATACTTGATACTTGATAACATATGAAACAATATATGAAGCCTGCGCAGATCCATGAATGCTATCACTCGACCATTGAGTTTTCCAAGAGGCCTTTAAATCCTCCATGGGTTTGAAACTGCACCGTACATGGCTTTGAGAGGACCTTATAACGGTTAATTTGATAGAAATGGTTTTGCAGAACATCCAGGGATTTTGCATTACCAAAGCTCTCAAACATTTCCTTTCATTTTCCAGAACGAGCTTATGCAATAGATTGCTACCAATCTCAGAGAAATCCCATACACCTAGAAGCATGATCCTTGCCCTGCTAGTTACTCGGTTGGAACATCCGCGATCCAGAATGCAGGAGACTTCCAGTTTATAGAGAACAATGGGTTTGAAGCAGTCACCAGCATATCCTAGGTATATTCCAACACATACCTAGGATATGCCCTCAAAGCGAGGGTTTGCCCCCTGGGTGCAACCCAAAAACAATAACGTTGCTTTTCATAGCATTTGTGGATTTGCATTTTGTTGATCCAAATTTTTGCCCATGAACAGAATAAATCTTGCCCCAACATACATGAAATTAAATGTCATGTGGCTCTCTACATTAAAGGTTTCAACATGGCCATATTATAAATACTTTGAAATCACTTTAAGAAGATTGGGGATATAAACTTGGGTTTCTTTATTTAAAAGATGCCCCATTCTAGATGAGGCCACATTAATAATAAGCCTTTTAGTTCATCTTTGAGCATTCAATATATTTTTTAGGGAAAATGATCAAATGCCTCTATATTTTGCAAAAATTACCAAATATTTCTAAAAATGGGGTGTTTGGCTATAATGAAAAATAACTTCTTTGTGATTGATCAAACATGAAAGTGGCCTTCACAAAACTTATAGATCACATTTAGATCTGTTTAAGGGCAGTACAATCATGTACATAGTTGGAATCTTCAAGTTATGATGCTTTAAATACGGGTTTTAAAAAACAACTCAAAAGAGCATAATTTGTGTGAGAATCATTAAGAGATCTAAATAGATGGAACATGACTTGGGATCCCATGCAAAGGCACTCCTGTGTGGCAGTAGCCAAAGCAGAAGCAGTTTTTGTAAACAACAAATCATGGTGTCTTATGCCTGCAATCCCCTGGTCTTCAAGGAATTTTACATGTTCCATAGGGTTTTCATCACTAGCAACGCAAGGATTCCCTAATCAATCAGCTCATCCCTCAAAATGAAGAGTATCATCGAAAATGAAGTCATGCACTTACTCTTGGCATTGATTCACATGTTCCTCAAAGGGTTGTGTTAAACATTAAATGGGCAACTCAAAGCTTCATACCAGGTTGCTGCTGCATGATTGAAATATGGCAATCCATTTTGGGTATAGATTGAACCCACATATGCTTGTGACCCATGCAACATTTCCATTCATGTCATCAAATACATTTCTCCTTCTATGCGCTTCTAAAACACAACGCATCTTTATAATGCATTCTATAGCCTTCAGAGAATAAGCCTGTCTCCATTCCACAAGGCAAATTGAAGTGGTGCATTAAGTTTCATGAGATGTCTATGTACTGCTCTAGCAAGAAGTGAACCTTTCTCACGGGTTTCTCACTTCCAACCTGAAATGTACCACTTCATCAATGGGCTGAATGGCTACAGATTATTCTTCGCCAGAAGATTCTCTTACGATATCACTATCACATCTATACTTGAAAGACTTCCCCCATAGGCCACATGAAGTTTCATTTGACCAAACAAGTTGAAATAGCTGCCAATGGTCCTCTTAGTGCTCCTTCTACTCACATCCTACACAATGCATCCCCAATGTTAAAATAAAACCTATTGCAACTATAAATTATATTGTTCTATAACATCAGTTTCAAAAGGCATATGAACAAAATTCAGGGACCTCAAGATCACTTGGATTGATAGAGACGAGAGATATATTTCACGTGGCATCGGCATTGTGGAATAAAGTATGACATTTGCACCTCAGCATTAAATGAGATTTCTTTTTAATATAGTTTGTGCATTTTGCACTTGTTTTTGAGTTTATAGTGGTCCAGATTTACCAGTTAGTGGGTCTAGCCCTCGCTATCCTGGTGTACGGCGGAGGCTGAGCCTCTCTGTCCCGTATCTTATTCTGTCCACCTTTTACTCTTGCGGTCTTGCGACCTTATATACGTTACCTTTTCTAGATTTGTAGTACTCCAGTTTACCAGTTGGTGGGTCTAGCCCTCGCTATACTGGCGTGCGGCGGAGGTTGAGACTCTCTGTTCCGCACTTTATGCTGTTCGCTTTTGCTCCCTATGATTTGCCTTTCTCCCTTGCTTTCGTTGTCCGTCTATGCAACTGTTCTTTTCCATCTGCCTTCCATCTGTATGTCGTCCTTACAAGTCGTTGTTTTCGGGTCTCTTCTATTTACTTTTCTCCCATCAGTTTTGAGTTTTGAGTCCATCCAGGGTTCACCACCCTTGTCCTTTTCTCTATGCGTTGGTTCTGTGACCCCCCCTGTTTATTTATCCTTTGCCATTGTGCATGCTGGCCTCATAAACATGCTCTTTAGCATCGCCTTATCTCCAGCTGTTTGTTTATCCTTTTCACCAATCTGCCTGCTGTTATGAGTATCTGTCTTCTGTATTTCCTACTGTTTCTGTGTACTTGGATTTTCCCTTGCTCCTGTGTATCTGTCCCCTTGCACATGTTTTCCAAGCTGTTCAACGGATGTGTTAGACCTACTTGTGCATTGCAAAAGAAGCAAATGAAAAGAGATAAAGGCAAGATCAATATGAAACAAATGACAAGGCAAGATCAAACAAATATCAACTTACAAAGATGACTCAAGGAAAAGGATGTTTGCATCTGTGACTTGCCGTCCAAGAGGCCTTTAAATCCTCCATGGGTTTGAAACTGCACCGTACATGGCTTTGAGAGGACCTTATAACGGTTAATTTGATAAAAATGGTTGTGCTGAACGTCTAGGGATTTCACATTGCCAAAGCTGTCAAACATTTCCTCTCGTTTTCCTGAACGAGCTTATGCAATAGATTGCTACCAGTCTTAGAGAAATTCCATGCACTTGGAAGCTTGATCCTTGCCCTGCCAGTTACCCGCTTAGAACATCCGCAATCCAGAATGCACGAGACCGTCAGTTTATAGGGAACAATCGGTTTGGAGCAGTCACCAGCATATCCTAGGTCTATTCCAGCATATACCTAGGATATGCCACAAATCCACAAAAGCGAGGGTTTGCCCCCTAAGGGGCAACCCAAAATTTGGTTTAAAGAATGAAGGGAGTGCACTATGCCAAGCTTAGACACCTTGAAACCCTTAAATATCAGCTCCATAATTCTCAAGGTAATGAGTATGATAGAATCAATATCGATATTTCAAAGAGAAGAGCACAATATTGCATCCGAATGGAAACTCAAATAAAAAATCATTGAGCTTAGTCTAATTCTAAATATTTTTTCATCAAAATCAAAGATAAAGACATTGGTCTTAATTTTGTTGTTACCAACCACTTTATTCATAGTATTGAGACAAATGTTGATGCAGATTTTACAACCAATGACACCTTCATTACCATGGACAGTCGAGTTTCTCATGAACAAAATCAGGCTCTAACCTCAACAGGTGGCTATGGACTTGAAGAATGGCCCCGAGGTCCGATGGCCTGCCTATTGAATTCTTCAAGACAAGTTGGGACATTATTAGTAGTTATAATTTGAATATTGCTAATGAGTTCCTAATCAGGAAGTAGTTGGATAAGAGGATCAACACGATCCCGAAGAGTTTCTTTTCTAATTATAGGCCTATCTCCTTGACTAATATTATGTATAAAATTATTTCAGGTGCCATTACTCACAATTGAAGGGAGTGCTCAACAACATCATTACCCCAGTCAACCTGCTTACCCCCCCAAATGTAGAGATATTTTGGATAATTTTGCCACTCCATCTTTGGGGCTTAGATGGGCCAAGGACTCAAACCATGAGGTGGCCCTCTTAAAATTGGATATTTTACTAAGGTCTTCAACACAGTGAATTTGAATTTCCTAGAACTATGTTGCAGAAAGTTGGAGTTTAATGTTAATTCAATCAAGCTATTTTTAGCTATTCTTCACAACTCGACTTTCTCTGTGCTCTTATCAATGGCAAGTGCAGCTCTTTTTTTAAATAAAAAAAGGAATCAAGCAAGACTGCCTACATCATAATTATGGAAGTCCTTTGTGATAAATTTGAGGCTAATAATGTTAGAGGTTTGAATTTTTCAATCAATAATTGGATTGACTAAAATCTAGATGGGCATTTTGCAGATGACACTTTCCTTCTCATTTCCCTAGATCTTGACTCCATCTCCCATATCAAAGCTCAATGTTCGTAACCAAGCTTTTGGTGATCAAGTTGCTACCCTTCTTGACTGTATTCAATTCTCCCATCTGCACTCCAAGATGCTTGATATTCCTTTTGCGCTTTGTGTTAATGTTGCTGACCTGTGGTCTGACATAACCGAGACATTCTATGCTAAGGTAGATATCCTCAATTCCAAATATCCTTTTAAATTAGGCAGGGAATTTTTGACAAACTTTGTTATTGCTTATTTACCAGTCCTCCTTCATTCTGGCTTCCAAGAAAGTCTATAGAAAGCTTCAAGGCATTCTTGGCAGATTTATATCTTGTGGTAACAATGGGAAGGGTCGAACCCCCATGTCCATGGAAGAGTGCTGCAAACCCAATAGCATGGGAGGTTTGAGAATTATTAATATTAAGAAGCATGCCACTGCTTTAGCTGCGAAATATCTCTTTAGGACCATCAATGATAATATCAAGCACCCAGTTTGGATTCTTATCGAGCACTATAATGTAAACCCTATGGATGAAATGTCAAGATGCATCTTCTTGATACAGTCTTCTTTGACTTCAAGATCCCAACAAACATGCCGTTCCGTATCAGGAAGTGGATCAATACCTGGTTGCAAGTAAGAAGCATGTTCTCTTGAAATAAAGGTATCTCCCTTACTTGGACCATTTCTTAAAATCCAAACCGATTGGGAGAAAACCATACGGATTATGTGGTGATGAATTTCCGTGATCAAGCAAGGCTTTGACAAAGTAAGAACCTTTATCTCATTTCTGATCTATATGACTCAGTCAATCCCTTTCTGTTCAAACTTTTGGTCATCAACAATGAGAATGAAGCAAGCAGAACCCTTTGCAATATTATCTTGGAGTTTATCTCTCTGGCCTTTCGGAACTACAGTAACATGTCTAAGCAACATAAAGGCCAGTTTACTATCAAAGTAAAGCATGCCTATAAATTCTCATAAGGAACCAACATATGACTATCCATCTCAAATGGCGAGTCTCAGTGCAAAATTAACATCACGCATCTTTGAAAATCTCTTATTCACCCAAAGATCCAGGCTTTTATTTGGCAATTGTGGCACAAGAGCCTTTCCATCAACATGAAGAGCCTTGCCAATGCCAAGTATTGACATTTGTCCCAGATGCTTGTTTTTTACAAAAAGTAAAGACCATCTGTTCATGATATATTTCTTCCAATAGAATTCAGAAATTTCTTAGAAAATCTCAATCTTGATTTATCCACTGATAACCCAGAGCATAAATTCTTTATGTCCAACCAACTAAGATTGGAGTTTTTATACTCTCCTTTGGATGCATGAAAAGGAAGAAATGAATTGTTGTCCAATGGGGATATCGTTTGGCCCCAGGCTATTTTATCCCAAGTTAATTATGACGTTTCCAGGATCCACAAGTTTTTTTTTTATAAGTTTTTTTTATAAGTTTTTTTTATAACTCTCTATGTTTTGCAGAACGTGCTTTTCTCCTTAGTAGGTGGATTACCTGGCTGAACAAGAAATTCGAGGGTATCGAGAGGTGGGCAACGAATTTTCTAACTGGGACCAATCCGCACCACTTAAATGAAGATTGTGATTGCGCTTATTCTTGCACCTTCAAATCGGATTTGAAAAAGGAGTTCATCTGTCATGCAAAGAATGATTCTGGAAGATACAATTTTGCTAGATCAAAGATCTATCCTTGTTTATACTGTTATCTTACTATGGCCACTAGGGGTTCTGATCCATTCGACATTTTAGGAGACCTCTCTAAGTGATATGCTTCGGTTCAGACTTATGAACTTCGGTCCTTTATGACAGTTTTTTTTCCTTTCAACATCTACTACTATTATATGCTTTAATGCTTTTCTACTTCTTCCGATTCTAGTTTTTCTGACAAGACTATGCCTTTCTTTAAAGCCTTGCTAGAGCGTTTCGATCTCCCGTTTTAGTCAACTATGTTATTTCTGGCTTATAGATTGGACTCTTCCCTTTGACAAATCACTTTTTGTACTTATAACTGCATACCTTCAATTTAATAGGAAAAAAAAGGATCTTAAGTTGTTTCTCAATCATCTTTTGAAGGGAAAACCCAGAGAATTTATCAAAGAATAGAATAGAATAGAATAGAATAGAATAGAATTGTTTTTATCTTTCACGGAGACCAATCGGCCTATGGGACCCAATACAAAAAACGCAGCAGTCACATTACTACCCGGATTAAAAAACCCCCCGCCCCGAAGGGTTTTCGTGGGAAAAACCGTGGCAGCAATAAGACTGCTGACAACGATTAAATGGTTGACTGGGGGCATATCTGAGCCCTCAAGTCCAAAGAGGGTAAAAAGGCTACCCAAAAGAAGTTCGCTGTGATGAATAACATGGCCAAAGCTCCAAAATATAATGCTCTAAATCTTTATGTCATATTTATAGATGCTCTGCTTCAAACCTTTAGATGGGCAAACATGATTAAATCAGATGAATAACCATAATGTCCTTTTAAAGAATTATATCCAGATCTGCATGGCATTTTAACAGAAGAAAGAGGAGATCATGGAAAATAGAAAGAAGAAAAGATAAAGCAGTCCACTCTAGGTCCCCATGTTACCAAATTCAAAGAGATCGAATTTTATGCTAGAAGGAAGAAGCCGAACTATTTAGAGTTTGAAGCTAAAATACTTCATTAGATTTCTTCCTTTACCTGAACCGAATACAAAAGCACAGGTACAGTAGCTCGTTGCCAAGCCCGAGACTATCATGTAAAATCCACAATGGCCTTTATATGCAGATGGAAAATTAGACGAGTAATATGGTAGATGATGGAAGTAGGATGGACGGCTGAGATTGGTTAAGAACTTTCTAGGGAGACCATTGAACATTAAAAATATGTTAAAACTTTGCAGCAATATTGGGACCCCTTCTGATGTTCCACTATTTGTTAGCTCGAACTTATTAACTTATATTTTTCTGACCCCCATATACTAGCACCGAGGCAATTGATGATGCAGGTGTTCAATGAGCCCATTAGATTGAGCTAGAGTGATAACACATAAAATAGCCTAATCCAGAACCATTCACCATTTGTAAACTTAGCTTTCAATGATATTATGTGGACAAGAACCGCTGGCAAAACTTGTAATGTTATTTTGTGGATTTCCCAAAGACTTTTGACACGGTCCCTCGGGACAAGTTGTGGGACAGATTGAGGTAGCTAGGGACCCATGTTGACTTACAAAATGTGATATATAGATTATATGAGGCCTGCTCAGGTCGTACAGAACCATCTGGACAACCTGTTCGCTAGTAATATTGAAGCACGCCAAGGTTGCCCCCTCTCTCCGATGCTCTTTAGTCTATATATTGATCAGTTAGCATAATGACTTGCTGAATATGGGGGGACAGGTGGTCATCTCAGCATCACATAATTCAGCAACTCATACATGCAGACGACATGAACCTCTTTGCCTACACTCCAGACGATATGCATCGTCACCTATATGCCCTAGACACTTTCTTCCGGTTCACTGGCATGCGGGTTAACTCAAGGCCAAAACTAAAGTACTGCTGGTTTCCTCTGCATGCCAGCCAGGGCCTTCCTCCTTCACTTACGACGGTGGAGGTGGCTCCAACCTACAAGTATTTTAGGAATCGAGTTTCCTACTACTACACATTGGGATGCCTCCATTAGGTTACGTGTCAAAGCATGCTAGAAGGCACTATATATACATGCAGAATAACAGTCACAAGGCAGAGCTGTATGCCTGGGGCGCCAGTCACGCCTGGTCAGGACTCTGGTCAAGGCTATCCTCCTATATGGGGTGGAGGTGTGGGGTCCGGTGATATCTTCCCCCCACCTGGAATGACCTGGAAAAAGCACATAAGGCCTTCTTAGCATAAGCACTTAGGAAGGAAGGAAGGAACGAAGGAACGAAGGAAGGTATTTTTATCGTCCACGGAGACCAATCGGTCTATGGGACCCAATACAAAAGCGCAGCAAGCGGATTACTACCCGGATTAAAAAACCCCCGCCCCGAAGGGTTTTCGAGGGAAAAACCGTGGCAGCAATCAGCCTGCTGATAAACTGTTCCAATATACGAAATGCAAAAACACACAAATATATATAGTCATGTACCGTACCCATAGTGCCTCGACAGCGCCCGGCAGGGGGCAAAGGTGGGCTCGCAGATCCGATTACCTCAATGATACGACCCCGAGCACGCATCGACGGTGTGTTCATCAGCAAATGTAGGGGCAAGCGCGCCGCGTACTAAGGGAACGTCCGCCCGGCGGATCGGTGAATGCCGGGCAAACTGAACGATGTGAGACTCATCCTCAATGGCACCCGTTTGATAAAGACCCCGACAGAGCTCGTCCCCGGCGGGGGCTCCCCAATCCACCTGCTCATCTCGATGCGGAGATGGTGGGCACCTGTGCGAATGGACGCAATGAGTCGGGTAAAGTCTACAGTACCATATCAGATCCTGCTGCAGGAGACAGGTTCTTGCCCCTATAAAGGGCAGCACTGGTCCACCATATTATTTATTTTCAGAAGGTAGTTGGTATGGGTGATGTTCATCTACCCCAACCTTACTTTATCTATTGCACTGGGTCCACAACGCCTCAAATCTTGCTGGAAGGACAAGCAAGCTCAGTGGTTCTCCTGATAGAATGTACAGGCACATTGGTGTGTGCGGGTACAGACAAGGCGAATCACGATCAATTGAGGCAGTACCTTGATGCTTGTTTCCTTAGCAATCTTTGGGATGCAGATGCTCTGGCACATGTCAAGATGGCAAACTATTGCCGGTAGGTCAATCCTATGCTCACATGGGGCCCACACCACTACTTGTGTACCCATTTGCCCATGAAGAAACACAGATAGATAGCTTTCGTTCGCATGAGTGTGCATCGCCTCTGCATTGGGACATGCCGATGGACTCGGAGGCACGCAAGGACAGGATGTATTAGTGTTGCCAACAGGGTGCCATTGAGGATGAATGCCATGCCCTTCAGATTTGTCAAGCATTCGATCATATTCGGGTGTGGTATGTCCAGCTAATTTTACTGGCAGTACCTTGATGCTTGTTTCCTTAGCAATCTTTGGGATGCAGATGCTCTGGCACATGTCAAGATGGCACACTATCACCAGTAGGTCAATCCTATGCTCACATGGGGCCCACACCACTACTTGTGTACCCATTTGCCCATGAAGAAACACAGATAGATAGCTTTCGTTCGCATGAGTGTGCATCGCCTCTGCATTGGGACATGCCGATGGACTCGGAGGCACGCAAGGACAGGATTAGTGTTGCCAACTAGGTGCCATTGAGGATGAATGCCATGCCCTTCAGAATTGTCAAGCATTCGATCATATTCGGGTGTGGTATGTCCAGCTAATTTTACTGGACCAACCGTTGCATGTGAACACAACCTCCGTGGGCTCGCTAGGTTCATATTTTCAAGAGGTCATGGATATGTGGACTCAGCTTTGTCCTCCGGTATGGTACTGACTGATGTTATATCATATCATTGTGCAGTCTGTCAATATACTTATTATATCCAAGGTTGTTCCTCTGAAAACCCTTCAGAGCAGGGATTTTTTAATCCTGACAGTAATATGCTTGCTGCTCTCTTTGTTTGGGTCCCATAGGCCAATTAGTCTCCGTGGACGATAAAAATACATTTTATTCTATTCTACTCTATTCTATTATATCCCATTCATGAAGACAACCCTTCCTGCAACAACGCTTTGTTTTATATAGTCTATATGGCGCTTCATGTGGTAGAATGTTGGAGGTCAAAAACCCCTCTCCTAGAAAAAGACTAGCATATGGCACCGTAGTTTCCACTCCTAGGTTGTAAGTGAGAAGGATCTTTGCACCCGTTCCAATCAAGAAGGATCTTTGCATCGTAGTTAGGGAAATAGAGTTGGACGGACAATCTAGAAGTGTTGAAATGACAAAGGTGGTCTATGTATAGGTTCATGTCTAAAAATGGCATATACAATGAGAACTAGTGATTTTGGTTGATAACACGATCTATTATCATTATTAATGAATGATATTAGGATCGTGTAATAAGAGAGTGTTACAGCTATTTCTATGCCTATCTCGATGCAAAAAGGCGAAACTTAGAATGAACAATAAAAAGCTTTGTGCTTCACTAACAAATCATTGTCCCTTGGATCCCCTGTCAAGGGATTATTGAAGATTCTTATGATTCCTAATCCATTGTAAGCGAATTGCCGGAATAAAAAAAGGAATACTTGCACCCTTTTCTGAACCACTTTCATGCAACTCTTCAGAAAGGAAACTGCCGAACCGAGAATAGGGAGAGTTTGTTCTGGCCCAAACAGTCTCTGCCCAAAATTGACACTGCCGTAAAGCAAAAGAAAAACAAAACGACGTAGATTTTAGATTTTGCCACATGACATTACACATTTTGGCATCCAATAACCCTCTAGCTTTATGCCATTTAGGCAATTAGAGATGTAGATCAGGTACATACTTATTTTATAGAATAAAGGTCAGCAATGCAAATATTCTTATGTGTACGATTATGTATGTAAATTACAATCTACAAGTATTTAAAATTTATTTTATATTATTCTGTTTTTTCATATACATATCTCACAAATTGTTGAGCACGAAGATATACATGGGATGACATAAGCATGTCAAAAAGGAGTTATGGTGATTGGATGAGGAACTTGAAATAAGAGGACTTCTTGGAGTTGAGTAACTAGTGGAAGAGACACCGTAGGCAACCAAAGTAGATTGTAGGTGGTCCACACCTCTGCATCTAACATGTGGAGTATCACTTTGTTGAACACCTTAGAACTAAGAAGAGAGCGATAGCGGCCTCCCTTTCACAATAAGTAATAGAATAAAATAGAATATCTCCCATAATAGCCTGGGGTGTCATAGAGGGGAGTTGATTGGTCGTGCACATGAGCATACTCATGATAGAGTCATTTTGTAAAAAAGCAAAAAGGTAGATCTAATTTGAGAAGATAATCACATTTGACTGTCATTGTATTAGTGAAAGCAACTCATTTTGTAAAAAAGCAAAAAGGTAGATCTAATTTGAGAAGATAATCACATTTGACTGTCGATTGTATTAGTGAAAGCATTATTTTTAGAGCATTGATCTTTTTTAGGTATCACATTTGACTGTCGATTGTATTAGTGAAAGCATTATTTTTAGAGCATTGATCTTTTTTAGGTTTAAGTCCCTGTATCAAATTCCAAATCATAGGCTCCGCTATATAATTGACCATTATCGAAATGAGAGGCGCCCAGGCCAGGGATCGACAAAGCACCTCGTCCCAAAGCAGAATAGAATTTGTAATGGAGATACTTCGTCCCAAAGCAGAATAGAATTTGTAATGGAGATACTGGCCATTACAAATGGGCCCTAATGGCCGTATGATCTGGCACGGGGGCAAAAATTTTGACAAAACGTGCCACGTCACGTGCACAATCAGCATGACACGTCGAGCTAGAAGAAGGCCCGAAAAGTTCCTCTACGCTGCCTTTGCTTGGAAAAAGAGGAAGAAGAGGAGGCGGCGACGTCCTCCACGGCACTAGTTGCAACCACTGGTTGTCCAAACAGAACCTGCACACGAATTTCTTCAGTATGCTTGTAGCTTCCCCACCATTCTTCTAGCTCCTTTTCGATCTTAGAAAGTTTGGCATGAGCGGTAAATCCTGTTTCTGGTGCGGTGGGGGTCGAGGATTTTGGTGGAAAGCATGCATTGGACTAGCCGTTGTTGACAACCTTCGATCTGGCAAGGTTCTATTGACTGAGTGAGGTTTAGGGTGCTGATTTTGATAAGGGTTCTCAATTTTGTGGATTTTATCTGGGGCAGCAGCGGCATAAACGACATACAGATTTGCAGAATCTGTTTTAGAAGCGAAAATGTTTAGGCCTCTCCCGTATGTAACCCTCTTCCTTGTTGTTTCTCTTCTTAGGTATACGTCTATGGATCTATAGGTTTTTCAATAATAATGGAAAGGCCCTTTTGCCCCAATTCCTTTATCATAATTAACTTATTGTGGACCTTTATTACGAAACCATTTACACTGCATATGGTCTGTTATTTGTGTTTACAAACTTTTGCAAGCTCTTAGTTTATATGTTGCCAGTTTGATGGCAATGAAGCAGAGTATTAATTTAAACTAATTGCTGGTCCGCCAGTAATAAGCATATTTCCTATCATCCAGTTTTTGCTGAGTTCTGATATAGGGACATTAGGACGCATCTCCTTTTACTGTTTGTTTGGGCTCAACAAGCCAATGCTAGTCTATTTCGTGAATTGTACAGAACCTGCACAAAGCCAAAATATTTCAAACTGTATGGAAAGTAAATGCCATTAGGACGAGAAAGACAGTTTGTTTTATATTTTTGAAGGTGTGCATAGAATGCGCGGAAATTGCCTTTAGTGTGCTATTGTAAATTTTTTAATCTGGCATTCTAGAAATGCACTTGCCTTCTGCTACTCACCATTTGTGCTGGTTATATGGAACACTCATTGATGAAATGTTCTTGGTAGCATGCAGGAATGGGCCTTATCAACCTCCATATCAGTCTCCAGGCCAAGGACCAACATCTTGGTATCCAGCATCTGGGGTTGGACCCCAACATAATCAGAATCGAATGCCAAGTCCTAGCAGTAATTCACAACGAGCTGGTTCGCCTGGAAATTCCAGCAGTAATTCACGGCCTCCATCTCCATCTTATGGTCATTTCTCAATGACTGGCTCAGCCAACACTCTTCTTGCTTTGCGAGGAAAGAGGTAAGATGCATAAGGAATTTTGATGTTACACATACGGAGGAATGCATTCCCTTAGTAATTGTTTAGTTCTTTCATACCCTTTTGTCTTGCAGTGGTGAGGAGTTGGGACAATTATTATCAGATAAGGAGGCTTATGACAAATTTCTTCATTCGCTGGAAGATGTTAAGCATTTTGATACGGTATATGACTGGGCTATTCATTGATTGATATGATATGCTTTTCCATATGCATTTAGAGGGCATGTTCTGTGAAAACATTGCTTAGCCACTGTCATTCAATGGACTCACTTTTATATAGGAAAGACTGATGATTAGATGTATCATTGAGCTTTGGACATGTGGCTTCCTTGGTGTTTACAGAAGTAGTTGTTTTTTTCCAGCTGAGAAGCGACTTACGGAAAAGCAACATCAATCTTGCAAGTAAGTTGGTCGCTAATTGTGCGTTAGCATTGCAGGGTTATTGTTGTGTTGATTTCCATCATTTAAAAGTATTTATAGATGAAAAACTTCTGCAATGGCACTTGTAACTATTATTGTTAGCTAGCATGTGTATGCACTTTCATTTAGAGAGCCTTTATATGTACAGGACACAATCTGACAAAGGATGCTCAAATCTCTGAGCTTAAAAATCAGGTAGCAACACGTTGTCTTCATTTTGATAGCACAGGAAGTTGTATGGTAGTCAACTCATGTTTGTTCTGGTGTAGTGCACAATTATTAGGACAACAGAGCTTGCTGCTGCGCAGGAGAAGTTTGATGAAAGCAGAAGACGTGAAAGGGAAATAATTGCAGTATTTTCACCCTCCTCTCTTTTGGATAAACTACATGGTATATATATATTGCAATGCTCTGTGACATGCTTTTTGTGTTGCATAATGGATCATTCCTTATAAAAATTTAATTTTTCAGAAGCAGCAAGAGAAGCAGACGAAGAGTCTGAACGCTTGCATCAACAATTTTTAGCTCGCCAAATAGACGTGACAGAGTTCATCCAGAAATATAAGCAGCAAAGAATTCTCTATCACAAAAGAACGCTGACGCGCTTGGCAGGGCTTACATCATCAATGCCTGGGTGAATGTTATTTCGGGTTTAGTTCTTGTTCAAGTTAGATGTTCTGTTTTATTATATATGCTTTATTCAGATTTCATGCTCTTTTGTGAATATTGTCTAAAATTTTCTCTATAATTGTATATTTAACATAAATTTGAAAGGTCTACTGGCACTCAATCACATCAATTTATATGGTAGTTTTGCTGAATGATTAAACTAAATGAGTTGGAGGTTCCCTTCCCGTGCTTGTCACAAATGGCGTGTATTTCAACAAGCTATAATAACTCTTCCGAGAAATTATATTAAAATCTAGTAAAGAGGAAAAAAACAAGGTTATTAGTTGCCCATTATTTTGGAGAATCAGTCGTCCACTCGTCCTAGAAAGTTTTTCTTAAGAATGAAGAAGAGCTGCCTCTCTACTTTGATGTAGAGAAGCCTATTCTTAGGAAGTATTTTAACTCTTATACTTTGCCATCATTTCTATTCCAAGTACTTATCTCTAACATATGAGTGTAATATGGCCGATAAGGGGGGCATGAAGTTCATGTATGTTTATTTCTATGTTTAGGAATGTACCTGGTGTCCATATAAAGGGAGGCAAAGGCGTTAGCGTCCATTTGTTCCTTCTAGAATTTGTCAAACAAGCAAGTGGGTTCCTAGCCTATTGTTTCTATGGCGACAGTCAATTGATCTAAGCCTTCCTAATTATAGTTTTTCCTATCCCTTATATCTTCCAGCTTGGTCGCCTGATCTGAGCATAGGCATATACTCGGTTTTTCTCAGGAGCTTATGTTTCTAAAGTTGGTCGTCCCTGTTCTGAGATAGATTTTCAAAGGTACACACTCGGTTTTTCTTAAGAAGCAATTAAAATTGCTTTCGGAGAGCAACTAAGCATCCTTTAAGTATCATGCATCAGAATCCCAAAGAATAGAATAGAATAGAATATGATTTTATCGTCCACGGAGACCAACTGGCCTATGGGACCCAAGTACAAAGAGAGAGCAGCAGGCGTATTACTACCAGGATTAAAAAACCCCCGCCCCGAAGAGTTTTCGGGGGAAAAACCTTAGTAGCAATAAGGATGCTGACATACTGCACAGTTATCCTTCCTATGTAATTGAGTGTCTAATTTCTGTTCACCCCTAATTTGTTCCTTAAAAATTATGAACATGTGACACCTGGCATTGACAACATTTATTGCATTAATTTCGAATCTCTGATAACCCTGATAACCTAAAATGTGTCGAGCTGAGAAGGTGCGGCTAGAAGAGCCGAGAAGGCTAATTTGCGATGCGATGCGACTGGCTGGCGATTTGGCATTCGCCTGGAGTGAGAGATTAGATTCGATGGTGACCCATCTGCAACGCCCATCTGCAACAGGTAAATTTCGATCAGGTGTTGCCAAGCTGCTATTGGATATTTTGGTAATTGCTTGGTTTGATTGTTAACTAGGTGTAGATTACTGGAATATTTTCTAGATGTCTGATAGATTACGAGAATATATGATTTTGATTTGGAGAGGATCAATTCCTTGATTCCATTTGCCCTCAAAATCATCCAAATGTCTCTTTTTTACTCCCAACTCCGTCCTGTGTCTTTTTCCGCATTTCTCCAGCTTTTGTTTTGTTTCGTGAACCAAATTATCTTTATTTTTTCTGCAATAGATATTTTGGGCAGTGGAGGTCGCGAGTTTGGGGCAAGAACTTTTAGGTTATTGGATCATCTGGCTCATCATCAATTTTTATATTCATATGGTAGACTAACTCTGTGTAGCATGACTTCCTTTATTCAATTCTTATTCTAAAGTATACTTTTCTTATTTCGCTAGAGGCAAAATCTCAAAGAACTGCAGTACAAATTATTTGTAGTCTTAGGTGTCACATTTGTGGCTTTTATATTTATTTGTAACACTATTTATGCATGACATCCTTTGTATCAGTGCAAATCATCATTTGTTTGAAGCCATCACATGCAGCGGCATATGTCTTAGTAGTATCTGATATGATGTTGTACCAGACTTATGCGACTTCATAAAAATTGGCATTTAGGAGTTAATGCATCCATCATTTACTTATAATTGTTTCTCCCCTAGGCCTGCTGTATTTTGTGTTTTACTTTTTTTTTTTTTGTATCGGCACATATAGTGCGGAGCTCGACTTTTTGAAGTGCGGTCTGTTTCATCTGGTCGAAGGTCGCTCTGATGACTTCAAATCTGCGGGGGGTCAATTCGAGGTCCTTTGTGGGCTAACCTCACCTATTTTGCAAGGCACCTCCGGGGCTTTGCATCCATCGAAAATGTTACTCGATTCATTGGGTGAATCGTTCCTTATAGAACAAGGCTTAATTTGGAATAATTTATAATTTGGATGGGGATCCGACTAGTGCATTACATCCGTTTTTGTGCTAGAGAATTTTGTTTGGAGTTGAATTGATATTTAGCACCAGAAGCAATTACACAAAATTTAGCTTTTGATTTTGCATTGCAAGATTTAGCAAGAATCGACCATCTATAAAAAACACATGACTAATCCTCTGCTTTTCTTTTGCGACATTTAGATTAATGGAACATGGCAAAGAACATTTTTCGACATGTAGATTCAATGTTTATCGGCACATGAATTCAAGAGCAACTTTGTATAGACAATCGAACTCAATAGGTACCTTCACGACTCATGAGAGAAAGCAAGATATTTCTCTGCCTCCGGTCTTTTTCTATCAACGGTTTGGAGTGTGGTCTACTATTTAGATTCTTTTTCAATAATGACGAGCAATATACGCCTTTTCTTTCTTCTAGATCACGGAGTTCTCTATCAAGTTTTGTGTATCGGGGAAGTTGTCATTTGAAAAAATTCTTATTAGGTATCCATTTCCACCTTCGATCGTTAGCGGACAATGAGGCGAGAAAAAGGGGTGTATCATTAGCTTTTGGTGGCCCGTCTTGAGTAAATGTGTTCTTGCTTCATATGGAGAACCCGTTTTGTTGAAGGACTAGAGTGTAGATTGAACATGTTCCCCTATACTCTCTAAATAGAGTCGCGGTGCCCCGGAATTTTATGGGGTTCTCCATTTTACGACTTTTCGGCAAATATTGGCGATCATCTAGCACCTTGGTGAATTTGGTATTTTCTATCTTCAATGTTTTTTGCCCAAGTTGGTTTTCTAATAAATCATAATACTGCCAGGAGATACCATGGTGGAGAGGATGCACTTGCAAGATGGCCTAATAGAAGGGGTTCAGAATGCACACAAGACGTATTTGGATATCCAGGGGCATTAGTTTGTTGTGTTGCTCGTTAGAATCAAACTGCATAATATGCATGATGTTTAAAACATGAGAGATGTTAGTAAATCACAACTTTTATAAATGCTATTGAAAACTTTTATAGATGCTATGGAAAATTTGTTGGAGACAACCCATGTTTGAAAGCTAAGGCTCTAGTTGCTAGTTTAGCAAGATGCACAATGTTTACGATGGTCCTAGATAAACATGGTTGATATAGAGAAATAAAGCACGTTGCCAAGCTCTCTGTGGTGAATTCCTAAGAGCATCCTCTTAGCTTTGACAGCGCTAGGCAAACCTAGCAAGTAAAATCAAACTACGGTTAGGAGATCCAATGGACACATTAGCCCTTTATCATTTAAGAGCATCCTCTTAGCTTTGACAGTGCTAGGCAAATCCAGCAAGTAAAAGCAATTGTAGTGACTGCACCTCAACGTTGCATACCAATGGTGGGTCTAAAAATGGTCTCTGATTGGTTACCTCTCTTAGTCATTTTGGCCTTCTCTATATATAGCATGGCATTCTTGGTCTTTAATAAGGGATATAAAAACCCTTTGGGAGCCTATTGGCAAAGTTGTTACGATTCGTCATTCGTCATCTACATGATAGATTATTCGAATCCCATCAATAGTTGCTACCTTTGGCTAATGTAACGCTTCAGCCTACTATTGCCCTACTATTTGACCCCAACACAAATACAAAATCTGTAAGGGCTTGACAACCCAATGCGCACTGTCCAGCTTCAATAAGAAAACATGTTTCAATAAGAAAACATGCTTCAGGATTTTAAGTTTATAGAGGTCATTAACCCCTCAGTCATGATAATTATCATTTGATTCATGTGCATTTGTATCAAACTTCATTTAGTCAGTCTCGTGGAGGAAATGCTTGCAACACTCACTTTTTGAAATAGAGGGGAGCCGGGGAAGAGAAATGTTCGCGGCGGCCTTGGCCGCCGCGATAAATTTCTTGTATACATAATCACAAGTACAGCTGAGGTTAATGCCCGGACGGGGGCATAACGAGTCCACAGATCCATTACCTCCTGAGGTCTGATCCCAACAAGCCTACGAGGTCGCTTTCAAGAGTAGCTCATGCAAGGCCTGATGGGGTACAACTAACCGAGCATACCGAGCCCGGATATGCTGGTACGCCGGACAGGCCTGGAGGGCGTGACTTTCATCCTCAATGGCACAAGAAGCGTAGCAAATATAAAACGAGTCTCTTTTTTGCAACAGCTCATGGGCTAGATTTGCTTATTTTGTGGCGACGGCTCTAGGTCCAGTGGGGGAAAATGTAGCAGCTCTGGGTTTTTGAGACGCATGGTTACAGGTCAATCTAACTATCATCTGCCAGTTTCCACTGTAGTAATCCCACAAGCATTATGGGGTCAAATAGGCACCTTTGTTCACGGGTGAAGATAAAGTTACCACGGTTTGGGTGATTCCACGACAGAGATATCCCTTCCGGCGGAACCACCAAAATCGCACAGTAACTGCGCAGTCACAGTGATTGCGTCTGCCCCTTAACCATTTTTTTGCTCAAATCTTTGAGCTTGAATACCTCGGTCGATCGAGCTCCAAATCGATTCGGATCACTTTTATGTGGGTAGGAATGAGACGGATTAGAGGAGATCATCCATGCAAACCAAAACCCAGATCGAGCACCTCCGGAATCATCCAGTTTCAAAAGGGCAAAAATTGCCCTCAAAATGCGCAGTTACTGCGTAGTTTGGGCGAGTGATTCCGCGGGACGGAATTTTTTTTGTGGTGATTCCGCCGGAAGGTATATCTCTACCGCGGAATCACCAAAACCAGGGTAACTTTATCTTCACCCTTTGTTCACCATAAATGATGGGCAGATACGCTATACATATTGATGAATGGCATTGTAGATCCAACTCATACCTGTCATTTTCTAAAGAAAGTTCCAGGTTCCTTTAAGCGCTCTCGTAGTCAACAGGGATATAGCTAGAGGCCAGATAAAATCTATAAGAACCAGGTCAATATTACCCAGCAGTTTATGATGCAAGCACAGGTGGTGCTTGCCCTACTGCATTAGTTAAGCAGAGATTGTGAGCAGTCTGTTGCACCCTGTGATATGAAGGCTGCAGGTGTCTCAAGTACTGGATCTGTCTTTACTAGTTTTATCAAAACATAGAAAGCCCAAGGGATGTTGCAAGTTATGTTCTCAGATCAGAAGGTTATTGGATTAAGAAGGCATGAGCTAGATATCAAGACATCAAGTAAGGTTGTCTAAAGTCTATATAGTTTCCGGAGGCAGAGCTATTTTTGCCATATTCTTCACATCAATACCAATAAACTAAACGCCTGAAATGGAAGAAGATTGGACGGACTCACCAACGCAGATGAGCAAGCCTTGGCTCGACTTTGACAACTGCTACTTAGGCCCCTAAAAGAGATGGCAAGTCTAACATTGCGTCTAATTTGTTAATATTCTTTTATTTTATCAAGATTCGGCACTTTTTGCCTTCAGATTTGTTGTATTTGAGCTATTACTATCCATCACAGAATGAGAAGTATTATATTAAGGTCAGATTTTAGTTCCCATTTATTAAACAGGCACGATGTCGGCATCCGCTTCATCCTTCCAAGTTTGTTCTTCTTTATTCTTTTTGTTCACCAAGGGCAAAGACTAGGGAAACGTCTTAAGGCTACAAGCTTTTGATTGTGGTATCAAGTATATGAAGGAGAGAAGCAAAATTTGCAAGAACTAGGATGTCTATGTCAAGGAACATGTTAAATGGTTGTAAAACTTCTGCACTTAGTTTTTGTAAATGTTTTTGTTCCATCTGCAATAAAACGTGAGTACCTTTGCCTTTTTGTCCAGGGGCACAGGCTGGAAGCTCTCTGAGGACGAAAATGAGGATCTAATAATTGGAGTGCAATGTATATAAGAAGGTAAAGTGCTAAATATTTATATCGTCATGAAGATTTGGGTCGTGACAAAATACAAAGTTAAGTGGTGGAAATCTCGCAGAAAGGGGATGCAAGTTTCCTTGTGCTCAACTCATAAATTAATCATATGCTCCTTTTTAAACTCCAATTGCCTAATCTCATGTAACGTCAGAACTATTTTTCAGATCATAGTATAATGTTGTGTATGTAAGCTTCTTAGTGGGGCTTTTTTTTGCAATAACTCTCTTAAATTCGAATTAGTACCACTTTGTGATTCTTTTATGAGCCTTTGAACTTTGACATTTTGTTTTTGCATCTGTTGAAGTAATTGGAAATTTGTTGTTGGTAGGAGGAGGTATTATAAGCTTACGAAAATTGTAATACCTTCAACATTGGCAACAGAAGCAAAAAATACAATGTCATGACTATACATCAAAACCAGCAATGTTCTGGACAATTCGGAGGAAGTGTGCATAATGAAATATCAATGACCATTGCTTCTCTTTTCTAGAAGGCATAAACTAAAAAGGACAAGGTAGCGGCGGCAATGGCCGCCGCGACAAGTTCTTGTAAGAGTAAACTTTGCTAAACGATTTGACCATTGGAATAAAATAGGGCAATTTATAAAAATGCTCTTATATTTTATAGTAATTATGAGAATGCCCTTGTATTTTGCGCAAACCCTAGGCGAGGTTGTGAGGATTTTGAAATATGCTTGGAATATCCAGAATATAAGGCATAGATTAGGGGAATATGAAGTGAATATGCCATTTGGAGGGCCAGAGATAATAACAAAAAAAAGGATGCTATTTTTGTTTTTTTCCCAAATCGGGCTTCTCAGAATATGCTCTAAACTATGAGATTGCATGAAGTGATCGCTCGAAGAGCATGTGCATGAAGCTCGAAGAGCATGCGTTCCAGCCTGTGAAGATGAGAACAAAGGCAATGCCCTTTATCCAGAAGATCATTCCACTGGTGTTGTTTCTCGCTTCAAATAAAAGACATTGTTGCCATTTTATCTCTAAAAATTCCGTCCCTTCCCCTTCTGAACCCGTCGAATTTGCTTTGGGGCTCATGGAATTGCTTCTGAAAATGCTTGTTGCGGCCCAAATGTGTAACAGATGACTGCATGTTAGGATTTTTCATACAGAAAGACTTTCGATGCTTTTTCTTAGATTAGTTGATCTGGGTCTTCCTTGTTATACTTCGATTTCTTTGTTTCTATTTGTGCATGAAGATTATAAGGATATCGTGACTTGCCATGCCCTTCTATTTATGCAAGATGTTTTGAGAGTCTGATGAGACCTATTATAAGTATATATACACACAAGACCATATCGGGCTCCATGTCTTGCCACAAGAGAAAGCCCATTGACCGAAATAATCCACCATAGTAAAAGTGACTGGCAATGAAGGTTGTCAAGCTATGACAACTCCCACACTAGCTGAATCAGCTGCTGTCATTAATAGATTGAAGCATCAGCTGATCATATCTGTAAGCTTTACCACATCTCCCCACATCTCCCTTGCGACATTTGTGTTCTTGCAGACATACAAACTGAACATCCGGCTTAGAAAGATAAAAAAGATATCTGGCTCCTCTTAAGGGTGGAAGAGGCCACGCTCTGAACATTCCATGACAACCACGACCCCATATGCGTCAAGTCTAAAAATGGGCCAGTGAAGTGGCACACCGCGGAACATGCAACGAGCTGCTCCATAAAATGTCGATGGGCCGCATGATAATCAGCAAGACTAGTGACCCAAAGCACTCAAAGATGGATGACACTCCTGCACTTCATAGAAAATCCCCTCTGGTGGGAGTTGGATATCTATGAAGTCTTGCTTAGCCTGCTGTTGCTGAAGATAGGCTGCCACCTCCTTCTGGTTATTGTCCACCATGGTGCATATAGCCTTTGACACGTGAGAGGATGTGACAGGAGATGACAATCCTTTGCACAACCACTTAGAGAGATGAACACTTGCAACTCAAGCAAAGATGTCGGATGACCTCTAAGGATAGAAGCCACTATAGGCGGGGGTGCAACATAGAAGATGCATGCATCAGAAGCAGAAACTGACACTGTAGTCATTTCTTTTACCCCTCTGGATGGCAATGGCATAAATCTTCTTATCTTGAAGTATCTCCAACATGCGATGGAGATTGCATTTGTCCAGAAAAAAACTTCAACATGTTCAGGATGGATATGGTGTCCAAAACTTCTTCCAACATGCATTGGAGGAGCATCGCATGCAAGACCCTGGCTAGAAGGTGCTACATGACCTCCAACTTGTATTGGAGGTGCTGATGATTTAGAGCTCCTGCCAACCAATGCATGAGATATTACTCGCCCTGATGGGACCTCCAACATATGTTGGAAGCGTCGAGATCCAATTCCATCTCCAACAGAAGCTCCAACATGTGTGGAGCACTTCTCCTTGTGCAATTGAATCTCCACCATTTACAATGCAAGAAGACACGTTGTAGTGGCATGAAATGAAACTGCAATTGAAGCTATACCAGAAGAAAAGGGGGCTGGGACAAGAAACTGAGAGAAGAGAATGAACATGTGGTAATGCTATGAAGAAATTAAGGTGCACATATACAGTTTTTCCTTTCCCGTCAAAGCATGATACATGAGTATTATCAACAATTACAATTGAACCTTCACATGCCAGCCTATGAGCATCCAAGATACTCATCCATAGAGAAAATTCCAGAGTCCTTATCTGCGTTCTATCATGGCATGTCTGGATTACCTGCAATGCATTTTGAAGAGCTACAATTGGATCTCGTCATCTCCACCAAAAGGGGGCTAAAGTAATCAGACTCTAATCACCTGCAATTTAAGAAATTTTTGGACAATATTGATACCACTTTCCAACAAACCCAAGTACACCTAAAACTGACACCGTTTGTGAGAGTTATAGCCAAACTTGGATTGCAAAATCCTACTATCAAAGAGGGCTGGATCTTTCTCTATATCAAATCGACCGAATCAGCAATCAATTCTTAGATCAATGGAAGAGGACGCGACAAGCTTTCCAACCAACCTAAGCATACCCAAAACAGACATCAAAATCAAGAGGTATGATCAGAAGACAGAAGCAGAAATCCTAGGCACTGCCATCAACAACCTCAGACCACATCAAACATATTAATGTCACGATAAAAAAAACCCCGTTCCAAATGGTTTAACCTTAGTAGTAATAAGTGTGTTGATAAACTATACAATAGTATATCTCAAGAGAGTGTCTGAGGACATAATTGAATGTGCATATCCATCACTTCCTGGAGATATGATCCCAGTAACTCCATTGAAGCCTATCCAAGCTTACACAGAGCAGCTGGTTAGGCAGGACAAACTCTGCATAGTGTGCATGCATAGTAATGAATGCCAGACAATTTTGAAGAGCGTGGCCCTCGTCCTTAGTAACTTTCAGTTGACCTAAGCACACCTAAAACTGACACCGTTTGTGAGAGTTATAGCCAAACTTGGATTGCAAAATCCTACTATCAAAGAGGGCTGGATCTTTCTCTATATCAAATCGACCGAATCAGCAATCAATTCTTAGATCAATGGAAGAGGACGCGACAAGCTTTCCAACCAACCTAAGCATACCCAAAACAGACATCAAAATCAAGAGGTATGATCAGAAGACAGAAGCAGAAATCCTAGGCACTGCCATCAACAACCTCAGACCACATCAAACATATTAATGTCACGATAAAAAAAACCCCGTTCCAAATGGTTTAACCTTAGTAGTAATAAGTGTGTTGATAAACTATACAATAGTATATCTCAAGAGAGTGTCTGAGGACATAATTGAATGTGCATATCCATCACTTCCTGGAGATATGATCCCAGTAACTCCATTGAAGCCTATCCAAGCTTACACAGAGCAGCTGGTTAGGCAGGACAAACTCTGCATAGTGTGCATGCATAGTAATGAATGCCAAACAATTTTGAAGAGCGTGGCCCTCGTCCTTAGTAACTTTCAGTTGACAACACTGACAGAGCATGTCCTCTTGTAATTCCCGAATCCATTTGCATGTCTCAATTCTAAGCGATGAGCACCTGTGTTAATGGATACTATCAGTTTGCACTTTTCAAGAGTGTGGCCCTTATCCTCAATAACTTCCTGTTGACAACATTGACAGAGCCTGTCCATTTGTACCTCCCGGATCCATCTGTATGTCTCAATTCTAAGTGATAAATACCTATGTGAATGGATGCCATCAGTCTGCGCTTTTTCATAGGCAAATGTGCGCACAGGTGGTGTTGTGGACCGCGTTCAAATGTGGGGTTTATTTGGCATTTGTATTGTATCATCCTACCTTTTCTAGGGCTCCAGCATCCCAAAGCTTGTTTAAGCATGCGTCTAGGTACTGCCTCAAGTGATTCTGATCCTCTTCGGTTTGTACATATATGCACCTGTACTCCTTCACATTCCATCTAGAAAGTGAGCTCTTTTTTTTGTCTAGTAGGTTTTGAGGCATTGCGGACCTATGGCAATGGTATATGCGAGGTTGGAAAGACGAGGATTGTCCATACTGACCACCTTCTAAAAGCAAATGAGATGGTATTCTAATGCAGCCCTCTGAAAAGTCAAAATACATGTCTCCTGCAGCAGTATTTGATATGGGACTGTGGACTTTACCTCAAGTGCCTAAGCAGGAAAGGCATTTTTAACCCTCTACCTGCTGTATGGGGCAGGAGATATAAAAAAACGTGGTTGTATTGAACAATAGAGACCTTATGAGCGGGGTCCTTCACTTTGTTCGATACCATGACCATAGGCAGCTTAGTGCTAGTCTTGTGTATACTGTAACCAGAATGCTTGGGACAGGGAAATTTATCTTGTCTAGCACCTAGATCCTACTTTCGAACACCGCTTATATTTCAGAGAACAGGGTGAAGGCTGCATGGCACTTAACTTTGATCCCCCGGTTGCTCTTCCTAGTGACGTTCGCTGTATTCTCTATGGGATCTCGGGTGGGATGCAACCTATAGAGCGTGTGGGGAAGACGAAAAGGGGGTACTGGGATGATAGATGCAACCTAGGGGACGAAGATGCGAATTTTATGGATGTTGAGGAGGAAGACTACAGACGTGTTTAGACATGGCTGATTACACTATGGCTGTGGGCTGCTTTTATGTTCCATGTTTTCTATTTTTGTGATTACCTAACTATGTGGTTTGTTTACATTTCTTTGCAGGTGTGCATTATGGAATGGCGGTATTGAATCTGAGTTGGCAGAGCATGCATTGAAGAAAATAACAGTTTTAGAATGACAAAAATGTTTTCTGAAATTATTGTTGGTCTGTATGATTTCTATTGTGCTTGTAGTGTGTTAGGTTTGAATGATTGCATATGTGTGATGCATGGGAATAGCCCCCGACCCTTTAGGGGAAGGACAAGCATATGGTTTGTGCCGATGCAGCCTTCTCTTCTGTCCAGGATGAAGCATTAGGAGACCCAGATGTTGCATTGTGGGATATGCCCCAATCTAAGTGCCCAGGATTTAGTAAGAAGATCCTTTGCAAGTTTGCCCCTTATCTCACCCGAGTAAGGAATATATTACGAAACAAGATGCTAACGCATCAATGGGTTGCCCTTTGGAGGAGCCATTGATGCATGCGCAATTACTCTGGACGTTTTTGTGCCGAATAATATTGTGTATAAAAAGTATGGCATAAACCTATGGGATTGGATGTTAATAGTGGATGTATTCGGAGAGCTTTGGAATAAGCAATAACTTTCTTGTATTATTAGCCTAGGTTCAAAAGTTCTTTTATTCTAACATCTTCATTCATGTATCGTACAATACGAAAGTGTTTATGTAATCAATGTTGAGGGGTGATTTGTTGTTTGCAATGAGGTTTTTGAAACTGAGAGGGATGATTTGTTCAAAGGACACATTTCTATAGATTGTGGAGGTTTCATTTATTTAGTATTTCTTTTCTTTTAGTGAAGAAGAATACAGATTGTAGTTCTATTGATAATATGGTTACAAAGCTTCTGGAAGCATATGGAATTTAAATCAAGGATATACTTAGTAAGTGATGTTGTTAGGGCCTTTAAACCATGTAGAAGAGTCCATTTAACCATGGCAGCTGCACTCTTTTGTGTAAAAATATTCATGACCATGATGTTGCTCAATAGTTTCATAAGCTTGAGGGAAAAGATGTTTCCAAATGTTAAACAGCATATCAGGCTCCAATCAAGCTTTATCACCCTTCAATGGCCATTGCATCTTTAATCTTAGCATTTCCCAGCTCCATGAGGTAGTTATATCCACATGATTTGTAGAAAACCCGAATAGCCTTCCACAGGCCAGGAATCCACGTATTGAAAGTGTCTAGGACATGAGCTATTTCTCTTAAAAAGAATTTTCTGATAATTGGCTTTTATATGACTGAGGCGCTGAAAGGTACGGCAAGGATCTGGAGTTGCCACAAATTGGATAATGTAGCTGTCACTGGTGTCTTTATGAGTATGCATGAATTGGCAGTACTTGCAGCTCTCTATGAGTTCACCTTTCATGGCAATTAGCATTAACAATCGGAATTTAATAGAAAAAACAAGATGATTTTCTCATCTTTTGTGATTGGTCATTGAGAATATGTGTTTTTTGATATAAGGATACGTCTATGAAATATTGATTGGCATAATATGCAGAGGTAATGTGGATTTGTGCTAAAGGTTGCTTTTATTAAGTATGCCTTTAAACATCGTTGTCAATAGCTTTTTGTCATGAATTTTCTAGTGCTGGAAGATCTCTATGGTGCCCTAATATTTTGTCATGAATTTTCGAGGGTTGCAAGACTTCTCATATAAGATCAATCAAGGAATCAGAACTGAATAGATGCAAGCTGGACAACAATTGTCAACAATCTAAATGCCTGCATATGAGATGTTAGAAAATAACTTACCGCCATCACAATTGCGTAGCACAGCAGAAGGCTAAATGATGAATTCCGCGTGTCCAATATAGGGCATTAATTCAACGCAATTAACATCTATGCGGCATGATATGATGAGCTGACAGAACATGAGCAGAACATCGAGGTCAGCGGCAAAATAGATTCAGCATTCAAACAGCTCAATAACCATAGCACGAAACGTGTCCAAGCAAAACACTAAAATCCAATAGAAGTTTCGTCCTCAAGGCTGAGAAACTACGAAGCAAAACTAAATCCGATCTTTAGCAGCAAAATGGAGCTGATCCGGAGCTCAAGACATGGCAATTTCTACAAAAACCCAAGTGAAGATTGGTATGAAAAGGTAGATTATAAGACTGAAATCTATGTAAAGGGAGAGTTACCACACTGACAGACATGGCCACGGTCTTCCTTTCCCATTTAATGAAACAATTTGGGAAACACCCCGCCGTTTGGAGCAACACGCTTGGAGCTACTTTCATCTTTTGCTCACAGAAGCGCCGGATCGTGAGCTCAGCCAAGGGTTTGACCTATAATATTCTGGAGGGACTTATTTTGGCAAGGATCGGAGCGCTCTCGCTCAAGGATTTCGAGGATGGAATCGAGTTAAAGCCATGCTCTAAGGATTATAGGGTTGGAACCAAGCCAAAGCCATGCTCATATCTTGCACAAAGGGAAATTTAATCAGTTCTTTTTGCAGAAGCACAGCCGGCAGATTCGCAAGCAACGAAAACACAAGGCAAGGATCTTTAAAATCGAAAGATCCTACCAGTTTGCTCTGTCTTTTATCAAGAGGGACGGATGTTTTAGGCTGGCAGCTCCAAGTGAATCGATTTGAATCCCAATACAATCTGGAGCATTCGAATCAGAGAAATTATGCCATGAGCAGAAATACTGGCTCGATTTCAGAAGCTGGCTCCAAGCCTCAATAACATGCTTTGTTTTTAGTGCAAGACACAGATAGATGTTCTTGCTCTAATGCAATCGATTTCACCTGGGCGTTTCTAAATTATCTGGTTCTAAATTTCTGTAGAAACCCAAAAATTCCACGGGTTTTTATCATCTTCATGTCGATTATGATGGTGGGCTACAAATTTAGCAGTTTCATAGAGCATCCCCCTAGCCGGATGCACGCTTCAAATCCGCTCCTATTTTGTCTGAAATCCGAGATCCACACAGATTCTAAGAATCCCCGATTCATAGCTTGAAATCCCAAATCGACCCGTTTCTAATAATTCTGGAAGGATTTACATAGATCTAATCAGTTACGGGCAGCTCTTTGAACGCTAAAATCTCCATTTAAGGCATACTTCCAGCCCTTGATTCTCTCAAATCTGCCCTTGGTTTCCCAAATCTAGTTGCTAAGAGCAAATCGACTCTTATCATGCATTTCTGCATAACCCATATCCATTCTTCCTGAATCCGGAGCAGTCTGTGCAGCAATTGACCTCTTCCTCAATATCGAAATCTGCATGGCTAGGCCCTGTTCATGCAAAATTCGAAGCATAGCAAGAGTTTACCTGCAATTCTCCTTCCGCTGCCATGGATCGGCCGGAACGAAAGAAAAGTGCCACTGCCATAGGCCCAAACAATCCCTACCGTCAGGCACATCCCAGGCGAATCCTTGCCGTCTAACTGTCACTCGGCGTCACAAAAACCCTAAAAAAGCCCAACCGATCGCATCTGCTTACATAGAATATTCCGGGGCATATTATCCTCAAAACAAATCCAAGCCTTCAAACCGTCACTCCACCCTCCAACAAGAGGGTTGCCCCCTACGGGCAACCCAAAAAGAGGAATATTACGAAAAATGAGAACTACATTTCAAAGGGCAACCTCTGTTAGCATCTTGTTAATTTATGCCTTGCTTTCCAAAATTTCCTGACCGTCTATAGGCATTGACCATGGCGAACAAGGGAGCTAAGAAGCGCAAGGAGGAGAATGAGAAGCACATGAAGTACTTGAGATATCTGATCCTTGTTTCTAATGTACGTAAATCGGCGTATCAGATCTTTTTTCTTTTTGTCCAGTAATATCTTAGAGATGAAGAACAGAATTAAGCTAATCTGATAAACTGGCAGGTGATATATATCACGATCCGGCTGGTCATCAGTCGTTCCTCAGTATCGTGGAAGCATTTCATGGGCTTTCTTTTCACATCAGGAGTTTATAAGTTTTCATATGGCCAACTGTCCAGCATGGCGACACCAGAATATGACATGAGCACTGGCGGTCAATGGAACCTCATTGATGGTGGTCTTGACATGAGCTCTGGCGGCTTATGTGGGTATGCCGTGCTGAAAAAAGCAATTTTGATTAGCATTATGTTTTGTTTGATAGTGTTCATGCAGCATTAAAACAGCCAATATAATTTCATGATATCACTGCTTCTAATGTCTTGTTGCTGCATTTTTTTCCCCTTCTGTTATTTATTTGAACATATGCACAGCATACGGCATGTAATATGATGATCGAGTTTCCAATTCCATCCATTGGGGTTGTCTCACTAGTTACTATTTTCTGGGCAGGTATATTCATGACATTTTATACATCACTAGCTTTGTTCAAATTTCTTCCGTCATCTCTGATAAATTTTGGTATGCGTATCTTTTGGTAAGTTACTAGGTCAGAAATTCGGCCCTTAAATAGTTTAGATTTGTTAATGGCAGAAGCTTTTGTTTTAGCAGATGCTAATCAAATAATAAGTCGTGAGGCCATCACCCTCATCTAGCACTCATACATTGTGGAATCCTTAGTACCGTCTATCTCTACATGTTTGATCTATAAGCTGTGGTTATGTTGTCAAACTTGTTCAAGTCCCCATCACCCTATATCTGGCACTCTTAGAACCAGAAATAATTTTGTGCCATTGCGCAGTTTCCTCTGTTTCCTGTAATAAGGACATCTATCCACAAAAATTGCTTGCTTTAAAAGCTCAGTAATTTATGCAAAGTGTCTATATGCAAGTGCTCTATAGATAAGCTTCAAGTTTGGAAGTAAGTTGTTAACAAACTCCCAATTCTTGCTAACTTTTTAAGCTCATTCTACAATGTTGTAGGATGTTATACACAAGCATTGCCATGTTATTTTCGTTTTTGGAAGATAATCAAATTTCTTAAGCACAGCAATTGTGCAAAATCTGAAGCCTTATATCAGCCAGAATGATGTTCATTCTCCCTCTGAGTTTGATTTGCGAAGGGCTTCTACAGAGTTTGGAGTACATGTTTTGGTTCAAACTGACATTCTCTTGGATGAATAGTTCTGAAGAGAACCATGGAGTTGCCAAAGGTTTGAGAGAGAAGAGAAGTTCTCCTCTCTCTTGTTATTCCGCCCATTTTACTTCCTCAAACAAATGCCTCTCCAGCTAGTTTTGACTGAGATGAAAGGAGTCATTGCTTGTTGTTCCTTCCTCATTAATTAAGAAAAATAATAACCCTCTGATTTATGATGTGCTGAATAATGCAGGAGTACGGATTATGATAAGACGTTTGAGGTATCTTAACCCCAGATATAAACAAAGTGCCTTAGATCTTCTCTATGGTAGGCAAAAGGCAGATGATTTTACCAAATTACATGCTACTTCAAACAAAGAAATGAGGCAGTTACTGCTCGTTGGACCTGGAAAAAACATAGTTATCATTTAGGGTCATGGTTTGTTAGTATTCATTCAGGAGGGATAAAGGAAAGCTCAAGAGATTATGGTTGAGATGTAGTCAATAAAGACATTAAAAAGTTAAGGAGTTAGCTAGATACAGCTTGAAATCCAAGGTGCTAACATGGCTGCACCAGCAAGTATTACTCTCATGCCTTCTACTAATATGTGGCACAATAAGCAAAGCCCAGACTCAAAATGTCCGAATGAACATGACATTCATTGCGAACCATATGTTTTTAGTGGTTATTCTACTTCTGTCTTCCCATCCAGTCTTCCCTGCAGCTTCGAATATCTTGTAGGCTGACAAACATAGAATCTCCAGCTTCAAGTCTGAAAGCACCAAGGTCAACTCTATATGTTGCTACATTTCTATGACATCTAAGCATTATTTGGTAGCTCCACAATGCCAATTCTGGGCAAGGATGTCATCATGTCATCTGCAAGCTGGCTGCAGTCACTCTCAAGTACTACAAAGGCTGCATGTGATTATTTAAGTGCCATGGAGCAAATTAAAGAGGAGAAAGTATGCTGTTGTACTACTTCTGGTATCAAGATCATTTTCGCCTGCAGAGAAGACCCAAAGCATTATTATCTGGCTGGTAGGCATCCCCTGTTAGAATCATATGAATTAAGTTCTTGCATTGGGCAATCACCAGGGGAGGATACTATGGCAAATGGACCATAAATCCACTTTTAGACAAAAGTTATGATTTTTGAATGTAGAAGTAAACAGACACTTTAAGGGGAAGTAATAGAACAGGTAGGAAGCTATAAATATCCAGTCTTGGAGCTGACAGACAATTATAAACAAAACCTTGCTTTTGACAAGAGACAAGAGAATAATCACAGGAAGGAAATCCTTATTTTCTATGCAAGCCAGAGAAATTACAGATTAAGACATGAGATTGCATGTATATCGCTCTTTGGTGCACCCAGTCATCCTTTATGGATGCCAAAAAAGGAAGTGGAAAGATATCGAAGCAATACAAAAGCCCTTGTATGGGAGTAGGGAAGTTGGGGGGTCAAGATACAAATACCATACTCTATGATTCTGGAGAAATTGAAGATGAGTAGCATATGACATGGTGTGGAAACATCATTATTACAATGCTAATAACCATACAAGTGTTTATACAGTTTTTCAGATTTCATATTTATGAGAAGCTCATTTAACACATGAGTAAATCATTTAGCAGCTAAGAATAATTTTTTTTTCTTAATAGCTCCAATTGGATACCTATTTTTGTATCTTGTATAGACTGCATGGTCTCTACTAGATCGTGAATACGATTTTCATTTTCATAGGCTAGTGATGCTACCCTTGGTCATTATTTTGATCACACCATGTTGTCTAGATGCCTTTAAATATACATCTGACTAAAGATTGTTCATTGGCTTATAAACTGCTGCAAGGGTAGCCTCTCCCAAAGCCTTGTTCATAAATATTTGTGTGCCATCTTTTATCAGGTCAAATCTCTTTAGAAAACGGCATGAAGTCCTGTACTAGATGATCATGAGAGGGCATATTCTCATGTTAAGTTGCCAAACCCAGCGCCATTCCAAACCTAGTGCCTCAATTCATCTGCTTTTTCCCATATCTATTTGTTAATCTCCACAACCCCATTATTTTGGCTTGCTTTTTGTCAGCTTGTACCTCTGTTGTATGTGCTTGCCTACAATTTTTGCTACCTTTATCTGTTCGATTTATATAAGCATCTCAAGTGGGTCCTCCTTCTGACATGGGCTGCTCACTCTTTGTCCACGACAGTTATTTCATATGATACATGACAAAAGAAGAGAAAGTGTTCTTTTGTTTCCACTTAAATTACACATTTTACAGAGTTTTTGCAAACCATGCATTTAGCTTGGAACAGACAGATTTTTCTCTTCTCTTATCCAAGATAGACCTATTTATCTCAATAAAAGGACACTGAAGGGCGCATTCGCACTAGGGAAATTTTGTGCAGCAAGAGATTTTGGAACAAAACAAAGGTGATGATGTTCAACAGTCACGAGCATGCATGCATTGCAGCTCCACTTGTATTTTAGCCAGTCGACATAGTCTTATAATATATACATAGCTAGGATTGCAATATATAGGTTTTCCTTTAGTGTATGAAGCACATACAATGCTTATAAAAGGTTGTGTTTCCCTGTCCAAGCTGATTTTGGAGATGTTTCAGCATGGCTTTACCTTTTAGTTAAACTAGCATGACAGTGATGTGTCTTTAAGCTGATGTTGAAAAACGCCTCCTTCAAGTTAAAAGATGCACCCATATTTTATACCAGCAGCTATATTCATGTATCTGTTTGTTTTCCTTTGAATTTAATGTGTGTGCTTTCCAAGTCTTTAGTTAAAGTTATGCTTTAGTTGAGTCCGTTCATTGACACATGCCTGAAGATGTTCATTTTTGCCTGCCTAAGAATAGGCAGCTTATTATAAAGGTGTTTGTGCTCAAACTGACTCTCAAAAGACGGAAAATGCCAATCTTTTCGGATCTTGTGAATTGCAATTGGTTGATTGTCGTGATTGGCTCCAACTATGAGTAGGACCTGCAGTTATGTCATTGGATCTAATTTGGATTGGAAGAGCACTATGTTTCGCATTTGCAGTGCACTATGAGAGACATGGTGGATTCTATTTTGTATAACCACATTCCTACCAAGGCTTATCTGATCTGCTGATTGGAAATGTCTAGCAGTATGTCTCTCTAACAACTGAGTAGCCCAGCTTGGCATGACATATGCTGATGGAAATCACCTCGTTCCTCTTCAATGACAATAAGAGCAAGAGAAACCAGTCTTACGGATGTGGCATTTGCTTGAGGGTCTTAGTAAAAGATGCAGTCTGAAGGAAGCAAAACAAATATTAGACTAGTTGAATATTTCAACAATCTTAATTTTCAAAAATTAGGATTTCAAACATTGATTTCGATTTTGGAAAAAATGATATTTATTTTCCTCTTGCTCTATATCAACATCTCATATAAACAAGCAGTCTTTTTTAGATATTGGTAAAGTTTTCTTTTCTCCTGTTTTTCTTTTATCTGGTACCGTTAGAAACTGAAGCTGGATATCAAACTCCAGACTTTAGCTGCTTGCAAGCTAGGTACTCCACTGAGTTATCTACCGATATCCTTGCTTGGAATCATGCTGCACCCATTTTCATATTGTGGACTTGCATATCTTCTTATTGTGCAGAATTATGTTATCAATATTCAGATGAATATTTCTAAATTGCTAAATATCAATTGTTGTTACAGATTCCAGCATTTGCATCATATAAACTGTGGCAGCTAATCTTATACCCTTACATTTTTCAATCTTCGGTAAGCTGGATCTATTGGTTTTCAATAATGACTTAGATATGTAAATACAAAGTCCTTGTTTGAATTTCTGGAAGTGGGACCCTCCCATGGTATGGTTTTGAAGATCTTATCTAAATCCCCACTAGTTTTGAAGACTCCAAAGCAAGCACCAAAGAAGGTGCCTGCACATTGCACATTGCATACTGCACACTGCAAAGGCACTGAAGATGTACTTGCGTATTGAATCTTTTCAAAGGCTATGTCACAGGGCACTTGTTTCAAAGGCTATGTCACAGGGCACTTGTTTTGAGTTGGAAATTGTTTCATCTCATGGCAGCGCACAGAATCCAGCAGGATGCCTCTTTGGAGTAACTCCAGTTCTCTGTTTGAACACTTCAGAGATGCACTATCATCTGGGGGCTGAGAGGGTTTTAAATAATGGGTTTTGAATGACGTATCTTGTAAATAACGGGTTTGGGTAGGAAGCAGCTGAGTGGAGATGGAAGTGCCATCAAAATCAAAATATTGACTTCTTTTTCCCGTCGTTCTATATGCATATGATTAGTCAAACCATAGAAAATCGAGATCGTATGTCATGGGTCTGTATCTATTTGCCATGGATTTTGGCATAAACGTCTGAATGGTGGACGTGTCAAATCTGGTTTGATTTTAAAATTGTAGGACATTGATCTGAAGGTTACGATAGGTTACCCACAAGTTCTCCGTTTCTAGTATTGTCCGCTTATGTAGGCATGTCAAATATTAAAGCTGTAAGAATTGATATCCTGTTACTAAATATTTCATATTTCTGTGACAGGAGGAGCCGGTGACTGAGAAAGGTAAACGGAGAAAACAAAGATTGGATGGGAGAGTTGGAACACCAAAATTTTCAAGACTAAGAAGCAACTGAAAAGTGGTCAGCTTCGGAAGATGTACTATAGCGAAACTTAAAAAAGTACCTTTTAGCTTGTGTGTCAACCCCCCAAAATACGGAGAAGAGAAATATTTGAAAGCTACAACTGCAGTCCATCAATTAAGAATGATTTTGAAAATAAAACCTTGTCAATATGGTTACGAAGCAAACTCTTGTAGAGAAGAAATGTGAGTATCCATAGCCTAAACTGCACTCATATGCTTCTATCCATGGCAATAGGTTCTAAAAGCTTTTTAACAATGGCCTATCTCATGACATTAATTTGAGGAGCCATCATTGGCGAACTTGGGAGGTTTTGGAGGTTTTTGCGTGAGCTATTAATGTCGCTTGTGCACTTCCATGTGGCATCCGTGGAAGGGAATCATTTCCATGCGGGCATTTATTTGCAAGTTTTGAAGTACGTGTTCAGTGTTCAGGGAATACAATGGTATTTGTTTAAAGGATAGTAGCTCTTTCTGGGGTATTTGTTCCATTTTAAAATTTCTTCCATATTCTTAGGGTATTCGTTTGGGGTAGACCAATAAACTTCCCACAATTTGTATTGTATTGAGGAAGGGTATTATTGTAATGGTTGAGACTAAGATTTGTGTATTGTACTATATTAAAAATTGTATGTTTGAGGCAATTTGGGCAGCTTATTTGTTTTGGTTGTGTTGTTTCTATTATCTTTTGCAATTGTTGAAAGTAGCAGGTATTACATAAGGTTTTATTTTATATAAGGTTTTATATGGTTTTGGCAAGTATGAGTATGCCAAAGCCGTATAATGCTGATGTCAGGAATATAGTTTTGCATTTTCTAATGTCATGTGATTTATTTGTTTTAAAAGTTTTCACATTGGAATTTAGGTTTCTATTTAGGGCACAGGAGATGACGACGTGGCCATGGCGGTGGGTTTCCGCCAGGAGCTAGATTTCAGATGCACAGGAGCAAGCTTTGCAAGGTGTTTTGCAAGAATTCTTGTGCAATTTTTTTGTCTCTGTTCCTAGCTTCCCGTCCAGGTTACGGCAATATACCGTTTTGATGAAACCATCGGCTAAAGTTGATGAATTTCTTTTGTGATAGGTCTTTATGTTGACGTCGTCACATTATTTCTTTGTAGGTCTTTGTGTTGCTGAAGGTTCCATAAATAACATATTTGCAGGTTTCTTCCACAGATCGGCTACAGCTATAACTGCGGGAAGGTGCATCTTTCTTATTGCTGAAGCTTTAGTATTAGGCATTAGGCTTTTCTCTTCCATTTCCGTGCAAAGCTCCAGGAAGAACCTGCATTAATCAATTGAAATTTTGTCCCTTTGATCTGGACAGGTGATTCGCTGCAGAAGAGGAAGTGCATGATGTTTTAGACAGGGTAGGGGTTTTGCAGATGTTTTGCAGGTGATTTGCTGCAGAAGAGCAAGTGCAGGATGTTTTGGACAGGGTAGAATGCCGGAGATGGTGTGTGGCAGGATTCCGGAGATAATGTCTTGCAGGAGGAAGTTGTAGATGATGTAGATGATGTTTTGGTCTGGTGTTCTTGAATAGGTCTCGATTGAACTGTTGTTATTTATATTTGGCATTGTAGTACTGATTCATCTCGGTGGGGTTCAAATCCTCATTCTTATATGCAAATGTCTGGTGTTTTTGGACTTGTCTACAGCCCTGGAGGGATCTCTTCATAAGGTGACAGTCTATACAGATCATCGAAATCTAGAATATTTTCAGTCTGCTCGAGTGCTCAACTATCGTCAGACCCGGTGGCATACTCAAGTATTATCCCGTATTGATTTGGTTATCAAGTACCGTCTTGGACCCCTCCAAGGGAAGCCTGTTGTCTAGTCTCGATGCTCCTACCTTGAGCCTAAGCCAGGCGATTCTGCATTTGATCAGCAGTCACATGTTATTCTAGGGCCTGATCGGTTTCAATTTATGGCCCTCACTTTGTTCGAGAGGCCTCATGATACAACCTTGTTGGAGTCTGTTCGGGCATCTCTGCCCTCCAATCCATTGGCCCAAGTGTATTCTCACACCTTGGTTTCGCATCATCTTCTCAGCAAATGCGATCAGACTATGATCGCTTTGAGGTTTGAGATGGACTTTTGTTCTGGGATGGGCTTCTGTATATGCCAGATGTTCTAGGCTTCGAGTTCTCCAGGCTTGCCATGATTCACCTATTGCCAGACACTTTGGAATAGCCAAGAGTCTTGAACTTATTAGTCGAGAGAATTGGTGGCCTGGACTTCGTCGCTCTATCAAAGATTTTATTCGATCTTGTGACACTTGCTGTCGAGCGAAGGTTCCAAGACATCTTCCTCATGGCCTTCTTCAGCCACTGCCGATTTCAGATGGACTTTGGAAGAGTATTTCTGTAGACTTTATTCTGGAGCTGCCATTCTCTCGGGGTTATGATGCCATCATAGTTGTTGTTGATCGTTTCTCTAAGATGGCTCATTTCTTTTCCTGCAACGTCACCATCACCAGTGACGGAACATCTGATGTTCTTCTTCGTGAAGTAGTCAGACTTCATGGATTGCCAGATACTATTGTCAGTGATCGTGGACCTCAGTTCGCTGCAGGTTTTTGGAAGCGGCTTTTGGAGTTATTGTATATCGACTGCTCATTGACATTCGGTCATTGTCCTGAAAGTAATAGGCAAGCAAAGTACAAGAATCAGACTCTGGAGCAATATTTAAGGTGCTTTATTAGTTACCAGCAGGATGATTGGGTCGATTACCTTCCATTCGCTGAGCTTGCCAATAATAACTCAGTACATGCTTCCACTGGCCAGACTTCGTTCTTTCTAAACTCTGATCAGCATCCAAGTTGGTCCTTTAGTGTCATTGGCGGTGACTCTATCAATCCTAGTGCCGAGTCTCAACTTGAGAAACTCCAAGCTCTTCAATCAGATGTTCAACATCATTTTCACCGAGCACAGGAACGCTATCGGCATTATGCCGATTCGCATCGGCAGAAAGCTCTTAAATTTCATGTTGGTGATCCTGTTTGTCTTATTCGTAGGGACCTCCATACTATATGCTCTTACAACAAGCTTTGACTATCGTCACCTTAGTCCTTATCGAATCACGGCTCAGATCAGCAATGTGGCATTTCAGCTCGAGCTCCCTCCAGCTGTTCGGCTCCATTCAATATTTCATGTTTCCTTATTGGAGCCTTACACAGTTAATACTTTCCCAGACTGCATCCCTCCGCCGCCACCACTAGTGGAAATTGATGATCATGAGGAGTTCGAGGTTCGCGAGATTTTGGACTGCAAGTTTCTTCGTCGGCGATTGTATTACTTTGTCGATTGGGAAGGTTACTCATCAAGTGATAGAACCCGGGAGCCTGTCGAGAATCTGACTAATGCTCCTGATAAAATTGCGGAGTTTCACCGACGTTACTCGGATAAGCCAAGTTTGAGTACTCCGGCCCCAGCTCTGAGGGGAGGGGGATGGTGTGACGACCATACGAATATTCATATTAAACGAACATTATACTCATATGTACAAAAGATGGTCGTCACACGGATGTAAAAAAGTATATCAAACGAACATTATACTCATATGTACAAAAGATGGTCGTCACACGGATGTAAAAAAGTAGAGCGGAAGATGATGTTCGAACTTGCAACCTTCTAATTGCAAGTCACATACCTTTGCCAAGTGCAATACCAATATTTGTTAAAGACATTCCCTCACGTTTTTCTCATATGCGGGGACTGTTTTCATGAGATTCTAGAATATTCTAATACTATATGCATGCGCGACGCTTGATGTGATCTCATCCATTGGAGTGGCGCGATTCTGACCATTGGTCTAGATATATAAGGAGACACTTCCTTCTTGTCGAACCATTCTGGTTCAACGCCAGTCTTGAGCCTTCTAGCATCTGTCTCTTGTTCCTGCTTGTCCTCGGGCCATTGTACTCCTGATTCTTGTTCATATATTAGATTCTTCGTCGATGTTGACATATTTCCTCTGTATTTCTTGCATATTTTTCACGTATTTTTCTTGTTTTATGTAGGTTCATGACATCATGGAGAATATAATTAGATTGGTCTTCATGCATTCTCTCCACTCAAATGTGCATCCAAGTGATCAGGTCAATATTTTGAGTGATTCTTGGGTTTCCGATCAGATATAATTCAGAGTTAGTGCTTTATATCATCAAGAATTTGACCTAGACCTTATAATCATCCTTGCGTCGGATACTCAGCTTAATAGTTTGGAGTAAAAAATCTTGTATTTTGCGTATATGAGACTTCAAATTCTTTCTTGCTAATTCTTGGCCGAATGCTGAAACAGGCAAGGATGCCACACTATCTTTGGTTCGTAAAGGATGGTGAAGAGTGATAATTGAAACATGTTTGATATCAGCAATAGGATGTGCATCATATATGGCATTTTGGGAGTGAGAATAGTAGGAAAATATATAGCCAGTGGGATCTTCTAGTTGTATATCGCCTCTATAGACCGATGTTATGAGCTGCAATCTTTCAGGAGAGATCAACTCCTTGCATACCTTGGTAAAATTGTCATGTGGTAATGGTTTAGATGGATCAACATACTTGGATAGCAATCGAATTTTCAAATTGGACAATCCATAGAAATAATTATTTTCTAGATCATTAGGTCTTGTGACATATTGTTGACCAGCAAGGGATTCATCCAACATTTCAAATAAAATATCTGTATGTGAATTTAGCTTTACTCGTAACTCGTTATGTCATCTTTAAAAGCCTGTGCCCGTTGCAATAACTACTGTAGATTTGTTGTTAAAGTCTTGATTTTGCTTTCAAAACTAGTTCTTTAAGTTGCCCAATTGGTGTAATCATGATTTTGGTCACTGCATTGACTATATTGGTCTTGAAGTTGTTGAAATTGATGCATGCGAATCTCATAGTCTTCATTTTTAAAGTTGAGTTTGATTAGCAGTTCTTCATTTGCTTATTGAAGTTGATGAATGAGATCATCTTTAGCCACCATCTTCAGGAGGATGTTGTGGACTTATGTTATTTTTCAGCAAATCTAACTCTATCATTGCTGGAAGTGGAACAATTGATGGAATATCTTGACATTGTATACCTCGGTTTTGTCACTTGAGAGTGGTTCAAGTGGAACTTGAGTTTTCTATATTTCCACAGAACAACTTAAAATAACTTATAAATGCATAGCAAAGGGAAGTTCATGAGCATTATGCCATTTTATATTTCTTATTTACTTATGCACCTGCTCAATGAATATAGATGCCCAAGGAATCGGAATTCCTTGGGTGCCCATTATGACATAAGCCAACCATTTCTTTGTATATTTATGAACATTTATAGGTGCCAGCCTCTTTTTAAGGAAAGTGAAAATTTAATTATATGGATAAGTGGCATTTTCCACATGCTTCCTTTTAATTGTCAATATACCAGATGTGGCCAGAATAGAAATGTCATATTTAGGATGTGTATTGCAGTTAGGAAGCTTCAAAGCTTGTATTACTAGTTTTCTTTGAATGCTAATATGTCCCATCTGCTCGGTATAACTAGTTCTTGTGGCGATTTCATAGTTTTTTATGTAGTCATTGAGTCACGGTTTAGATATTGGTGGAAAAGATTGCAAGCCTGCTTTGTCAAGATACATTTGAGCTAGATCATCTAATGAAGGGTATGGTTCCCAACGTTAAAGTTGGAAATATCACTTGGTAAATGCACAGAGAATCCTTCTCCACTAGTTGGATACAATAAGTATTTATTTCCACCTTCGCTATGTGTGACTTTTCACGAGACTTGACGGACTGCGGGTTATTCTTTATGGAGTGCTTCCATTGAAGTTGATGGTAGTACCATGCCCGCTGTTTTTCTCCATGGAATCTTTTAAAAAGTTTCTTGTGTTGTATAGATCCTATCATACCTTTTAGAAAAGAGAAAATTATTTTCTTTCGTGGCCAGAAACCAAGATTATACATTGCCTCTTGAAAATGACCTGTCAGCCGTGCGTTCTCTTCAAAAATTGGGGAAAAATCAGTTGCAGAATAGCGTGGTCTTGTCTTGCTTTATTTACTTTGTCCATAAGTTTCTATTTTTAAATCTCATTTGGCCATTCCCATATGATAATGGAGATCTTAGATATTCTACCAGAATTTGGAAGTACTTATACCATATTCGCTGTTAAAACTTGTTTTTTTCCTTTGTTTGACAAGGTTTAATGCGATACCCATTAACTGATGTGAGCAATAGAATGCCTTGAAGGTCGTTTAACTATATAGCACCATTGCTGAAAACTTCATGTATGTAGAAAGGTCCTAGCCATCGGCATTTAAGTTTTCCTGGGTCTTGTTTATAACGCGAATCATATAATAAAAGTTGATCTCGCTCCTTAAAATCTCTTTTCTTCATTTTTCTATCAATGCATGCTTTTCGTCTATTCTTAGAAACTTGTTGAGTCCAAACAGACCTTTGACGTTTGTCATCTAAGATTCCTAATTGAAATAACCTTTCGTTCAGTGAAGGCAAATCTGCCATTCTATGCTGGATCACAATTCACAAACTTGGTACTGTAAATTCAAATGGTAATCGCATATATTAATTGGAAGGGAGTGTGGCCAGTAATGGTTTTATAGGTGGTTTCTATATGCCCATAGTATAACAGGTAGTTTTAACTCCCAATCATTTCTAGTAGAGTCACAAATTTTCTTTAAGATTTTCACGAGTATTTTGTTGGTGGACTCTGCTTGTCCGTTTGCCTTGGATAGAAAGGGGTTGATTTTCTATGTGTGATAAGAAAATCTTTAGTTAGTATTTAAATTGTGTCATTTATAAAATAGACACTCCTGTCATTAACTAGCTTCAGTGGGCATCCGAAACGTGTTATAATTTGTTGATAATGCATCTTTGCCATACTGGCTGCTGTATTATCCCTTAATGCTCTTGTTTTCATCCACTTTGTATGGTAATCTATAAATACCAATATGTATTGGGCCCTTGTACAAATTGCTGGAGGTGTGACAGGACCCACAAAATCAAGGCCCTATTTTTCAAAAGGACCTAGGATTAAGTGGCATAAAATCTTTATTGCCTGGTTTACCCAATCGCTGGCATAGATCACACGTGGATGGTTCATTGTAACAATCTTTAAATAAACTAGGCCACCATATACCTGCATGTAAGATTTTTATGGGCAGTCAAATCACCTGCGAAATGACCTCCAACTATTACTTCGTGAGCTTGACGTACTATATCGTGAGTTTCATAGGGAAGGACCCATCTGCGAAGAATGTGATCCTTCCCCTTTTTATACAACTAACCTGCAATGAGGCAATATGGTCCAGTTTTTCTTATAAACTCTTTCTTTTGTGCGAATTTTAATTTTGAAGATACCGTCCAAGTACTTGAGTAATCTGCAATTCTGGAATACCAAGGAGGTATTGCATTTACTCGAAATAAATTTGCATCCGATAACTCATGCTTTATGCCTAATGGAGGTTCTCTATTTGGCACTCTTGATAAATAGTCAGGTACTGTATGAGCAGAATCAGGTTTATATATGTAGCAAAATAACAGGGGGTTCCAGGGGGATTTGATATGGATGTAAAAATAACAATTCTTGAAACCATAGACCATATATCCCTAAAACAATTGAATAGGTTGTTATAAAAAAAAACATAGATTCAAGATAAAAAATAATCACATTAGCTCACTGGATATATTGGTTAAAATAGTCTTATTAGGATATTGAGTTATTTTGGTAGAGGTTCGAACCCCCGTATTTCATATTCTAAAATCTTAGACAAAGTCGTATAGAGGTTCGATATTCCCTCAAAACCTGAGGCGAAATCGCATTTTATATTTCAAAATCATAGGCGCCTCCAATCATAAATGACTATAAGCTATCATAGGCGTCTCCAATCATAAATGACTATAAGCGAAACGAGAGGTGTCCAGAGGCCCCAACATATGATCTGGGTCGTAGGATCGAGGAATCCGACGACTGTAATAGTTCAAAGTGCACCGCATTTAGAACCAATCATGGATCAATAACCAATGATCAATAACCAATGATGGATCCTACCCGTAATGCAAGGTTTATTACAAAGGTACAAGAGGGCTTCGTGATCCACATAAAATGTAAAGGCCCGTAATGCAAGGTTTATTATGGGGTTTATTACTAAGGTACAAGAAGGCTTGGTGGTCCATATAAATATGTAGCAAAATAATAGGGGGTTCCAGAGGAATTTGATATAGATAAAATCCTTGAAACCGTAGGCCATATCCCTAAAATAATTCAATGGGTTATTATAAAAAAAAAACATAGATTTAAGATAAAAAACAGTCACATTAGCTTACTGGTTAGATTGGTTAAAGTAGTTTTATTAGGACATTGAGTTATTTTGGTAGAGGTTCGAATCCCCAGATTTCATATTCTAAAAACTTAAGCTAAAAACCAGATAGAGGCTCGATATACCATCAAAACCTTAGGCAAACTCAGATTTGACATCTTAAAATCATAGGCCCCAATCATAATTGAGCATAATCAAAACGAGAGAGGTGTCCAGAGGCTCCAACATATAGTCCGGGCCGTAGCATTGATGATCCGACGGTGTGGTAGTCCGTGGTGCACCTCGTTTAGAAATATGTAGCAAAAATAATGGGGTTCTAGGGGATTTGATATAGATATAATTCTTGAAACCACAGCCATATCCCTAAAACAATTCAATGGGTTATTATAAAAAAACATAGATTTAAGATAAAAAAATAGTCACATTAGCTTCATTGGTTAGATTGGTTAAAGTAATCTTATTAGGACATTGAGTTATTTTGGTAGAGGTTCGAATCCTCAGATTTCATATTCTAAAAACTTGCTTAAACCGTGATAGAGGCTCGATATACCATCAAAACCTTAGGCAAAACTCAGATTTGACATCTTAAAATCATAGGTGTGTAGTCCGGGATGCACCTCGCTTAGAATATGTAGCAAAATAACAGGGGGTTCCAGGGGGATTTGATATAGATATAATTCTTGAAACCATAGGCCATATCCCTAAAACAATTCAATGGGTTATTATAAAAAAAACATAGATTTAAGATAAAAACTAGTCACATTAACTTACTGGTTAGATTGGTTAAAGTAGTCTTATTAAGATATTGAGTTATTTTGGTAGAGGTTCGAATCCCCGTATTTCATATTCTAAAAACTTAAGCGAAACCGTATAGAGGCTCGATATACCATTAAAACCTTAGGCAAACTCGTATTTGACATCTTAAAATCATAGGCGCCCCAAATCATAATTGAGCATAATCGAAACGAGAGGTGTCCAGAGGCTCCAACATACAGTCTGGGCCGTAGGATTGACAGATCCGACGACTGTGGTAGTCCAGGGTGCACCTCGTTTAGAATATGTAAAGGTATTGCCTAATAGATAATGTTGAAAGTTTTGGACGGCATACACTATGGCGAATTCTTCCTTTTTCGTAGTGGTGTAATTTCTCTCAGCATTGTTTGCTAGCATAGTAGATGGGTTGATCTTTATTTGAATCTTTTTGTTGTATTAGAACAACACCTATTGCAGTCTTGGACGCATCGGTGCGTACATGGAATTCTTTATTCCCAATCGAGCGCAATTAAAATGGGAGCCTTGGCAAGCAGCTTCTTTAGTTTATCAAAGGATTCTTGACAATTTTCAGTCCATTGAAATTCTGCCTTTGGACTGGTTAGTGCATTCAAGGCAGTTGCTGCTTTTGATATTTTATTTTGAAATCGCTTATAATAATTCACTTTTCCTAACAACCATCGTAATTGTGTAACATGCTTAGGGGGTGGCATTTCTAAAATAACTTTTACATTAGTGGATCCGTGAGAAGTCCTTCCTTACTCACTATATGGCCTAATAAGATGCCATGATGAACTAGAAATCTACATTTCTTAGGATTCAATGAAACTCCAAATTGTCTACATCTTTGGAACTAGCAGTGGGGCAGGCTTGGAGATGGTCGGTTCTAAGTTATTGTATCTTAATGTGTTTATTATTAGGATGTGTTGTTAAAAAGGTACTACTTGGGGTTGAAGTCCTTGTTTTATCTTGATGTACAATTGTTAGTACTCCTTTCAATAATTGATAATCTCATTTGTGGTCAATTTAATCGAAGTGTGATGGTCCTTAGTGCAAAAAATGCAATGAGCTTTACTTCAGCATCAAATTAGATTCCTCACATATCACATAAGTCCATTTGCCAAGATGCAAATTAAGACTGTGCCATGACTATTTTAAATTGCATCAAAGCAATGATATAAGCTTAACAACATAGCTCAAATTTTAACCCTTGAATTAAGCATTGTGTGAATAAGGATTCTCAAAATGTGTACACCAGTCAAGACAATGCAAATCCTGCATGCTAAGTTCCAATGCTTCATTATGATAGACAAATTTCTAGATGCGAAAAATGCTAAGAATCTGCAATCTATGTTAAAGAAATGGCTACAGGTACATGATTATATTGAAGGTCACATGGATATGGGACATACTTATGAGATAGCTCAATGAGAAACAAATCCTTCACCATTGTTGTTGAAAGGCTGCCAATATATCTACATGATGAGCAGAGAAATTTGTAGATAAAAGGAGAAGATGATGTGAAAAAAGAACACTATGCATTTAATATTTCCAGGCTCCTTAACAAAGAAATCTATTGGAATAGTACGTATTTTGATATGACATATGCTAACTTTCTTACCAGTTGAGAAGAATAAAGTTTATCTGTTTGCCACATACAAAAAATAAATGATCAAATATAAGTTGTTCCCCACATATAAGTCACCTTTGCTTTCATAATGTATAACCATTATACTTGCATTCTATGTGACTAAGAGATATCTGTATCCTTACAATTAGATAGGTCAGGTCAGCAGCTGACTAACCAAGCTATTATTGCATTCAAAGGCCCAGATGGCACAAATCCGTTGTCTCGAGTAGAAGGATGCAAACGTTTAGATAGTGTGCATATTTTTGTGCAGCACTCCACGTTGAGATGAGAACATGATAGTCAAACAACCAATATAAGGCATAAAATCAAGATAAGAATCCCAGAGGCCGAAAACCAACTTGATGCATGTACATGCCCAATATTTGTTTGTTGGCCAAATTGAGCATATTTGTTGCATAACAACTAAAATGTTTTTCCTTGTTCTCAATGTCAAATACATATCTTTAACATGATGATGAATTCCTAACTACAAAATGTACATACCGTCCAGAACTAAGTAGGGAGAAGGCGACGTAAACTACGATCAAGTTCACTGAATAGATCCGTAGTCATAACTGTTAGGGTTCATGTAGAATCTAATCTTGACTCAACTCCACTAGATTATCTGCCAGTTAAGAAATTATGGAAAAATAGACAAGGCAAGGACCCTAACACTAACAAGTTGGACATATGGGATGTCGCAACATGCAATATAACATGAGCATTTTGTGCAAGGAACATCTCTTTATGAAAATGTAATATTGCATAGTGTAATAGATACCCGAAATATGATAAAAGGAAGGAAGGAAGTTTATTTTAACGTCCACGGAGGCCAGAGGCCTATGAGACGGTACATGCAGAGACAGGCAAAAAGCCAAAAACCCCAACACAAAAAACAAACAATATAACTGTACAGTAGATCCCTACTACCGGGATGAAAAACCCCCACTTGGGAGGAAAACCCTAACAAGAGGGCTCTCAAATACCATGCCCCCGAAGAGCAAGTCCGACTACCGAAATGCGGTATAGGATGTAAGCTCTCCTACAAGGCTACCATAGGGGATGCGAAAATCGATGTAGTGGTGTGTCGAGCATCTAAGATCGGTGTGCACCGCCGGACATGGGCATATACCGGGCAATCACTGAGGGCATGGTGCTCATCCTCTATCACGTGCATCTCACAACACCGACATATCCCTCTCCTCCCCGGGATCCCGTGCCCGCCATTCACCCCCAAATGACTGCTTTCAATTCCGAGGTAATGGGATCCCGCCCTTATGGCAAGAATAGCTCTCCCGCTTTCTTCAGAGATGTGTGCTTTTGGCACCGATGGGGTCCATGCTCAAGGTAGGGATTAATCTGAGTGTGATAGTGCTCTGTCTTCGGCTTTGCAAGAGTAGAGGCATCCCACAGAGTGGCAGCATAGCCCGCACCCAATTGCCCATTCTGCGCATCAGAATCTGCCAGTGCCACCATCTGTTGGTAATCCATAGACCACCTCCTAAACCATCCCTTACAGTGCTTGTCATTACTATTTTTTCTACCGCTTGATTACTAGCTTTAAAATTGTAACCTTAATTAGAGACTCAGTTAATCACATTAAAATTTACTAGTGCAACTTTCTCTGCTCATTATATATGTATAGTGGTAGCCCTTCATCGGCGATGGTGAAGGATTTGTTTGGCATTGAGCTATCTCATAACTATGTCTTATATGCCTGTGACTTTTAACATAATACCATGTAACTGTGGCCACTTATTTACTTTTGGGATGACAGATTGAAATGTTCAGAACCTAAAGAAGAGATCAGGAAGGTAGAAACCATATTTATATTAAAATGTCACATCGGATGTCAATTATCTCTATATGACGGATAAAAGCAGGCATGTTTTATGCCAATGTATTTCAATATTTGTAGACGTGTTAGTTTCAATCTATTCAAATGGTTTGTTGTCCTCGAATTCCAAATGAGTTATATAGCTCCATGTCTCTTTCTTCTAAATGTATAGTCATTCTCAATGGTAGTAAAAAATCTCTTATTAAGATTGCTTTCAACTTCAAATGAGTCGACATTTTGGGGATGCCCTTGGAGCATTTTCCACCTATATCCTTTTATGACATCCATGACTTCATGTTGTCTCTATGGCTGGTAGTTTTTGCTTGTTCTGTCATATATTGCTATTATCATATTGTCTTTCATCTAATTTTTTATGCAATGGCATTGAAAGGGATTTATAGCAGCTAAACATAATGGAAGGCATAATGGCATAAAGAGCAGAATAAACAATAGCACTAAGTGAACCAATATTCCTACACAAAGTTGGAGTGCAGAATTCACTAACCTGTAGGGTTTACAGACTTTGGGCAGCATCTTTGATTCTACTTATTTCGTTTCTAAAATAGATAACCTTTTCTGTATGAGTTGCATTCAAAATGTTACCTGCAAGTTTAGGCATTAGAATGAAAATAAGGAATCAAACTGCAATTCAAGCTATTTTGGATCTACCTTGCACTTGAGCAGAGTATGCCCCACTCCGAAAGAGTCAGTTTTTAATTTCGTCCAATGGTGAGATCAAGACTCTTGAATGCAAAGCAAGATCTTTTTTTGAGGAGTGTAATGGCAGTCGTAGCACGTCATAAATACCAGCACTTACAAATGCGAGACTGAAATTCAAGTCCAGGGAAAAAAAGAATAACGGGGCTAGCTTTTTTTACATGAACATAACCTGTCCAGAAGCTACCCTCTGCCATGCTCCAAACATCAGGTTAAGATGCCCTGCGACGCAAGTCGCAGAACAAATTTAGAAGACGAATGAATGCTTAGAAAAGGTAAAATCTGGAAACCCATCATATAATCATGAATCTACATGGCTCTTTCCAAGACACAATTGAAGTTCCACAAAAATGCCATGACTGAAGTAACACAATATTGTCATGTCTATGATCATTATCTAGAACTATCATGGTTTATAAGAAGTTACTGTGTCTAGCAGAATAAAGCTTGGCCATTCCAAACTAGACTTCCAATTCTAGAAAATAAAGTACAGAACTAAAGCGACTTTAAGATCATCGAGCATAAGCTCCAATAGCCAATATGGAGACTGTAATATAATTGTAAATTAAAACTCGCTACAAGCATCCCGTAAATAGACAATAGGCGCAAAGCAATGAGCTGCTCCCATCTAAGAGATTTAGGTAGAGCATCTAGTATCTTTTTCTGGACACTACAAACAATATGTAGAATCCTCCATAACTGATTTGAAATCATCATGTCACCATGAAGCACAGGGAACAGAAAAAAATATTTGTGAGACCAAGAATGTAATATACCTTGTCATATAGCTCTAAACTTCAACCTTCTACAGTTGCAATTGGATTCAACGATTGGGCTTGTCTGACCCCATTTCCAAAAGATAGCCATAGCTAGGGTTTCCAAATAATAAGAAGTCCATATTTTAGACAAGTGCATGGAATGGAGGTATACAAATGGGATTAAGACATTGGAAGCACACCTGGCAATGCACCTATAAACGAACCCGGAAGATGTTGAATGAGCTTTCTAAATAATGGTAAAATGCACCTAAACACACCAGAACCTAGAGCAATTAGAGGACGAAGAACCTGAAGCAATAGCTAAGAAGGACGGAGGTTCGGAGTTTATTTTGCAGGATTTCTATTTATTCTTCTGGACATATAGACACTGGGAGGACACCAGGAAGATGCCGAAGTTGGAATTTTTGAGAGACTGTCTAATTTTTTGAATCACGCGATCTAAAAATTAGAAATCCAACGGTAAACAATAGTTTTAGCTTTACATATATGGACATGCTAGAAATCCAAAAAATGTCATATAAGGAGTTAGGCAAGCCTGTTAAACATTTCTCCAGATAACTTATGTGATCTTTAAGGAAGCTGAAAACTGTAAAATCATCAAGAAAAACTTCCATGAGGTTTCATATGTAACCTGCAAATAACCTCAACATAATTTTTTTGGAACAAAGCAGGTGCATTAGTCAAACTAAAAGGTGTGACATTGCATGCAAAGGTTCCAAATTGAGTAATAAAGATAGTTCTATTTTGATCTGCGGGATGAATTTTGATTTGATTATATCCTGAGAATCCATCCATCAAATTGTGGCATTCATGACATGCTACACGTTATAATCCACACAGACTCGATTTTCTCTGTATTTCTCTTGCGTACGATTATTATAGAAGAAACCCACTCACTACTCTCTACCGGAAAGATGAAAATTGTTTTAAATAATTTCTATAATTCATTTTTAACCTTTTCAGCATACGTAGGATTCATCCTATAAGCTCGTTAATATATAGATTTAGCTTGAGGAATCAAGGGAATTCGCAACTGACAGGCTTTTGGATTTATTCCCTTAAGATCTTCATAACTCCAAGCAAAAATATCTTTATATTCCATTAATAAGCTTATGGCTACTGTTCTGATCTACGTAAGCAAATGTTTTTCTAGGAGCAATTTTTCTTTTGTTCGCTAGTTTCGAATTTTAATTCTTCAGTCTCAGGTTCTTGCATGTTGCTTCTTGAAATTGATGGGCTCTTTTAGGGGGTTAATTCAATGTGACCTTGATTGAGTTCTGTAAATTCTTTTGGGTAGCCTCTATCTTCTTTTACAGCTTCTACCATGAAACAATTTTTACACTCAATATCTTCTTCATATGTGCAAACATTATAGAATTCCTCGTCAACTTCTGATTCATCAAAGGCCCTTCTTCTTCATTTTCACTATCAGAAAATGTGATGTTTTCTCCCAAAATGGTTATGTTTTCGATAGATAAGTCTACCTTTGTAGTTTTGCCAGCTTTAATCAATCTTATGGTGCTATTGGACCAATCATGCATGGCCCGTGCTTCTCTTAATCAAGGCCGTCCTAGCAGAATTTGGTAATCTTTCATCTCTTTTTGTGTGTTTAAGATTACAAAATCTTGTTTCGAATCTATTCCTCCAACTATAAATGGTATTTCCTTTATTATGCCAGGTGGTTCCACTCTACGACTATCAACCATTTTTATATCAAAAGATGCTTTTTCCAAATTCTTGAATTTTAGTTTCTTTCTTAATCCATTTGTATACTGACACTCGCACAACCATCAACTGGTGCTTTGGGTATACTCAAACCTCTAATCTCAACAGTCACCATTGGAGTTTATTTATTCAATTGACCTATCCTATAGGTAAGAACTATCTCCTTTTCTTGATACAATGCCCAGTTTTGGCACAAATTTGTTTAGTAACTGAATTGATAAAGAAATTGTTGCATTTCTTATTGTTTCTATTCTATTCTATTCTATTCTATTCTATTCTATTCTATTCTATTCTATTCTATTCTATTCTATTCTATTCTACCTAGTTTCTATACATCTTCTTCCCATTCCTGTTCCAAGGTAATAAATTTCTCAAATCCTGGAAAATATTTTGCTATCACTTTAAGAGGAGTGGGTATGACTATATTTTATATTTGTCTTTTTATGTCCATTAATTCCCTTTGTTCTAACTGACCATTCAAGTCAATATCCTTTTCTTGTAATTCTTGAATTTGACCCTTGATATGCATGTAAGTTTCTGTTTCCTTCATGATATCAGGATAAACATCTTTCATTTTTTTAGTTTGAGTACTTGCCTTGGGTATTTCTGGCACATTTATTCCCTCTTTCGCTGCCCATTGGCAAGTGACATCATGTACATCAATATTCTTGTTTGATTCAAGAGTTTATTTTAATGAGCTATCCTTCACTAATTTGACTTTGCATTCTTGAGCAAAGCGTCCCTTTTGGCTGCATTTCCAACATTCAAGTTCTTTTTGTCCTTTCTTAGATGTTCCAGCCATTGATATGGCAAAACCAAGGGAGCCATTCCCTTTGGTCTTTTTATTAAAGTAACAACATTTAGTATCATGGTTGGATTTATCACAAATGCGAAAATATTTTGCTTCACTTCCAGATCTCACTCATTGGCATAATGCTCTGGTTTGGAGCATTCTGCACATAGACATAACTTTGCTTTTGATCTCCTTGCACAATTTTTTTTTAATTTTTCCTCCATAGTGTGTTGTAATCTTCCCTGCATGTCCCCAATTTCTTGGTTCACTCTTTTACAAATCAAAGATTTCCATTCCATTTTCCCGTGCTTCTCAGCACCCAGAATTCCATTGAGAGCTGTAACTCTCTTCAGTGTTGCCTCTAGTGTATAGATCATCCATTTGTAGTTATTCTCATTCTCATTCTCATTTATTCTTACTTGGAATCCATCAACAAACCATGGTACTACATCCGTTTTGTGCAGTTTATGATCTAATTGGCTAGCTAATTCTATTACTCGAGTGCCAAAAGCCTGTGGTGATTCATCAGTTTTAATCTATAGAGATTTTAATTCATCCCTAATTTGTAAATATAGGGGCTACATGGTAGGCGTTCAAAAATATTTCTTTGAGTTCTTGTCAAGTTTGTTTACCGTCCATATTTCAACAGCAAATCGACTGGCTTTCCTTCCAGGTAGTTGGAAATATTGATATCCTGTCCAGGTCCGTGCCTTGACCATTCATTTTGCTCAAAAGCTCAAATTATTTAACATGAGTATCAACTTGTGTTTGTACAACTTTACCTGCACCATATCTAAGATATGGCATATTCTTGGATGTACTCATTGCGAATCGTGACTTTAGATTAGTAACAATATTAGAATGTCTTTCTTGTTCAACTTTTTTACTTTGCTCTCCCCTTTTGCTTCTTTCTGATCTTTCTTGTTCTTGTTTTTCTCTGATTGCCTGTCTTTTCTATCAACTTTTATACATTCAATAGATTTTGTGAACTCATTGTAATCATAATAGAATTCTTGAGTTCCATAGGCTGGTATAAATGGATCTCAATTATCTTTGACTAATCATATTTATTCCCCAGTGGCGCCAAAATATGTTAAAAGAATCTATCTGGTGCCACCTTCTAAAATATACCATATCATATTCATACAATTAACCGGGAAATAAGTATCAAAAATAAAAGAAATTAAACACTACATACCGGATCATCTAGAATAGCACGAAATTTATTCAAATTCAGATCTAAAATATTAATTGGTACATCCCAAGTGTCTTCTTCTGGCAGTGGGACTTTGGTCCCTTCCTTTTATTGGGCTTTTGCCCTCTGCTTGTGCTGGTCCTATAACCCGATTGGGTTTCCATTAGGTCTTTCATCTGGAACAAAGATCACAAGGTGGCATCGCACAACATGGTTCGACCAAGAAAGGAAGGGGGACTTGGATGCAAATATATGTTTAAACAGGCTCAGGCACTAGCTGCTAAATTAGTATGGAGAGCCATTCATGGCTCTAAATCTTCAGCAATGAAGTTGCTAAAATATTGGGTCCTTCAGTCAAAGCCAGTAGGAAGGATGACCATGTAGTATCAGTTGCTTGAATGAGCTTTTATCCAATTTACTGTAGGCAGCCACACTTCCCCACTAGTAAGGAGAATTTTGGTGTTAGTCCTGTGCCTCCTGGTACAGGACTATTCATGCATACGCCAGACCAGGTCAAGCTCAAAGATCCTCGGGCCAACCACGGGTCGACATCCAAGCCTCCGCAGAAGACTAAGCAAGAAAGCCACGCAGCCAAAGCCTTTGGGTCAACAAGAGGCGCCGGCTGCACAAGTGACGTCTACCACACCGCCAAGGCCAAGGCGTGGGCCAAGGGGATTCTAGGCACTTCAAGAGGCACCGCCAACATTCCTCGCAGAATCAGGCCTCCTTCCGTGAGTCGGCACCTAGATCACCGAGTGTCTATATTGGGCCCAAGGCCATTGTACTATATATATGAGTAGAGTTAGCTCATAAGTTTTAGATGAGTTTTGAGTCTTGTCTCTTTTCGTTTTCTCTCTATTGAGCTCATGTATTTTCATCATTGATATCAAGGAAGCTTATCATCTTTCTCTCATTTGTTCTCGTTCTCTTCTTTTTCTCCTTTTCAAAGAAATCCGCGTGACATAGTCCCAGGACTCTCCTGTTAGGATCCACGGTCCTCACAGTAGGGTCGTCTTCCAGAGTTCCCAACCTGCACCCCAAACACCGCCGCATGCCGGGGTCTGATTTTCTCCTACTTTCTTCGCCGCCATGTCGCCGTCTGTAATTTCACGCCCGAAGAACTCCTTTCTCGACGCATCTCGCTTTGAGCGCCATCAGCCGCCGAAAACTGCTCGCGACATGTATGGATGCGCTTATGACATAGAGGGAGGCCATCTTCTGCCTAGGGCTCACCGCCACCCACCCCCTCGTGGTCCAGCCTCGCCCGGGTTCCCTGCGTGCAAACATTGCTCACAACCTCAGTCCCCTCATCACTATCAGAGCCTTATCCGCTCAACCTTCTCAACCGTGACTTTCACACCCTCAACATGCCTACATCCATCATTCTTCGTGCCATACGCCTCTTCCTTCACAACCATCATCTCCCCGGGGGCACGGCTATCCACATGTCTCCTTTGGCGCCTACCCGGTGAATATCCTTTCCCTACGCTTTCCCATCGCCTTCTTCCGTTTTACAACCTTACCGATCTCAAAACCAATGTCCTGGGCTTACTTCCGGCCAACCGCATCACCCCCTTCATCGTGGTCCGCCGTGCACAATGCCACATCCACCTCAACCTCAATATCCTCACTATCTTGTTCCTCGCCCAGCCCAAAGACTTTCACATCTACCTTTCGGACTCGAACTGACTTATCCCACCTTTGGCAACAACTAAAGGCAAACCGTTAGACCAAAGTGCTCGGGCCCACATGGAAGAATTTGAGGCTCTAGTCGCCCTAAATGGTCACGCAACCTCAACCTGAAATTCCACATCTTTTTCCACCATTAATCGCAGGTGGTTTCTCCTCATCAATGGCTCATGTCCAACAAAAGCCATTGGAAACAAGATCGGGTCCGAAATGCGCGATTACGTGCCTCATTACGGGACCACGGATGATGATCAACTTCATCTCAAGCAACTCAATGAACTTCAACAAGAGCCCACTTGAGTCCGCCGGGATTTTATGGATCGACTTCACATTCTCGCCAAGAAGCTCAAGGAGTACCCTACACGAGCCGATTTTGGTCGGTTTCTCCAAGGACTTCCTCCCCGCTATTCGACTCATGATCAATACCAAGGCCCAAAAACTTTGGAGCAAAGCTATCAACCTTGTCAATCACTCCGGCCAATGTTTCCTCCCGAGGCGGCTCTTCAAGAGCTCCCGCTCATTCCACCCGTCATGGTTCCACAAACGGCCGTTCAGCCTCAACACGCTAATCCACGCCGCAAAGCCAAATCGGTGCCATATTTGCAAATATCAAGGCCATTTGGCCAATGAGTGCAACTCCACCAATGGCCCGCCTCATTGCAAGCTTATGCAACATGTGCAATCATGCCACGGAAGAGTGCACCGCGACTCATCCCACCGTTCGCTCCGCAACAAAATGGTTTATCAAGTGCAAACCACACCTCAAAGAACCATCACACTATCGTGACCACCTCTTCGTGCAGCCCACGAACTCTATCGCAAGAATGTGACCAACCACGGGATCCAACCAACGTCCTCCTTTTGATCCTTCTAAAGCCGGTGTTATCATTGTCAAGAATGGGGTCATACCACCACGGGCGTGTCCGCAACTTCCACAAGTTCAGTAACTTCCTCGGTAATAAATCGACCACATCGGTCCGCCTCACGGCTTACCAACTCTGGCTAGCTAATGGCAAACAAGGCCCGCGACAGTTCTTAAGAAGCCACCAAGAGCCAAAGAATCACGCTTATCAACCAGCTCCAAAGAATCAACCTCATTTGGATCAACAAGCCCAAGAGGAAATTTTTCGTGCACTTAATCCTCCCCGCAAAATGGCCAAATTGGGTTGGTCTAGTTTCACGCGCGCATCAAGGCATCACGCCCCTTGACTATTATTCGTAAGGACACGCAACCCCGCTTTGCAGTTGACACCCTTCCTCATGAGGACTAAAAAAAGGTTCACTTTGCACTGACTTAGAAAAGCTCATGCCAAATGTCATGCCCAAAGTTCGCCAAAGCATTTTGAATCTCATGCAAGCTGAAGCCGGGAGAGACATTGGCAAATGTTCATGCCACCACTAGAGCTCAACAAAGACAAGATACACCTTCAACATCTCAACCTCCACGCCTCGACATATCCCAATATTGCAGCCAGGTTGACTTACTCAAAGAAGTTGCCGCTTCCTCGCCACGCACTCCGCACCAGCTGGAACCAAGCCAGATCCTTTTTCTCATGTACCTCTCGAACTCCAAGAGGAGCTTGCCAAGATCAAAATTCCTTTAAGCTTGGCTACCATTTTAAAACTCCGCCCCGCTCTCAAGGACCAGTTACCACTCCCAACCTGTTTTAGTTGGGGTGTGGCTACCTCTACACCCACGGTCCATGCCACGGTTGGAAATCAGCAAGTCAACCATGTTCAAATCGATGGAGGTAGTGCGGTCAATCTCATCACGGATAAACTCCAGCAAAACAAATGGGCATCACACAACTCTTTCGTGCCCCATATGACATCAAATTGGCTAATGGCCATATCACGAGACCTCAAGGCGCCACACCTATTCTTCACATCAACATAGGTGATCTCCGCTTTCCCATGGAATTTGGAGTGTGGAAAGTCGGGCTAAGATCCGTGACTATGAAATGCTTGGTAGGAAGACCTTTTCTCCGCCAGCAAAGAGTATCCATTATTCGGGCCACGGACCGCTTAGTCATCACCGATGGTCATCTCAATGCCACCATGGACTTTAAAACAAAGTGGGATCATTTCTGTTGACAATGCGAACCCTCTTCATTACCATTCTCAAGACGCCAGAATATTTATCAGTTCAAGCTCCTAGGCGGGCAGCCTCTGTCATCCCAACCCCCGAATATCTTTGGATCCTTGGGGAGAAATGACTCTTGATCGTGAGGGTGCCGTAATTGGCTTTGCTTGACCCCTACGGCTCCTTGCAATCGAATCCACGCGCTGATCACTTTTCAGATGCCGACACTCCCGCAACTCCTGATGTACACGGCCATGAAGCAACCACCGCTAGATGACACCGAAAGCAACCTCTCTTTTTTCACCACGCAGTGCCACGCGATCCGTTATGCTCCAACCTCCGCACACATTGTCCAGATATCAAGTCATACCCCATATTGGACTCAGGCTTCCAGATTGTGGATGTTGGCAACAATCAACCTGTCCCAAGATTGTCGCAAACCTTCCGGCCTCCTTATCATTAACAAGGCCGCCACTTGTTGTTCAAAAAATTCAAACACATTTTCGCCCGGAGTTACAAAGATCTTGGGGAATCAACAAAGCTTGGGGAACTCACCATTCCTACCAAATCGATGCACTCGCTGTAGCAACGACAAAGATGTGCTCAACCCTAACTACCGCGGATCGCCAAGGCGAAATTGACAAACTCCTTGCTGCCGGGTTTGATCTATGAGGTCAAACATTCTGAATGGGTGAGCCCTATCGCCATTGCCCTTAAGCACAATGGTAAGATCCGCCCGTAGACTATCGAAACTCAATGATGCTGAGTGATCATTTTCCACTTCCCTTCACGTGCACCAAGTTCGAAGAAGTGGTCGGACATGAGATGTACTCCTTTATGGATGGTTTTTTCGCTACAATCAGATCTCCATCAAAGAATCTGATCAACTCAAGACCACTTTCACCACCCCGGGGCACTTTTTGCCTACAAGGTGGTTCCTTTGGATTATCCAACTCTCCTTCAACATTTCAAAGAATCATGCTCGGTTTTTCATGATTTCATGAAGGAAAATCCCTTCTTGCAAATTTTTCAAGATGACTTCTCTACGCTTCCATTCCATGGCTGACCATTTGGATAAATTGGAACCGCCTTCCAGAAATGTGATGAGTCCGCATTAGTCTCAATCCTGAAAATGCACCTTTTGCCACTTCGGTGTTCTGTTAGGCCATGTTGTCGCCAGAAAGCAGAATCACCACGATCCCGCCAAAATCGGGCCAGGTGCTCAAAGCTCAAGCACCACCAATATCAAAGAGACACGCTCTTTCGGGTAAGGTCAATTATTACTCCACCTTCATACCGGATCGGCAGCCATTGCAGCATCCCATTCATAAACTCACGGGTGACGAATCCACCTGGGCTTGAATTCCCAGTGAAGCCGCTTTCCAAATGCCTGAAGCTTTTGCTTACTCGTGCACCGGTTCTTGTTCCTCCTCAATGGGACAAGCCCTTTCACGCTCATGTCGATGTCTCGCATTTGCTATTGAGCCGTTCTTTCTCAAGAATATGATGCGACCGATAAACCAAATCGCCACGCCCGGCCCGAAAACTCCAATTTCGGCTGAAGAACTATTCTCGCCACGTGAGCGGAAGCTTTGGGTCTCATTTTCTCGCGGTCCAACACTTCCGTCATTACCTTTTGGGCAGTCAAATCAAGTTCTTTTTGTGGACCACCAAGCACTTCTCTATTTGATCAACAAATCCACGCCCACGGGCCGCATTGCTTTCGTTGGGTCCTTCTTTCCTCCAAGAATTTGCTCCTTTTGAAATCGCTCATAAGGCTGGCAAATCTCATGTTGTTCGGATTATCTTTCACGATCCACCGCGGATGATCCCGCAAGTGGGGTCTCGACGCCTTCCCCGATGCTCAACTCTTTTTAGTCACCGCAACACCACATTGGTTTCATGATTTTCAGCAGCACCTCCTCACGGTGCTCTTCCACCGAAGATGAGACGCTCTCTCGCCAGCGACAATCCTGCCGCCGCCATCAATTTTCCAGAGGTCCGCGGACTACACCATGGTTGCTCTGACATCTCTACAAAAGGGTAAGGACACCATCCTTCTTTTGTGTTCTACCTCATGAAGTTCCGGACATTGTTCGAGAAGCTCATCAAGGGCTCGGTGGTGGTCATTTTCATGGTGACACCACGCACGCAAAAATCCTTCTTGCCGGGTATTATTGGCCCACGCTCTTTAGAGATGCTCACGCCCACGCCCAAGACGTGTGACGCTTTGCCGGCGGTGGTGGGACGCCCACTACCGTGACGCTCTTCCCTTGACGCCGGCCGCCACTTCACTTCCCTTCCCAAATGGGGAATGGACTTGTGGGCCCTATAGATCCTCAAGGCTGCACACTTCGTGCCGATACATTCTGTTCTCACCGACTACCATCAAATGGGCGGAAGCTTGTGCACTTCCGCATAACACCGCCGCAAGCACGTACTCGAGTCCTCTATCAACAAAATTATCACGCGATTCGGCTGCCCCCACCTGAGTCGGGTCGGTGACCGTGGTGTTCATTTCATCAATCCTACTATCAAAAGAGCGGACGGATTATCTCTTGATACATCATCACAAGAGCACACCTTACTATCCTCAAGGCAATGGGTTGGCAGAAAGCACCAACAAAACGGGTCACCATTCTCAAGAAAAATTTGTGACGCTCCCCGCACTGATTGGCGTGACAAAACTTCCTCTTGTTCTTTGGGCCTACAATACTTGTTTCAAGATTGCTCACGGGTCACACTCCTTTTAAATTGGTTTATGGTCAGGAAGCTCTCATGCCCTTTGAATTCATCCTTCCAACACTTCGTTTTCAATCGCTCACGCTCATAATCCACCACCGCTCTCAAAGAACGGGTCTATCAATTAGAACAGTTGGATGAACTTCGAAGGGATGCTTATATTCGTGTTCTTTATGGACAACAGTTGCAAAAATCTTTACATGACAAACGTTTGTAAACTCAAGTTTCGTTGGCTTGGCCCTTATCAAATTGTTCAAGTGGTTAGACCAAGTGTTTTCCAACTCAATTTGAATTAGATGGCACTCCATTACCTACATTAGTTAATGGTTTTCGCCTCAAAGCATTTCATCACACGTGAAAAGTGAACATCCAAACACGTAGACAGTTCAAGAATCCAACACCACGTAAAGTGACTAGAAAGGCGGTAGATTATATTATAGTGGAGATTTTTTTTTTTTACAAAATGTGGGCGCAGCCCAGCCTATTTCCGCTATGGGCACGCCCTATATACAAAAACGGCTCGTGAGCCCTATCTACTAAGTCCTAAGAGGAAAAACCCTCTACCCGGGTTCGGAGGAGGTGATGCGGAGGAGATGGTAGAGGTTCTCGCTCCGGATCCCAAATAAGGTGCAGAACCACCTCCATCCCGCTTGGTCTTCGGTCGGGATGTTCCCACCATCCCGCACACCCGTACCGCCCATGCTAATGCCACGGTTGTGGCAGCCGTGAAGATCCGCACAATTCATCTTACAAGTGATCCACTCGGCGGTTAGTGGGCATGGTGCAATCTTCGTTCAAGCAAAGCCAGCAGCCATACCGGCGCCATCGGATGCCTTCGTTTCTCTCGGTTCGCCTTATATAGCCAAGCGAGGACCTCCTTGTCGGCGTGGACCAATCACACAAATCGCCAAGCGTGGTTGCAATGCAATTTCGTTTCTAAAGGAGAATCTGTTCTCCCGTAGCATATCTAGCAATGGTACCTTCCGACACATTCCTTTTAATGATATCCCACCGAAGGTTGCCGGCATTGAATGCCATTCCTTCTTTCCACGCCCGTCGAACCTAATGGGTGTCCTTTGCCATCTGTCACATCCGATCTTTTTTTCACGCCTCATCCTCACCGTTCATTGCTTCTCCCTTACGCTTTTGGGACTTAGCCAAATTTTGCCTCTCAATCCCTTCAAGATCCTTTGACACACTGGCACCATCAACGGTTCGGTTTAAGACTCTTCATACCTCTTAAGCGCCTCGGTTAAGCCCTAAAACACACCTTTTCGTTCCTCTGCGCCTTCATCCCTCCGTGCTCGCCTTTTCTTCCGCCTTTGGCATCTCTCTTCGATTCTGCAAATCATTCCCATGGCTGCCCCAAGATTTTCTACACTTCAAGCTTGCTCCCAAGGATCCGGCCCCTTTTGCATCAGATCCTTCTTGGCGCCCACTTTCCGTGAAGCCCTTGTTGGCCCCAAGTAAAGAAGGCTGAACGACACCAGCTTTCTGAATTCTCTCAAATGGAACTTCGGCTCCAAATCACGCCGGGTTGCGTTAGTTCATCGCCAATATTGTTAACAGCCCGCAAAGGTTACACCCGCGTGGTCGATGGCACCACTATTTCATTAACTCAACACTTGATTTCTGAGGTATTTCATATTCCCTTGCACACTCCTTGTGTATCATGGTGCGCTATACAGGGATATTGATGTCACAGAGTTTGGTGCACCTCGCTTATCATGCCAATGTCCATCGATCCCGACCAATATCGACAAGCCTCACGAGACCTTTGTTAAATTTACGTGGCGGAAATTCCTTGGGGTATTCTATCAAGAACACCCATATCAATAAGCCTTTCTATAACCTGGTCCTCACCGCTACACACTCCAAACACCACATAGATTGGCCCCAAATGATGTTCTATCGTCTTCTCCAAGAAATGGACCGCCTTAGGGTACCACTTCCATTTTCTGAAGTTTACGTGGGAGGGCACTTTCAAGCCCTCATCCGGTCATTACTTCCCTCCCACACCACCAAATTCTCATAATTCCACTCAGCCTCCCTTCCAATCAATCACCAAGTTGGCACATCACGCCCATCTTCCCCTGGTCATGACCACGATCCACACTCATGTCACTTTGTCTCTTCCTCCGCTACACCATCCACTTCACACCATTTTTCCCAAACCTCCCAAACCAGTGGGCAAGCCGGTTCCACCACCACAACACCCTCGGTGGGGTTGTTTGTATCAGTATCGGCCGGGGATGCTCCAGGCTGCTGCTCTTAAGTTACAAGAATCCCAAGACGCTCTTATGAGCGGGTTCAACGGCACTCGAGGCCTCGATGCGGTACACCAAGACCTTCAAGCCCGAAGCGCCCAAGTTGCAACTTTGGAGGCCAAACTTCAAGACAAGCATGAAGCTCTCTTCTGTGCTCATGCGGATCTCAAGAGTACACAAGCTCAAGTCAGCCAACTTCATGAGATCAAGCAGCTCGGCTCGGGCCAGAAATTCAGACTCTATTGGAGCACAACAAGTCCAAAGTCGCTCTCCCGAAAGTACCAAGGGCTAAGATATTGCTAAACTCAATGCCTTGTACTGGGCGTGTGAAAATTTCAGCACTCAAGTTCAAAATCTTTTCAGCCCGGGACGGCTCAAGTTAGCCTCCTTGACTGCTCGGCTTTTCTACACGGACCTCTCAGCTCACCTCTCTTCAAGATGGAAACTACGAGGTGCGAGAAACGAAAATACTCGATGACGCAGAGATTGCCGGTGTTTCGTCTCAATACACCGGGAAATCTTCCTCCCGGGTCAATCCTTCTCGAAACGGGTCCGTGACCAGTCACGCCTCCCTACCGAAAAGGAAAATCGGATCCGTGATCTCGAACAAATAGTGCAACAAGCTATTCCGGTCCGAGGAGGCTCAAGCAAAACTTGGCGACCGCATGCAATTCTTCAAAGAATGCCGGTTGACTTCCCCGCCCTCCCACCGCTATCATGATTATGTGGTTGCTCGACGCCACCTCTTCCTTTCAAAGTGGCCCGCAGCTGATGGCCTGTGGATATCCCACCGGCGGTGCTGATTTTTCTCGGTTGGCCGTAACTCTCCATTGAAGACAAAGGGTTGTCTTTGTGCCCTTGTTGTCTTTGATCTCATACACGCGTCTTGGATCCGGACTTTCTCACTTTCCGCGTGGTTCAGCCCATGGCTTATATCTTTCATGATTTCTATCCGGGTGATACGGAAAACTTTGGCAATGGGCCACGCCGACTTTTCGGGGTGACCCCAATGCGCAATGGGTGCTTTCGGGATAACAATCCATATCTTGCGGATCCCGCCGTCGGACCAAACTTTTCATCGAGTACATGCCCGAAGCTTGCCAATCATTTATCTCTCTCGGCAAGTTTGAAGCGCCGCAACAAATTAGGAAGTATCTAGGACATCCCAAGATCTTCCCTATGCACAAGTCTATATGCAGCACCTCGCCGGGTTACAATCACTTACGTGCTCGCTCGGATAGCAAGGCGGTCCCCACGGGATGGGATAGCCCTCCGTCAACTCTCGACTCTGCTTCTCTTTGGGATCGCCGGGTGTCGCACTTGATCCAGATCTTGTCCGGTCAATTCGGAGACTGCTCAAGAACCCACGCCCCACGGGCATGGTTCCTTCTCCCTATGCTTCCTCAGCACCTCCCGCCCGGGTTCCCGACTTCGATTGGCGCCTTCCTTTTTGGACCAAGGTCATGGATGGTCATGCGTGGACTGGACACCACCTCGGATCTCGGCCGGATCTCCCGGTGGGATCCCGTTTTTGTTCGGCCGATCACATTGGGAAGAAGGTGCTACTACGGACAACACCACCAATTGGATCTACATTGCTAATGGCGTGGTTGGCAACAGCCAGCGGATGCGCTTCATGGTCTCAACACCTTCTTGCGTAGCCTCCACCTCACCTCACGATCCTTACGTCCATCTTCAAAGCAGGATTTTGCGCTGCCCTCAAATGCATTTTGCTAAGCTCCTTCAATCGGCAAAGCGCCCCATTTTTCTTTGCAATCCAAATGCCCGCCAGTCGGTGCCTTTGGCCTTCGGGACTGTCTCCTCATGGAGTGTCGATTACATTTCTTCGACGCACGCCGCACTTGAAGATATGGTGCGCTCGTTTTCTTATTGATGCTGATCCTCGCCCTTGGCCAAAAACACACCTCAAGCTCTTCAATCACGCCAAGATCTCATCAGCCCGATTACCATAATGGTGCCGTCCTCACTCCCCGTGAGGATCACTTTCAGGCCCGATGGCTTCCCGCCCTCAAACGCTTCCTCCTTTTCTTCACTCGAAAGTGTCGTTTGGTGGGGGAGTGTTAGTCCTGTGCCTCTGGTGCGGACTATTCATGCATACGTCAGAACCAGGTCAAGCTCAAAGATCCTCCGGTCAACCACGGGTCGGACATCCAAGCCTCCGCATGAAGACAAGCAAAGAAGCCACGCAATCAAAGCCTTTGGTCTGTCAACAAGAGGCTTCGGACAAGTGACGGCCGCCACCGCCTTGCGGCGTCGGCGTCAGCGTGATTCTAGGCACTTCAAGAGGCACCGCCAACATTCTCCAGAATCAGGCCTCCTTCGAGAGTCGCACCAGATCGGTCGAGGAGTGTCTATATTGGGCCCAAGGCCATTGTACTATATATATGAGTAGAGTTAGCTCATAAGTTTTTAGATGAGTTTTGAGTCTTGTCTCTTTTCAGTTTTCTCTCTATTGCGAGAGCTCATGTATTTTCATCATTGATATCAAGGAAGCTTATCATCTTTCTCTCATTTGTTCTGTTCTCTTCTTTTTCTCCTCTTTCAGCAAATCCCGCGTGACATAGTCCCCCGGACTCTCCTGTTAGATCCACGGGTCCTCACAGAGGGCTGTCTTCCAGGAGTTCCCGAACCCAGACCCCAAACATTTGGAGGCATGGAATGTGGTTTCCCTTTTATTTAGAGAGAAAGAGGATAACCTAAAAAATGGTAATTGTCATTTTTTTTGGCACATGAGCCTTACTTCTCAATAAAAGGGTTGTTGGCTCTCAAATATCCACAAAGGTATAAGGCATGGAATAAAGCAGGGATAAGAAATTTATTTGATATGCAAAGGGGAGATAATCGGATAACCTGGGAGGAGATAAAAGAAATTGTTGGAGGGAGACAAGAAAATCTTCACTTCTATAATGACAAATATCTCGAGCACAGGGAATCTGAAAGATGCAGAATCGATGTGGACCATCAAAGATAAATCAGGGTATAAAGTGTCTAGGATCTATCCTCTGCTTTTAGAAAAACCAAGACTTAAAATAGCTACTAAATGGTACTGTCAAGAAAGAAGGCTATTAGATTGGCTAAAATTGGCTGGAGGCTTTACTGTCCAAGAAAGATGGTGATTTTTAGATGGCTTATATTAAACTAGAATTTGCCTTGCAATACTAGAGCTGCTAAATTCAATGATATTATTGATGAATCATGTAGCCTTGGGTGTGGTAGTACTGAATCTCCTCTATACATCTTTCAATGCCCTTGGCTTATCCCCTTTTGGAACTGGATTAGCTTTCTTAATAATTCCACAGGAACTACTGAAAGGGATTTTCTGAAGTTTTTGGAAGAAGAAGACAGTTTTATTGCAACAATTAGAACCATTGCACTATGGTGTATTTGGATCCACAGGAACAGAGTAGCAATTCAACATCATGACCCCTCTCTAAGTTGGCTAAAAGGACAATTTCTAGGGAGATTGATGGAGACAGCTCTTGCCCATAAAATCGAGAAAGGCATGGACAAAGTGGGCTCTTTCAAGGGCCTTTACAACTTTTTTGACTTGCTATTGAAAGAAAAAGAGGGCATTCTCAGCTGTAACTTATTGGGCTCAGATAACCAAGGCCCATGGCCTGTAAATTAACATTGACTAATATTTCTATGGTTTTATTTGCAGCTCATTTGAACAGATTAATTGAGCAGCATTCGGGTCGGGTTTACGATATGGATGCGCAATTTAGCAGATATGAGGTGGCGGATCGACTTGTCTCATTGAAGATGAAGATAGTCCGAGCCAAGGCAGTCGAGAAAATTTTGACAATTGATGATGTTTGGGAACAGAATGCCTTGAAGATGATTTTTAGAAATCTGTATGAAAAAGAGCAGGTGTAGCGTGAAGCAATTGTAACCACTTTAAAACAATACCATGCATACAGTGCAAGAACTTGATGACTGGTTACAGATATTTGGAAGAAGACAAATTGCTGAGCTCACCATCGACGATCTTATCTAGGTAGAATACAACATCTACTGATTGGCAAATTACTGTTTGAAGAAAAACTATAACTCTATTAGTATTGTTTAACCTTATTTTATCTCTAGATATCTAATTTTAGTTCTTATATCCTTAGGGATATTTAAGAACGCACTTTTCACCTACCTATTTTATAAAGGAGGTGTTCTATCTTTTAGCTATATTTCTATGGCTAAATATATGTATTTCATGTTATAATGAATACAACCTACTGCCATTTCTTCCAAAAAAAATAAAAAAAAAATAAAAACCTGACTTGACTAGCTTGGACACTAAATCCTAAACTATTTCAGTCAATCCATCCATAGCTTTATCATTCCCTTCCTGATTGAGCTACTTAAAGACAGGGTGTATCAAGCCGTGGCCATTATTTTCAATATTCCTTATCCAAATAAATATTAAGGATATGAATCATCAAGAATCTTATAATAAGCCCAATTTCTTTATGCATGAAAGTTCATGCATCCTTATTACTTGTTTGCATGTCATCTCTTCTGCATGTGTGCCATTTGTGTATTTATGCCCATTTAAGGATCTTCCTAAGTTCAACACATATGGTTTTATGAGACTGTCTCCCAGTCCCCTCATTATTCATATCAGTCTTTATTATACATGTTGCAGCCATATAACTCATATATTCACTTCAAATATTAGCATTTCTAAACGTTTATTTATTTCTTAAACCATCAAAGGTTTGAAATACATCTACTACAGCATTACTATGCATATCTGCATGCTCATTTGTTAACCTTATAGCAGTGATTCCATGCTTCTTCCTATTTTGGCATGTAGGTAAATCTGTATTTAAACAATCTAACTTTACATTCTGATTTATAATCTCCAGTATTTTTTCAAAAACCATACTTTATATTATATCTTAATTGGTCACAGACCTACTCCATGGTCCTGTCATAATATGTTTTCAAAATCTTACAGAGAATATTAATACCTATTTTTGGCCTGTTCCATGTCTGCCAATTCCTTGTGCTATCATTCTGGTATATATTCAGCTTGTGGCTAAAGAAAAAGAACCCTGACTATGCACTTACATATCTTTTAAACTTAAATACAAATACCGCAATAGTAAGAACTCGGCCATAACATATGCTGAAACTTAGTTCTTCAAAAATCATGTTCATTGTGATTTGAACAAATCAGCAATATTCCTAGACCCATACATTTATGGTGAAGGAGGAATTCGTCATACTTGTGATTTGAGGTGATCCTCCTCTGTGTCTGCTGTTGAGCCCTCTTTATATTTCTTTACCCCTTTAATCTCATCCATTCATATGAAAAGGTGTCATCTCATCCTTTAATTCTAAAGTGGTTTCTTTCCTACGTTGACATAAAAAGTTAGCTATTAACACTAGACCTGTCTCTGGGACCATTCCTGATCCATGGACAAGAATTGGTCCACATGACCTCTGCCACTTAAACTCATGTAACTCACTAAGGAAATTTTAATTTTATAATATACCACCATCATTTGAGTCTTCACTTGTTTTTTAATGACCTCTGAGAATTTCAAGACCACTACCTTGTGGTGATTGCTCAAACATTGGAGAATTTGGCAGTTTCTGCACCAATCCAGAACTGCTTTCTTTGATATTTCTAGCATAAAGTGACCTAAACCTTGCTAAAATCGGAGGTATTTGCCTGTTTATCATAGAACACATTGAGTTTTATATTCCCATACATTCTTGCTATCATCTGACATCGTTGGAAGCCGCCAAATCCTATTTTGGTCAGAAAAGATGCTTGAGGTTCAAGAATTGTTTCTCTCTCATTATAACAAGTTTTGATTAATTCTTGTGGCCATGAGTTGCTAACTATACGAGTTATAGTTTCATGATTTTTTGGAGTGTTTATAAGTCATGTTAACCTCAATATTTACTAAAAGAATCTACTATACAGAATTCTGGCCAAAAGTATATGTTAAAATGCTCCAATAACAACCATCCATAATGCCATGTGGGCAATAAATGATGCGTTCTATTTATATCTACATAGAACATAACTCTTATCAGCTTACATATAGTGTAAGTAGGGTGTAACTATGCAATTTTTGGAATTCAAACATGATGTACAACAGCTGAATTAACACATTAGAGCATAAAAAGTTGGGTCAACTCCATAATTATAGGTCCAAAACTCCACAATGATTAAGTTAATGATGTTTATTGATGAATTCAAATGGATGTTGTGAAGTTTAGCCATGACAATATATAAATAGACCACATAACATTTCATATATGCTTCTTTGGTTCATAGAAAGAGACACTACTTTTCCCCAAATATGCCTTTAAAATAGTACAAAATGTGAGAAATGATATATTATAGAAATCTCTTATATAGGTTGTATGGTCTTATTGAAAAAAATACCATGAAGTCGGCTTATTTCTTACTAGCATAAACTTCATATCTGTGTTACTGCTGTAAAGCATTGTCATCCAAGTAGAATAATATTACATGTAAGTTATCTTTCATGTATATTATATTTTTTATGGATGCAAACCTTTCTTGGCAATAGAAATCTCTAGTTGCATGTTAAAGTAACATGTTATTTCTAAAGTTTTAATTTATATAAGCAGGCATCACCATTTATGGTCCACGAGACCAATTGTATAGAGCATATATCTCTCACTAGCCTTATCCATTTTCCCCCATAGAATGATACTATGGCTTTTTAACTTCGATCACATGATTTTTGAAAGGTGTAAGTGAAAATCCATGTAGGTTCAATTGGTCATAAATACCCTATAAATTCTCAATTTTTTGTGCTTCAACCTTACCCTTAAATTATGCAAGCTAACCTAATCAATTGATTTTGTCCTATAGAGAATCATACAAGTAAACTATATGTGAAAGTTGAGATCAAAATGGATTAAGGTAGCACCACTAATGATTTTTAAACTTTCAGTCATTTGGACCAATGATGGTCTGCAACTGGACTGCAGATAGTGATCTATCTTGATTTTTTATAGTAAAAGTTTATATTTTTCCTTGGTTCTTTTTGCATTGGTTTCTTGACATGAGATATTTTGAGAATGTGATTTTGTAAAGTCACATCTTAGGGCACAAATCTAGAATAAACATTAAAGATATAATATAATTGATGCTATCTATTCTAGTACAATCTTCAAGATAATGAACAAAAAATATTTTTTGTGAACAAAGTGGTCCAAGAGCTATTTGTGTCCCAAAACTCAACTTGAAATGGACTAACATAAGGATATTATCAATTTTAGAATGAACTATGGACCAGTAATGGGCAGGTACAGATATTATTTTTGATTTTTTTTTACCATGTCTTTTGCTCTTTCCACGAGCTTCTTTTTGCATTGGTTTCATATCCTTATAAACTTTCATAATGTGATTTTTTGGAGGACAACCTAGAGTCATATGTAACAATGCTATGCATTTGTATAAATTACCTAAAATTAAAAATAGAAGTAAAAGTCAAAACATCAAATTCAAACTCAACAAATATTTTTATAGGATGGAGGACTTCGTGAACTACTTATATGCCAAATTTGAACTCAAAATTGATCTCCTTCTGAAAGTTGTTGTTTTTATATCACAACTGCTTTCTGGGAACCAGTACTGGTTCTCAGAAGGCAGAGGACAGTTTTGACCTTGTCATGTTTGAATTGCTCTATCTTCCTTCACAGACTTCGAATTGAGATGTGGTTTTTTGTGCCTTGCTCTATATCTCGTGTAGAAAAATATAACCAAAAAAATCAAAAAAATCTTTTTATCAAGACAGTTTTACTTTGTATGAACATGAAGCTTTTGGTACTTGACCCCCTTGGGTTTGCTAGAGCATAACTCACAAGAATGGGAGCTGATACATTTTTATATACTTTTCATGTGAAGCATGACTGCCATACATGAATTCTTAGAAAGGGTTTGGCTAGTTTTTGTGTTCTTTATTTTATATGATTTTTTTTTTTGTGAACCTTCAAAATGCCCTTTAATGGTCCATCATGGGACAGGTCTAGTGTTAAATTGTTCACTATTTGGTTGCATATTTTTAGTTGCTTTTTGGAAGGTAACTTAAAATATAATATTCTTTTTTTAGCTTATTTTTATGTTGTCTAGTAATTTTAATTAATAAAAATAACTTGAACACTCTTTTTATTGGCATATATCCTTATTTTGCCTAGTATCTTGCCTTGAGGAAAAGGAAAAATTGTTTTGATAAAGGACGCCGTGACTTTCATTATTAGTTCTCTGCAGAGTATGTCTCATGAGAACCAAGAACTTGGTGGTGATGGTATTACAAGCCAACTGCCATTGACAAGGAATATATAGAATATACATTCTGGGGTTCAACTGCCATCGACAAGGAATATCTATTGTTTAAATTTGGTTTTATATATAGAATACACATTAATCTTGCAGGTTTTACTACCTTATACCTCTTGATGAGGGGAGGAACCAGTGGAGCAAGAACCTATTCTTGTGAATTCTTGTATCATTGTAGATGTTGAAAAAGATGACGAAGAACCATTGTTCATGAAGAGGTTCCTCTTGAACTTTTAAGTTTCTATGAGTGAGACATGATACTTACACTTTTTAAAAGTATAATTTTACTTGAGTTGAAAATTATGTCTAACCTTCTTTTCTATATCTTTCTCCATTGTGTAAATTTTGTTTTACTACACACTGTATTTTATGGCCGCTTTCAAAGATGCGTGTTTTAAATTGCAATATATTATTTTTAATAAATTTCACAATAAAAAATCCCAAAAGAGGCCAAAATTTTAGTTTTTAGAAAAGGAATCTGCAATTGCATTATAGGTCATTAGCTAAGTTCGTAAGATGCTCGCATCTTAAGATAAGATGCTTAGATGTAGATGTGTGCGCATCGACACCCGCATCTAACATAGATGCGTCGCATATTTTTTTTAAATTTTTTTTTGCCCTAAATGGCTTTGCCCTAGTCCCCTTTCTTCTCTGACTCGAAAACAGAATCATTTTGAAGCATTATTCAACTGCCTGTAACCCGTTTTCCCTTTTTGCTCTCTGTTTTGGCCATGGAGGTCGATTCCGGCAGTTCAAAGGCATGGTATAGAGGTCGAAGGTAGCTGGTTTTGTCTTAGGAAGGAAGAAGGGATGATTTCGGCATGTCAGAGTGAGGTTTCGGCATAGAACAGGGCCAACAAGGTCAGGTTTTTTTTGATAATTTGATTTATCTGTGTGCTGGATGCAATGGGACATACATAAACGAGCAAATGTGCCGAATATATATATAACATAGCTGCTGGGTCGGATTGCAACTGTTACTGCTGGCTGGGAGCCGGATTGCTGGGAGCCGGATTCCAAGTTTCCAACCATTCCAGTACAAATCGATTCTGTTTTGGCCTTGCTTTTGTTGCTTCCTTGAGTTCACATCACACAAAAGATTGAATGCATCGATTCTGCAGCAGCCTACAACAGTACAGTTTAGCTTTGAAGAAATCAATTCTGGCTGGTCTGATATGGAATGGAAATGCTACTTAGAGGTGAGTGAGAATCTATTCAAAAATTAATTCAAGCCTTTTGAGTGAGTGCAGTGAACTTGTTTGTTATATATATTTCTGCTGTTGCATCGAACCATCTTATCTACATTCTACAATGAAGCCTAAGAGCACATTATGGGCTGATGCATGCTCAGAAATTCAGCCAGTGTTAGGTGCAAGTAAAGGGAGTGGAAATAAACATTTTACTTGTAAATTTTGTGGCCACTCATCCACTGGCGTGCTTGGAAAGTTAGAAGCACATTTAGCAGGCCTAAAAGGCAAAGGGATCAAAAAATGCCCTTCTTGTCTAACAGCAATGAGAGAAGCAATCATAATAAGAAAGGGATGGACTCATTTACTACGACAGGATATGTAACAGACAATTTTCTCTTGTATTAATCTATGTATTTCAGTTTTAAGTGTTAAAAGGCTCCTAAATGAAATGTATAATGACTGCTATGGATTTAGAGTACTTTGCAACAGTTTTTAATTTTTTTAAAAACGCATCTTAACCACATCTTAAATTATAGATGCTTCGATGCTTTAGATGCTTACGATGTGTCGCATCTAACGCATCTCTCTTAAGATGCTTTTGAACTTAGGTCATTAGTGCATTTGTTAGATAATCTTGTTCTTCCCTTAATGGCACCTGTTATAGTTCCTCAGAGCTCTGCTCCACCTCAGCAGTCTCTTCGACCACAATGAAGTCAATTTTGGTGAAGTATCAGGGTCATCTTGCAAATGAGTGCAAATCTGCCAATGGACCTCCTGCAAACATTGCAATATGTGCAATCATGCTAAAAAAAAATGCATGTGTGTAATACCACGTTCTTTCGCCAAAAAACTCGTCTTTCAAGTACAAACTATGCCTTTGCGACCTCAACAGTCTAAGCTATAACGAGGGCAATCTTCATGCCCACCTTTTGATCTCGTTGAAGCTCAGTGTTATCACTGCAAGAAATGGGGACAGTACCACTATATGCCCTCAGCTTCCACAAGTTCAAGTTTAGCTTCCTAGCAACAACCAGACCACGTCCTATCAACATTAAGTGGCTAATGGTAAACAAGGCCCACAGCCTATGCTGCGTAGACTACCACGAACTCCTCAACAACAACAACAATAACAACAACCTTCACAAGCCACTCCCCAAGTTGCTTTATAACAACAACCTTCACAAGCCACTCCCCAAGTTGCTTTAGATAAACAGGCTCAGGAAGAATCTATCAAGCTTTAAATCCTCTTGTTCAACTGGTACATTGGGTACTCGACCCTATACACTCTCCTGAGGGTGCACAACCTGCCTTTGCTATTGATGCTGTTCCTTAGGATCATTCCACCAAAATGGTTCATTTTGCTCCTGATACTGAAAAAATGATACCTCATATCAGGCCTAAAGTTTGGTAGAGTATCCTTCAACTTATGCAAGTAGTTGAAGGTCATATACTCAGCAATGTTCATGCCACTATCCACGCTCAACAACGGGTGGCGGAACCATCTACGTCCATGCCAACTTCACGCACTTAGACATATTCTAACATCATTGTTGAAGTTGAGCTATTATGGAAAGTGTCAGCTTCCTTACCCACGGATCTTGTGCCTCTTGACACGGCTAGTCCCTTGGCACACGTTCCGCTGGAGTTGCAAGAAGAACTTGCAAATCAAAATCCCTCTTATTCTTACTACTATCTTGAAACTTTGTTTTGACTTCGGGAACAATTGCCTTTACGCACTGTTCTTGTTGGTGCGGTTACCACTTCCATGCCCACTGTCCACGTCACTGTTAGAAATCAGCAAGTGAACCGCGTTCAGATCGATGGTGGTAGCGCTGTCGATCTCATTACAAACAAACTCCGACAAGAACTGGGAATCAAGCAATTATATCATGCCCCTTATGATATCAAGCTGGCCAACAGTCATATCAAACGTCCTCAAGTGTCACTTCCAGCTGACGTGATCAACATTGATGAACTCTAATTTCCTATGGAATTTGGTATTTGAAAAGCAGGTGAAGATCCTAGTTCCTATGAAATGCTTGTAGGATGTCGATAGGCTAAGAGCATTCACTATTGGGCCACGGACCAACTCGTCATCACTGGAGGCCACTTAAGTGCAACTATGGACTTCGAAAATGCTAAACTATCTCTGTCTGACAGTGACTCCGATGATGTACAAAATACTTATCAAGTTTAAGCTTCCGCTCCCGAGTTGCCTCTTTTTGCTTATCTTAAGTATGTCGATGCTTGGAATACCTTAATACTATCCTATGCGGAGGAGGAACAACCTCTTCCCCTCGTAAATGTTGTCGCCATCATGAAATAACCCATTGCTAATTTGGATCAACCACCTTCGTTCTTCACCACCGCTAGTGCAACACCACCAGTTCTTCTGCAGCCACTGGCCCATGCTATCATGGATGGAAATGTGATTCCGCATATTCAAATTCCTAAAGTGGAGATTCTTGATTTAGAATAAAATCAACCCATTCGATTAGTAGCTGGTCTCTCTCAACCTGTTCGAAAACGTGCCATCTGACTTTTTTAAGAAATTCAAACATACTTTTACGTGAAGCTCAAAGATTTATGCGGCATCAAGAAAGAGTTAGATGAGTTGACTATTCCCACCAAATTGGACTCTCGTCTGATCTAGCAATGACCATATAGGTTCAACCCAAATTACCGTGACTACATGAAGGCTGAAATCGATTAATTTCTCGTCGTCGGTCTCACTTACGAGGTCAAACATTTAGAATGTGTGAACCCTCGTTATTGCTCTTAACCACAATGGTAAGATTTGCCATAAACTTAATCTGACCACAGGGTATACGCACGTAACTGGGGGGCATTTTTGCGTCCGCCAAGCACCCCATCAGCACTGCACCCCTAAGTTTTTTTTAATTGAAGTTGTGAAGTTTTAAGGGAATCTTTTACCCGTCAAACCCTATGAAGCCTTTCTTGTTACATTCCCGCTCCACGCTCCATTTTCAAAGCTCCAACATTTGTCGAGGCCGATCGTTCAAGCACCATGATGAATGTCGAGGACCGTATGGAAGGTACCGAACCCCCAGATCTTTTGCAACGTAATCATGAAATGTCTTGTCCAGAAAAGGTATGGTTTAATTTTTTTTCCATTGATTTGAAGCACAACTCTGTATCCGGCAGAGGTAACCCTAAGGCTTGCCCACAGATGGCGGCTATGAAGATTGCGACCTCTGAGTTGGAGTTTCACATGTACAGGGGTTTGCGAAATGAAGGTAGAGATCCATGTCAGATTTTCTTGGGAGACTGTCCCATGTCAGATTTTCTTACTGTTTGGACTAATTAATTGATAAGAATATGAAAATCAGATTATATAAAGTGAGACCTGATTTGGTGCATAAGGTTTACCAATTTGGATTGAAGAATAATGAAGCTGGAACTATCCTTGCTAGGGGTTTTGCTTGGCAACACTCTAAAAGGGCTCTTGCTAACCCTGGTAGCTACAAGCTTGATTGGGCAAGATTTGTGTGGGGCAGTTTACAAATCTCTAAAAGGAATAACAAGAAAAGAACTACAATTGAGGAGTTGGGGTTAAGTAATGTAGCAACTGCAATTTGTACTTTGGAAACTAACCAACATGACTTGCAGTCTGAGATGTCAGCTTTGGAGCAAGACTTAAAAGCAAAGGAGATGCAGATGGTTGAGACCAATGGAGACCTTGCTGGTTATGATCGTATGACAGCAACTCTATCCAAACACATCACTGAAGCTAGAAATAAGTTGCAGGATTTGAAGAAAGTATGCCCAGACGAGAGAATTGCATTGATTCAGCTGGAGCAAGAAGAGAATACATATGGCCTTTCATTACTAACTGTTTTACAGCAGAAAAAAGATGCTGATAATAGGTCTTCTCTCGAGTATGATATCAGCAAAATTAAGTTGTCTCTTGAAATGACAAAAGAATCATTAGAAGACTTGGAGACAAGGATCAGCAGCCTAAAACATTTAAAGGATTCTTTCGTGCATACGTCAGTAATTAGGTCTACTGCTGGTATTTGGACACAGGTAGATAGGGCATCTGGTTGTTCAGTATGTAGCTTGGTTTTTAGTGTGAATTTTGACTTGCAAGTGCGTTTGCATTGTGGACATAAGTTCCACTTATTTTGTTTTCAAATATGCATTGAAAACATGCATTGCATAGTGTGCAAAGAAGATCTGCCTGCTGATTTATACCAAGAGTTGGGCTACCTCGAATTCAAACCAGACAATGGCAAGCAGGAAGATGAAAGTAGCACTGAAGGCTCTGATCCAATGTCAGATGAGGAAGATGTAGAAGTTGTGAACGACAAACCCACTAAATTGCAAGTGAAAAGAAGATTTACAAGGTCGATGACAAGCCCATCAAAAAGTGAGTTTCATTTATTTCTTTGCTTGCGTTTGAGTTTTTGTAGTGTTAGCCCTGTGCCTGGCAGACACACAGGTCTATACTTGCTGCATGAGGGCGAGGCCCCACTGGCCACGGTGTCCAAGAAGAGGGATCCACAAGGCGCCACGGCGGGTCAAAGCTCCTCCAAGAAGCAGAAGACCCAAAGGTAGGACCCACGGCGGGCCACTACTTGTCTGTTAGCACGGCCGCGGACAGCTCAGATTCCTGTTCGAGTGCCCAAGTAGTGGAGCACGCGTTGTCATGATGAGGATCAGATTCAGGCCCGTAGGCCACTCCGTGTTCCTATATATTGTAGCATTTTTGCTCCTTCAAAAAAAAGGGTTCAGAGTGTTCTTTTGTGTCACTACAGAGCAGACATGCTGGTCGCCTGTTGTGCGCTCTTTTGAGCCTTCATTGTACACTTGTTTTGATCAATGGATTGCCGTGTTCTCCACAAGTGTCTTGTGTGTTTCATTGTGTATTGCAATTGCTGTTTTATCTGAGTTTTTCTTGTTCTTTCCTCTGTTAGCAAAAATCCCGCGTGACAAGAGTGCCTCAGGATTTACCCTGCCGGACTTCAAGGATCTCACAGAGATCTGTCCCTCAGGCGATCCCGAGCCCGGACCCCAAACACTGGCGCCTGTTGCCGGGCTCACTTCTGAAAGCTGTATTGATACCATGTTCAATCCCTTCTTTACTCCCGACGATATTCAACACCAGATGGAGTCAAGACGCCGTCGCCATGAACTGCGCGACGCCTCCCGCGAATATGTCCACATACACTCTGGTTCGATTGTCTCTTCTCCGCGGTAATGCGAGGCGCAATCTGTTCCACCTACACCACGACAACTTTCCAGACCGACCTCCCCTGTGGAAGGTCGCCATTGTTCCGTTCCCTGTTCGCCACATCATGCAGAGGCTGCAACACAGCCCTTTGAATTTACTCCACCGGAATCCCCAACTCAAGATCTGACAGAACCACCGCAATTTTCTCTGGAACATCTGCAAAATGTTTTCTCTATTGGTAATCTTTCTTTAGGAACTTCGGTACCACCGCTTCCACCTTTGTCAATTCCCCTACCGTCTGTTCCCTTAACTGTTCCCCCACCTTTGTTCATGCCTGTCACAACCTTTGTTCCCACTACAACCGCCCAAGACCTCTTTTTACTAATCTCACACAACCTATGCCGCTTGCACCTATCAAACAACCAACACCCACCGTCTTTTCTTTTCCACAAATGCAAAACACCCCTTCATGCTTGTGACTCCTACACATGCTTTAAAACTCCAATATCCACTCTTTGGAAATGATAAAGGTAAACACATAGACCAGAGTGCTCGGGCTCACATGGATGAATTTGAGTCACTTGCAGATCTCAATGGTCACTCCGATCCAAAACTAAAATTCCACATCTTTTTCGACGACCCCGCGTGGAGCACCTTACCTAATGGCTGATGGCAAACAAAAGCCACCGGAAACAAGATTGGATACACATGAAGACCTCTTTTCTTTCCCATTACGGCACCCTTGCGGATGATCAACAACTGCTGAAGCGACCTCAACACACTCAAGCGGGAACCCGTGAGAATGCTGGAGACTTTCATTGGACCGCAGATCTTGATCAACAAGTTGAAGGAATTTCCAACCCAAAGCCAAATTCTAGTGTGGTTTCTTCAAGGCTTACCCTCTCACATCCGATTTATGGTGAGTATTTGCCCCCAAGACATTACAAGAAGCCATTGAATTAGTCAATCACTGTTCATGTTTCCTCGCGGTGATCAAGCCCGCGATACTCCCATTTCCCTCGGCTACACCCATCGCGCACCTCGATTTGCCTCCACGGCGGTTCCCAAGAAATAACATTTGGTGTACTATTTGCCATTTTTCGGGACATCCGCTTAATAGGTGTAACTCTCGTGGATAGCATGATCCATTGCAAACGCCGCAACATGCGAGAACCACACCAGCGAAGAATGTACAAACCACCGACCAAACCGTATCGACATCGCCTTGTTCACCAAGTGCAGAAGGTACCCACGCAAACTCAACCACGCATGGAGACCACGAGGCACAGCCACGACAACAACAACAACAACCTCAAAGAATAACAAAGCAACCACAACGTGGACCTCCTCGTTCCACTTTTTGATCCAAGCAAGTCCCAATGTTTCAATTTGTGACCAATGGGGTCACTGGGGCAGATTGTCCTCAACTTCCTCAAGTTCAAATACAAATTCTGGCACCAATCAAACCCACAACGGTCGTCTTACACCTTTTCAAGTATGGGAAGCCAAAGGAAGGCAAGGCCCACGCCGATTGCTCAAACGCCACCACCACGGCCACCACAACAACAACCACGCCTAACAAAGAAACAACTCAAAACAATTGGATGATCAACTCCAAGAAGAAATTTACCATGCAATCAACACCAGCCTTGAATCCTCCAACTGGATTGAGGTTCTCCCTCATTCCCCACATATAAGCACCCGTGCACCAAGTTTTTGCAAAGCCGATTACGTACCGGCCTGAGCCATCAACCAAATTGTTCATTTTGCACCCAACGGATCAACTACTTCCTCATGTTCAACCTAAACTTAGCAAAAGTCTGCTTCAACTCATCGAACGTCGCGAGGTAAGTAAAGGCACTCAAGTCTGGCTAATGCTACCACCACGACGGAGCCAAGACCAATTTAATGCCACGACATCCGCAACACCACCCACTCAACATTTTTCTTTGAAGTCGACCTCCTCAACAATGTAGCGACATCTATTGCTGAGCAACAACAACCCACCGGATCCACCACAACTACACGCAATCCCTCCCGAACTTCAACAAGAACTTGCTAAAATCAAAATTCCTCTCACCTTTACGACTATCCTACAACTATGTCCAGCACTGAGGCACATTTTACAAAACCTCAGATACGGTAATGCACGTAGCCACATCAACACCCACGGTGCATGCACATCGGGCCAAAAGGTCGTGTTCACCATGTTGGTGATCGATGGTGGCAAGCAAGCAATCAATCTTATTACGGATAATCTCCGGCGACAATTGGGCATAAGGGAGCTCCATCGCCCCTTATGACATCAAGCTTGCAAATGGCCATATCACGCGACCACAAGGAGTTACACAACCAATACCGATCAATATTGGAGATCTACAATTTACCATGGAATTGATTGTTTGGAAGAGGAGAAGATCCGGGAGATTATGAAATGTTAGTAGGGGCGACCCTTTTGAGACAAGCTAAAAGCATTCACTCTTGGGCCACGAGATCAACTTGTTATCACAGATGGCAAGCTCATCAATGCGATGGATCTGACCACGGGCCAGATCATTTCAGAGATCACGCTGAATCGGGCGGTGACTCGAACAAGTTTGCAACACCTATCAGTTACAAGCCAAGGGTTTGCCACTCACGGCTTACCCGTAATACAATCAACCATGGGAAGACATGGATATTGATAAAGGCATAGCAATTTGGTTGACCCCTATTTGATACCTTGTAACAACGTCACATTGGTTCCACATGAGGAGGCGGTACCCCCAGCTCCTCCTCCGGTTCAAGAAGACACCACACCAACTCCTAGTGGCACGCCACTATTTTTCAAAATTGGTCAACATGAACATCCTGTTGGGTACTCGTGAGCCACCCCACCGCTCGGGATGATCAAGTCATTCCACACATTCAAACTCCCCGCAGAGACATAATTGATATTGGAACAAATCAACCAATCCGATTGGCACGACCTCACGCCAAAGATTCGGGGAGCAAGCCATTGCGCTTATTCAAACGTTTCAAGCACATCTTTGCTTGGAGCTACAAAGACCTCAGAGGTATCAAGACGTAATTGGGACAACTCTCGATTCCCACCAAGCCGGATGCTAGACCCATCTAGCAACGACAGCAAGACCGGCTTAACCCAAACTACCGTGAAAAGGTTAAAGCCCGAAATTGACAAGCTTTTGGATTTGGACTTATCTACGAGGTCAAACATTGAATGGGTAAGTCCTATTGTTATTGCCCTCAAACATAATGGAAAAATTGCGTTTGTGTGGATTATAGAAAACTCAATCAAGCCACCGGAAAGGGATCATTTCCCTCTCCCCTTCACGGATCAAGTGTTGGAAGATGTAGCAGGCCACCTAGATGTACTCCTTCATGGACTGGCTTCTCCGGTTATAATCAAATATCCATTCGAGAAGAAGATCAACTAAAGACTACCTTCACTACTCCATGGGGTACCTTTGCTTACAAAGTCGTTCCTTTTGGATTGTCAAACTCACCATCCACATTTCAACGCATTATGCTTGCTGTTTTTCAAGAGTACATGCAAGTTCATCCCTTTTCGCAAGTCTTTCGGGATGACTTCTCCACTTACACCCACGTTATGGACCATTTGGTAAAACTTGAACTAGTTTTTCAACGCTGTGATGAATCCGGAATTAGCCTCAATCCGGAAAAAGTGCACCTTCCGCGGTCACCCGGGTGTGCCAGGACATGTCGTGAGTCGACACGGCATTACAACGGACCCGATAAAAATCACCGTGTGTCATCAAGAGCATATCCACTGCGAACATCAAAGGACACCGCGTTCCTTTCTTGGCAAAGTCAACTTCTATGCCACCTTTATTCCGAATTGGCATGTTGCCGATCCAATTCACAACCGACCGGAAATCCATACACATGGACTTGGACATCCGATGCACATCAAGCTTTTAAAGAACTCAAAGTCAAGCTCACGAAGCCCCCGTGCCGGGTACCACCTCAATGGGACAAACCATTCCATGTCCATGTTGATGTTTCGGGCTTTGCGATTGGAGCCGTTCTAGCTCAAGAGTATGCACCAAATCGGGACAAGCCCATCGTGATCGCCCGGTGAGAAAACTCAATCTGGCGAAGCGCAACTATTCGACCCACGGAAAGGGAAGCCCTTGGCCTTATCTTTTGTGTACAACGCTTTCGACACTATCTTCTTGGTAGTCAAACCCGCTTTTATGTGGATCATCAAGCTCTTCTATATTTAATCAATAAGCCAAACCCACGGGCGAATTGTTCGATGGATATTGATATTGCAAGAGTTTGCCCTTTGAAATTATTCACAAGCCGGATGGCCACACGGTCCCCCCCGACTATCTTTCACATACACACGGATGATCCCTCGGAAGGAGTTCACGATGCCCTTCCGGATGCTCAACTGTTCCTGGTCACTGCCACGCCTCATTGGTACCCGCGACTATCAACGCTTTCTCCTCACGGGAGCACTCCGCCAAGTGACCCCACGCCTCTCCCGTAAAGACAACTTCGCATAAACAACAATTCCTTCGCTGGCACGAGATTATACGATGGTTGCTGGCCATCTCTATAAATGTGGCAAAGACAATGTGCTCCGACGATGTGTTCTTCCTCACGAAGTCCCTGATCTAGTCAAACAAGCCCACGAAGGACTTGGCAGTGGTCATTTCAAATGAGACAACACAAAGAAGGAAACTCCTCCTTGCTGGGTATTACCGCCCACGCCAAAGATGCTCACAAATACACACGCACGCGTGTGATGTTTGTCAGAGGCTTGGTAGACCCACGGCCCGTGACGCTCTGCCGCTCACGCCAATAGCCACGCCTCTCCCCTTTGCCAAATGGGGTATGGATTTTGTTGGTCCCATGGACCCACCTGCAAGCAACACTAGGGCACGCTACATTCTAGTCTTCACGGACTATGCAACCAAATGGGCTGAAGTGTGCTCTACCGACAACACGGCCGCTAGTATTGACTAAGGTTCTCTACAAAGAACATCATCACGCGATTTGGATGTCCCTTAGAATTAGTTAGTGATCGTGGAGTTCATTTCATCAATCACACTATTGCTGAACTCACTAACTATCCGCACATTCATCACGCAGAAAAAGCACTTACTATCCCCGTGGTAATGGCTTGGCTTGAAAGCACAAACAAGGTGCTTATCCACATTCTCAAGAAGATTTGTGATCCTACAAGAAAAGATTGGCAAGATAAGTTACCTACGCTTTATGGGCTTACAATACAACATACAAAGTAGCAACTGGTCAAACACCTTTTCGACTTGTGTATGGCCAAGAGGCTTTATGCCTTTTGAGTTCATTTTACCCTCACTCAAATTTCAGTTAGCAAATGTAACATAATCCATCAGCAGCTTTGCAAGAACGAGTTTATCAACCTGGAACAACCGGATGAACTTCAAGAGATGCTTTTCTTAGACTTCAACAAGGCAAACAACTACAAAACAATGGCATGACAAACACATCAAAACAAAACTTTTCAAATTGGCGACTTTAGTTCTTTACGCACGACTCGAGATATCAACAACATCCCGGCAAACTCAAGCTCGGATGGTGGGACCATACAAAATTTCGAGATACCACATCCCGAGTTTTACAATTACAAGAATTGGATGGCACTCCATTTCCTACATTAGTCAATGGATTTCGACTCAAGAAATTTCAAACCCCTAACTGCAAACATCCTTAGCTCAAGAACAAAATTTACAACAAGATACCACTTGTACAAATTTATGAGAAACACTTTTCTATTATGTACAAAATTGCCGAAGGCTACACTTCAGCTGTGGGATTTTTCACCAAAAGTCCTAAACTAAACAAAAATTGGGAAAACCCTATCATCTTTGCTACTCGCCCTTTTTACGGGGGCACTCCACTTTCGGAGGATGCGGAAGCCCCAGTGCGACCACTCCGGTGAACGATCACCTCCGGCGATCGAAGTTTATCTGGGTTGGGTTGACGCCGCCTCCAACCAAGGATCCATAGGGATCGGCGATTCCTCGACGCCACGGATCGACGTCGTCCATCTTGCATGTAATCGGTAAGGGAAGCTCACCGGACCATTTGTTATCGAGTTCTCCATCTTCACGAATTTTGGTTCTTCTCGATTTAACCCAACTTCCAATTTATAGGCCTAATACCAACCCTAGCAGCTGTTCACGAAAGGTCACCTCACAGATATTCCGTAATCATTCCCCACTGATATTTTTGTACCTGCAAACTTTTCGACTCCTCTTTTTTAATATTCTGACAACTGCCAGCAGTTAATACCGTCCGCCATTAAAGTTTTATTCTCCCGCCAGGAACTCTCACGCATCTTGGTCTGAAGGCTGTCTCTTGAGATTCTCAATCGTCACGATCTTTCGACACGTGTCTCCCACGACTCAAAAAAAAAAAAAAAAAAAAAAAAAAAACCTTCCCAACCGTCACTTCCACTCCTCACTTTTCACTCATACTCCACTCCGGTCCTTCCGACAGACTCCGGCGACCTCGACCTTCAAGATGGCTTCTACCTCCAAGAACTCAACACTCAACGCGATCGCACCAATGGATCCAGCCGCAATTAAAAAATATCAAGTTCGTTTCTTCATCTGCACCGGCTCCCACATCTCGGCATCACCTATAACCTCTGGTGAGTTCGGATTGTTTCATTTTTCTGCAATGTGAACTCCGGCTCCCAACAAGAACAAATTACAGCAATTTGTGGCTAACCTGGTGAAGGCAGAAGATGGATATGCCTCCCAAGTCGATGGAAACCCTATACTCCTAAACCCTCAAACCATAGCCTCTGCCTTTTCTCTACCCAATCCGCCCAATGCCTTGTCTTACCTTGACATTGGTAAATATGATATTTCCAAATTCTGCTCTATTCCTTATAATGCCGCACAAACCAAGTTTGTCCACCTTTCCAAAGCAACATGATGCCTTTACCAAGTTTCTTTGGAGGAAATTTTGGGTTACTCCATGAAGAATACCTCTATTAACGATGTTTTCTACCATCCGTATTATATCCTCACCAACACCTTTTGAAACAATCAATTGGACTCAACTCAGATCGAGATTTCAACAGAACTTGCATTTTAAAAATCCTAACTCTTCCTCGGAATGCCCCATGGGAGCCCACTTCCGTGCTTTCATTAATCATCGGACCCCCACGCCATCATGCCCCTTCTCCACCAAGCCAACATCGACCTTATTGATGCTTTGAAAGGTCTTCAACCAAACTCTCCTCCTTCTCAAAGACCATCAATCTCGTCACCAACCTGCATGTAAATACTTCACAACCACCGCCTCCACCTCCTCCGTAAATTCCAATTCTCTAAAACCTATTCCTTCCGTTGATAACCAACCACCGGAACAACCACCGGTTAACCTTGTGCAACAATTCCACTTTCGGACTCAACAAAGCAACAAAAAAAAAAAAGAAGTAAAGACAACAAAACTCCCATTGATCTCATTTAGTACTCACAAGGACACTCACAAAGAATGACCAAGGATCTATAAACAAGGGTGATGAGAACAAAGCCATCCCATCCACCTCCTCACACCGTGGATACCTACAATGAAGCTTGTCCTCACTGCCTTGATGCCCTCCGTGATCATCACGTAACTTCATAGCAGCCACTGGGGGGCGACACGAAGTCCGTGGACCAACCCAAGCCGAAGTCACAACATCAAGATCGATTGGCTGATCGTGGAGGCCGGAGAAGAAGCCTTGCACAATCAATTCATGATCCATCGAGAAACCCTTCATCAATCCCAAAGAATTGTCAAGGAACTCAAGGAGTCCCTACAACAAAACGACACCAAGTACACCGATCTTGAGACACGCATACAACAATCTGGTCGTCACTCTAATAATGCTACTCGACCGAGAACAAAGACACCGCATACAGCCAACTTGATACTTGAGTCCAAGGTCACGACTTTCGACACCACCTTGCGAATAAGGATGCTCACATCGCATCTCTCCAAGGCAAGTTAGACCAGCTCACTCAAGAACACGGCCTGCAGATGCTTTTGAAATAGTTGCACTCAAAAGGACTTGCAAGCCACTCCGACTTCAAGCTCCTCTCGATTCCCAACTTCTCCGACAAGTCGGGACACCTCACACGCCAAAGTCAGGCTAACCGCACCAGTCTCGTGAGCAACAAGATATCATTGCAGATTACAAGATACGCTTTCGATAGCCGAAAGGGCGGCCAGATGATGCGTAAGAAAAGCGAACAAACCTATCAGCTTGTACGCTATTCCCCGACTATCCGAAGCCACCCAGTTACTATGACTATGTGCAAGCAAGGAAAACATTTTTCTTTTATTCGTCGAAACAAGGGTGATACCACAAGTCCCCCTCGGATCAAGCCGATATCGAAGCTAAATTGGCCCTTGATGTTCTGGTCACGATCGAGGCACACTTTGTGCTCTCGGCCAATTTTGATATCCTATGTTGCGGATCTCGACCATTTCGCCTCGTAACCATAGCCCCCGGCTTATGTCATGCACGACTTCTACGGCACATGTTTTTCCGGGCTCATCCGGATAAACGACCGAGAACTTTAAAGGAGATACAAAGCAGCAGGTTCTTTTTGACCAAGAAGAACAAGTACCTCAAGATACAAAATTTCGCAAGTAAACTTCTACCTCGGAATACATGCCTCTTCTACGGAAAGAAGTGGAGCTATGGCTAGCTGAACTTGCACGCTCCTTCGGACACTATACAACTCGAACAAGAACTTGACCTTGCACGTTGTTCTTACAACATTATGCTTCCTTGCACAACCGCACACCTGAGCTGAAAGAACGTCCTCCCCGATGAGTGGGACTCAGACTGGCGGCACATGTACATTCCGAAGGCATGGGAGGCGGTTACCAAACTACACCGAGAAGATATTATTGAATTCCAAGAATGATGCGGGATGACCGCACCAACCCCCAAACAACCGAAAGTACACTAGCAAGCTTTGGATGCCCACCTCGATCAAGGTCAATTTTCCAAAGATGGAGACAAGAATTACGGACTATCAAGTCAAAGAACATGCAGATTGACACCCACGGCAATTGCAAAGAGATAAACGTTGGGACCCACGCTTCATCCGGGCAGACGGGAAATGGCGTGAGGATGAGACTTTGGACAACACCAACAACCTGGATATACATGCCCAATGCGTGTTCGTGGAAGATCGCTCGGAATGCAATTTCTGGTCTTGTAACCTTCCTTGCCAAGGCCAAAACTTCAGCTGATCCATACAGATTTCGGCAAGCGTAATTGCGTGCAAAGACTCATGACCATACTCCAGTATGTATAAACGCAAGTGCCAGATCCATTTTGTAACCCCAATGCAAATGCTGGAAAGTTCGGGTTGGACCTTGTCTTATACATGGAGATCACAAATCTTCCATCCGAGATCCACATTTGGAGAACATGATTTCGAAGGCTTTTCATAGGAGCAAAATGATCGCTTGGCATCCGGGACTCAAGCAAACACGAAAAAGAGACGAACAACACTCGGTGAATCTGAAGTCGAGCCTCCCTCATCTCTATATTCAAGATCGGAAAGATGAACGAGGATTCCCACCCCGAATTCATGCCCCCTTTCTAGCCAATAAGTGTAGTTTGGTAGGGGGGAGTGTTAGCCCCGGTGCCCCGGACACCACAGTCTATACTTGTGCGATGAGGGCGAGGCCCCACCGCCCGCAGTGTCCAAGAAGAGGGATCCACAAGAGCCACGGTGGGTCAAAGCTCCTCCAAGAAGCGAGAAGACCCAAAGGTAGGACCCACGGCTGGGCCACTACTTGTTCATATGCACGGTAGCGGACAGCCTCGGATTCTGCTCGAGTGCCCAAGTAGTGGAGCACGCGTTGTCATGATGAGGATCAGATTCAGCCCGTGAGGGCCACTCCCGTGTTCCTATATATTGTAGCATTTTTGCTCCTTCAAAAAAGGGTTCATAGTGTTCTTTGTGTCACTACTGAGCGCACATGCCGGTCACTTTAACAGCTCTTTTGAGCCTTCATTGTACACTTGTTTTGATCAATGGATTGCCGTGTTCTCCACAAGTGTCTTGTGTGTTTCATTGTGTATTGCAATTGCTGTTTTATCTGAGTTTTTCTTGTTCTTTCCTCTGTTAGCAAAAATCCCGCGTGACAAGAGTGCCTCAGGATTTACCCTGCCGGACTTCAAGGATCTCACAGAGATCTGTCCCTCAGGCGATCCCGAGCCCGGACCCCAAACAGGCATGTATGTGTAGAGAGATTAGAGCGTGACCCCGAGGTGGAGATTAATGAATCAGGTGTATATTTTGTGCATTTCTTGCATTTGAGGTTCAATTCGAAAGTAGATAGTCATAAACCATTTGATAGGTGCTACTTTTGTAGCAGAAGATGAGGAAGACGTAGAAGTTGTGAACGTCAAATCCACTAAATTGCAAGTGAAAAGAAGAGTTACAAGGTCAATGACAAGCCCATCAAAAAGTGAGTTTCATTTATTTCTTTGCTTGCTTTTGATTTCTTATCATATTAACTAGGAGGCATGTACGTGTAGAGAAATTAGAGCCTGACCCCGAGGTGGAGATTAATGAATCAGATATATATTTTGTGCATTTCTTGCATTTAATGGTTCAATTCAAAAAGTAGATGGTCATAAACCATTTGATATGTGCTGAAGGGATACAAGTCGATGTTCCTACCAAGAAGACGAGTGGAAAGAGAAAACCTGAATCCAAGAAGCCACCAAAGAATGCAAGGAAAAAGGCCTCATCGTTGAAGAAGAACGAGATTGCAGGGACAAACTGTATAGATAATTCAGAGGGATCAACTAAGAATTTGGGATCTGCAAAAAATAATAATGTTGGATCTGCTAAGAATGTTTTGAATGCTGCTGAGACTGTTGGATCTGCTGAGATTGTTGGATCTGCTAGAAAATATAAAGCTCCATCTGCTAAAGATAAGAAAGTAGATGCTGTCAGAATGAAGATGCAACCACAGGACAGAAAGAAGATGCTCAAACTAACTTGGAGCATACATCTCCAATCAAAGATGCAGGCTGTATTAAAGAGAAGCTTGATGACGTGGAGGCCACACACACACCACTGAATCCAAAGGTAAGATCTTTGAGTTTGTTTATTTGGTTCAAATAAATATCTTCTAAAATGGTGTAATTTGGCATCTACAGATTCAAGTCAACAATGTGAGTCTTGGGATTCAACAGGGATTACAAACCTTTGGTTCCTAGGCATGCATTGTAATGCCTTCAATCCAGAGCAGGTTGGTTTGCCAGCAGATCTCAACTCTGTAGGTTTTTAGATAATAGGTGTTCCAAGTGCTATACCATCAACAACGAACGAGCAGAATGAAGTTCAATCTCCAGAGCAAAAGAGGACCCTAAAATAGCTGAAGGAGATTCTGAAACAGAAGATGACGATGACATTACTTTGCAGCAGTTTGTTGGCATTAGATACCTGTAGACAGAAATTTTGTGGCAGTTATATTATGACAGTCCAAATTTTGTTACATCAACTACTTGTGTAAAAAACCATTATTATAAATATGTTACTGTTCTGTGTACTTGTTCTTGTCATGTAGTTTTTCCATAAAGTTCTACAGAGATACCAATACCATAGAATCAGAATATTTAGAACACTGTGAATGTGTGTAAATCATATTACATTGCAAAATATCACAGGTATATCACATTCTTCCACCAACATTGCAAGTATGCCTTCAACACCCTTAGACAATCCACAATCCACAATCCACAATCCAGTTGGCTTCAAACATCTAATTCACAATCTTAGGCTGTTTCAAGCTGTCTGGCAAATGCATGCAGTACATTGAGAAGTCCTCCACATCACTTTATGTCTTGAATATAAATGGTTGCACTGGTTTTAATTGCATCTGTTTGAATTCCTTTGAGGCTGCTTTGAAATGCAACCTTTCCTTTTGAGAGGGTTATATCTAGGAGGGTAAGTATATTGCTTGTTTTTTGCAGTGTAGAAAAATACAAATGATACTAGCCGGGTGGAAAGCAAAGAGGTCTGGACATGTTTTTCTTGAGTATGACAATAAGATCCTTCGCCTATCATTTTAGTTGTATGGGAGAAGAATCATTGGTTTTCCAGAGGCTATCTATTTTTGTAGGTCTATTGTTGACTTGTTATTTTTGCATCATTTGACTGGTTTGGTTTGAAAGAAATCGTACATTGCTTACAAGAGTAACATTGTACATGTCTAATCTCTCTGAATCTTCCCATTAGTCTCATTTTCAAAAGATGTGCTTAAGCTCAGGGTTGCTTAATGTCCAATTGAAGCATATTAACTATAAGCGCTTTAAAGCATAAATTGTACTAGTCACAATAAACTGTATAACTTCTTCATGCAAGTTTATACAGTCTACAACAGCATAGCTATTTTCACCTCAGAGACTTCCATTTGAGGGTCTATTTGAGATACGCCTATAAAATGGTAAGCTCCTTTTTTATTGAATCAAAGAAAGGTGGAAAAGCAATTAAATATCCCTATAATATATTACAGAGAGTATACACGCCACAATCCATAATCTCAGCTTGAATCACAATTAGATTGTTTGCTAAAGCAACATAACACATGGTGCAAAAACTCTGCTACATTAACTGCTCTGCTACATATCTGCAAGCATATCTGCTTCAAAACAGTAACTTCATAACTCCAATCTGTTACTCCATTCGCTCACATCTTCCTCTTCTTCGTTTTGGCATCTTCCCATCCTTTGAATTCCCTGAGGGCTTTCTTTTTCATGCAGCGGGCTTTGTTTTTCCTATAGCCTGCTTTGAATTCTTCTTTCTGGCCTGTACCTTTTTCTTGACAGCATCCAAAATCTGCTTTTGTTTCTTTTCCTTCAAAGATGTAGTAGACTTACTACTTGCTAGCATTTCAGATTCAGGTAATGGCAAACAATCTATTATGTGCTCATATGAGCCCAATGGCAGCTCATACATTAATGGTTCACCTACAACAGGTATTAACTCTACTTTTGCATACGACGAGATGTGAATAGCATGAAACATCTGGCATGTGACTCAATAACTCATACCTGTTTTCACCAACAAACTTGTAATATTTGCCAGTTAAGATAACTTCTTGTCTGCTGAATTTTGAACCCCATTCGTCTCTAAAAGCATTTTCAATAACATATTTTGGTTCAGTACACTTGATAATCCAAAACTCTATATTCTCTTCATTGTTTGCTTCCGCGTTCACGACAAAATTATCACCCACTTCCACAAGTTGCGCTTTCCATTGGTTGTCACCTTCATATTGCACATGAGTGACATGATTGTGATTCTCCATGATAAATGGCTTCAATTCTGAATATGTGTAACCTCCCAGCCTCTTTACATGAAAGCATTTATTCCATAAGCCCTTCCAATAACTACTACAGAAGCAAGACAAACCTTTATGAGCTACCATAGTGGGTCTGTTTTGACAAATTTGTCTAATGGTGTGTATCTTTATAGTTCCCTTCAGTGTATTACAGTCATAACGTAATTTCCTGCACACTTTCCCAACCTTTATGAACCAAAAGTGCCCGTAAAACATAGACATACCATATTAGCATTCTTTACATGAGCAAATTGGAACTACTTAAGTCAAATAAAGAAGCCTTATTGTTTGCATACCGGATGATGTTCTTATCTTGCAGGCCTCTCTTTGATGTGAAATACCATGTCAAGAACTTGACCGCATCCTTCGTATTATGAAGAGGTGTGCTATCCCTCGCATCTCACTTGTAAGTATTCTTTTTATGACAGCCCCTGCACCATCATGCTCGCCCTTCCCATGCGAGGAGGCAAAGAAATTCCGGCCCATCTGTACTCCATTTTTCTCAAAAAACCTTCCCAAATAATAAAATGCTCTAGAAGACTTGAACTGCGACGCACAACCATCAGATCAAAAGACATGCTTTGAGTAAGTTATACTAGCCAAATAGTCATGATGCATCTGCAGACAATGCTGGACAAATGGAAAATCATGTTCTCGATCATCAGACATGTAGAAATGGGTCTCCTTCACCAACTTGCAGTTGCTAATCTTAATATTTGGAACTTCTCCATTCATGGCATGCCTATACATGATGTGAACTAGAATAGAACATTGATCATTTCGCCAGTGCAGTGTTTGAATTTCTGTTGAATTTTAAAAGTATAATTCTCTGCAAAGTCAATCACAGACACAATAGTATCTTCTAGAAAAGTTTGTAAGCACTCCTTGAACTGATCAGCTTGCCATCTTGCCGCACAGTTATGAGAAATGAATTGCTTAATTACAGCATCTGCATGCACCACGAATTCATGTCCGATGTATTCTTATAAACCAGCTTCATAACATCCTTTGTATTAACAATTGGCTTTTCACCTTTGCCCACATCCTTCACGTAAGTCTCTTTCACCTGCAACATGCATAACAATTCTTTAATCAACAAAAATTATGTGCCGAAATGTTTACTAAAAAAATGCTATTCATCTTTGATTAGCAAAACTTATGTGAAGAAATGCTAAGAAATTCAATATAGTCATTAATCATTGACATGTTTAATTCACTCAACTAAGAACACTGAACGAAACAACACTTTAAGGTATGCCAGAATACCTTTTCAAAGTTCTTCCAATCCAATCTATTCAATTTACTCTGTTCCTTTGGACATTTGAGGAAAGCCTTCAGCCCACAGTCCTCGCAATCCATTTGCAAACATTTTGGCTTGTGCCAAAATGTAGCATCATCCTTTCGACATACCATGGACCTCCACATATCGCTCACACTGTTAAAAGTGTGCATATATGCTTTACATGTTGGTCCTGGACCACATATGGCGCATTTGCATCTGCAGCTAGGCCCGTGAAATTTAGAATCTCTTCGTACCTTGTTGATTGTTTGCCTTACAAATTCAACTCGCATGTGGTAGATGCAGCAACATGTCTCTTGTTCTTTAAGCCCTCTCACGAACTTTGGCTTCGAAGCTTCAAATAACCTTATTCCAACTTTTATATTTGGAAATTGCCATTTGAAACATTTATAGAACATTACCTGCATTGGGGTGAAAGTATGCTGGTGGGTATCAAAAGCATGCGTCCGGACGCATGCTTATAGCAGGGTTTTAGCCCGCTTAAAGCACCCCTGCTTTTGCTTAATCTGGGTGCTGATGGGTGTAACTGCCCGTCATTTTTTTTTTACGCCCTTCATGTACTCACACGTCCACCTCACGAACGAACCGTTAGGAAAATGATTGTGGGATTTTGGCCGGATTTTCGGCGAGTGGTGTGGTAGTACGTTGCAAATTGGATTATCGTCATGGCCCGCGAAAAATTCTCCCTCAATTCACTTATCCTCCTCTCTCGGGAATTTCATGGCTCCACGATACGGCCCGGAGGCAATCACCACGTTTAGCATTGGATTTTCGGCCCGATGAATCCCAATCTGATGTTCCAGATTTGTTGGATGTCAACGCGACCACGGGGAAATATCACGTGAAGATCCGGTTTCCTCTCGCAATTTACAAGAAATTGGATCTACGGAAAGAGAGAATCTGGTACGGAATAAGATGAAAAAGCAAGCGGTTGAGCGGGAGGATCGAGCATGAGACTTGAGCAAGAAATAGCCAAGCAAGTAGTTGATTACTTCAATAAGCTCACCAAAAGTATTCACCGAACTCAAGGCCGATGTGATGAAGAGGGTGGTTCATCACCACGAAATGGAAATATCGAACCGGAATTTTGCCAAATCCAAAGGAGTGCAAGGCGCGAAAGTCTTTGCTCAACAACTTGAAACGGAACAATGGCAGCTACAAAGAGGCAAAGGAACCATGATATTTGGAGAGCCAGAACCTCTACACTTGTGATGGCTTCTTCCACAAAATCGAGATGCAATTCCACTATGGCAGGGCTGTTAGGTACATCTAATTCTTGCTTTCATGCCTGTGCTTCTTCATGCTTTCAAGTGCTTGTATCTGCTGAGTGATGCTGGCTGGGATATGTTCATTGATTAATGTGCAATATTTCTTATGATAGGTTGCATGAGGTCAACTATTGCAACTGCTGCATTAAGGAAATCGGAAGCCTTCCTTGGAAATGGTCCGTGGTCTTGTTTCCAAAGGAGGTTGAGGTGCGATTCTCTCACCCCTGCTTGCAAGCAAAGCATAGATGCACGGAAACAAAATAGCGAGTCTCTCCTTGCAAGAAAGATGTTGTGAATTTCTTTGTTGGAGAGTCAGGGCGGGAATTTCTTATCCCTTGCACCTTATGGAGGTCACAGGTACAAGTTTCCATACATTCTTTTTTTTTTTTGCTATTATTGCATAAATATTCCTAACCAAATGCCACCATTCAGCTGCAGCTATATCAACAATACAGGCACATCCTGAACACCCTGTTTGCTTAAAGGCTTTCGAGAAGTTGAAGCCTATTTATGTAAAGAAAGTATCGAGAAAGGGAAACACATTTGTTGCATATACCATATGAAGTTGGAGTATGCGTGGTAGCTTGAATGCATTAAGGTCGTGGCCGGATTTCATGGTGAAGAGTGCAAGTGCACTGCGAGGTCTGTGGACACGTGAGAATTGTCGGCCACCAACATACGTATGACTCAACCCGGTGAGCTCGGAGGGCGTGGGTTTGCAACAAGAGCGAGGGTGAAGAATGGTATAAACATGATCGCTTGATGGGACATGTCAAGTCTGGCATAAAAGTCTTCCTATATGTCCAAGAGAAAGAGAGAATCATGAGTTCTTGCTTGAATGAAAGGCGTTTGAAAAGGTAATACTCTCTTTATTGCTTCACGAAACATCTTCGATATGTCTTTGTCATCCGTGAATCTTGCTTTTGTGCTTTCAACATCGCTAATCTTACGTAATATATGCTGAGACCTTGTTACTGATTCCGATTGGAGACGAAGGAGCTGGTGGAGTTGCGACTGCGTTTACAAGGAAGTGCCGGTGGCGGCGAAAGAAAAGATCCAATGCCACCAAGAAGGGAAACAAAAGTAAGAAATTCAAGGTAGGTTTGGTGGGACCACCGGTAGCACAAGTTGAGAAGAAGGGAAACAAAAGTAAGAAATCCAAGGCATTTGGTGGGACCTGACTTGAAGGCGCAACACAAGTTGAGAAGAAGGGAAACAAAAGTAAGAAATCCAAGGCGGTGGTGGGACCTGACTGAAGCTGCAGCACAAGATGAGACCTCAAATGGCAAGGGGGAAAAAAAGAAAGGACCAAAGCCAGTCCTTAGATTGTCTTACAAGAGAACGACAGTGAAGGATTTCAGTGTTCCACATTGAAGATATTCGTGCCACACAATTACAGGGCTAGATGGCAGGCCATGCAATTCAGGAGTTGCCTGGACAATATCCAAGATGGCACCATTGTTTCTACGTAATTGATTTTTGCAGAGAATTACAACATAAAAATACAAAGGGAGGTTCAAAGCCAGCATTGGCACAATGACCAGATAACAATTCTCGTCCACATCACGTATATGATGGACAACAGTTCTGGGATCATAAAGCTATTGAAGGAAACCCATTTTTACTTGAGTGATGACAAGATTCATGACACTCTTTTTGTGCAGCACTGTCTTAGAAAGCACAATTCATGGCTAGTATCAAACGGTGTAGAATTCTCCAGGCATATAGTTTGGTCAGATGGTTGTTCTAGCCAATTCAAATCTGCCCGGCCATTCTATTTCCTACCAAGATATCACCCGCGAGCTAGGGAAGGAAATAATATGGAATTTCTTTGGGACAGCCCATGGTAAGGGAGACCCACGATGGGCAAGGGGAGTCCTTAAAGGGGCATTCACTAGAGAGCAGCTCAAGTATGATGGAGTGAGATTTAGGGGTCTTTGTTGATGCACGTGGATTCGCTTCACGTTGGAATGAAGGTGCCACCAACAGGGACATCAAGAGGTAATATGCTTTCATCTGCTTTTAAAGTGCTTTCATCTGCTTTAAAAAGTGCTTTCATCTGCTTTTATCTCTTGTGTATTCTTTGTATTGTGCCTACATCTTGTATGTGAACTGCAATACTTGTTGGCCGGGCTTTTTGAGGCATACGGTTCATTGGAAAGGATGATGTTGATAGGACAGACCAATTTGGATTGTGCTGTGGTAGAAGGGACCAAGATTATACGACATCGGGACTCAAGCACAAGGGTGGCTCATAGAGGTTTAAGTTGTTTACGCGGGTAGCTGTTTGAAAAACTGGTCATCTTGTGTGAACAAGGAGAGGTTAAAGAATTGGAAATATATTACTCTAAAGCGAGTAAAAGTCTACCGTGGTGAAGGATGCGAGGGCCGAAATCGATGAGACATTTTTTGAAGGTGATGGAGAATGGCTTAGTGGAAACATAGAGGAAGGTGATAACTTTCTTTTGAAGCGAGGAGGGAAATCGGGAGAACCGGTGCCTCCTGGCAAACCGGGCCTACGCTATGCTTTAGTCTTTGTGGTTTCTTTGGGATTTGGCGACCTACGCTTCCGCTTCTTCGGAGCACTTCGCTGGTGGGTTCACTTTTTAACCTTCTTTCTTGTAGGCTCTACTCTTTCTTTGCAAGCAACCGCCTAATTAACCTTGAACCGTGGATCCTGCTTTGCTCTCGGGCGGTTATTGAATGCAAATAGGTATGATAATCTTGTCTTTCTAACTTCTATACGTTCTTCAACCCGTCGGGTATATTTTGCTCGAAGTTCTATTAGAGCTTCTTCGTGCTCTGGCCTTACCTTGTCAATGGAAGTTTTGCGGGGAATGACCCGTTGGTATCCCAAACTTCATTGTACTCTGCTGCGGATATGAGATCTGTTGAAATTGAGAGGGATGAGCGCCCTCGTTTGGCACTCCCGCATCACGCATGGAAGTCTTCTTCGGTTCGGCAATCAGCCAGGTCGGTCTTAAGGGAACGTTTCTTCCGGCTGGAAGAATGCAAGAAAATGAATTAATGCGGGGTTGAACCCTAAACCCATAGAAATTTTGTTTTGTTGCTTTTTGCTTACGGCAAATGGGTTCCGTTGGAATTCTTTGCTGAGCGGGCGGATCAATCACCTTCTTTACCATGGTTGATCTGTTTGTTTAATGTAAAACCGAGGCGCAAATTCGCGGGTTGCTTGGCCGGAACAGAGAAAGTTGGGGAAGAGAGATTTGGAAAAACACAAATTCGAAAGTTCGTTCGTTTGTCTAGTGGTTCCAGTTGCGAGGGGTCGCATTCATTATTCATTAGGGGCGACAAGCGGTAATGATTATATAAGCAGTGCAAGCTAGGCGAATAGGCAGGCCGGGAATATAGGTGGTACTATATAGGTGAAGGGTGGGAAAAAATGTTTGAAGGGTGGAAAAAATGTATTTTGGGTCTTTGGTCTTTGGGGTCGCGTTTTTTTGCTACCCACCAGCATACTTTCACCCATTGACAAACCTAACTAGGTTAGAACATGTTCAAAATTGTAGCATAACTCAAAATGTACCTGTGACTCTTCGAGGAAGTGGATTGCATGCAAATTCTGTGGTCTTGCTATCCTCTTGCCATCAAGATGTCTTGTTAATATGATAACTTGTCGTTTATTAGGAGGCGTCTCAGATATCCAAAAGTTATAGACCTGCTCACGATCTGCATCAGAAATTCTATCATATCTAGCTCTCCTCTTGAACATTGACCACGATCCTCCAAAGTCAGCAATATTTCTTTTGTCAAGAGCAGCATATATAGCCTTCCTTTTCAAATTCAGTACTTTTGCCACAGCAGCACGATTGTTAGAAGAAATTACAGCCATCATCATGGTTGATGATCTTGCTTGATTTATGTCTTTGCTTCTAGCAAGTTTATTGATGGCAAATGTCTGCTTTACATTATCTACAACATGTTTGTAGACATTCAAAGCTTTATTTCCAATCAATTTAAATTCAGGAAGATGTTCTGCTGCCCTGGAAATAATATCTAGTCTATCTTCAGAATGAAAATTATGTTGATACAGTCCACAATTTGTTTGGCTACTTTCTGTTTATGTCTAGTGCTCAATCTCTTTGTATGTTTGTCTCTTTCCAATTTCTCCCTCTCTCTCCTCCTGATCCTCTGTTATCTTCTCTTTTCTGTCATGATTCTCCTGCAAGCTGTATTAGGGGATACACAACAACATGTCTTGGTGCAAGAAGCCTTACAAGGTGTAGAATCAGGTTGTGTTTCAGCACTCTCAATTGGAAATGAAACTCCTTCAAATGAGCAGGGATCCTTCTGGATTTCTAATGGAATTGAAGTTTCTGTTTCAACATGCAAATTTGGCATGTGGATTTCTACATTGTAACCAAATGCAGCAGCTAAGGCTTGTCGATCTTGACCAGCAAATCCTGCTTCAAATTCTGCTGCATATTTCTCAACAAGCTCCATTGGCTCCAAACCAATAATTCCATACATAAAGAAGACTTCGTAAAAATTGCTACAGAACCAAGATCTCTGTTTCAATTCTTCAAAATTCAATTCCATCACCAAAGCTCCACTGAGAAGCGGGAGATCTGCTCCTACCAACCGGATTGATAACATGGCTAACAAATTCCCAAATCAGGAGAGGTGGAAAACTCAAATTTGCGCGGGTTGTGGAAGCGCCCGTCAAAACCCCTCAAATTTGCGCGGGTTGTGGAAGCGCCCGTCAAAACCTAATCGTGACGAATATAAGGAGACAGAAAATGCATATATAAAAAGGTAAAGCACCTCACAAGCACCCAGTGTCGCAGACAAAAAAAGTGTCCCCCAATAACATGCGTGCACCCCATAGAGCGTGAACATTTGCGTGACCATTTTCCACTATCTTTCATGGATCAAGTTCTCGAAGAAGTGGCTGGCCACGAAACATACTTCTTCATGGATGGCTTCCTTGGCTACAATCAAATCTCCACTCACCCAGAGGATCAACTAAAAACTACATTCACCACGCTGTGGGGCACTTTTGCCTATAAAATGATATCATTTGATTTGTCCAATTCTCCATCTACTTTTCTATGCTTTCTGTTTTTCAAGATTAGATGAAAGAAAATGCTTTTCTTCATGTTTTTTAGGATGACTTTTCGGTTTATAATAAGGAGGAGGATCATATTTCCAAACTAGAGCTTGTTTTTCAAAACTGCGATGAATCTGGCATCAGTCTCAATCCTGAAAAGTGGACTTTTTGTCACTTCTAATTGCAAACATGGTAACCTATAAGTGCATAGGCAAGAAATTTCAAGCCTATACAAGTACATGATAGAGATGTTACACCTATATGCATATGGGATGAAGATGTTACGCCTATATGCCTGTATAGACACCTGCATAGGCAACTTAAAAACTTTTACCAAGCGCCAAAATCCTCTTTCAAATCACAAAGGAAAAGAGAAATCTTATGCCGCCGCGATAAATTTCTTGTATATAAAATTTCATGTACAAATATGTCTTTAACGAGAATTACAAGAACAAGGGAGGATGCAAATTTTGTTGGACCTAAAATTTTAACATAACTTAGACAATCTATTCTTAGTTCCTTCCATAGCTATCTTTGCTCCTTGTTTCTTCCAAAACATTTAATCAAAGACTAAACTAGAATATTAAGAGATTAAAATGTACATCTTTAGGATAGTCCTATCAACTTAGAATACTACGTTGCAACTTCAAAGTATAAATGCTGATGGTTTTAAAGTCTAGATATGTAATATACATTTTACATGTGCGTAATAAAGCTTATCTGCTATGAATATTGTCTACCTTTTGTCCAATATAACCGAAGAGAAAGGCTCACAAAAAAAGGATGCAATATTTACCTCTACAGACTACTGTACAAAGTGGCCTTCCATCTGAATCCCTACATTTGGTTCCATCTGCATCCCTATATCGGAATCTCTACATTTGTTTTCATTCTTATCCATTTTCTGTCAAGCAGTGACTATGATATAAGTCATCTTCCCTGCCTCTCTTAAATCATCATCTACGTGGTCCATCTCGAAGCACCAATCTCTTAATATTTCAAGCACCCCAGGGTAGTTTTCGGCAATGACATCCAAAAGAAATGCAATCCTGTAGTAACCATGAATCCTCTGCTGCAGAAGGTATTTCCAGGCATTTTTAGGCACACGCCCTACAACCAGAGCTAAAGAGATGCCCCAAGAGTAGTCCTCAATTGAATGACTAAATGCATCTCTAGCAAGCTGATCTGCACGAGTATTCAGATCCCTTGGGATGCTTTGAACAGAGTAATTATCAAAACTGTCTAGTAAATCCATGACTGTATCGTGGTACCTTGCAAGTCTTAGATTTTTCACCCTGTATATGCCAAGGACCTGATTATGCAACCAACAGCCTGTCATCTACTAATTTACCAACACGAAGAACCAATGGATGTTCCATAGAGGAGTCCCTGAGGTCCTCCATAGACCCTAGTTCTTCCAAGACTAAAACCAGGTGCTCAAATCGCAAAAGGAAGAATTCCAAAACATCCAAAAAGGAAGAAATAACTGAATCTCAAGTAAAAATGATTCACGGGCAAAAGGAAAGACACCTTCAAAACATTCAAGAAAAGCAAAAAAAACCCTAATTTCGGAGATTCTGACATACCTGATTGCAGACGAGTTCAGAATCGCCAACAATATTGACCACTCGAATACCAAGAGCACGAGCTTTGCGAAGTCCGGCGATGAGGCCCTTGTACTCTGCCCCGTTATTTGTGAAAAATGGACCAAGGTAGATTCCGTCTTCATAGATGACGGATCGGTCGCTGGTTGTGGTGGTGAGGACATAGCCACAGGCGGCCACCACGGAACCGGTTCCGTTTCCCCTGCAAGCGCCATCGAAGAGAAGGAATGCATCCTCCGCCATAGCTAGCCTTTCAACATGCAGAATAGAAAAATAAGTATCTAACTAAATCGAGACCGTTCGAAATCCCACGAGGCAGCCTGAGATTGCAATTAAATACCTAGTTTTAGGGCCCCTCCAACTTTTTTGCTTGCCATATCTAAAGTTTTCGGGTTGTCCCACCCAAGGGTAAACCTTTGGAAGTGGGCTGCTGGTATATGCTATTTGGTGCCGCTTGATGTGCAGTTTCGATGGCCCCGATTGAAAATTGGAGCCATATTAGTCAGCGTGAGCAAGTGGTATGCTTGTCGTCCATTTGCGTGATATGAGGTTAGGGTGCACTCCGATCGTCTATTAGCTATGTGGTTGGGAAAAGGTTGGCGTTCTACTGCATCTTTATGTAAGCCAATTGACTTGTGCCTCTGCTGAACATGACGTATAGCAATTTTCTTCGACGCAAACTTTACTGGATTATTTTTTGGTTTTTTGCTACATTTCATTTCAAAAACTTTCAACGGATAGGGGTCAATGGTGCGGCTGCTTCATCAGGACCTCTATTGTGCAGTTTCGTAGAAGGTAGGTGTCGGATTTGCTAATGGCAAACTCTACAAATTGGAGCAAGGTAGCTATTCCTCTTTTTTGCTTTAAAAATGGTTGGAAAGGACCGAATTATCATGCAAAAACAGTTATATGTAAGATGGCTTGGCTAGAAGAGAATAACATGTAAAAATCATATTGGGCCTCCAAAAAATCGGAAGCAGAATTTACAAAATGTGAAAAGAATTAAACATCTTATAGACACAATACAACGGGAAACAATGCAAATCTAGCTATATTTCAGCAAGGAATTTGAAGATATGATATGAATGATGTAACATGATGTACCTGGTGCATATAACCAAATGTCCGAGCCTTGTTTTCCATTCAAAAATTCTATCCTTGAGGACCTTGCCATACCAAAGTCTACTACACATGTGTTCATATCTTATCCAATAAAGAGTTTGCAGGCTTCATCACGTCGAACCACATGGTATTTTGAATCCTCATGCAAGTATTACAGGGGTTTCCAAGGGGATTTGATATGGATGTAAAAATGACAATTCTTGAAACTATAGACCACAACTCTAAAACAATTGGATGTAGTTGTTAAAAAAAACATAGATTTAAATTAAAACAATAATCACGTTAGCTTACTATAGTTATATTGGATAAAGTAGTCTTTTTAGGACTTTAAATTATTTTGGTAGAGGTTCGAGCCCTAATATTTCATATTTTAAAACCTTAGGAAAAGCCGTATAAAGGCTCCATATTCCATCAAAACCTTAGGCGAACGCGTACCCGGGGGATGCACTTATACATAAGGGGGGTATGGCATCTGCGTTCGGAGGGTAGCAAAAAACCCCCCTTGTATACGCAATTTTAAAAGGCAATTTGACCCCTTTGTGTATAGATATTGCTCCAAATCAGTGCCTAAAAACACCCCTAACCCCTAAGTATACGTACACAAATGGTCCAAAAAACACCCCTCCGTTGAACTCTCATGGGCTATACGCTGATTAAAGGTGAATCCCCCGGGAACTCGTATTTCATAGCTCAAAATTATAGGCGCCCCCAATTATAAATGACTATAAGCGAAATGAGAGGTTGGTATGGTAGTGCTCGGGGGAGTGGCTAGAGGAGCAAGAGAATGAGAAAGAGGCCAAATTGCTTGGGCCCAACCTTAGAATCTAATACCTATGTGGTAGCATCGAATGGTTGAACTAAGATTATTGCTAGAAGACCTTAGAAAAAGGTACCATCAAAGATGTAGACAACGAATAGAAAATTTCCAGATTCCAAACAATACCCATTTATCCGCACTGGATTTTTGTGTTGAAGCATGCTTAGAATGGCAATTTCTTTGAAAGTCTGGGTATCCCTCCTACCTTTTCTAGTCAGTTGCTTGACGGCCACAACACTGCCATCTGGGATTGTACATTGCACCATATCCTTCTTTTCCATAGCTACTGGTATGGGTAAATAGTTGGTCCAATGTTTGAAATCTTATCTATTGTATTGGTAGTAGCTGTGCCAGAGTCAGTTAAAGACTCATTATCAGATCTATAAGATTGCCAATGTCGGATTAGAACTAAACAAACTGCAACAATTAACAGCATGAATGCCACTAGGCCTCTTGTCATGCCACCAAAGCCCAACCCTGGGTGTCACGTTATCTTGAAGCCTAGCCTATCCATGTGTATAACAAAATGACTTGTACCCTTATATACCATTTGATTTTGATCTAGAGAAATAGACGGCCTTAAAAATTCATCTTCTAGTGTCTTTTTAGAAGGGTTTCCTAGCTTTTGCGGCATGTTGGTTGCGGATGCCGATTCTGGGAGGTTCCATATCTGGCTCGTCTTGCCACAGACAGATCTGGCATTGCAACCAGTTGACGATATTGCGCAGGCCACAGACAGATATGCCCACCGATTTTGCCAAATGAAGACCTTGCAGGGCCATGGATGCTTGTCTCCCACAAAACCAACAGAACCTAAGTTCTTATGCTATCTCGCTATATATTCTTACATACATGTAAATCCTGAGCGTTACGAAGTAGCTGATAGAGGTAAAGAACAAATCTTTGCAAGGTATCTTGCAAGTGTGAAATTTCTTTCATGTCAATTGTTTTATTCGCGGCTCATCCTTGGATTAGTCGAAAGCTCGAAAACTTCTTTCATTTTGGTTCTTACCCGGTATGTTCTGACCTTCTATTTCTTTGATTCTGTTTATGTTTTCTTACCTGCAAAACTGAAGCTAAAGAGAAATAGCTAGAAAACTTGATTTGCCATATAGTTGGTATTAACATCGATATTTGTGGCAGGGGTTCAAAGCTTTACATGTTGTGCTTCGATATGACGAGCTCGCATTTTATTCCATGCCCTTGTTGTTCTCTCCAAATTCTTATTCATGCTCTCAAATCGCACTTAGATGGCTACCTGTCAAGTCAATCTGACCATTTAGATAAGCTGCACAGATGGATGAAAATAATAAATCTTTCTTTTTATTTTCAGTTTCATGTAGAGGCCCAAGCTGAAGTTGGTTCAAACAATAAATGCAACATTTCCAAGATAAGGTATGTCGCATTTGTATTTTATGTTTGTTAGTTTAAATGCTGGTTGGGTTGTATATTACTTCCACTGCATTAGGTAAAGATCTGATTGGGCAGGATAATTGATTCAAGTAGATGAACTCAAATTGTTTCCAATATTTTGGGCTTTAAAGAGGTTCAGTAAATTGTTAGCTCATCCAAATATATTTCCAAAATTGGTCATGTGAGCCACCCGATTATGGTTTTGTTCTAAAATGCATCTTATTCTGTTGTTTATTGGGCGGTTGCTTAATGCTACGATCTGGTTTGGACACTAGACTCTGCATCTTATACGGCATGGACACACGTTCTTCTCTAAGAATGATGTTTTTGATATAGCACTTGGCCTAAAGCTTGCGAATTTGGAAGCTGAATTGTAAGCCTTAGTTTTCTATTTTTTGAAAAATTGGAGTTGATAAGTGCAAAAGACAAGACATGGAATTATATGTAGATACTCACTGTCTCCTCTTACAAGAGCTCTATAGATGTTAGAGTGATCAAGTCACATTTAATTAAAGTGGGTCACATTGTGACTTTTGGGACTCATGCAATAAAATGAGACTTATACAGAAAAAACTAAGTTTTGCAGGAGACTCATTCACTAAGAGAGCGAGGGACATGAGGGGGGAGAAGGGGGGAGGGGCAAAGGGGCAAAGTGGGAGGGAGAAGGGGGGAGAAAGGAAAAAAAAAATGAGAAGGGAGGAGAAGGGGAAGAGCGGGCAAGGGGAGGGGGGGAAGGGGGGGAGGGCAAGGGGCACGGGGAAGGGGCAAAGGGGCTAGTAGCAACAGGGGCAAAAAGGGGAGGGAGAAGGGGGAGGCTAGGCAAAGGGAGGCTAGGCAAAGGGGCACGGGGAGGGACAAACGGGCTAGTAGCGAACAGGGCAAAGGGGAGGGGCAAAGGGGCAAAGAAAGGGGGAGAGGCGGAAGGATCAAAGGGACAAGGGGACCTTCAAAAGGGTAAAAAGAGCAAAGATGGAGGGAGAGGGGCAATGGCCTCGAAATTTCATCCCATAATCCTCTAAAATTTCTACTTTAATTTCCCATGGTTAGACAACCATTCGTAAAAATAAATATAATTAATTAGACAGTTTAAATAATATAATTAATTAGACAATTTTTTCTGGCCTTGTGAGGCGAGAATAGGAATGATTCCCCGCTCATGTGCTCTCCAAGGCTTCAGCTCAAGAGCTCTTGGAAATGGAATATCACGGAACTCCTTAATAAAAAACCGCATGGAACCTCTGCATTCTTGAAACCTATTATTGTACCAATCAACCTTGTTATTTCTGTTATTTTCCATCCTGCATTGCCGAAATGAAATGTTAGGGCAGACCACATTTCTCCACATTATCACCCTTATTACATCCTATAACTTTCCTGTCCCACCTGGCAAGCTGCTAGTGCCACCTGGCAGGCTTCTAGTGCTTGCCGGATTGAACAAAAGGGGGCGGCACGTGCGAAATGTGGACTGCCCTAACATTTCAAGGGGAAATGTTCGCTAGCTAGCCATTACGCGAGGTGCGGCCAGTGGCTCGCTTTAACGGGCTCGCCAGGTGGCCTTACCCTGCGTAATGGCAAGTCAGCGAACATTACCCCTGACAAATAATACCTAAAACTTAAAACTTTGCTTTGTGGTAGCCGACCCAGTTGCTACATAAACATTGATATATTAAAAAAAGGGGAGTGTCTATTTTTTCATTTATGTATACGTAGAAAATGCATAGGTATGATGTGCATTAGAAAATCCAAAAATACATAGGATATGGTGTAAATAGTCATGATTTGCGCTCCATGATATTGGAGCTAGAAACCATATTTGTAGGCAAGTAGGTTCGCCACACCTGTTGCATATTTGATCATAAGTGAACAAAGGTATAGTAATACGATATGATGTTTAAAAGTTATTTATTTTTAACCTTCTTGGACCTTCATTTTTTAGACCTCAAACCTGCGTTTTTCAGTCTAAGCGGCCTTTTTCACTCTTGAGAAAGGTCCTCAGGCCTACGTTTTTCACTCTGACTGCCTTTCTCGACTCCCGAGTCGAGAAAAGCCCTTAAAATAATGTTTTTCACTTTGAGCTGCCTTTCTCGACTCATGAGTTGAGAAAAGGCCTTAGACCTCCATTTTTTTACTTTGAAGGGGCTTCAAAATTGCATTTTTCACTCTAAACTACCTTTCTGGACTCCTGAGTCGAGAAAGGGCCACATATCTGTGTTTTCCACTTTAAAAGGCCTCAAAACTACGTTTTTCACTCTGAGATGCCTTTCTCGACTCGCGCCTCAGATTTGCATTTTTCACTTTGAGTTGCATTTCTTGATTAACTTGAGTATGTGTGCTGCAATCCTTATCTCGACTAGATTACATGCTCAGGAGCAATAGATGAAAGGAGAGGAGATGAGGGTGGCAAAATTAGTTGGACAGACTAGATCATGGCCAATGAAGCACCTTCTCGTACAAGTTTTTATCGTCTTCAAGTTTCTCCCGTGGCTTGGAATAGGTCGAATGGGGCTCCACATCTTGTTCTTATTAGGTGGTTTGTGCGCAAAAAAAGGTGTAATATTATGACAGCACGACCACCTGGGGGATGCACTTAGTAATAAACGGGTATGGACATCTGTGTTCAAAGGGTGCCCAAAAATATCCTTAGTATACTGATCTTTGAAAGCAAATTTAACCCTTAAAGTATATATTTTGCCCCAGATAATGGCAAAAAGAACCCCCTATTAGTAAGTATACAAATACGAAATTGTAAACAAAAAACCCCCCTTTAATTTCATGCACGTCATACTGCAAAGAATACTGAATCCCCCGGGCACGGCCATCATGGTCTCTTCGACCACTGTAAAATACAATGTAATGAAATTATTTATGAATGAAAATTCAGTGCAGATTAGCACTTTGTTTACAGAAAGCATTTCATTGGTTTTAGCTATGCTTTTTACCTTCTCGACTCGCTAACTGCAAAAAGGAAACCACGTAAATTTCCTTAGCCTTTTTTTTCCACACAAGAAAAAAGACCTCTTCTAAAGCAATAAAGGCATTTCAAATGTTTCACACGTCCTTCTGGGTCAATTTAACCGAATGCAAAAAAACGAAAGGGAATGACACGAGAACCACTTTAATGAAATGCGACACGGTCACTAAAAGCTTCAAAAGGAACAACTTTTATGATCCACTGTTCATCTAATTATAAGTTTCTTTATTCCTAAAGCCATAATAGAGATGAAGGATGTAAAAGGCTATAGGTTTTTGCCCTTCGCTCTAGACAAGTTGCATGCAACGGGGATGTTGATCGGTCACCCAAGAGCTGCAGTTTTTATGATCCATGGAATAGTATTGGTAGGAATATTGTCTTACATTGTCCAAGCTTTGAACGGTTATTACAGAGGCTTGATCAACACTTCACTTAATTCTTCTCCTGGTGGACCAGGTTTAGGAATAAAATTAAGGATGGTGATGAGACTAATTTTTATATTGGCTATCTCCCAACTACAGTTGATGATGAAGGGTTGATGCGCGAGTGAATGGGACCAACAAAGGTTATGAGGAGGTTAACCTCCCCTTCAAGGGGGTTATGTAAAATAACCCTCGAGGCCGTTAGGCCGAGAGGGTTATTTGCATAACCGCCGTGAAGGGGAGGTTGACCTCCCTTAAACCATTGGGCGAAAAAGATTATTAAAAAAAAGGGGGGAAAAATTGACGCTGTGTTCACGGACGGCAAGGGTTTCAGTGGACGGCAAAGGTTTCAGTGTTCAGAGAAGGCCGATTGTTCTTTGAGAGGGAGATCCGAGCAAGATTCGTCAAGGGAAGCCGATCAGGCAAGGCTGATGCAGATAAGCAAGCGGCAGCAATCTATGGCGCCATTTTCCCAAGCGCCAGCCAGCAGGTTCATAGTTTCCTTTTCCCAAGCGCCAGCCAGCAGGTTCATAGTTTCCTTTTCTTTTTAGTTGTTGCAAATTTTGTGTGTTTCTACATTCCCGCAACCCTAGGACCTTGTATTTTTGTTTATGCTTTCTCCTTACTATCAGCATTTAATGCAAGTGCAAAACCTTCTGAAACCAATGGGATATATGGATAAAATTGCTTTAGATCCTGGGGAGATCCCTATTTCTGTTTCAAAAATGCAAGTAGTAAAATAGGCAAATAATCTGTTGCAGAAGTTTTACATGGTGGACTGTAAACCAGGCAGGAAAACCTGGGGTTGTGGGGTTCAGGTAAGTTTCATGGCTGTTAATTGACCTAGGGCTTAGCTGTTTATTTGATTTAATTTATATGGGAATTTTAGAATGCGTTCCTGGACAACTTGAACAGTCTCGATGGTACTCCTAGAGGTATTCAAACTACTGCGAGATGATTTTGATGCAGGCACAGAAAACCTGTAAGTAAATGGACATGCAACAAATAAGAGTAAATGACCATAAAATTAAATTGATGTGCTTATGATAAATATACCTTGTAGGCAGCAAATGGAACTGGTAGGCAGCAAATGGAACTGGACTGCAGTTCCTCTCTTTCCAGGGACAAGAAAAAGTATGTTGAATCATGAAATAATAGACTCTGATTGTTGAAAACGTGATTTTATTGGACCATGTGCCAAATGTCGACTTCAATGCTTGAGCGTAAAGTTGAATTTATTGGTGACAGGTGCTTATGAATGCTAGGCATTGGAAAAGCTGAAGAAAGAAATGAGTTTTCATTGGCTAGAAAGAGATGCGTTGACAGTTTATTGGAGCGTGCACAAATGATGTGGATAGTATGGATGCTTTCCACAAGCTACGTATTCTTACATGCTTAACACAGTCTTCAAAACACAGCAATGAAAATAGTTGATAGGATGATTTACAGGAATTAAGCTTCAATTGAAGCTGGATGTACTTGAAATTTCACTGCCAAGTGAAAGGCAGCAATTGTTATAAATAATCTTAATGTTGTTTCTGCCAAACCAAGTTTTGTACAGGCAGTAAACAATAAAATTCAAGTTTTAAATAGAGGAATATTCTGCCTTCAGTTTCTCAGGTTCTTCACAATCTGCCGGTGTTCCTACAGGCTTTTTTTCACCTGCCGTTTCTGGCTTTTTTACCTCGCATTTCGGAGCTTCTACCCTAGATTCTGCACAATCTTACCCTTCCAGAATTTCATTTACTTGACTTTCATATCGCAAGAATCACCTCTTGTTGCAATTTTTGGCGTGTCAGCAGTGCCTCGCGCTTTGTGCGTTGGGACTGTTTCCACTCCAAATTTGCAGCAGGAGGTGATTCCTCTATACAACATGGAAACTGGGGAACGCCAAGTATTGGCATTTTTCCATGTCCAAAATGTTCCAGCAATGAACATTCTTGTCACGTGGAGATTACTTGGCTTCCATTCAGAGCTGGTAAATCTTCCAGAATAGAAGGTGAAAGCATTGGAATGTAGGTAGATAGCCACAGTGATGTCACAAAAAACTTCAATAGCAAGGGAAATAAAACAGGACACGTGGCTGCAATATACGTGGCAGCGCGTGGTTAGACGTGGGCCTGAAGGGGTGATCTTTACCCGCCAAAAAAAAATTACTAAGAAGGGAGGCGACGATTTGTTGGATCGCGGTGTTTGTTCATTTTCTGCCGGCGTTGTGCATGAAAGTTGGCTATGGCGAAAACAGCATTTCTTTGGTTCGATGGCGCTTGCAGGTGGAACGGCACTGGATCTGCAGTGGCCGCATGTGCCTATGTCCTCACCACCACCACCGCCGAATCATCCCTCATTCATGAAGACGGAATATATCTTGGCCCCTTTCTCTCCAGCAATGCCGCAGAGTATAAGGGCCTCATCGCCGGACTTCGCAAAGCCCGTACTCTTGGCATTCGTGTAGTGCACCTTGTTGGTGATTCTGAGCTTATTTGCAATCAGGTATGTCAAAATCTCCCGTTTTAGGATTCTTTCTCGAGTGCTTTGAAGGAGCCTTTATTTCTTGGATTTGCTGTAGTTTTCTCAGAGCTTCTAGGTTGGAATACTCATTATTTGTTGCTATAGCTGAAGATTTAGATGACAGATTGCGCTGATTGTATCATCAGGTCCTTGGAATATATAGTGTGAAAAATCGGAGACTTGCAAGGTACCGTAAAACAGTCATGGATTTACTGGACGATTTTGATGATTACTCTGTCCAAAGTGTCCCAAGGACTCGAAATGCTCGTGCAGATGAGCTTGCAAACGATGCATTTAGTCACACAATCAAGGACTATTCTTGGGGCATGTCTTTAGCTCTGGTGGTAGGGCGTGTGCCTAGAAATGCCTGGAGATACCTTATGCAGCAGAGGATTTATGGTCACTACAGGATTGCATTTCTTTTGGACGTCATTGCCAAAAACTACCCTGATGTGCTTGAAATATTAAGAAGTTGGTGCTTCCAGATGGATCATGTAGATGATGTCTTAAGAGAGGCAGGGAAGATGACTCATGTCATAGTCACTGCCTGAGAGAAATTCGTAAAATGGTGCAAAGGTAATATTGCGAAGGTAATTCTCTAGAAGTAATATTGCATTTCCTCTATCTTATAAGGACTTTCTCCTGTGGTATGACATGATGTAAAATTGCCATCCATCCATCCATCCATTTGTTCAAGATGCTTGTCTAGACAAAGGTATACAATATTCAGAGTAGTCAGAAATTTGTCATAGTTATCGAGTTTATCAGGTGCTATATTTTGTTTTTCGAAATCATCACAATCTGTTATTTGGAGTTGCAATGTAGCATTTTTTGTGTTGATGCACGACCATTCTAAAGTTCATAATAGCTTTTTGCGGATCTTAAATTTGTTGTTCGAGGGCCTTAGAGCATTTTTTGAGTTGTTGTCGGACCATTCTAAAGTTCATACTAGCTTTTTGGGGATCTTCAATTTGTTGTTCATCGAGTGCCTTAGATGTATGGGAGGATGGAAAATGGGGAGCCACGACTGGCGTTATCCATCGTGGGGAGCAAAACAGGAGCGGGTCCTAGGCAGGTCCTAGAATCAACAATCCAGTTCCATCCCTCCATATGTTCCATCCCTCTACAACATGGAGACTGAGGTCCATTTTCCATTTCGCAGCCAGAGCAAGCTTCCTAGCCCTAGTTTGTTCATGTTCTCGCCTTAAGTTAGCTTTTACTTTTTTAATCTAAATTTCTTAACATATGATCTCATTAAGTTAAGAAACTTTAACACAATTTTCAAATTAACATTAAAGTTTGCGTTAATTTCTTTGTTTAACTTACCAATTAGCAACTCAAAAATAATCATGTTTCATTAAAGCAGATACAACTTGCCACTTATCTAAGTGGCTTAATATTTCTTACTTTTAAGCTTGTCTAACATATATAATTCTCCTACAAATATACTTTTGGAATATTCCTTATTGATGCTTTCTTTTAAAACTGACACATACCTTTCTGAGGAAAGAATAGAGTGTTAAAAAATATGGGAAAACGAAAAAAAAAGGGACGGATTTGGGGGGCGCACAGGTGCTGGAGTTGTCTTGCTTGCTTGGGCACCCTGCACCGCCATCGTTAGAGCAGGAAATCACAGAAAGTAGATGAAAAGCGATGAATTATTTTAGGAAGAAGAAGATTGAACAACAGTGAACTGTAACAATGAATTTCATGAACCGCAGTGAATCGACCCTTGAGCAGGTTAGATTTTTTTTTATTTGTGCAGTGCGAATGGCTGGATATTTTTGTAAGGACTTTATTCTCTATTTTGAGTATGGCGCAGAAGAAGCTATGGGGGCGAGCATGTGTCTCCTTCAGGAGTTTGAGTAGGATTCTTTTGGATGCCGCTGGGGTTTCTGGCCGAGAATATAAGCTATTTTCCCATTTCATTTCGCTTTTGCTAACTACTCGCTTCTGCTTCACGTCATCGCATCAGCTCTTACCATTTCTGAATATAAGAACAGAGTAGGAGTTTTCATTTCTGAATACAAGAACAGGGTAGGAGTTTTTGAGCTGTCGGAATGCTGCAAGAACAGGGTATAAGAGTTGCCGAAACGATGAAGGGCCCGTTGGATTTGATGCATTCGCCAGGAATTCCATGCTTCAAGCACTGATTTTCTTCAAGGATTGTCGGGTCTAATGCCGTAACAGACCCTAAATTTGAACCCATGCATAGTTATTTTCTAGGGTTTCGAAAATCAGAATTTTAAACATGGCCCTCGAGTTTGTGCAGTAATTTCTATGATTTTCTAAAGTTCTGTCTTCTCCACAAATTTCCTCGGGTTCGTGCAGGGTAAATCCAAAATCGGAGGCGGATATGCTGAGGACATGTAGTTGCAACTCATTTGCTAGGAATTCTCCGTGTTTTTTAGATTGTTTAGCTGGGCGATGGAGCATTTGATTGGAGCATTTGATGGATTCAAAAGAGCTATGACTTTTTAACTGCAATAAAAAACTTGTGGCTTTCGAATCCTCAATGGATGCATTGGGCGGAGCAGTCTTGTTAGACAGGGAGTGAAGTAACAGATTAAGCAATTGCTTCAGTTTGATTCTAGATGCTCCAACAACTATGGACAAGTTTAATGTAATTTAAGAACCCTTCTTTTTGTTTTTCTATCATCTATTATTACAAATTCACAGAGATTTACTACCTTTGCATTGTTAATATGTCATTCTTGACTTTATGCGTTCAAATGTGCTTTCTTTGTCCATAGGTCATGCTTATTGCTTGTGGCAGAAATGCACAGAATTCTAGAGCCTGCACCTTACAACAAAAAGTACAATTCTTGATGGTTTTTAGTGGTTTTGGTTCCATTGCTCTTAGTGATCCTTGCTTATTCATGATTTCTCCAACTGTAAAAGCTTGGCTGAAGCAAATCATTCATTTAAATAGATAGTAAATCCAAGAATGCGGCTATTGGAGTTCGGCTAAACTTCAACATGATGACATCCATTCATATTGCAGAATGGAATTGAAAGGCATAGAACCAAACACATTTTTTGTTTGGATATGATGAAAGCATGCATCATAGAGATATTATAGAGCACTGCAGAAGCATTCATGAGAGAATAGTTAAAAGGGGTCTTCAATTTGAAATTGTTACAGGGAGCATGAAGTGTGAAAGCTTGGATGAAGCCCACAAACACAAGTTTTTGACAATTTGACGTAAGTTCTTTTACATGGTTACATATCTAAATATCTGTTAGTGTGCTCGAAGTACATGCCTTATAAGATATTGCAATCATATTCATGATCAAATTACTATGGAGGATATTCAATCTGACATGCTCTAGAAAATATAATTGTTGATATGCATGGCTGGTAATATAGAGTGCATTAATTGATGGATATATGTAGGTGAATATGTCTAGGTTGGCAAGGCCTTTATTGCTTTGGGATGGTTTGACAATATGCAAAAGAGAGTATACAACTCAATCCGTGCAGCAATACAGGTTTACTACATTAAGGGCATCAATATTTACAATCTATGTCGAAGTGGTACAGATTATTTTGATATCTGCAGCATTAAAATTGCATGATTATCTTGATTTTTTAGAAGCTGCCATGAAGGATAATGGACTGGTCTCAATCAAATTCATCTCGCTACATATTTAAAAGCACTTGCTTCAAGGATTCGCCATGTTTTTCAAATATCAGTATGGTTTAAATTTGGGGAACATATATACCACTGCATATTCATGCATATTCATTACAAAAGCCATTTGTAGTTAATGCTTGACCATATCGCATAGTAATTGAATTTTATAATATTTGTTAGCCACTTGTGTTTGGTTCGATTGCATGGAAATGATTTACAAGGCCTTGATACATGATGGTATCCTATGTAGATTAAAAAGACAATTGGAGAGTTCTCTTTTCTACGAGTATGAATTCAAGCATATTTTGCTTACATGAGCCCGTAAACTACTTTGCGTTTCTTCTAGACCTTCGATTTTGTTGAGAAGGGCATAATGGGGCATTTGTTCAACAACCTACCTAGCCAGCTTGGCCATGTTTAATCTTAAAACCATATGTTTTGACGTTTGCAGAGATGGCGGAAATGAAAGAGAACTAATTATTGAGCTAAATCTAGATGACTTCTATAGATGGTGGATTAGCACCCTTGGTAACTCGCCTGCCTTTGTAGCAAGAGATGTTGTATTGGAGCTCATCTTGGGTTTGTTTCATAACTTATACTGTTCACAACAATATCATTCTAATTGAAAATTTAATTAATAGTTGATGTATTGTGAATTATCAATAAATTGAATAACGAAAAGTTATGAATCTTGAATAACAACAAGTATAGAAACACATTTCTATGCATAGTATAATTGATCAACTCTCCTACTAGACTAAATATTGTACCGTATGATTTCCAAATTAGGATTAGAACACAAGATGCTACTAAATTGCGCATTGAGTTGCATGTATTCAGCAAATGCGTTTTGAATCCCCTAAATCTTTCACATCATTATGGAATCACATGGGTTGGACATTACTTCGGGTCCAAACCTACAGGTTTGAACAAAAGAAATGTTCGCGGCGGCCTCGATAAATTTCTTGTAAAGTTAAATCCCATCCAATTATACATTGTTAGGATTGGTTGCTTAGATTGCAAAGAAATATTTCTTTGGTTTCAAGCATATGGAGTCAAATCCCTTTCAATAATACATTGTTAGGATTTGGTTGTTTAGATTGCAAGGATGATAAGTATCTGCCCACGCCCTATGGAAGAATATATTATTGTTGCTTCAAAGAATAAATAATAGTTGTATAGTAATTTTTTTTCCGTAAATGCTTAGTTGTATAATAGAGGGACAACATAGGGCGTTAGTATACCTTAATACTAAGTTGCATGTCAGCTGATAGAAACTTGTGGAAATGCGGCTGGGTAAAGCTGATCCTGTCAAAATTGATGGCAAAATCGATGGTAGTGAAATCGCTTCTGGCAAAAAAACTGATGCTGGAAAAAAATTGATGCGCGCCAAATCATTGCAGACAAAATCAATATTTTTTATAGATAGGTTGTCTTTAACAAGTTTTGCATGTTATAGACTAGAAATAGTTTTCAATTACATGAATAGAAGGCTTTACAATTTAGGAGGATCGATGTAGTCTTCATAAAAAAAATATCAATGTTAGCATTAGAATAGTGGGCAGGTAGGTAGATAGGTAGATAGATAGTACTATTTACGTCATGCCACATAGAATAGTGAGTAAATGTAGATGTTGGTATTCATTAGTATGCTTACTAGGTCCTTACTTTATTGGCATAAAAAGGCTTTCCTAATTCACTAAATTTCTCATGCATGTTCACATACTCGAATGTAAACTAAGTAGTATGAAATAGTTAGCCTGAATTCAACCTGCCACCTATATTATGGAGAGATAGATAGTATTATTGATGTGTATGTGAAATGTTATAATATTGAGTTTACTTATACAATGTTGGAATATCGAGTTTACTAGTAAAATCTATTGTAAGGATATGAGACTACTATATGTGACTAATTGCCAGGAATCAATCAAAAAGCATGATAGCGTTAGAGACATCGACTAGTGCCGACCAAGATCATGAAAAAATTGTGCAGTGTTGCTCCTGATTTTCGCCACTTCAATAGTCACAATTTGTTCCATCGCCTTTCATATTTTTATACTGTGTACATGAGCAAAGCTTCAAGGTTGTAACCAATGGGCAGCAACACTTGTTTATTTCAAAGGCACTTGCTCGCTAAGGTCTGTGATGCCAATCTGCCTCTATTACATGGATGAATCTCTCATTTTAAAGAAGGAATTGACCTTGGCCCTTCTTCCTCTAATAATGAGACAGAATATAAGGGCCTCATCACTAGACTTCATAAAACTCAAACTATTGAAGTCCACATTAGGAATTTCTCATTTATATTTAGAACTTTTTAGATATGTACTCCATCAATCTTAAAGTCGATCTTTCAAATGTGGAGTTTCCATGTCATTATATTTTGCTGGACAAAGCATAAGAAGTAATATTGTACGTTACTAAATTTATAAAGGAGATCTGAATCATTATTTATGCATTTCCCTTTTTTATGATGACATTCAACAGCACAAGCAATTGAGCCATGTTATTCTAGTAGAGGATTTCAATGCACACATGGGTACACTCAATTGACAAAGTCCAACCCATTGTCTGAGGATATGTTGCAGCTCCAACCAACGAGGGACCTTTGGCCATGCACATCAGCTGAAGCAAGGCATCCTGTCATATGCTTGGAAGGCAATTGCTTCAGATGTACAACATCTTCGACTTGATTATTAGCAAAGGCCTAGGACATGGCCATCCTCCTTTTCATACACTTGTCATCAGGAGAACGTGTGGGGGATCTAACGTGGTGGATTATGTGCTCATGGCCGAGAAAGATCTACATCTCCTCATACATGTAGAGGTGGGCACATAGAGTAGAGATGAGGAGGTTGATTTGGATCACCAACCCCTCTTCATGCCATTAGGTTGGCAACCAAAAAAAATTCCACTGCCAGCCCACATCCTAGGTACCTTGGCTTTGTTTGGACTATGATAAAGCAGAGGATTATACTCAGCTGCTAACAGAGGAGATATTGAGAGGCTTGCAGGTTCCCACATTATATATCGCAGCTCCCAACAAATGGTTTTATGATGAATGCAAAGGTTTAGAATTACAACTCAGATTGGTTGCTTTTGAGCTTTCATCAAAGGCACATTCCCGAATACCAAAGGGAAATTCTTTATCTTCTTAACCGCGGCCCAAGGATATTATGGAAATAGGCATTACACGAAGCTAAGCAGCCTCTTGGCAACATCTCTTGCTACTACCGGACAACCTTGGCACATTCGGTTACCCTCCAGAAGATAGACAGACACAACCGATACTTGTGGGTTCGTGTGCATAATACCAATGGCAACCCTCTTTTTCTGGCCGCCTGTTATTTCCCTCACGCAGAGAGCACCTTCTATCGCAGCCACTCCGATGCGGATAGGATGGACCCTTATGTCGATCTATATGATGACATACAAAGAAGACAAGCCTAGCTGGGTAGGGTCGTCCTTCTTGGAGATTCCAATGCACGGACAGGAGTAGAGCAGACCATGAGACTTGACCCCTCGGCCGACGATGTCTTGTAGCTACGCCCCGCAGAGGCAACCCGCCACGCAGGATCGGATGACGGCCGTGTCACTCGCTGGCGTATAGCTTGCTCCTGCTATGCGGTATTTTTGACTTGATAATTTGCAATGGCATGTCACAGTGGCCCAATTCTCACAAGTGCACCTGCAGACAGGACAATCAGGGGGAGGGTCTAGTGTGATGGACTATGTGCTCGTAGTTGCGCAAGATATGCATCTCATCGGGCCAAGCTTCGGGTGGGCACCAACAGTCGGGATGAGGAGGTCGATTAGATCACCTCCCACTTTATCTGGACATGGCTTGCAAGCCGCCAGAACTCCCACTATGCTAGCCCCTCGCCATCCTCGGCCATGATCGATTATGAGCGGCGGAGGACTACGCCGAGATGCTCATGGACGCCCCCGCCAAAGAATCTGCGCGGACCCCCACACTAGAGCGGCCCGAGATGGGGGGTTTGATCGAAGCTATTACGGATGCAGGGGGGCGGGTGCTTTGGCGACCCCCTCCCCGTCGCCGCTCAGAGACAAAGAACATTTCCGCTACAGAACCGTGGTTTTTATGCAGAGTGTAAAGAACGCAGCGCCACCGCCACATTCGGATCTAGGTACCCGCCAGGTGCCACCACACGCATCGCCCCCCATCAAGGAGACAAAGGCGCCGCACCTTGCCGTGCATCGTGGGGAGATGTTCGGCCCCGCTGACACTCATCCTCGAACCTTTGGCACTGTGAGTGCTTGAAGGCCAGCCCGTAAAACCCCACTGTGGGACATCACACCCGCAAAGGGGAAAGCATTTTTGAAGCGGCTCTATGACCCACCGTGGACGCCAGACGCCATACCCCCACGTGAGGGCCCCCCATTGGTTCTCGCGGAGGGGGATGTTGTGGAGGGCCTGCAACGGCTGGCTAATGGGAAGGCAGCTGACCTCGATGGTATGCATGCCGACGTACACCGTCTATATACACATAAGAAGGTATAAGCGAGTGTAATATTATACAAAGTGTCACAATGAAGACCATTTTGAACAGTACAATAAAACATAAGAAAATAGTATATATATATATTATGTGATGGCTCATTGAAAAATGCCAATCAAAAATTACATTCATAAGCAATACAAGGATTTATAATTATGAAAACATATCTAAGAACTAGGTCCCTCATCTTCCTCCATAGGCATATCCGGCTGTGGAGGCGGGCGATAACGCACTAAAGTGGTGCTGGGACTAGCAGAGAGGGCTGCTCGAATGCCTGCACGACTGGTGGTAGGCAAGTCGCCCAGAGGTGCCTGCGACAAGGAGACGCGATGTTAGCCCAGCCCCGCAATGTCCCCCAATGCCACAATAGCAAGATCGCGTCGGACCAAAGTAACAGTGGTGGCATGATAATCAATCTTCTTGTGGCCCGCTAAGGTGGATAATGCACGGAGTGCCCACCAAGATGCTTCCGATTGAGGCCCCAAATACTTGGAGAAGAAAAGGACCTCGCCTTGTCGGAAAGCAGATAGGAAAAATCGGGTCAATGGATTGCCCATGGCCTTAACCCGTGGATCCCTCGAGGTTTCTGTTTCCTTCTCCAAATTGATGGGTATCTTCTCCTGCTCCGCCTCTTCTTTATCATCCTGAAGACTTATCTTGGATCACAAAGGTCTTCCTCACCCTGATCTACCTCTCCCATACTCAAATGGGCAGGGCAACCACTGGTGTCGATCCTCATTACCCTGTTCAACAGAGCATTGTAGGAAGGTTTCCCCCGACAATGGACCACAAGCAGAGTTGTCCCCATTCACAAGGCGGGTGACCCACATTGTCCGGCCAATTCTGGGATGATCATGGTCGGTTCGATATTTGCCAAACTGTTATTGGCATTCTCGACTCCGCTCGTTGGGAGGGCGTCCATCCGCTGCGGGTGACAACAGCCGGAAAGCGCTTTTATGCCATCTAAGAACAAATACCAAAGTGCCCGAGCTCTATGATTTGGGCCATTAGTCACATCTGTTTGGCAATTTGGTCGAGCCCGGCCCTTCAGACGGGTCGAGCCCGGTCGTCTCTGGCGACACGGAATGACTTGGAGCAGGTGTAGAAGTATTTTTGGCACGGGCACTTGGGGTGAAACCTTCGGGCCCCCTATCGATTCTCGCTGCAAGAAACCGGATTCTTGCCGCCCGAAAGCAGCCCTTGATAGACACATCGCCTATTTTTAGAAGGTGGTTAATATGGGTGATGCTCGGCTCCCACACCTGGCTTACGCCAGGGCAATGGGCCCGGGCAGCAGGGCTCGTGGCCCGTTGGAGGAGTAAGAGAGATCGCTGGTTCGCCAGATGGAACGCGGGCAGAGCATGACGATGTGTGTGGACACAGAGGCCGATCGCGGACAGCCTCACGGAGTACTCCGACGCTTGCTTCCTTGCAAGCTCTCGGGACCCCGGCGCTCTAGAGCAGGTCAAAACGGCCATTACAAGGAGCACATCAACCCCCCGTTGGTCCGGGGCCCAGCCTACCACGCCTTCCCAACCGCCCGAAAAAAGCTGCACTCATTGCCTCCATTCGCAGGTGTGCCCACCATCTCGCGATCGAGGCGCAGGTGGATTGGGAGCCCCGCCAGACAAAGCTCGCCAAGATCCGGGCCAAACGGGTGCCATTGAGGATGAGTCTCATACCTTCCGTGAGTTGCCCCAGATTCGGCCAGATCCGGCGGATACATTCCCTTAGTATGCGGCGGACTTGTTCCCTACATTCCGCCGATGAACACACCGCCAAGACGCGTGCTCGGGGTCGCACATTGAGGAGGTACTGGATCCGGCGAGCCCACCTTTGCCCCTCGCCGGGCCAGCGGGATCGGGCACTACTGCACGGTACATGAGTGTATATATTTGTGTGTTTTTGCATTTTGTATATTGGAACGGTTTGTCGCCACTTTTGATTGCCGCTTTTTCTCGAAAACCTTGCCGAGGCGGGGTTTTTTTAATCCGGGTAGTAATCCGCTTGCTGCGCCTTTGTATTGGGTCCCATAGACCGATTGGTCTCCGTGGACGATAAAAATACCTTCCTTCCTTCAGACCAGAGGGTGCAATACTTGATGCAGCTCTATGATCCTAATATGGTCCGAAATACTGTAGCAGCACATGCCGGTCCCCAAAGGGGGTTCACATTTTCTCCACGTTTTTTACGCCTAAGTGCAAGTTTTTGTTTGTGCGGCGGGGGGAGGGGGATAACCAATTTCATGCGTATACGGATGGGATGAGAGTTTTTTAGAAGTGTTCACCTATATATTTGGGTTCAATTTCATATGGAGGGTTACAATCTGGCTTTAAAATCTGTCTATGAGGGGTGCTTTTTGCTACCCTATGAATGCAGATGGCATATTCCCTTTATATATAAGTGCATCCCCCGGGCCGGTCCCTCACTGACTATAATAGGGATGTCATGCAACATTCCTAACTGGCATCCCCTTAACCAACTGGAAAGAACCGTTTAGATGTGTATGAGTAGTCGCCTCTACCATTTATGCTGGTATCTCAAGAACACCCCACAAGCATATTCAAGGATCAAATACTCGAGCATCTCCCATGGGCTTGTTACAATCTCTTCCACTAAAGTTATGCATCCAAGACTATGATTTAAGCATGTATACCAATAACACTATGATTAGCAAGGCTCTAAAAATTACCTATAGAGATCCATGGAGGTCTCGAGGTGAGACCTGCTCTGTTACCAAGGCTCTGCAAATTACCTATAGAGACCCATGGAGTCTCGAACTCGAGACCCAAATGTAAGGTTTCTTAACCACACGGGCTTAACCAATTGGCCAAAATATCTGGATGTTTATGTAAAATCCATTCCACATCAGGATCTACTCGAGCAGTCTCCCATGGGCCCGTTACATGTCACTCATGGTTTGCAGTAGCTCTGAAATGGCAAGGCAGCTGATTTGGATTGCCCGCAGAACTATTGAAGTGGCTAGACCTCAGATTGTCCCATTCCTCACTAGTTCGTTCAATAGAGCCCTCCAAAAAGGCTTCCCCATGCGATGGACCATCAACATAGTAGTTCCCATATATAAAGTAGTGGATCACGTTGTCCACAATTCAGCCTTCCATTGGCAAGACTGCTTCCAAAATCTTTGAGCAACAATTCACATCATGAGCAGAGGATCCAGAGGTGCATGCACTTGGACAAGCAGCTTTTAGACCCACGCATTCTGCAATTGATCACATTTTCACATTGCGCACCCTCTTAGAAGACACCAGGAATAAATAACAGGATTTGCATTGCTGCTTTGTGGATTAGTGTGTTGCTACTTCATGGATTTGCTGGGTGACGAGTCCCTTATTGAGTTAAGAACTCACACACACCAACACGGTTGAAGTTCATAAGGCTTTTAGATTTTGTTTTATTTTATTTCTTTTGAAGAATGCCAAACCTTATTTTAAGCATTCAAAAAATAAAGAATACAACATTGAGACAGGAATAAAGAGCCAATAAATGAATAGACATAACTAAGCAAAGCCACCCGCCTAAGCATGATGATAAAACAAAAACTTAAGCATAACAATATAATATAAGCCAAGCAACACCATAATACTTTCTTCTCCTACAAAGAGAAGAGTAAACTATGTTTATTTAAAAGAGATAAAGCTATAGAGAGGCCAACATTCCACGTCCATAGAATCATTAACTGCAACTTAATATGCCCTCTGTTGCCATTGTACATCCACTGAGATAGTAGTAGTAAACACTAGAGCTACATAGCGAATTAGAGTAGCTTGAGGAGTTGAACTCTTCTTTCGACATATAGCCAGCCGCCTTCATGCTCAGAGAAGACCATTTTTCTTTCCAATGTCTCTTATTTGTGAACATATTGAAAGACGATATTGTTGCTCCTCACTAAGAGGGCCTAGTGACTCAGACTAACAGAGGGATGGACTTGAAAGGTGTGGTGGACTAGCATAGACAACTTGGAAACAAGGTATAAGAGCTAGAAATGTTGGTGATTTAACTAGTGTAGAGGTAGACAAAGGAGAAGATGATACAAGGTGAACACGTTAATAGATTGATAGAGAAGCAACTAAAGTCAATGTTATATGCATAGAGTAGAAGCAATTAAGGACCCAGACACAGAAATCCAACTGTATCTATAAGCAGCAAATGTGCGTCAATGATAAGAAACATATTGGCAAGCTCTGGTAGATGTACTTTATACTTAAGATAGATGTTTGAGTCCTACCTGTTGAAATTGAGAATGTTCAACATAGAAAAACATTCTTAATTTTGTGGTTAAGAAGCATGGGATTCTTCATATTTTCAGTTAAAGACTAGGTTTTTGTATACCGCTTCTTGCTAGCTTGGATTATGCGTACAGGAATGGCATAATCCAAGCTAGCAATTCTTGGATTGTGCCAAACCGGGGTGGGTTGCCATTCTTGTAATGGGAAAGTGGGTTGGGTGCAATTTAATGACCTGAATGTACGATAGAATCGCAAAATGTTAGTTAAGATTTACAGAATGTCGGGTAGAATCCAAGAATTGAGGGGTAAAAAGTTTGATGTCTGTGTTTTTTTTTTGTCTTCGTTAACTTTCTAGGAAGGTAAAGGTGTCACGTGGCACAACATGATAGGTGGAGGGGGCTAAATTGCACCTTAACTTGTTCCTAGACATTTCTGAGATGGAAACAGTGCCGATGCGCGTAGCGCGGAGGCGCTATTGACATCTCAGGAATGTCTGGTAAATAGGCACTCTTGTAACATGGAAAACAGTTACATGATATTCTGGGTCTAGAATGCAGGATAAAGGAGCAGAATCTGTGGTAAATTTAGTGGAATGCCAATGTAAATCCTTGAAGAGTCGAGTAGGAGATCTTCCTGAGAAGCTTGCTACAATTCAGGCTTTGAAGACAGACCACCACCTGGCATGATCAGATTGGAAGTGAAGCAAGAGTTGAAAGTAATTGGTTTTTACGTATACAAGAATGTCCCTCGTGGAAGCCGCATTGGACGCCCGTCGGCCGGCGTATTTATCGACATCGCTTCATCGTCCCCTAAAGGGACATTGTTGCAATGTAAAGTTTAGGTTTTACAATTCTGACGTGGCCAGGTATAAGCAAATTTTTTTTTGCATTTCTTCTTCTCTTTCTGCGCCTCGACTATGGTCGAACTGCGGCTCGACTATGGCCGAAATGCTGGCGCTCCTTCGCTAGTGGCCATCAGCAGATCCGGAATGGTGGCGCTCCATCATTAGTTGCCATTAGCAACAAAGATATGCACACGGCTGTGGTTTTGGAGACTTCTTGGCAGTGAACTTCGTCTTTTTTCTATTTTGTAAACAAGATTTGCTGAGATCTTGGCTAAACGTTGTGGCTCAAGCTTGGCATGTTCTAGTGCATCAGCAGAAGCAGTCTTTTGTTTTTGTGGCCATTAGCAGATCCGGAATGGTGGCGCTCTGTCGCTAGTTGCCATCAGCAACAAAGATATGCACGCGGATGCGGTTTTGGAGGTTTCTTGGCAGTGAACTTCATCTTTTTTCTGTTTTGTAAAGAAGATTTGCTGAGATCTTGACTAAAGGTCGTGGCTCAAGCTTTGCATTTTCCAGTGCGTCAAGTATTCTGGATCCTGCGGTTTTCTTGAAGGTAACCTTCTGTTTTTTCGTAGAACAGCTTGTTATAATCTTTTAACTGTATCTTTCATGTGTTTCAGGTTGTTTTTACGGTCCTCTGGAGGTGGGAATGGCTACCTATGATCATTCCCTGTTTGTTTATGCTTGTATTAGTTTAACATTAGTTAATCTATCAAGATTAACCAGTTATCACATGCTAGAGCATTTAGGGATGGGAGACATGCCGACTTTTGAGCTGAATGTCAATGCGGAAGTTGTTCTTGATGGAGGCAGACGTCATTTAAATGATGTTTTAAATATTTCTTCTGATATAACGAAGCAGAAAGGTAAGCAGAATGTGAATGATACATGCAACAAAAGGAAGGAAGGGGAAGTCTCTGGATTTGGTAGTTATGTTGCAAAGGAATCTTCAAGCAGGGGACTATCAGACTTTGAATCTGATATGGTTGGGCAGTTTGGTGATGAGAAAATAGACGCATACATGCGTCAAGCTAAGGAATCTGGAATGTTCAACAGACTTGAAATGCCTGCAAATCCCACTGTCCTTGATGGTGGAATTCGAGTGCCATTTGTAGAGATTGACGATGACCTTCAGAAAGAAGTAGATTCTGGTGGTGCGCAGAAATCTGCTGATAAAATTGCATGGGCCAGGAAGAGATTTAATCTCTGGAGGGAATATGTAGGGCTACCATGTGATAAGAAAATCGAGGACATGGAATTGAAAGAATTTGCTGTGCAACTTGAAAGATTTATGCTCCAAGTAACCAAATGTAATGGACAATGAGCTTTCTTAGGTTTTTTTTTGGTCCGCTTGCGGAGTTTTCTTGCTTGCTTGCGGAGCTTGCTTGCTTGCGGAGTTTTTCTTTGCTGCGGAGCGCTTACCGGAGCTGAGGCATAGGCGTATTATTTCTTTAGGCAGGATCTTCAAATGAATGACGATCTTCAACAGGTTTAAAATAGGTTTAAAACAGGGCAGGATCTTCAAATGTTTTAGGCACAGGTTTAAAACAGGTTTTAGGCACAGGTTTAAAACAGGGAAGGATCTTCAAATGAATGACGATTTCTTCAAACGATCTTCAGATGAATGACGATTTCTTCTACAAACTGAAGCCGGCTTTACAGGGCAGAATGACGATTCCTTTTACAGGGCAAAATCTTCGGAGTTTGACGATTTACAGAACTAATGACAGCGGAAGCACCTGAAGGCTTCAATTTTCAACTTTGGCGGTTCTTAAAAGCCCCCGTTTCTTCATCGCGAATCGCTTCTTTGAGCATGGAAGATCATATAACCATGTTTTTGAAGATTTAACAAAGCAAAGGATTTGCCGGAACAAAGCAGAGGGTTGGAAATTTAAACCCATCGCCATTACGTCCGTAATTGCCGTGATTTGGGGGCATTACGCCTTGTAAAAAGGTCTTATTGGCTAAAACGAGGCGGGCGCAGAGCGGAAGGCTGTGAAGTTTAACTAACGGGCGTAAGGCCCGCAAAGAAAGAAAAAACTCCATAGCACGCGAAGCTCCAAGCAAGCAAGAAAACTCGCGCAGGACCAAAAAAAACCTAAGAAAGCTCCACAGAAAAACGGGAAAAACAATTACGCCGATATAATTTCAACAAAATAATGGCATAATTTAAACCTACCGGTCATTACGTATTAGATAATTTCCTTTGACGGAGGAATTCGCCCACCGAAAACTGGAGGGGCGCCGCTAATCGAGGGCGGACGCGACACCTGGCCGTGAAGCCGCTGAAAGTCGCCACCGGCTCCGCGAGAAATTTTTCCGGTGAATTCGACCGCCGGAAATTAACAAACGTAATAAACGTTCTTTAAATTACGCATCGTAAAAAATTTTTCTAGAGATTTTGTGGCGTAAACTTTTGTTCAACGGCTATGGCGAAGGAAGAAACAATGATGGCAAGGCAGAATTTGTTTTGTTTTTTTCCCAACATATGATATCTCTATGATTTGCCATGATTTGTTCATTTCGTACTGCTCAAAAAGAAAAGGGGGCCGATTTTAACAATTAGAATGTGCATCGAGAGTGTTCTTTTTGTTTGCAAGGAAGAAACAAATGATGGGCAAGGATATGGCAGAAATAGATATGGATATGGCGGGGATATGGATATGGTAGATAAATAATCCGGATATCCGTTTCAACGGATATGGAAGAAATGGCTTGAAACAGTGATGGGCTAGGCTAGGCAGAGAAGATAGAAGGAAGAAATGGCTCTGAAACAGCGATGGGCTAGGCTAGAGCAGAGAAGAAGGACGAGTGCCGGATCTAGGCAACGAAACTGCCAGAATCGAATGCAAAATGCAAATGCAAAAGCATGAAACAGAGGTGCTTGCAAAAAACAGAGCGAAGCAGCGCCGCTCAAGAAAACTCCGCAAGATATTCCTCGCCTTATAAAAAGTGATGATTTTGTAATTTCAAGCAAACGTTTATTACGTAGGAAATAAGCTGTTTTTGGTATATACTATGGGCTATCTCCTGTAATGATTTGCTCAAATTTCTATAGAATTTCTAAATTCATATATAAAACATAATTTAAGATAGAGATGGGGTTCAGTTACAAATGCTCAAGTCTTACTAGTAATAGTAAATAGCATGGATGGATATTTTTTGTGGTGGCGAAATGATGGTGACTAGTACCGGTATACAGGCGTGAAAGAATCGAGCGGCATCGCTGCTGCGTCTCACCACATCAACGGTCATGATTCGTCGCAGTTTGTTTGATATTTTACCGTGTGTGCATGGGCTGTTTTTGAAGGTTGTGGCTATGGCGGACGCATACCTTTACTTCGACGGCGCTTGCAGGCGAAACGGCACCGAATCTGCAGAGGCAGCCTGTGGCTATGTCCTTCTCGATTACATGGACGGATCCCTAATTGCCGAAGAAGGAATCTATCTTGGCCCTTTTTTTACCAGTAATGGGGCAGAGTATAAGGGCCTCATCGCCGGACTTCACAAAGCTCGAAGTCTCGGCATTCAAGGAATCCACATTCGCGGTGATTCTGAGCTGGTTTGCGAACAGGTTTGTCAAGATCCTGAGAGTTAGAGTTCTTCCTTCATTTCTTTTTGAACCTTCGGTGTTTTTCATTTGTTTGTCACATTATGGTTTCTTTTAGTCCAAGTTAAAGCTCCTGGAGTCTTTTTTGAGGTTGAGTTTTTTTTTTTCCCTTTTTCTCTGGCAGATCTCGTTTAAAATATGAGACTATGAACCATATGACAGAGTGGATCGGAGTCTAGAATCTCATTAAGTAGTTTTTGCTGGTGGTAAATACTTTTAGCTGATGTTTTAAGTAAGAAATTTTATCGGTTCTATAATCAGGTCGGTGGAGAATATAGGGTGCGCAATCCAAGGCTCGCAGTGTACCACAAAGCAGTGATGGATTTGCTAAAAGACATTGGATGTGAGCTCTGTATTGGAAAAATCCCAAGAGAAGGAAATACTCGTGCAGATGGACTTGCAAGGAATGCATTTAATCACTCGATTGAAAACTACTCTCGGCCGAGCTTGCCATCAAATCTGGATATCCCTGAAAATGCCTGGAATTATCTAATGCAGCAGCGGGTTCAGGGTTACTACAGGATTGATTTTCTTTTGAAAATGTTAGCCAGAAACTACCCTGATGTGCATCAAGTGATTCGAGAATGGTGTTGGGAGATGAAGCATCTGGATCATGCTTTAAGAGGGACAGGGTGCCCGACCAATTTTATTGTCACTGCTTGATTTGAAGCTTTTGCACATCGAATATCGTCTGCATTTTTCATTGTCCATTGCAGAAATACTCTAACAGATGGGTGGCTGTTGCATCTTGGATGTGAATCTTGTTGTTATTGCTTATTTATAAACAAAGTGTTTTTTATTCCATAGCTTTTGAAGGATTTTGAGAGATGGTGAATCCATTTATTTTCTAGAAGTAATAGTAAATACTTTTCTTGCAAGGCCATATGCATTTCGTATTTTTATTCAAACGTCATGTAAGCTACAGTTGTAATTATAGACTTTTTATTTTGTGAAGTGATTGGTATTTGCCTATGGTCTATTTTTTGTTAGTTGGTATTTGTCTAAATTCCTTCATTCATAATGTCTAAGTATGGGCTTTTTCTTGTTAGTATACCCATTGGTATTTGTTTAAGTTTGTTTGATTCATGGCGGGCATTGGCCCTTCAAGGCCTTTTTGAGAATAATGAATTGGCTTTTGAAAATCTGAACATATATCAGATTCTCATACACCATTTGGTCATGCCATATTTTCAATGGGCTCAAAGAGATGACACTGTGGAAACATTGATGTAAGTTCTTTACAATTAAGATTGACCCATACACCATTTGGTCATGCCATATTTTCAATGGGCTCAAAGAAATGACACTGCGGAAACATTGATGTACATAATTAAGATTGACCCATACACCATTTGGTCATGCCATATTTTCAATGGGCTCAAAGAGATGACACTATGGAAACATTGATATATGTTCTTTGCGATTAAGCAAAGACAACGAATTTTTTACACCATATGCCACTTTTAACAACCACACAATCATCTATAGGCTTCCATTAATAATAAGAATAAGAATAAGAATAGTTTTTTATCGTCCACTGAGACCAATCGGCCTATGGGACCCAGAAGGAGCGTAGCAAACTTATTACTGTCCGGGTTAAAAAAACCCCCGCCCCGAAGGGTTTTCGAGGGAAAAAACGTGGCAGTAATAAGAATGCTGTCAAACTGTACAAGTATACATCATCATGAAATAAATATGTATGTACATATCAAGCGCGTGCCCGAGGACATAGCTGATCTCGCATGTCCATGACCTCCTGAAGGTATGAGCCTAGCACCCGTACGGATGCCGTGCTCAATGTCACATGTAGCGGCTGGCCAGGCCTGACTAACTCAGTATAGCGCGTCCGGATTTGATCATATGCTGGGCAACTTTGAAGGGTATGAGATTCATCCTCAATGACTCCCATTTGGCAGCATTGACAGAGCCTGTCCTGACGTGGCTCACCAATCCATCTGCCTGTCTCAATTTGAAGATGATGTGCCCCCGCGGCGAATGGAGGCAATGAGTCTCGGCCTTTTCATGGGCAAGTGGGTGCGCAGGTAGCATTGTGGGCCTCGTTCCAATGTGGGATTTATGTGGCGTTGGTAGTGTGCTATCTTGACCTGTTCAAGGGCGCTGGCATCCCAAAGCTTGCTGATGAAGCAAGCGTCAAGATATTGCCTCGCTATGGCGACCGCCTCGCTTGCACATGTATGCACCTCGCGGTCCTCCACATTCCATCTAGCCATCCATTGAGCTCTTTTTCCCTCCAAAGAGGCCTTGAGGCGCCAGGGCCCCATTGCCATGATATAAGCTAGTTTAGGAGACGCAGCATCGCCCATGTTGACCACCTTCCTAGTGCTCGTACCAAGAAGGCTTTCTCAGACTGCTCCAAGTCATTCCAAGTAGTAGAGGGGATACCATCGGGCCCCATACTTCAACCCCCAGATAAAAGGACAAGCTCCACTAAGACCTTTGAACAGTGTGGACCGATGGGTCCAATCATACAACTCCGCCTATGACTATTGTTTTGCATTGCATATAGTGCTTTCCAAACTCACCAGTAACTCATATAGCCGTATGGATGTGTCCCAGTGCATAGTAGAAGGAAACTCCACTCCCAAATATTTGTATGTGGATGCTACTTCCACATTCCCGCCCTCAGAACTAAAGGAGGGGATCCCCTACCGCCGCGGAAGATGATATGAAAACCACCTTAGTCTTGGCCAAGTTGATGCGCATATCGCCGCTTGACAAAATGTGTCTAGAGCATCGAGATGTCGCTCCATGTCTGGCCGGTGTGTTTAGGAGGTCCACATCATCAGCATATTGATGATCGGTAGAGAAGGTGAGCCCTCAGCCCCCATTATCGCCAGAAGCCAGACTCCAATTGATCAATGTAAAGCCCAAACAATGTTGGGGAGAGAGGGCATCCCTGACGAACCCCGATATTACTATCAAATGGTTGGCTTGTCGGCTGCAACCGACCCGAGCATCTTTCATATAGCCTGTACACTGCATTCTGCAAATCTACAGGAACCCCCAGCTATCGAAATCTTGCCCATAGTTTTTCCCGAGGCACAGTGTCAAATGCCTTCGCAAAGAATGGGAAATATTCATACCTATGCCATTAGCAATGGCGACTAGGAAATTATGGACTAATAAATCAATATCTGATCAGGAAGTGAGAATTAACAAGGCATTTTATATGCAGAGACTATAGGTGGTGAGAAACCATAAATATAATATTGGTATAGAATATAGAACCATAGGATCTACGCCTCTAGAGACCAACTGTTGCACCGCTTCCGCATTAACAAACATAAGCAAGAAGAAATCTTTGCACAACTTTTTCAAGGATTGATATGCAGGCAGACTGAGGCGAGAGATATGTCAAGGGAGCCAAGTCGGGAGCATGTTAGTTTATCAGGAAACCACTAGTTTAATAACCATTCAAAAAATGAGATGCTAAATTTTTTGCATGTCTAACATGAGCATGATAGTTGAGTTCCACCAAAGGAACCCCTGAGGCAGCCATAAAAGATGTACAATCTGAAGAATAAAATACATCATCTAAGGGCAACTACAGATCAACTTCTGATTTAGATCCCTTGGATATTCCCTTGATCGTTCTTGATCCAAGGCCATGAAATAGTTCTAAGCCTTAATATTGTGTTTTCAAATCAAGACAGTGAGAGAAATAAATGCGTAGCCCGTGGATGCTCCTCTGTAAATAACTTGTGGCATCTTCCACCAACTACATACTCATAATTTGTGTCCTTTAGTAATTTGTACTTGTTATAGGAAACCTAACACCTTTTCATACATCAATATATAGCAAGGCACATTCTCTTCTTCATTTAGTCATTGTGATATGCAACATAATAATAAAATGTTCAGCACACCAACATTGAGATTGCACTTCTCATAAAGGTCGTAAGGTATAATTCTTAGCAACATCCACCACTGCTAGAACAGTATTGTGCAGCTCTCAAATTGCTTACTGATCAACAAATTTATGATAGGTAAATTTGAGTCATGTGATCATATAGGCCCATGGTGGAAGCACTTGCGCTCTTACAACCTTAGTCTTTTAGAAGAGCCTGCCTTGAAGGCTCATTGACATATTAAAAACTTGTCATTCAAACTAAGTCTCCTCTAGCTTTATCCAACTCTCTCAGGCACGTGAGTATTGTCTTTTCGCAACACTATGAGCAGCCCTAAATTGTGACATTCCTTCCCTTTCCCTTTATCACAATGGCCCTCCAAAATGTGTTTACATCATCGTACTTCAGTCCCTTTGGCTATTCAAGAAGAAGTCTATAGAGGGAGGTCGCGATACATAAACCTGCCAGTGAAGGATCTAGGTGCAAAGAAAAAGGATTTTGAGGACCGGGGACAAGCTTTGAAATGGTGTCAAGATCTACAAAGCCCTGACTTTGATGCGAAGATAGAATCCGCAGCAGGAACTAGCAAAGGCGAAGGAACTTATCGAAGCCGACCACCCTATAGGGATGAAAAAGAGCATTAAGAACAGGAGAGTGCCACTCCAATGCAAAAGAAGAAACAGACGGTGTCATGGACCTCAATCTGCTTCTAGCTTCCAGGGGATTTCTTTGATGTTTTTAATAAAGTCAATGCCAGCACGCTTCTAGAGCATTGTCCCTATGATTGCCTCATTGATTTACAGGCAAGGACAGCGCTGCCATATGGTCGAATACATGGATTACACTGCTAGATTGAAGGTTTTGTATACGTATATTGATGAGAACGTGTCTACGGGCTTAATTCAATATTCTCAGTTGCCTGTTGGAGCGCATACTTTTTTTGTAAAGAAGTAAGATAATCCCTTGCGTCTTATTGTTGGTGGCATATTCTCAACAAAATTATAGTGTCAAATCCGTATCCTCTACTTTTGATTCATGAGTTGCTCGAACGAACGCCTACAAGATGCACGCTATTATACCAAGATTGATCTTTGTGGCACTTATCTTAGCTGAATTTGTGAAAGCAATGAAATGGAAGATAACTTTTTATACTCGGTATGGTCATTTTGAATATATTGTCATGCTTTTGGGCATACCGTAAATGCCCCAATGGTTTTTCAACATATGGCCATCATTTCTAGATGATATTCTTATTTATTACTAGTTATGGTGCCCATCGTTGATGGGCCAGGGTTGTTAGATTTATAAGTTAGCTATTTGGACCTTGCCTGCTAACAGGCTTTCTCGGCCCAAATGGATTGGATGAAATAGAGGTAGAGGTGATCTACTTGCTCAGGTTGAAAATATGTCAATGACGAACCTATAGATGTATGTTATGTGCATTTGGCATTTTATATCTTCATAGTTATGGTGCCCCACGTCGTTGATTTGTTAATGATGAACTTGTAGATGTATGTTGTGTGCATTTGACATTTTATATATTCATGGTTATGGTGCCTGATGTTATTGGGCATAAGCTGAGAACCTACAAATGATTTACTTGCGTGCAAAAACCTAGAACCAACATTCCACCCTTAAAGTTGTTGGCTTAGGTCAGGGTTGTTTCTTTAGTAGACTTAACCTCTGGTTTCATTTTGTCTTCAACCTATAACTTTTTATCATACTACTTTCAAAAACAACTAAGCTACAACATCCACATAATTATATTAAGCTTCGCATTGTGTTTGACATGCATAGGGGAGGCATTTTAGTATTACTATTTTAGCATTATATATTGATGCATTTAGTGTCATAGAAATGAAGATTTGATGGATTTTTATGTACCTGAACTAAGATATCACATAACAATTTAGAGAAACATTTCCAACTCTACAATTCCAAGATCACTTAACATCATCATGTGAATTAGCATCTAATCATTAAGTTGTTAATATCTAGGAATAATAGTAAGAGCCTTATATATTTTGCATCTTCAACCGTGGCTCCTGTTCTTTTCATATGTGATTGTGGATCTAATGCAATTGTGAAAAATCATGTGCATTGAAAAACCCTTTGCTTCTTTTCCATAATGACTTGTCTATCTTCAACAGCCTTCCCTGAACACCACAATGCCTTGAAAACTTCATTGGTATATGGTTGATGGAAAACGCAGTACAGAAATGGCAAGCTCCATGATTTTTATTGTTCCTAGAGACTGTCAAGTTCCAAAAGTATGAACAATTGATCATTGTAAAACAAAAATGATTCATAATTAGCTCAAGAACTGCAAGCTCCAACATAATACAGATAGGCACAGCTTCAGCAAGAAACTTAAAATAAAAAATCATATGTTATATGTTTTCTTCTGGACTTGTAACAGAATCCACAGACATTTTTATATTAATGCCTTGAAGCAATAATATAGTCTCTTTCATCATGAGTGCTGAATAGACATTTGGCTCAGCTACATGCTTGAGCATGACAGGAACATTGGAATAACATGAGTTGATATATAATATGCACTGGAATGTTTGCTTATGCGTAACAAAAATGTTATACACTTTGGGCAAATAAAGCCTTTGGGTTAGGTACCCATTTCATTGGGTTTGGTGCCTTGTTTCATTAACTGGAGGTGCTCTTGTTTCCTTAGCTCCAGCGAAAGCAAAAAAGGAATGGTTAAAGTATGATTAAATGGCAGATCTGAGCTTATTCTGTAGGTCGCAGAGAAATAAACTGTGCTCCTGCATTGTTCGTGCCTCTACATCTGTTTAAAGGATGATTTGGGAAATTAGCATATAACTCGCATCACTGTTAATTATAAGTCAGAAAAATATCAGAAAAATAAATAGCATAGTACAGATGATTCAATGCGTTAGGAATTGGTCACCAAATCGGCAAATGAACTGTCTAATACTACTCTCAAAAAAATATTGTGAAGGGCCTTAATTTCCATAAATAGATGGTCAATTAAACTGCGGTAAAGGGCAGAAGAAAAAGGTCTAGCACTGCAATGACAGGCAAAAGAAGTGGATGTAATTGCTTTTAATTCGCAAGGAGAATGAAAAAATAGGAGCTTAAATTTTTGAATAGAGTTCTTCGTGTCATGGCATAATCAAATCTGAGATGATATAATTCATTATCATGGTTAGTACTGCTAATCTATGTTTGAAGGGCTTCTGCAATAGCTTGCTGTCCAGGTAAGCCTCTGAAAGGTCCTCTGCAACTTCTCTATAGGCCACTAAAAGGTCCTCTATAGCTCATCAAATTTACCGTTCTTGACAAAATGTTTAACTGGGAAGAACAAAATGTAATAGATGTAAAAAAAAAAGAAGCCATTCTCATCCTCCTATTAACATAGGAACAATGTAGTACCTGCGTGGAAAACAAAAGACATAACCATATTTGATGCAAACAAAGGCATAAAGATGTACAGGTCTTTAGAATAATATAAGTGATGGCAAAATACCTTCTTTCCTGCGAAGAATGGTAGGAAGACAGGCCATTTTCTTCAAGCAAGTAATCAAGTTAATAATTCCAGATGCCTTAACGTTTATGCAATTGAACAAAGAAGAAAAACCTGAGCAAAACAGAAGTTAAAGTCATGCTTGCGGCATTTTTTCTTGTAACTTGAGCATCTGGACTCCGTTTTCGATGATTTTTAGTTCGTTGGAAAGTTTGTTCCGAGAGCTCTCCGTCAACACCAATTTTGTTAGGGTTTACTATCAGATTAGGGGCCGGATTTGGGTCTGTTTGATTTCGGCCACTTATAGTAGGGATGGGGAAGACAGATATTGGTCCAGCAGCCAAGGCGGCGGCAAAACGGCGTGAGTCTACCACCAGTTTGGTGATAAGTGATCCCCCTATTGCTGCACAAAAAGGGGTAAATAATTTAGTTGGTTCTTTGCCTTCGGTGGTGGCTACTCCAGTGGTTCTTGAAGAAAGGGATTTTCCTCCCTTGCAAGGCGCTGTGACTGAGTAGAAGTTAATGAGAATTTGCATCAAACCATCATTCAATTAAATTGGGATTATGTCTTAATTTTGGGACAAATTTTATATTGCATGTTTTTAGTAGCATATTCAAATTCACACATTTCATGTCGAAAATATCAAAACGTAATATCATATTACTTATAGAATAGACAATATTTCACAATTTCGCACGTAATATATTCCATCATATGTTTTATGAAATTACAATGTTTCTCCACCCATTATCCCAATCCCGATAACTTTCATTGTTTGTTTTTGAGATGAATTGGCTTTTTTATGTGGTCCAAAATGGAACTCATCCTTGCATACATATAATAGCATCATGGCATTTCCATCAAAGCTATTAAGACTACAAACGAGTATAAATTTTTTAAAATTGATGTGAAAAATGAGGCTCACAATTTAAAAGCTTGGTAAAAAGAGATGAGCTGTAAAAGAAATAGAAATCTCTATGTTAGTGCCATATCACAACCCTAAATAATATAATGAACCAGAAGTCTTGGTGCCATACCAAACATGTTTTCTATTCCTAAAAATTCCAATTAGCTATGCCATACTAAACATGGCTTCACTCTCCTAAATAAAAGTTCTAATTGTCTTAAAATAGTCTAAAAGGAAAAGGACTCAAAAAATACCAGGCCAATACTGATTTGAAAAGTGTATGTAAGCTTTCTTCTATCTAACTACGCAAACATGATATTCATATTCTAAAGATAACAATATATTCAATCAAGCTTATCCTATCATGCAAAAAGTATTTAGTGTACCTTGAAAATAAGCTAGAAAAGCCTAACACATGTCCCAACAATTTGATACACCTAAAAAAAAGAAACCCCAAAACGATAGATTTAGCTCAAAAATAATTAAGAAGAACAATTACCTGTTAAAGTGAAAATAAGCCAAAAATGGGCTAGAAAATTTGATATAACTAGAAAATAACTAAAATTATAAAAAGTCAAAATAAGCCAAAGATACACTTGAAATACACACGCTTGGCGTGAAATAACCAAAATTATAAAAAGTCAAAATAAGCCAAAGATATGCTTGAAATACACGTGAATATGGTGGAAGGCCATATGCAAAAATACCTAAACAAAAGTAGCTTCCAGGTTGACGACCTAGATAAGAAAGCTTCAAAATTGCAAACTCAAATACAAAATGTTTTTAGCGTCAAATTCAAATACCTGGAATTGTGTACCGAAATCAAACGTCTAGCTCCAGATTGCTTCGGGTGTGGCCCTGTTCATAATTATTAGTGTAGAAAGACTGTCAAATCTTCTTTTGCAATCATTCGTTATTGATGCTACTACAAATTGTGGGATTGAAGAGTCCTTCATGAGTTATTTTCAAGTGATCTTGTAAACCAGGATAAATTTGTTCTGGTTATAATTTCTGGAAGACATTTTTTTCTGCTTACCTCCAGAGTTAGTTTTCAAAACATGGCTGCAAAAAACAGAAGCCCACAACGAAAATAAGAAACGAAATAAATACAAAAACCTGGAGGCTCATATTTTTGCTGCCGGATCTACTTATGGCAAGAAAGGATTAAGGTCTGTGTTTCCGCGCAAATCTGAGACCTCCAAGCCATGCTTTCTGTATCGCTGCATAATTGTGTGAGTGAGAAAAAAGACAGTTCAAAAAGTACATACGTGCGTCAAAAAGTGGAAACGTGTGAGATAAAAACGTGCGTGAAATTCAAATATTTGAAAGCACAATTTGTGCTTCTTCTTGCATCTTTCTGCTCGATCCATGGCTTACTCTTTCATTGTTTCAAGCTGCAGATATGATATTTGGATTCCTCATCAATCGTGCTCCTTGGATTCGTGCTTGGGTGGGAAGAAACACCACAATTTCGGCACATATGTCTGTTCTTGAGCCTGCCTTACCATTTCGGCAAACAAAGGTTCTTTTTTGACGGTTCATTCATGTAGCAGAGCTTTCTTGGACTAATCCAACATTTTGAATCGCAGATTCCGAATCGCCAACAAGCACTTTGAACTGTATGTATGGTTATAAAGCATAAAACCTTGTCTTCTTGTTTTTTTCCCTGTGTTTTTTCCTCATCTAAACCCGTTAAGCATCCATTCTAAACAGCTTATTCATCCCAGATTAAAATCCGTTCTTTTCTTCGGATTAAAATGCCTGATCTTCCCATTGGCCTTTAATGTTGCTCTATATGTCTGCTGGGGCGTTAAAGATGCGCCAAGATGTCACCGGAGTTGGTTCCATAAATTCAAGAGTGAGAATGTGGCTAATCTTTTTCGCACGGGATTGTTAGAATGGTTCCGGATCTCCGAACACCCGTCTGGCTGCGGGGCAAGAAGATACATCGTGCAACATTCTTCTAACCCAAAATCATATTCTGCAAAATGACTTACGTCTGAGCTTTGAGCAAATCCATTTTGGGCTTTTAGCATCTGGTGCAAATGCTTCTGATTTGGCAAATGGGTTCTGCCAGTATTTGTCTGGTAAATGGGTTCCGCCATGGGCTCTCTGCTGTGGTGCCGCCAGTATTGTGCAGGTCCTATTTTCGCCTTTCCAATTCCTTCTGTTCCAAACAATCAAGTTCTGCAGATATCTTTAGGCTGGTTGCTTTTGTGTATAACCGTGAGTGTTTTTAAATCAATCGAATTCCTTGCCTTAGTCTTCAAAGGATCTCACAAAGTCTCTTCGTCAGACTTATGTTTACATCTACAATTCGGCTTATTTCTCATGCAAGATGCTAGGCAATCCATGGTTTCAGATGTTGAGTTTGCAGAAGAAGACATGACTCTTCAAGTGTAAGAGATATCTAAAACACGCTAAGCGTGATTTGCAAAAGAGTGAATATTTTTGAATGACGCTGACTTGCATTATTGGTCTATCACAATAACAAGATATCACAAAGTGGTAAAAGTCTCTAATTCTAGAACTCCCCGCTTGAACCTCCAATGGCTGACCTCAGACCTCCAATCCACGGCTTCGAACTCGCATTGTTGTTAACATATAAGGTATTTTTATCTTCTACAAAATGTCCTCAACTTCACCTCTACAATATTATTATGCTGGTTGATACGCGCTTGGCGTGATTTATTTTGTTCCATAACTAGGTTTCGTATGTAGTATGATGCTCGCCAATACACGCTTGGCGTGATTTGTTTTGTTTTGTTTTGTTTCATAACTAGGTTTCGTCTGTAAAATTATATTGGCTAATACACGCTTGGCGTGATATGCTTTGTTCCATAATCAGGTTTTAGTTGTTGAAATGAATCAGGTAAGATTTTCTGAATGCACATTTGGACCATGTGGAAGATCAGAGGAACATGATGACAAGTTTTCAACTTGCATGGGTAATAACCACAACACTTGAGGCATGGACTCAGATAATACAAGGGGCTTTTATAAGGGAACTCTAAGGATAGCTTGGAAAACAGTCAGTAAGAACTTGTCTAACTGGTGCAATCAACAATTTTCAGCGAATTTTCCTCTGATTCTACTGGGAAATTTCTAGTGTCAATCTCAGTCTTCTTCATCCTAGGCCGCTTCAAAGACCCTTCAACGCAGCCAGAATCAGAGTTGATTTCGACGTTGGTGTAATTTGAATGCTTTTATATAAACACTTCGAGAGGTCCATTGACATTTCTAGGCTCAAAAGGGCCAGGGGGCAGCTATTATGGGCAACTCTTTGTGGCATTTCTATTTAAATATGTCATTGTTTTTTATTGACATCTCCTTACATTTTGGACGCTCTTATTGTCCGCACAAACTGTAATATACTTGTCAAATACAATAGTCCTTTCATCTAAATGCGTGAGGATTATAATGTTATGAATTCAAGAAAATTGCAACATTTTTTTGTATATTTCAAGTGAGATATAAAAGACACAAGGAAAATGCAACTTTAATGTGATTTCACGATTGCAAAATAATGAGGTGAAAAACCAAAAACCCATTAGAAAACAACTATAGGCGTGCTTTTGGAGTTGACATAATCCCAATTTAATTGGATGATGGTTATCAAACAGATACAGATTCCATTCCTAATATAGTTCCTCTACCTCGGGCAAATGATAGTGCTTGGAAATCATCTGATTCTGTTACAAAAGTTTCATGTCAAAGATTTAGTGATTGGCTTTGTAAGGATATATCTAGTGCATCTAGAAAGGCAAGGGTAGCAGCTGCTTTACAAGTGTTGTCTGAAGGGAGTAAGGATGAGTTGTCAGCAATCTTGGACACATTGAAAGCCCGACAGATTCAACTTCAGCAACAATTGCCTTCGGATGACATATTTTACCAGTCTGACTGTCAGAATGTAGTTCAAGCTTCTGGTATTCCTGTGGTTGAAGTGGATCATCAAGCTCATATTAAGTGCGCTGAGAACTTATCTTCCTGTGCAGTTCTTGGATATTTTACTGGTGGCTATTTAGATTTTTCACGGTTTCGTGTTTGGTTATCTCGGCTTTTGAGACACCTTCAACTTCCTCCTTTTCAGTCCATCAAGTTGTTAGCAAAAAACTTTGTTCTTATTATGTTTGAAAGTAGTGATGCAGTGGATTCTTTGGTATCAAGAGGGATTGATCCACTTGGTGGGGAATATTTAATGTACCAGTATTACTCTCCTGGCTTTACACCAGATATGGTTCGTGCATTAAAGATGCCTTGCTGGTTCTTGTTACCTAATCTTCCTCCTGATCTAATGGCTCATCAATTTCTAGTTGCAATTGCAACGGGACTTGGGGTCCATATCTCACATTCCATCATGAATGGTCCAAGGATTTGTGTTTCTATGCCAGTGGACTTGCCTCTACCAGACTGTATAGTTGTGAAAAGTGGGCCTTGGTATAAGAAGTTGGATCTTAAGCTTCTGAATGGTCCAGTTCATCTATTCATGATCAACCTTTGCCGGTTGCTTTGCATTCCTCGGCTATGGAAGATGCTTTACATACAGTTCCGATGGGTCGTCCTTAGCACCATCAGCTGCAGCTATAGTTCCTACTACTCCCCACGTTGTTGCTTCTGCTTCTCATGCTTGAGAGATTGTTATGGCTGATGGTCCTGATCTTCAGTGCGCTAAAGAGCCTTAGCAACAGGTCAATGGGAAGAAGGCAGCGAGGAAGAAGTCTATTATGTCATCTCATGAGCCTATCATACCTCGTACTATTCAGTGGCATGACAATCTGATGTCTGTTGATGATCATCTCGATGTCGCAGATTATGTTGATTGTGATGAGGCCATTAAACGCCTCAAGGTGGCACAAGGAGTATGATTATATACTGTGTATGGGTGGTTTTGCCTAGTGGACTATTTCGTCCTCTTGGTTTTGAGTCCCATGTCACAGGTCCCGTGTATGTATCTTGATTTTCCTTGATAATAGATTGTCGTCCTTCAAAAAAAGAAGAAGTTAAAGTCATGCTTAATGAACATTAAACCCTAGGGCTAGCAGAGAATGCACCTTAGAAGCCAACACAGCAACTCTCGTCTTACAGTTGTGAGAAACATCCATTAGAAAGCCATTTAGGCATGAAATCAGCCATGTACATTCAGATATGAATCATCAAGGGTGTGCCATCCCAAACTCCATTCGAACCCTATGGAGCCGAACTTGAAGAAGCGGATAGTGCTTGGAAGCGGATCGTGATACGGAGCTTTGCAGACCTTGGCATGCTCCGCCATAGCTGAAGAACCCCTAAATCGTGTTGCAGATCTTGGCCTGCTCTGCCATAGCTGAAGAACCCCTAAATCACTAGAGCAAGAAGAAAAGGGCTATCTGGACCGTCCAAATTTTCAATCGAATCTTGGCCATCGAATCTAGGGCGTGGTCCATTACTTGCACCAAAACATTATAATATAAGATTAAACTCTCAGGGAGCATGTGAAACATGTTTGACATGTTCTTCTAATTCTTGGTGACCATGGGCTATATGCCAAGCTCAAGAAGTGCCATTTTAATCAGGATAATGTGTAGTTTCTTGGATATTGCATCACTTCACGGAGTTTCTATGGACCCAACTAAAGTTTGTATTATTTTGGATTAGCAAACACCTTCTTTGGTCTGAGATGCTTAGTGCTTTTTTGAATTTGCCAATTATTACCGATAATTTATTTAGGACTATTCAAAGATTGCCCCTTCCTTTGATACATCTCACTGCGAAGGATACACGTTTTCAATGGACAGTTGAAGCTTAAACAATTTTCATTATCTTGAAGCATGTTTTCACCTTGATTCTGGTTCAACGCCAATTATGAATCGTTTCTTGTTCCAGCATCGTTCTCTTGCGCCAATCATATGGCGATTGTACATATTCATGTATGCTATAAAGTTTATTTATCTGCAGTATGTTCTTGTACCTTTGTTTATAGGTTCTTGGCAGTCTATACCGTCATCATAAACATGGTTTTTGGACCCACTCAGAGGAAAGACCAGGGATAGCCGAGCATCTACCCTAGGGGTTCATCCAAGATACTCCGAAGACACAAAAAAAGACACATGGGAAGAGACTAAGGGGAGGAATAAACCCTACAATGGGCTACTTAACTAAGTTAGCTGAATTTCTCAAATGCCAAGAGTGCTTGCTTTGCAAAGACTATCAATGATGCATGAAGCAATGTAAGCAAACGATGGAACTACTTTTGTGTCTTTTTGGCTTCTTTCTTCATCCATAAGAACAAGTATGCGTGAAAAGCATGAACCAAGGTATGTCAACTCCAAATTCCTTGAACCTAGTATATGCCAATGTGGCATCATGTAAGAATTTGCTTTCTACATATTTTACTTTTCTACATATATTTGGGTGTTTTTGGCATTTTATATGTTAGGACAGTTTGTCAGCAGGCTGATTGCTGCCACGGTTTTTCCTCGAAAACCCTTCGGGGCGGGGGTTTTTTAATCCGGGCAGTAATCCGCTTGCTGCGTTTTTGTATTGGGTCCCATAGACCGATTGGTCTCCGTGGACGATAAAAATACCTTCCTTCCTTCCTTCCTTCCTTCCATCAAAAGGAGGACTCGTGCACAATATTAGATATGATACAAATGCAAGCTCTTATAACTTATTGGTGGCTCTTACATATTTATTGTGGCCTTTTAGTGCAGCTTTTTGTTTCCATGACGGAAAACCTTTGGTGGGCAGCGAGTACGCTAGGATTTCCAAGAATGGAGAAATTTCAAGTCCATGCAATCTGTAATTGAATCTTCCAACTCCTTTCAACTTTATATAAGTAGTAAACATCTTGGTCTCCATACTATCTCTAAGGGATTTATCGGACTCTAATAGTAACACGTCTCTTACCTTGCATAACAAACAAATCCAAAAAAGAAATGCTATCCTTTTTTAGCTAACAAATATTCACAAAGGTTAGCTGTAGCATTCATATGTATCTGAAATGTCGTTCAGTTACTAGGAGGGAAAATCAGGAGGAGTGTTTAAATAAGGCAGGAGCTCTCCCACTAGCTCTTGCATATATATCATACATTCTATCTAACAAAACATTTTAGAAAGCTCGCTTCCTTCGAAAAGCTTCATTACGAGTTGACAAAGCCCTATCAAGCAGTGACTATGACATGAGTCATCTTCCCTGCATCTCTAAGATCATCATCCACATGATTCATGTTCCAGCACCGTGCTCCGATCGCTTCGAACACATCAGGATAGTTCTTGGCAATGACCCCCAAGAGAAATGCAATCCTGTATTGGCCATGGATTCTCTGCTGCATGAGATATTTCCATGCATTTTTAGGCACACGCCCTACCACTAGAGCTAATGATATGCCCCAAGAGTAGTCCTCAACTGAGTGAGTGAATGCCTCCCTTGCAAGCTCATCTGCATGAGTATTTTGAGCCCTTGGGATACTTTGCACAGAGTAGTCATCAAAACAATCCTCTAACAAATCCAGCACTGTGTTGTAGTACATTATCAACCTGGCATTCTTCACCCTGTATTTTCCAAGGACCTGATTATGCAACCACAATTTCAGCTGCCAAATTTAACCTATGACCTAATATAATCCACCAGGAAAAAAAAAACATTCTGCAGTCTGTTATACACTGCATCATACCCTCCTTAACAAGAAAAAGAAAACCCTAATTTCATCAACCTAAGATCATGAACACCCGGAACTAATACGACTATAGAAACTAGCTCTAACCAAAAACCGCCAAAAAGAGTCTCCAAACCTTCAGAAAAAAAGGAGATTTTCATTATTTTTAAATCCTAACGTACCTGTCGGCAGACGAGCTCAGAGTCGCCCCGAACATGAATTTTTCGAATGCCAAAAATTCGAGCTTTGCGAAGACCAGCAATAAGGCCCTTGTATTCGGCTCCATTGTTGGTGAAAAAAGGGCCCAGAAAGATCCCATCTTCAAAAATGATGGAGCCGTCCATGTTCTTGAGGACATAGCCGCATGCTCCCACTGCAGATCCAGTGCCGTTTCCCCTGCAGGCGCCATCAAAGTATAGAAATGCTTCCGCCATAGCTAGCCTTTAAAGCTCATCTCATGCAGATATAGGATCGTTTCCCATGTTAAAAAACGGTGGATCCGTAAATCAAGGCTTATTTTTTGAAATCTATAAACTTCCAATGTTTGAGTTTGGTATTGTGGGAGGTGTTTGAGTTTGGTAGTGTTTGAGTTTGGTAATTGTGGGAGGTGTTTGAGTTTGGTAATGTGGGAGGTGCTCTCTCACATGGTGTGGACTATGATTCCGATCATGTATAGTATGTGAAACCGTATCTTTTGCACGGTTTGAGCAGCTTATTTGCATTTAGTGGTCATGATTCCATTTTATAGATTTTTAGAATATATTTTGTTTGCAGTGGTGAGGGGCCATTTTCTTAGGGCATTACCTCCTTTCCTTAGTTTTTAGAGCGTGTGACCTTACCTCGTGGGGGTGATAATTTGGTTTAGCCCATTACCTTCAAGCATCTCGGTTGGCAAGGACAACCTTAATATTTCGAGATGCATGGAGGAGCGGATCTTCCAAGCAATTGAAATGCAGCTAGCTTTGTCTTAGTGTTCTCTAGTTCCTGGCATCAATGATGCGAGGTTGTTGATGCAAAAACCTAAAATTACGTATAAAAGTATGCTCTAAACCTAAATTTAAACATGCACATTATGCAATACTTGTATGCCCTTTAGCAGTCGAACCTTGGCAAAACCACTAGGCATAAAGACCTGATGTGCTAGTTATCTCAGTCTCCTCATGACCATGCATCAATCACCACCAATACACCTGCAATTTAAATAACTTGCAAAAAGAAAGACAAACATAACTCTAGGTTCGCATGAAAAATTAAAGTTGCATCATGGTATTGGTGCCATCGCCTCATCAATGCCATATGGGAACAGAAACAAAATACTCAGGAGATTCACCTATACATGATATGCATAATGACTAGTTAGTCTACTATTATGGTTTTGGTCAGTGCTTGATCTTGATTTACTCAAATCATGCTTTGATACCATTATGACGTCCCCCTCATCTATACGATGCCCCAATTGTATATATGTTGGAGATTCCATTATGTCGACCTCCATAGTCAGTGAGGGCATCCACCTGACGTCAACCTCTTGATGGTGCTTAAGAGCTTGCGTGGAAGCAATAAACATGTCATTACCCCATCTTCCTCGGGGTCGACCTAGCTGCGAAAACGTATAAATATAAGCACATGACAATTCATACATAACAAGAACATAACCACCACGAAGGGTGGACACCATAATGCAATAGAACGATAAAATACATAGCATCATCGTCACGTGGCATAGATGCTACCAATGCTCAGATTCATGGGGTAATAACAGACAATCTGGTTTTTAGAGATTAGTAGACATAGATATGGGGTGGCATAGAAATAATAAATGTAGTCCATTGCATCTGCCCCTTTCGTGCATACTTTACAGAGAGACCGAAGAGCATCGGATCTTGATTGCAACCTGTTGATTGTAGGGGCTACTCCAGGGTTGCATCTCCCTGGTCTAACGAGGCAAGAAGAGCTACTTTCTTCCATGAAGCATCATGCCAGGCAAGCAACTAGAGAGTCATGGTTGCCAATACTCATACTCGACCTAACCTCATTGAGGCAGTGTCTCACCTAGGAAGGATCAAACACATAGCTTGCCCACACGTGATGACCAGCTATTAGGTCTAGCAAGCAATGGTCTTCCAGTAGACAATCCACAAGAGACCAACTGGACTTGGATAAGTCTTTCCTTCTAAACCTGTCATGTCCCTTCTGCCCACGATCAGACAGGATCCTATTTATAGGCCGAATTTAAAGAGAAATATTGAGGTCATTCTTTGGAAACACAGTTACATATTAAAAGGGAGTGTTGTAGCACTCTCGTTTGAAGATTCTATTTTAAAAAACATATTGATCATTCGAAATGGCCCTTTTAGGGTTTTAGGCAAAAAATCATATGCTATTTTGTCAGAAAATTATTACTTTTTATCGTAGGATCAACATATCAACACCTTGAAATAATGTTTTTTAGGGTTTAAGTCCATAACATCATCGTGATTACAATTTAGTATACGTCATTTCAATTATATTTATTTTCTCTGGCACTGGGTTATTGTGAGCACACGACAAAAGGAGGTGAATTTGTAATAGATTACGATTTAAAGTATGAACATTAAATACAAAGTTCAAGTTGTGAAGGAGATGTAAACATAAAGTTTTGTGGTGCAAAGAATAACCGATCAGAGCATGCCAAAGTCTGTCTAGAGAACGACTGAGTCAATGTTTTCATATTTCTATTGTATTCTGGAATAGGACTTTCGATTACCCTTTTGTCTTATGCTATTCCAGAATAGGACCTTGCACACTTACGCTAGCTATTCCCACATAGAAGTTTTATGCTATCCCAGTTTTATGCTATTATAGGATCTTGCACTCTTACTCTATTCTGGAATATAAACCAAGGGATTATTTCGAATAACGTTTCAAAATATGCATATTAACACGAGACCTTTACAAGCGAGGAGCATCGTTTCGAATAAGGTTTCGAAATATACATATTAACATGAGATAAAGTTTCTACACATGCAAGAATGAGTCTTGATTGCAGAGGAATTCTTAGATTTGGGCGTGAAAATACAACCAAATGAAGTGAAGCGAAGTTCTATTTTATGTAAAGACAAAAGAAAGCTTTACATCACTTGGACTTTCTCAATAGCATGGAAAGCATTAAAAATTAGTTTAACATACTTGTTGCCTACTAGCAGTTTAGTACCTTTCAGTATTTTTCTTTTGGTTGGTCCATGTGGAGTTTGATATTTAGCATTGTACAGCAAAATGTCCATATCCTCTTGTGCAAAAAAACGCCCATGTGGCGTGGACCTTTATCATAGTGAAAAGCATATCACAGCATTGAGGTGAATATATTGTAGCTAATGGCATATCATAACATTAGGGAAATGGCTTCTTGCTTGGGATTCAGTTCAATTTACACACATTAGCAAACCATTGAATATAGCTCCATGCCACGAGGTATTGATTTTTTAGGGTTTTGAAGATTTTTAGCACGATCTGCACCACTATATAGTTATTGATCAAACTTTAGGACTTTTGATCCTTGGGTAAAAGCACTACCAAAACCAAAATAATGCAGGAAATAGAGGTTTGAAATAGAAAACAATTCAAAACATTTTTTAACCGCCTTTGTACCTCAATATTTCAGTAAAGCATGGGAAGAACACTGAGAGCATTATAGAGAACTAGTAATGGTGCCCAGCGTTGCTGGGCACAACGTTGCTGGGCATAAGTTGGGAACCTGTCTGGAGGAGCTCAACTTCTTTCCATAAATCTTAGATAATAGAAATTAAGCTAAATGTTGTTGGGCTATAAGAGGTTTTTGTGCACTCGAGTATCGTTTCCCTTTCTCTTTGCCTTTTGTTTTATCCCGCATTTTCCTTTTTCTTTTCCTTTTTTCCTATTTTCCTACACACTTTCCTTTTTTTTTCCTACACATTTTCTTTTTTTTTTTTCTTTTTCCTTTTTCACTTTTCTTTTTATCCCGCTTTTCCCTTCTCTTCCCTTTCCACTTCTTGTTCTCCTTTTTCCCTTTCCCCCTTTTCTGACAGATTTTTTTTCCTTCCCTTTCATCCTTTCCCACCTCTTCCCCTTTTTCTTATACCCTTTTTCCCTTTCCTTCCCCCCTTCTTTTTCCTTTTCCCATGCCTTTTTTCCCATCTTTTTTCATGTCCCTTTTCTTCTTTTCCGCACCCTCATCCCTTTTTTCTCGTGCCCCTTCTCCTTTCCTTTTCTTTTTTATTTTCCATTGTCCCATGCTCTTTTTCCCTTCATTTTTTCCTTTTTTCTCACCCTTCCTCTCTTCCTCTTTTCATGCCCTTCTCCTCCTCCCATTCCTCGTGCCCTTTTTTCCTTCCCTTTTTCCCACCTTTTTCATGTGCCCCTTTTCTTCTTTTTGTCCTATGCTCTCTTTCTCTTGTTATGCCCTTTTCCCCCTCTCTTTTTTCATTTCCCTCTTCCATATTCTCCTCGTGCCCTTTTTCCTTTCTTTTTTCTCACCATTTTTATGTGCCCATTTTCTTCTTTTTCGCACCCTCTTCCCTTTTTCCTCGTGCCCCTTCTCCCTTTCTTTTCTTTTTTTTTTTCTTTTCCCTTGTTCCATGCTCTTTTCCCTTCACTTTTTCTTTTTTCTCACTCTTTCTCTCTTTCCCTTTTCATGCTCTTTGCCCCGTCTCTTTTTTCATTTCCCTCTTCCCCTTCCTCGTGCCCTTTTTCCCTTTCTTTTTTCTCTTTCCACCTCCCTTTTTTCCATTCCCTTCCCTTTTCATCCGTTCCTCTCTTCCCGTGTCTTTTTTCACTTTCTTCCCCCCTTCCCCTTTCCTTTTCATTTTCTCTTTCCTTTTCCCTTTTCCAATGCGGCGTTCCCTTTTCTCCGACCTTTATCCTCGTTTTCTTTTCCCTGTGCCCGTCCCTCCTCCCTCTTTCTTTTTTCTTTTTGCTTTTTCCCTTTCTTTTTCCCCTTTTCTCACCTTTTCTCTTTTCCCCGTGCCCTTTTTCCCTTCCCCTTCCCATTTTCCATTTCCCTCTCCCTTTTTCCTCGTGCTCATTCCCCTTTCCCTTTTTGCGTTCCTTTTTATTCCCTTCTCTTTCTCTTTTTGAATGCCCTTTCTTCCCTTCATTTCTCTACATCATTTTCCTCTTCCCCTTTTTTCGCTTCAATTTTCCTCCTTTTCTCTTCCCTTTTTCCCATTGTCCTCTTCTTTCCTTCCCATTCCTCCCTCCTCCCTTTCTTTTTCTCTTTTCCCATACCACTTATTTCTTCCTCACCACTTCATTCTTTCCCTTTTCTGCTCTTCCCCTCTTCCTCGTGTCTCTTTGTCTTTTCCTTTTCATCTTTTCACCCCCCTTTTTCTTTTTCCTTTCCCTAACCTCCCCCCTTTTCCTATGCCCTTTCTCTTTTTTCCCCTCCTTTCTTTTTCTTTTCTCTTTCCCTTTTCCATTATATCGTTCCCTTTTCCCCACCTTTTCCATGAGCTCCTTTTCCTCCTTTCTCTATCCTCTTCTTCTTTTCCCTTCGAGCGTTCTCCCTCCCTTTTTTTTTTCTTTTTACTTTTTACATGCTCTTTTTCCCTTCCTTTTTTCCCCGTTTCTTACTCTTTCCCTTTTGCCCTTTCTCCCGTGCCTTTTTCTCATCTCCATCTCCCCTTTTCCAAATGCTCATTTTCCCTTCCCTTTTTCCCTTTCCGCGTTTCTTTTTACCTTCCCATTTTGCTTTTCCAATGCCCCTTTTCCCTTCCCTTTTCCTCCTTTCCCCACTCTTTCCTCATTGCCCTTTCTCCCTTCCCATTCCTCTCTCCCCTCTTTGTTTTCCCTTTCTTGTTCCCTTTTCCCATGCCACTTTTCCCTTTCCTCACCATTTCCTTCTTCTCCCTTTTCCCATGCCCTTTTCCCCTCTTCCCCTTTCCCTCGTGCCTTTTTCCCTTCACTTTTCCTTTTTCATTCTCTCTTTTCCTTAATCTTTGATATTGCAATAAAATCATCACCATCCGATTAAGCCAATCAAATCTACACCATTAGATTTAGGGCTTGATGGAAGATGGACACACGCTAAAATATTATAATATAAGACTAGTGATGGTGCCCAGCGTTGCTGGGCATAAGTTAAGAATGCGTAAATGATGTCCAAGAGAATGATGAGACGCCCCAGCGAATTAGTTTTAGCTCAGTATTCCTTCCTTAACCAATAAGAATGTCTGATACCTACGTGAAATTCTGGAATAGATTTTAAAAACATAGCGTATTCTAAGGCTCTTTCCTTTTGCTCCAGCCTTTAGTCTCTAACAAAATAATAACAATAGTATTCCTCCATGTTGAAGTAAAGTACCCTGTTTGCACTTAGAAGATTACCCTCTTGTGCACATAGAAGATCAACATAGAGAGATACATTGTCATCGTCGTCGTTGTGCAGATCATATTAGTCAAGTATATCCCCCTTGCCTATGCCAAAGTCATATGTTGTCTGGCCTAGCAACAACATGAACCTGCCCCCATCCTAACCAAATAGAACCCCTACAGACAAACGAACGCATATACAATTTAACGCAATAATATTACTAATAAATCAAGCCTAGCATTGCGGCGTTAATGTTAAAAATTTGTTAATGAAGTTATTGAATTCAACCCGCATATAACCTACTTAAGAGGGTACACAATCAACTATGTTGCTGAGATGACATTGGGAACGTGTTAAGGACCATATATAGTACCAAGCCCAGCGTTGCTAGGCTATTGGTTTTTTGTGATTATGGGGATGGGCTATATGATTTTTTGTGTTTATATCGGCTGTACACAGACGAAACCTATAAGTTTGAGTTGGTTGTATGTTACGCTGGTTTCTCATCATGACATACACATATACATATCAATTTAAATATATGCATTGAATGATGTCTACATATTACATATTCACGAAGTTAATTGTACACTAGATTGGCATTTTTTTATTTTAAATGCATCTCCATGTCTATCCATGGAGCCTATGTGGACCTATATGCAATATATTTGTGGTTTTTTGTTGGATGTCTTGTAGAAATTTTTCTCTAGGTTTTCAAAATAATTAGAGAGACTTTGTATTGCATTTATATTTGTAGTATATGTGTCAATATAGAATTGTAGAAGGTTTCTTAATGTAGATCAATGGATTTGCACATTGCGGTATTTTGTTTTATCATTACACATTTTTTATTCCTTGTACAAAATGCTTCCATTGAGGGCCTGAGCAGCTTGCCTAAGGGGGGCCATAGGATCATTGTGATATTGCCACCTCAATCATCTCTAAAGGAGGATGGCAGGGTTCGGTTGAATCTACACAACATGTCTAAAGTGTCAAGTACATATATGATCCACCAAAGATGCCTCTGCCATTGGGTTTTCAATCTCAAGGGTATTACTTTGTCCATATGAATATGAAGTATATAAGAAAATGTGGCATATATAAAACAGATGACATTTGTCTTGCCCCCTTAGATTGCATTGCGGAACTGAAATAATTCTCAGCTAATGGCAACATTCATGTGCTCCAACCCAAGGTCACATTAAATCACAAAATCTAGCTACAATAGCAAATGCTTCGATGTACCAGGAATGAACAAATGGATGTAAAGATTCCGTTTATTCTGTATAAAGAACAAACGAAGGAAATCTGCATGGCCACAAATAATTAAGAAGGATGACAGTAAGAAGCCATTGTACCACAAATGCCCAACACAAAGCATGTGCAAATTAAAAGCCTACCTTTTGACAGAAGAAGAATCTTTGCTGAATCCAGTTCTGCTGCTATCTTACCTATAAAAAGTGTATGCACAGTAATCTTGGCTTTATATGATTTTCTGGGAGCCGCAGAGGCACTATAAAGATACATGTTGCAATTATCGAATTATCCATGTTGAGATGTATTAAAAAATACATCATGTTTCTTGATATTGCTACAATAAGCAAGAAGCACTCCAGCAGTGTTGCGCTGAGCAGACCCACACATTGCTTCAACAAAAGACTAAAGCTATCTCGTGACGTTTCAAATCCTTATAGCTGAAAAATGTTAGCAAACATAAAGGGAATTCTTACGTGAAGAATACTCGTGTCTGCAAGCCAAACTGTTGTTACATGCTATGCCATAATGCTATATTACAGTAGTTCCTTAGATGGTCAATGATGTATGTACTCATACACTACTCTATATATCATCAAGCCAAGCCATAGCAACTCCGGAGTGAGAATTTCTAACTGCCATGATATTATTAAAGACATAGGGTAGTGTTGAAAATTTTCATACATCAATATCAAATTCTGAAAGCCAATCAGTATGGCTATGGCCAAAATGATGAAAACCAGAAGCAACAGCATTGTTGATCATTATCCCATACTTAGAATACTGTAAAGGTTACATATCTGAGATTGGAGTAAAGTTCGTTCGTGCTGAAAACCCTCTATTTCAATTTGGAGCGCATTATCCAGTTGTTTCTTTTCCTTTTCTAACTGAGATGCCCTACACATGCAGGAAAGACTGTCAATCATCCAAGCAAATAAGAATGTTTATGAGCATTCTCCAGAATTACAATATAATTCCCTGTTCCTTAACTTGTAAAATCTTCAATTTAAATGTCCATTGCGAAACTAAGTATACCCACCTTTGATAAGCTTACGTTGGAGCTCAAGTGTTTGTTCCATATCCTCATGCAAAGTAGTTACCTCAAATTCCACCCGACCCACATTATCTCAATTTTGTTTCATACAAATTTCCAACCTGTTCAGAAGTAACATGAGAAAGATAAAGGACATGGCTGTAGCATTCCGTAAAAAATGCTGATAATTTGAAGTCTGCACGCCACTTCAAGTTTTTTCATCCTGCAACTATAGTCTTGTGGCTGGGCACACTATATCATATCTGCGGATCTGCGGATGGGCTAGAACATGTGATATCAAATCCCTGCACCATGATGTGGTCATGTTACAGATCATAATTGGCTTAAATATATTGTCGAATGATGCAAATTGAGTATTTTGGCACATGTCATTCATTCTACCATCTCTAACAGAAAATGATTATCCAAGAATCCGTAAGAAACATTCAACGGCATAGAAAACCATACCTTGTTGTTCAAAGAAACTTTGAGATCCTCAACTGCCCTGGCTGGAACGAAAACGCAAAAAACAACAGGCAATTTATAAAGTTTTATGTTTTCTTCAGTCTTCTTCTCTGTGGCTGTGACATGATGCTTTGCTTGCTAAGCTCCGCCTCTCTGATTGATAAGGAATAGAGTCAACCTAAAACTTGAAACAGAGGGAACACTCTTCTACAACTTGCCATGCTCCTCTACAGTTATGGGATCCGCCATAGCCAAGTCTCTGCTCAAACTCGCAACCTCCTAAAACAGAATTGTTGTCTATGGGTCTGATCTCAGCCAAACTCCCTGTCACGCCGAACTCCCTGTGCGTTGAACCCTAATCGAGATAGCCCTTCAACCACATCAAATCTCAACCATTACATAAAATGATCAAATCTCAGCCGTTAGATTTAGGGCTGGGTCCAACACTTACGGAATAACATTATAATATAGGATGATACACCTTTTTCATACATAGGATTCCAGTTACTCTTAAATGTTTTCCATGAAAAGCCAGGTAAGGTTGGAGGTGCATGACCACAAGGTGAAGCAAAAAGTCCCATGTAGTATGACAGCATTGTGTAGAGGATAATAAGGAAGAAGAATACACCTAATGTGAAAACAAACTTGATTCCAGAAAATACCTGCACAAGGTAGACCACAAAAGGAGGAAGAAATGCATCATATCTATCTGGTCTTTGCTTAATTGACATGATAGTCCACGCTATATATGATTAATTCAGACGTAAATAGATTACCAAATCAACAGGTATGAAGAGTAAACTGGCACCAACTACACGACTGGAGAAATTACAGTATAGAAAACATAAGCTCCATCATTTGTACAACTCCAAGTGACTGTCAGATTTTAACAATGCCTTGAGTAGGAAAAAAACCAATTGAATTCTAAGAAAGAAAACTGTAAATTAAAGAATCTGGTGAGCTCCCTCACTCACGAACACAAATATTATGCTTTTTGTCACAACGAACATGGCAATGTCTTGTTTACCTTACGTGGCATTTCTCTCACGGCGAACCACAGGCACTACCACCTTTCCCCGCAACAAATGGTTTGATGATGAGTGTCGGGAGCTCAAACGCACACTCCGGCAAGTCACTGATCCCATCTCCCGCCCACAGGCCATCAGTCAATACCGCTCCTTTCTCAAGAACAAGAAGGCCAGATACCTCGCAGAGCATCAGCAACAGATGTTTGGTCTCCTGGACCGGCACCCCAGGACATTCTGGAGAAGGGTCTTGAGCAAGCCTCGCATGGCCCTACGGGGAACATCACCTCTGAGCAATGGGTACAAGATTTGCAAATACTGACCATGACCGGGCCGCATCGGCCGGGCACCATCCCTCCACGATAGGCATGGCTCGTTATCACGAAGGAAGGGGATGTTATCATGGGCCTACACGCCTAGCTAATGGGAAGGCAGCAGATTTAGATGGCATGCGTGCGTAACTTCAAATGGGGGCCTCCATCGGGTGCTCGCCCTCACATTGTTCAATAAAGCATTGCGAGAAGGCTTCCCTACGCAATGGACCACTAGCGTAGTAGTGCCCATATACAAAGCAGGGGACCCTCAATGCCCGCCAACTACCGCATTACTATTATGGTCAGCTCTCTTTGCAAAACCGCTGGCTGGCATCCTTGAGCAAATGCTGACAATATGGGCAGAGGAAACGGAGGTGCGAGCTCTACACGTGCAGGTTTCCGCCCGGACATTCCACCATTGATCATATCTTCACTGCTAAGACATTGATTGAGGATAGCGGTGAATCGCCGCAGTAACCCATGCTGTTGTTTCGTCGATTTTGCAAAAGCGTTTCGACACAAAGACCACTCGCAACAAGCTCGGGACGGATTGCGGCGGGGGACCCCCGACTTGCGTAATGCAAGATATAGGCTTAGGCAGGCATGCTTAGGTCAGATCACATCAGCAAAAGACGGCCGGAATCGCGAGCATTGAGTCGTCAGGGTTGCCCCTCTCCCCCCACACTCTTTGGCCTATACATTGATCGGGTTGGAAGATTGGCTCTCGAGCATCGAGGCTGGGGCGCACATCTCATGCATCACACAATCCGCAACTCATATATGCCGCATGATGTCAACCTCATGGCCTATACCCCAGGAGGACATGCAAAGGTCACCGGATGCTTTTGACACTTTTTGCCAATTCACCGCATGCGAAGTTAACTTGGCCAAAACTAGGGTCCCGCTTAGTTGCATCGTCCCCGTCGCCCAAGGCTTCCCACCTTCACTTACCTGTGGGCAAGAGGTAGAGGTGGCTCCGACCTACAAGTACTTGGGGATTGAGTTTTCAACTACCACCCATTGGGATGCGGCTATCAAGCTTGGGTCACTGCGGGTTGGAAAGCACTATATGCCATGCGTAACAGCCACAAGGCGAAGTTGTATGCCCGGGGCCACCAACCACATTTGTTTCGGGCCTTGGTTGAGCCGGTCCTTTTGTATGGGGCAGAAGTGTGGGGTCCGTGATATCCCTCAACACCGGAATGACCTCGAAAGCAGGTGCAAAGGCCTTTGGCACGGGCCCCGGGGTGAAGTCCACGCCCGCACTGCATCCTACCCAGAGACAGCTTTCTACCCCTTCAACGGGCTGCATTGGAACGCCATATCGCTTTTTCCAAAAAGGTGGTCGCTATGGCTGATACACGCTGCCCCATCTTGCTTTGATCGCCGATGGGTCCCCAACCGAAATCCCGCTGGAAAGACAAGCAAGCTCGGTGGTTCTCCGCCGGGCGCAAGTAGGCAAACAGATGCGCCCGTGTCGGGACAAAGAAAGATCGCAAGGCACTTAAACTGCACGGATGCTACTTTCCTTCGCAAGCTCGGGGATGCAGAGGCTCGACGCGACGTTAGGCGGGCACACTATCGCCAGCAAGTCAATCCTAGGGCTCACAAGAGGCCCACACCAAGATTTGTACACCCGGTTTGCCCATGAAGAAGCCAGACTTATAGCTTCCATTATGAGGGGTGCACATCAGCCCCGCATTGAAACAGGGGTTGGGCTGGGAAGCACGAGAGCAAAGGCTTTGCCGTTGCCACCGAGGACATTGAGGATGAATGTCATACCCTCCATCCGCCGGCAGATTTGCCCATATCCCAGAGAGGTATGTTCGACTACTAGTGCCCCGCGGCCGTTGCATCGCTTATTGACTACGGCGTCGGTGGGTTTGTTGGGGTCATACCTCTAGGAGGTTATGGATGCCACGGGACGTTTCGCTTGTGTCCTACGGGACGGTCTTGAACTGTCCCTATGCAATTGTATGGGCCAAAGATGCTTATTATCGCTAAGGTTTTTCCTCGAAAACCCTTCGGGCGGGGTTTTTAATCCTCGCAAGAATACGCTTTGCTGCTCTCTTTTTGTCTGGGTCCCATAGGCCAGTTGGTCTCCGTGGACGCTAAAAACCTATTCTATTCTATTCTATTCTATTCTTTTCATAATGTATTGGGCTGAGTGTATTCCTGCCATGCAGACTCTGAATCTTTGAATCAACACTAAGCCTATCTCTTCATTAAATATGTCTGTCCAGATGCCTACCACATCCATCGATTCCTCCTCTGTCAGCTTTTTCCCCAAACACTTGTGGAGGTCACTTGCAAATTTAATTTTTTTGTTAAATCAGGGCAATGCATAAGGGGTTCGATCTTTGGCATCTTTGACAAAAGGGTCAACCTTGCCATCTTTATCACAGACATAACCTGTGGTCCTAAGTTTGCAAATGCAAGAACTGAGATTGCCCTTAAATTCATGCATCATGTAGAAATCATAAATTCTTGAATGCCTCGTTTTAAATCTTCCAAATATGCCATGTTTGTTCATGCTTCCACGGTATGCCATAAGATTTACTGAAGCTTCTGAAATTCCCATTGCAGGTTATCTCACTGAATAGATTTCAAAATTCATATATCGAGGTTTTTACATCGAGGTCTTTATCTTTGCTGTTCCTGCCCTAAAGTCATACATCGAGGTCTTTACCGTCCCTGCCCTAAAGTTAAGATCTTGATCTTGAACCTATGAACCTATTCCAGGCAAGCAGTGCAACATATCAGAGCCACCATCGACAGCCAGGGTTTCAAAACACCAATCTGGAGCGAAAATAGATCACCGAGCAGGATTATCGCCGGATCAAACCAGAGGAGGTAAAAAAAAAAGGAAAAAAAAATTGCCCCCTCTCCCATTGTACACAAATCCTATTCCGGTATACAAAGTATATTCCAGATTATATTTCCCTCATTCTTTTTGGACTGTGATCCAGTATCCCTGGTCCCCACAAAGCGAACAAAGGAAATCCCTTTAGTACCTAAAACCATGTTCCTGTATCACCACAAAAAAAAAAAAGAAAAAAAAAATCGCAAGGTCATTCAAATAATTGAAAGAAAAAAAATTGCAAGGTCATCGAAAATGCCGAAAAGCCTAATTAATGTTGCTTTATTTCTCCTTTCGCAATTCCAGAATAGGAAGCGTATTCCAGCATACAAAAAGGGTTGGTATTTTTTTTCGTTTCTGAAATAGCAAAACGAAAAAAAATCGTATAAAATATTTCGTGCCAAGTGTATTTTGGAATGCAAAAAGGGTTTCACGTTTCGAACACAGTATCCTTTTTTTGCTACTATCTCCACTATTTAAATAAGAGAAGTTTCCTGATATCCAAGATACATGGAAAATCGGATATTTATTGGCCCTTTTGGGTCGAAGAACTCTAATCGTTTTTTTTTTTTGGTACTCGATCCTTCTCTCATTGCTCCTTGCAAAATATTGTAAATTTTGCATGTGAATATCAAGATTTTATCTTCAATTTTTTAATATACTAGAATTTTGGTTACTACTTCACTTATGTTTTCGGTTAAAAGTTACGTTCTCTTAAAACAAGAGTTCGAGACCACATTGCTAAGGAACTAGTATGTTATCACTAGACCAAATGCCCAGACGCACTCGGTACTGTTGGGGGTCAAATCCCAACAGACGCAATGTAAGGTGGTTGGGGGCAGGATCCATCCATCCATCCATCCATCCATCCATCCATCCATCCATCTATCTAAAAACACACTTGGAGAAAATTCTAATTGGTTAAAAAAATGTCACTTTGATATAATCAATTCTCTCTTCGCCCAAAAAAGGGCTTTTGTTGTTGTTGTTTTTTTTTTTGAGGGGGGGGTATATACAATTTTATGTCTCTTTTTTTAACCTCAATTTAGCCATGTAGTGTGTTTTATCTTGACTATTTTTGTATGATATGCTTAAATTTGTGAAATGTATGCATAAATGGGTAACTATACGGGTGTCATGGATCTAGAGGAGCATGATAATTGCAAGGAGTTTAGATGGCCCAGATTTAATGTTAAGATGGCCAAAATCTAGTGAATTTATGGTAGTTAGAATTTGGATATAAGGTTGAGATTTGCCTAGATCTGGTGGCTAGGATTAAGTGGAGTTTTCTATAAGATAGCCAAAGTTCATGTAGAAGGGAGGCCCAATTTTGAAATATGACATCTGGGCAAAGTTCTTGAAGTTGTGAGTATGTTTCTTGATCAATTGAATATTATTATGTTGAAGTACGATATTTTGCATATGATTATGTGATTCTCTCATGTGTTATCTCAATTTCTCTAATCTCAAATGAAATTTATGAATTGGTGCAAGAATTTATGATGGCGCAAGAATTTATGATGGTGTTCTTCAGTTTGCCTTGGGCACGTTGACAAAGCTAACCTTCATTAGATCAAGATGGTAGTGGTTTTTTTTTTTTTTTTTTTGAAGAACGTGTTTTACTTCATATTATACACTCAAAATATTACAAAGTACTTCCGAAGTAAGAAATGTCCCCAAGCATCAATCACTTTTTAGATGATCACTCCATATTGGAATTTTAATAACGATCAAAGCCAATTGGAGATCCGAAAACAATTATACAACTTCTTATTTAATTTCTTGAAGCACCACCGAGAAGAAATACGCTTTATCATAAAGACCTTTCTTCGCCTTAAACCCCATACACTCCATATTAGCCAAGACTTTTGCCATGTGAAATGCAATCCTTTTAGAAGCAAATTCCGATTTGGATAAATACCCAAAAGAAAGTGCCGACTATCCAAAGATACTCCAAAAAGAGAATGCAGCCAGGACCTAAGACTACTCAGCTCTGCACACAAATATAAACAGTGCTCCAATGTTTCAATGCACCGCTCACACATTGGGCAAAGTGGGCTTACTCCCGGCTTAAAGCGATGAACCATCTCATTAACTCTCAAAGAGCGATGAATCACCTGCCAAAGTAGAACATTTACCTTCGGAGGATTATATTTAGACCAAACAAGGTTCCAGATGGATTGCCATTGAGAAGGCAAAGTTTGTAAGTCTGTAAGTCTATAGTGGTTTTTTGCATTATAATATCTTCTATTTCATTTCTCGGGATGTTTTTCCTTAATAAATGGTGCCATACTTTTCTTCTAACCAAGTAAAACCACGTCGTTTCATCTTTAATGTAGCGTTTTTTGCAGGATAACTGGTATCCTTTTAAGTAAATGGCGCCATTTCTATCGATAAGTGTGTGATAGAACAGGGAAGAAACTGATTTCGCGAGAAATTGGAATCACAAAATTTCCCCGGGGGATGCACTTAGTAATAAAAGGGTATGGACATCTGCGTTCGAAGGGTGCCCAAAAACATCCCTAGTATACTGATCTTTGGAAGCTAATTTAACCCCTAAAGTATATATTTTGCCCAGCCCTAATGATAAGTATACAAATACGAAATGGTAAAAAAACCCCCCATTATTGCATGTACATGTTCCTTACTGCAAAGAATACTGAATCCCCGGGAAAATTTCCAAATATAGTGAAACTCTACTTGAGGATGTAAAAACCCATTTACAAGCCCATTCCCAACATGAGGATGTAATGATCCATTTATAAGCTCATTCCCAACATGAGGATGTAAAGAACCATTTACAACCTCATTCCCAACACCATGATTCACATTAGGAATTAGGTCGCCAGGTATCTCAAAATCGCTAAGAGTAACATTATGGTCATGAGGAGGAGTAACCATGTCAGCCATAGTAGACTCATCAAACATTGCATAACGACTAGTAATGATTCTTCGTGTAGCAATATCATAAAATCAGTATCCCTGTGCCTCCACAGCATTGCAAATAAATATGGCTTTGAGGCCGATTGAATCAAGCTTCTTTCTCTTCTCTTTTGGAATATGAACATAGGCTAAACAACCAAAAAGTTGCAAATTTTGAACATTTGGTTTGACTCCCATCCGTAATTGCAAGGCAGTGACACCATTCAGAGAAGAGGTTACTGTTCGATTTTGCACATAAACAGTAGTAGCCACAATTTCTGCCCAAAATGACTTATCCAAACCAGCATGAATAAGCATACACACTGACCCCAACTTTTGGTCCACAGTTGTAAAGATGCGCTTCAAATCCAAGAATTGGGAGAGATTCTCCTCGTTGGGGACTTCAATGCGCGAACTAAACCATTGCAAACAGCCTCATATAAAACATTAGGTGACGTCCATTTGACCGAGGAGGAAGATCTCTCTTTCACAAGATACTCTGAAGATAATGTTAGAAATAGTATGGGCAATTCGTTTCTAAAGTTGGGAACAATCTGCCATCTCAAAATTCTGAATGGCATTACCAATTTTTTGGACTCATGCAGAAACATATGTTTCAACCATTTGGGGTCTAGTACAGTTGACTATCTGCTCGCAAACGGCCAAAACTCAATACAGAACTTCCATGTGGCAAGCAAGCTGGCGGAATCAGATCATGCTCTGCTATGCTTTGAATTGGCAGGATATATTTCCACCAAAAGAAACCAAGTTTGGTTTACACCGAAGCTAAAGTTGAACTATCGAAAGAGTAGCCAGTATGCAGGTTATGTGGAGAACTGCTAACTAGTGTTACATGGACAAGGGAAGTAGAGAAAAATGTAGCTCAATTCTCGAAGTTGTTACATACAGCAGCCATGAAAGCCAAAGACAAAGGAAACCAGGTAGCAATGGATGGTGGGACGTAGATTACAATGTGGCAAGTGCATAATTACCCACCGGCTGTATATTAAACCAAAATGGGTACAAAGCTCTCATAAGGGAAAAGAAGAGAAGATATTCTCGGAAAAGGCAAGCATTCTTGCAGCAATGGTTTTGTGAGAATCCAAAAACATTTTGGAAACAACTGTCAACCAAAGCAGCCCAGAGAGATCTAGATCCCATGGAGCTGCTGCTCATGGTCAAGGAAATTTATGCCCATGATGCTAAAGCTATGCAACAAGAGGTCATTGAGGAAGATATGTTCACATCAAACGATGTAAAAGAGGTTCTCAAAGGCATGATGAACAGGAAGGTAGCAGATCTACAAGGTTTGAGCATCGGATTATTGAAATGGTACGGAGATGAATCCATCACGGCTGTGACAAGATTGATGAATCAAGCTGTTAGACAAGGCCTACCACGAGATTGGAAGAAAAATAGAGTTTTTCCGATATATAAGGCTTGGGACAAAAGCAATGCGTAATTACAAGACCATTTTGGCATGTTCTCTAAGTTGCTAGGAAGTTTGATGGAGAGGAAGCTTAGTTTCTGGGCCGATGAGAGTGAGAAAAGAGCTCGCTGCCAAGCGGGGTTCAGAAAATAGCAGTGTACTCTTGATCATGCTCTTAATTTGAGGGTGTTGATCGAACAAGGCAAAAACAACCTAGGCAAGCTTTATATCTAGCATTTATTGATTTCACAAAAGCATTTGATAGACTTCCTCGAAAAGACTTGTGGACTTGAATGGAACATATTGGAGTTCCAAATGCAATCAGAGGAGGGTTTAAATATAGTTGGCAGGGTATGGAAGGAGAATACCTAGTGCATAAACAGATTGGTCCTGCAACTGCGTCCTACCTCGTTGATAAGCTCTGCCCTCCAGGTAATGTCGTCCTAGATTTCCTCTCTTCTGGAGCCTTTTCTAGGGCATCACTTCATGTAGGAAGAATCAGTGTGGCGTACGACATGACTTAGGAAAGCTTAAATGCATAGCGGGCATTCTGGGTAGGGTCGAGAACGTCCTATACCCCTTGTTTGCTCCAACGGACATTGGTGAGCGCGAAGTTTTGACTCTGAAAGATGGTGGAGCAGGCACCTCATTAGTCGGGAAAGAAAATGAGACCGACGAATCAGGTTCTCATAAAGAGATAGGAGATTGGGCCAAATTGGTACCTTGAGAGCTGAGCAGGAAGAACATACATTTGACCGCAGTAAAACTAATCCGGTAGACTATGAGAAAGTCAATCATGAACACTTTGGTGACGCCTATTAAAAGGCATTGTATTTACTTTGCTTTATATTAATACATGGCTATATGGTCTTCTGTAAAAATGTGTTATCTTTAGGAAAATGGCGCAGGTGCACTATTTGTTGGGTCTTTATGCTAAAGCAAATAGCGTGCCTGCACTATTTGCTGGATCTTTACGTTAAAGCAAATAGCGTGTCTGCGTTAAATGCTCTGTAGTTATTTTAAAGCAAACGGGGCAGCCGCGCCATTTGCCTTGCCTGCCTGGCGCTTTTTTGCATTATAATATCTTCTATTTCATTTCTTGGGCTGCTTTTCCTTAATAAATGGCGCCATACTTTTCTTCTAACCAAGTAAAACCACGTCGTTTCATCTTTAATGTAGCAGTTTTTGCAGGATAACTGGTGTCTTTTTAAGTAAATAGCGCCATTTCTATTGATAAGTGTGTGATAAAATAGGGAAGAAACTGATTTCGTGAGAAATTGGAATCACAAAATTTCCCCGTGGGATGCACTTAGTAATAAAGGGTATGGACATCTGCGTTCGAAGGGTGCCCAAAAATATCCCTAGTATACTGATCTTTGGAAGCTAATTTAACCCCTAAAGTATATATTTTGTCCAGATAATGGTGAAAAAACCCTCTAATGATAAGTATACAAATATGAAATGGTAAAAAAAAACCCCATTATTGCATGCACATGTTTCTTACTGCAAAGAATACTGAATCCCACGGGAAAATTTCCAAATATAGTGAAACTCTACTTCAGGATGTAAAAACCCATTTACAAGCCCATTCCCAACATGAGGATGTAATGATCCATTTATAAGCTCATTCCCAATATGAGGATGTAAAGAACCATTTACAAGCTCATTCCCAACATGAGGATGTAAAGATCCACTATTCACATTAGGAAGTAGGTCGCCAAGTATCTCAAAATTGCTAAGAATAACATTATGGTCATGAGGAGGAGTAACCATGTCAGCCATAGTAGACTCATCAAACATTGCATCACGACTAGTAATGATTCTTCGTGTAGCAATATCATAAAATCGGTATTCCTGTGCCTCCACAGCATTGCAAATAAATATGGCTTTGAGACCGACTGAATCAAGCTTGTAATTGCAAGGCAGTGACACCATTCAGAGAAGAGATTACTGTTCGATTTTGCACATAAACAGTAGTAGCCACAGTTCTGCCCAAAATGACTTATCCAAATCAACATGAATAAGCATACACACTGACCCCAACTTTTGGTCCACAGTTGTAAAGATGCGCTTCAAATCCGAGAATTGGAAGAGGTTCTCCTCGTTGGGGACTTCAATGCGCGAACTAAAACATTGCAAACGGCCTCATATAAAACATTAGGTGACGTCCATTTGACCGAGGAGAAAAATCTCTCTTTCGCAAGACACTCTGAAGATAATGTTAGAAATAGTATGGGCAATTCGTTTCTAGAGTTGGGAACAATCTGCCATCTCAAAACTCTGAATGGCATTACCAATGTTTTGGACTCATGCAGAAACATATGTTTCAACCATTTGGGGTCTAGTACAGTTGACTATCTGCTCGCAAACAGCCAAAACTCAATACAAAACTTCCATGTGGCAAGCAAGCTGCCGGAATCAGATCATGCTCTGCTATGCTTTGAATTGGCAGGATATATTTCCACCAAAAGACACCAAGTTTGGTTTACACCGAAGCTAAAGTTGAACTATCAAAAGAGTAGCCAGTATGCAGGTTATGTGGAGAACTGCTAACTAGTGTTACATGGACAGGGGAAGCAGAGAAAGATGCAGCTCAATTCTCGAAGTTGTTACATACAGCAGCCATGAAAGCCTTTGGATGCATAAGACAAAAGAAACCGGATAGCAATGGATGGTGGGACGTATATTACAGTGCGGCAAGGGCATAATTATCCACCGGCTGTATATGTAAACCAAAATGGGTACAAAGTTCTCACAAGGGGAAAGAAGAGAAGATATTCTCGGAAAAGGCAAGCATTCCTACAGCAATGGTTTTGTGAGAATCCAAAAACATTTTGGAAACAACTGTCAATCAAAACAGCCTAGAGAGATCTAGACCCCATGGAGCTGCTGCTCATGGTCAAGGAAATTTATGCCCATGATGCTAAAGCTATGAAACAAGAGGTCATTGAGGAAGATATGTTCCATCAAACGATGTAAAAGAGGTTCTCAAAGGCATGATGAACAGGAAGGTAGCAGATCTACAAGGTTTGAACATCGAATTATTGAAATGGTGCGGAGATGAATCCATCACGGCTGTGACAAGATTGATGAATCAAGCTGTTAGACAAGGCCTGCCACGAGATTGGAAGGAAAATAGAGTTTTTCCGATATACAAAGCTTGGGACAAAAGCAACGTGCGTTACAGGACCATTTTGGTGGGCAACATGTTCTCTAAGTGGCTAGGAAGTTTGTTGGAGAGAGAAGCTTAGTTTCTGGGCCGATGAGAGTGAGAAAAGAGCTCGCTGCCAAGCAGGGTTCAGAAAGCAGCAGTGTACTCTTGATCATGCTCTTAATTTGAGGGTGTTGATCAAACAAGGAAAAAATACCTAGGCAAGCTTTATATCTAGCATTCATTGATTTCACAAAAGCATTTGATAGGCTTCCTCGAAAAGGCTTGTGGAATAGATTGGAGTTCCAAATGCAACCGAAAGCTTTTTTGATACTACACTTCCGGCCTGGGGAGTATGTCACCATAAGTGGGTGTCGAAAGGAATACTGAAAGAGGGAGTTCATGGTAACATGCCATTATCCTTGCCAAATCTATTCGGAAATCCTTAAGCCCGAAACAGAAAAGGACTTGCCAAGATTTTTTGTGGAACATGTCACACCCGGGGGGATTGTACAAGAAATTACAGCGGTGTTTGCCAGCATGATATGTTTAGATGCAAGGCAGATTACTCCGGTTTGGAATAAAGAGACCATAACCAAATTCTTTGATTCCGCATCATAGATGGCAGATGTAGAGACATATTGGATTTTATGTCTTGTCAGGCCGAAGCATAACTTTATCTTTGCCAGTGCTCTTGAAAGACTGGAATCTAGGTCCAGAGTATTTGTAGGAAGCTATGAAGAGGAAGCTGGAGCTACAGGTGGTGCTAAAATAAAAGAGCCATATGCTCTCGTTCTTGCGACGATGATTTCTGCACACTTGGGAGAGCCTGATGAAGATCTGGACCTCAGGCTCTATGGTGATCATCCTCGGAAGACCCTGCCAGTTCCTGCTATTCCTAAGGAGGCCATTGGAAGTGAGGGAGACAACATGGCTAAAAAACTTCTGCAAGACAGGTTTAAATATAGTTGGCAGGGTATGGAAGGAGAATACCTAGTGCATACACAGATTGGTCCTGCAACTACGTCCTACCTCGTTGATAAGCTCTGCCTTCCAGGTAATGTCGTCCTAGATTTCTTCTCTTCTGGAGCCTTTTCTAGGGCATCACTTCATGTAGGAAGATTCAGTGTGCCGTACGGCATGACTTGGGAAAGCTTAAATGCATAGCGGGCATTCTGGGTAGGGTCGAGAACGTCCTATACCCCTTGTTTGCTCCAGCGGCCATTGATGAGTGCGAAGTTTTGACTCTGAAAGATGGTGAGCAGGCACCTCATTAGTCGGGAAAGAAAATGAGACCGACGAATCAGGTTCCCATAAAGAGATAGGAGATTGGACCAAATTGGTACCTTGGGAGCTGAACAGGAAGAACATACATTTGACCGCAGTAAAATTAATCCTGCAGACTATGAGAAAGTCAATCATGGGTCAATCTTCTAATAAATGCTAGGTGGACAATGGAATTTGATGGAGGGCCTAAAATCTTGGTTATTTTGTCTTTTACCTCCATTTTCTAAATCCAAGGGAGTTCACATATCAGAAAAGTCAGTCAAAATTATGAAAGAAACAAGGATAAAGGGAAAGCTCCAATTTAAGAATATGAATCACAAACAGACAAGCTTCATGATTTGCTGAATCAGGTGATTGCATACACCAAGGAAAATTCCAACTTGCAGTCATATAGTCTATTTGATCATCTGGCTCAGGCAAAAGTTAAGAGTGTTCCATTAATTAATAAAAGCCATACTTCTCAGCAGCCAGCCATATTTAAATGTTTGAAAATTTGTGACAAAATACTGGCAGAGAGTCAGGCAAATGCCAAACAGGTTGGACCTAAAAAGGTACTACAATCCAAAAGGAAGGGCCTGGATAGGCTCTCAGAAGAATTGCCTAATGATATTGATAACTCTAGCAAAGGCAATTCAGTAACCAGCATTCAGGGTACTTCAACAACATTTCATCACACGACCTCTGCTGGTTTGCCATCACCAAATCAACACAATGTTGCCAATGGACCAGAATTTTTAGCAGTATCAAATGACCATATAATCACTCATGATGATTACCAAGACAATAATGTGGACAAAATCGATTGCTCCAATCAATTTCAAGTACTTGCTAGCTTAAATGTTGATTAAGAGTTAGATTTATTTTTGAGCAATAAAGCAAATCATCAAAATCAGGATGTTCTTTTACATTCTAAGGAAAATCCCATTGCCTTCTAATAGACACACCCTGACCCCTTAATTGACTTCAATAAAATGTCTTGCCACATTCCCAATTCCTCCTCTCCTATCTCCAAAGAAATTGCAGAGCGACTTGCAACTTTACGGGGATGGTCTTATCTCCGGTTCCGGTAATAAGGAATTGATGCACGCTAGTGAGGCAAAGACATGCAGATATTGATGTGGTGAACAAATAATCGTGACAAGAAATGTGGGATGATGCGGTAGTGGAAGAATTCACGTGGCAAAATTATAAATTGTTCAGATGATAAGATCTCGGATACTCCACTTGGATGCAACAATGTAGGCATATCAGAACGGCAAGTACCTCTCTTTTATAACTCTAATGATGTTGCTTCTAAAGAAGATGCCTTAAATTTGTTTGAATTTATTCCTGGTGGTTGTTCTGATAATGACTGTGATAGTGATAAAGAGAATTAGGGAAAAGAAAATTTTCTGTCCAGCAATTCTATGGTTAATAATATTAAGAAATATCCAAAATCTAAAAAGAAAAAAGCATTTGCTCAGCCTGATATCTCATCCTACCTTCATCAAACCCCTGCAGAAAACACTAGAGGTAAAAAGAATAGGAGAAACAAATAATTTGGCTCCTGTTTACTAGATTTTCATTTTGAAGATAATTACTTGGAATGTCAGGGGGATGAAAGGCCCAATTAAGAGAAGAAGGATCATTTCTCAGCTTAGACACTATAAGGCTGACATCATATTGCTTTAGGAAACCAAGCTCCCTAAGTTTGAGGGCCCAACTCTCTCTGATTGGATATACCCGGGTGCATCTTCTGTTTGGATTGAGTCCTCTAGAACAAGTGGGGGGTTGATTATGATTTGGAAATTTCTGACTCATGTCTCTTTCTATAATAGTCCTAGTAAATGGTGGCAGGCAGTTGTTTTTTCTATTAACAACTCTAACTTTGGAGTTCTCAATATCTATGCTCCCACTTGTCCAAAGGATAGAGAATCCCTATGGCCAGATATTAACTCTTGGATGTCTTCCCAGCCTGGTATGGATTGGATTGTCTCTGGAGATTTCAATAACACCCCTAATTGGGATATGAAATTGGGGAACAGAATTAACATGTCTACCATTGAGAGAATAAACTGGGATACCCTGATCTCTGACTCCAACTTGGTTTATGTCCCCTCTTCAACTGCAATTTACACCTGGTCAAATAAGCAGAAAAATTCAAATAGAGTTTACTGTGCACTCGACAGGTTTTATGTCTCAAACTCTAATAGCTCCTTTTGGGATAATTGTTATGTTGTTAGTGATGAATCTATTTCCATATCTGATCACCAACCACAATGTCTTCATACTAAACATTTATTGAGCCTCCCAAGAGATGGTAATATTTCCTTCAAACTTAACTGCTCTCTGCTTTATAATGATCAATTCTGTATGAACAAAGTTTAAAATGAAACGCACTTATTTGCTGCAAACGCACTTCAAAAGGAATCTTTGAAAGATTCCCTAAAATTCCCTTAAAAATGCCCTTTTCTTGGTATATTTGTGACAAGTGTGACAATTTGAATATTTTAGGCACCATTTTTGGAGGGGAATTTGAACTCAGCTTCCATTCAAAATTGTTTGGTACCATTTTTTGGCCCCCTAGTTTGGTTTGAGAAATAGTAATATTTTTAAGGACAAAACAAAATAGACATTGAAAAAAAAACAGCAAGCGCTAAGAGTGTCCAAAAACGTATTTAGTTCAAAGTTTATAAATTCACTACAAAATTATGAACAAAATTGCAAAAAATGCAACACATTTTGATATTGCCTCAATGAAGCAAATATTGTCACCTTAAAGTATGCCTCACACGCGAGGTGAAGTCGAAGATGCTTGGCGCTTTGCTTTGTACACTTGCTCTTATTTGCTCCTCCGACTTGCTATAGACTTTCAGATACCGCGATGGCGATGTATGTATCCAATCTGGACTTTTTTAAACTTTGTAATTTATTTGTTCTCTGTAGTCTTTAGTTTCTTCCAAATAAACTTTAAGATGGTATAAATTTATACCTTAATAGATAGTAATATGTGGACATAGTATGCTAGAGAGAGTTCAGACAGTATAAATTTATACCGAAGAAGACTTGAGCGGTATAGATTTATACAACAAAAGAACTCGGCGGGTATAAATTTATACAAACAAAAGGACTCGAGCGGTATAAATTTATACCGCAAGAGGACCCAAGCGGTATAAATTTATACCGCAAGAGTTTTCTCGGTATAAATTTATACCAAAGATATATATATATATATGTATATTATATAAATATATAATATATATATAACATATATATTTACATATATATATCCGAAAAAAAAGAGAAGTCTTGCGGTATAAATTTATACCGAGAGACTTCCTGCGGTATAAATTTATACCGTTTTTTTTTTATATATATAAACTTGTGAACGTATATATATTAAATATATATATATCAAGATGTATATAGATATATATATACAAGTTTTTGTACTATAAATGGGTCTATGAACTATGGTTTACGAAATATGGGAACAAAATTCATGAGATTTCTCTATATAGAATCTTTAACTGTAAGTGTTACTTTTTTTATTATCAACTGTCTACATGTTACCTTTAGTTGAACTCCTTCAAAAGAGTGAGAATTGTAGAGATTGTCATAAGTTATAATGTGTCGTAAAACCTTCATTCCTCTGCCTTGTTATAAATTTCCTAAGATTCTATAAGATTCCTTGACGTTTACTAAGGTCCCATTAAGACCCCCCATTATACTGCAAATGTTCTTCAATATTATGTATATAACCCCTTAAATATCCTTTAGCTTCTGTACCCAACGTAGAAGATTTACCTACATTCACTTAAGATGCCTCTAGATTTCCTAATGTTCTTAAGATTCCATTAGATTCCTCAAAATCAACCAGTCAAAGATCAGGTCAACCCTCATGTCAACATCTGTCAATTCCTAGTCAAAGCGCAACATTTTTCTATTAGCATTAAGGAGTAACGTGCTTCCCTCTAGAATACGTTTAAATTCCTATTAGATTCCATCTACAGTAATTGGAGTAAGACCTTAGGATCCCTCATCAAAAATAAGATTTTTGAAAGACCTACTTCAATTGTCTAGAAAATAACCATGGCACGCATTTGAATGCACTTCCATTGTAGGACTAGTTTCAAGATGAAGTCTAATGGGGAGATTGCATATTGCACCAGCTAAACAAACGAACTCAAATTTCAATGGGTAGATTACATATAGATATCTTGCACCAGCTAAACAAAGGAACTCAAATTTCAATGGGTAGATTACGTATGGATGTGACATGTTCAAATTTAAACCCATGGGAAAGAAACATGAAGAAATGCGTTACTGTGATGTGATTTTTGATAGACATATGAGGTTTTCATTTTTTTTTTTAATATCCCTTTTGGCATGTCTACCAAGTGATTATTGTGGTTCTTTGTTATAAGCTCACAACATTATATGAGACAACCTTAGTGACATTAAGGCTGTTCCAAGAGCTGCACCTTGGCGATTCCACGAAAAGTAAATTTAGAAATAATAGGCTGATTTTACTACTACATCAGATTCGGATCTTCATATTACACCATCTACTATCGGATCACGTGTGAAAAATATAATCCGGCATTCCAAGGAAATCACGAAGTACAATTTGTGAACAAAGGTTCATTCATTCCCAAAGAACCACCACCAAGGAATAGCATATTAGGTCACATGATCCGTAATAACATTTAAAAGAAAAAACTCAAAAAGTTCTAACGTGGCAAAAGACTCCATCTCTTGACAATTGTTCCCGTCCTTTCTCGCTATGCCTCCTTTCATCACGACCACACATCAAATTTGTAATATCTAGCAACCTCACACTTGAAAGATCCATCCTAAATCTAACCAAAGACTGCAAATTTAAATCTAAAATACGAGTTAAAATTAGTCAAGTAAATCATAACCGTTCCGTAAGTTCCGATAAACATCCTCGAGATAGAAATGGGCGGAAGAACTGAATTTGAGAGAGAAACAGCCAGTTTAGGGGTAAAATACCGCTTCTTTCCGCTATGCAATAGCTTTACTTCTATTACGGGATCCAAGCGCACATTTAAAACGGTTCTTGTGAAACTCCCTCCCTTTTTCTCCAAGTCTTTAAAACGTGGTTTTAATCGTATGCAATTGTTCTAACTTGATCCACCGTGCATGCATAATCAATTACGCTCTTCAAACTGGGTAGAACCCGCAGGGCGGTGAAAAACGTTAACGAAAAGCTTGCCTTTTGCATACATTTTGCATCAAAACCTTCGGATAATTTAAATCGCAAAATACACGAGCACCGCGGCCGGATTTGAAAAAAACAGTCCAAACACGTATTGTTGAAGCTCCACTATGGAGTATCGGTGAGGTGGCAAACTGCAGATGAAGGAATACATGGCATTTCGTAGCTGCAACATGATCTTTGATGCTTTCCGGCAAAAGAAAATCTGAGTCTGCAGTTGAGGTGCCGTCAACAAACTGCAAAGCATCTTTGAGATTCTCGATTCATCGCTACAATGAAATTATTTAATAAACGTACTGATCCTCGTCTTCCATTAAGAGACAAATGTCGGACAACTTATATCTTCAAATTTGAGTATCCAACTTCATTGCGATGGTATCATATGACCATTGTATAAGATTCACCTATGAACCATGAAAATCACGGTAATTATGAATCCCACTGCCGATGGAATGTTAAGCTTACCAAAGACGTGCACGCACCAAATTTCCTCGTCTGCATTTTCGTAAAGGAAGAAATATAACTTGGATAGCAGACCTCATTTAATTTGGATCCAAAGAAAAGATAGATCGGTCCATCTTTGTTTCCTCTGTAATAGTGTTTGTAAAAACAATTGGAATCGATCTTTGTACGTAAATGTGTGTCAATGCGGTTGGAGCCGACTCGAACCGGCATCAGTCCCCGCCATTCTAAGCTTCTATAAAATATCCGCCATGTCGGCCTCCCGATTTAAACAGGGCCTCAAGTTTTGCAAAAACACAAAAGGCATAAAGCCTAGCTTCACATGCCCGAGATACATTTGCCATGTTGGCATGAGCACAAAAAGGCCAAACCTGCAGCCATATTGGGCTTGCCCACCGTTTTTTAATGGAAGCTCTAAAATTAAGTCTAAGTACGTATCAAGCAAAATTAAGTCATATATGCATCAAGAAGAGCAACACACTTGAGCGGATAGAATGATCACCAATTAAATTATTGTCCTTCTAACATCAAACATACCCCTGTTTCTTGTAAGTAAAACCATCGGGCACACCCCTTGAGACTACAGATTCTGAGAAAATGCTCGATAAAGGCAAAACATAAAGTGAACTAACCTCCTTTTGCAAAGACGTTGTACTTGTCACATATATTATGCACGATAGCCATATTATGTCTTTTGTTATTGCTCAACATCTTTGAACAATCAGAAACAAACTCGACACATGGCACATGTATGGTCCTTCCAGAGCAACTTTTAAGCATCGCCAAACTTCCTCGAAACCCGGACTTTATGATTTATTATCCTTGGAATGGCTAAAACTTTGGCATCATATATTCTTGCCCATTGATTCTTGTTGCATCACAATGTTGTCCCGAAAAAGAATATAAATTGATGAGAACATAAAACACAAGCAAACAAATTGCAATTCGGGGTTAATCATTTTGCAGTTCAATCCCTAAATCGCTAGTCTAGCCCTCATCTCAAAACAAAGGTTGCGGCTTCGTCGAAGGCGACTTGGCTTCTATTGGCAGCTCCGGCAAAGATTAGGCAAAAAAGCCTTTCCAAATAAGGTTGTGGTATACGATTTTTCAACACGGAGCTACATTGACATGATTTAACAAAGATGATGAAAGAGTCTTGTGATAAAGAAGCGAAGAAACAAAGAGACTATGAGGGACGGGGAAAGATGCAAAGCAGCTAAAACTTTGTCCATCCAAAATGTTTGCATGTTTACTAAATGGAATTTCTACTCTTACGAGTATGAAATTCTTCTTTATTCCGATAGGCTAGTCTCCACATAAATGGAAAAAATAAAGATGAATACTGACTCACACCTTTTCTACAACTGATTTATTGGCTGTCAATAATGGACCGGAACTTTCCACCATATGGGCCAAAGAACGGTCCAAATAATTCCATTCCATACCGCGACAATGGCTCCCATCTTGAACACATCCTTCAACTCCACATATCCCATTTGCAAAGACCCGGAAGAGTGAGTGTGCGAAAACTAAATCAAACCAAAGCATAACCTAACATTAAAGAGGAGAAAAGAATATCACTATACCACCCCGACCCTCTTAAACCATAGCAAAGTACAACACAAAATCCTAATTCAAAGGAGAAATAGATGATCTCACCTCCATAATATCTGTTTGCCTGGCCGCCATCTTTGTAATGGGTGAGGGCCCCAAACAGATTAGTGTTGTATGCTAAAGCTAGGGCGACAAGCACGCACGGAACTCGCCGCAAGGTGCATTGCTAAAAAGGCGAATATATAAGCCCAACATGGGCGGTTTGACTAGCAAAAGGTAATGGATAAAAAGTAGGAACACCGTAGTATTCCAAAGACAATGAGCCAACCGAAGCGAATAACATGCGGAATCTTTGCTCTGAGTCCCGGACATCCATTGCACAAGACCTAAATTTGTTAGGCTGGCTAGCCATACCCACAAGGACACAAACCACGCAAGAGTATCCCATGCGATTTCTCACTTAGGCAGTCATCCCGGTTGAGAACGCCAAAGAAGAAGCAGACTAGAAAGCCCTAGCATAGCTGCAACCACGCTTTGGAATTCCTAATGAGTCAACGCAACAAAATCAATATTTCAAACGCTGAAATGAGAACATCGAGTGCGCAACATAGAGATACGGAGAAAATTGAGTGGAGGGTCCATTTTGCATACCCAAGAACCCAAAGGGTAGCAGCAAGAAACATCGTTGCAACCATTACCCATTCATTCTTTTTTAGAGGACCCATTGCCTTGAGCTTTTTTTTTACGCCAATGCAGGTGCTTGATGTATCTTTTATCTTTGGGGGATATAAATTGTACAATAAAATTGGAACCATGTCATCCGGGGTTTGGAATAATGACACCCGTGAGACTCTGCTAGCTTCAAACATAACAGATTTTGAGGCTGCCGTACATTAAGAACAAAGCACTTGGAGTTCCCTGCGACCTTCAAATAAGGCAAAATGTTTCCGGACCATGGCATAGCGCCCGGTTTAACAGCTCTCCGCCATCACCCGACCGCCATAGCCGCGAACCGAAGCAAGAATATAAAATGCTCGCGGTTTCTCCAAATCGGCTCCAAAGCACCCTTTTAGATTCAAACTTGATTGTGTTCGAATCCAACCCTCGATTGTGGAAGATCGATAACATGCCGGCATGAGCCAACAAATCATGCGGTGGCTATACTAGCGCAGAAAAGAACTTCGTGAACAGAACCCCGAAATACTGAGAGTCTAAAAAAAAATGCGTAAGAAAAAATCTTTATGCCACGCCATTATTAGGAATCGTCATCATTAAAAGCTTTTAAAAAAATTGAAAAAAAAACCATATGGCATGGCGCCACCTCACAATGGCATTCAATTTCATTGACTCTTTATCAATGGTCTAGATTAATTCCTCTAAATCTGACGGCCTAAATCAAAAGCCCCAACTCAAGCTATAATGTGGCATTGCAATTCTACACACCGACGGCTCAGATTAAATCCCCAAATCTAACGGTCGAAAACAAAAGCCCCAAATAAAGGGGCTTTCTGGGTGGCGCAACGTGGGCCGTCCAGATCTGAGATCGACGGCCGGGATCAGATTATCTACATTCAATATAATTGTATATATATAGGTGATAGGTGATATACATAAAATATGTAGTCCAGGAGTATAAGTTTATATCGTGCAAAATCTTGTGGGGTCTTTCTTGCTCCCAAAGGTTTTTGCAACATAATACTGTTGAAATAACACACTCAAGGGATAATTTTATGCAGTTTTCTTAGTTTTTTAGTTCAAAAAGTTCTAAAATAGTTCTAAATTCTCTGACCTTGTAATGCAATGTTGGAGCATAAATTAGTCGAATCCCGTTGTTATTTTTACTTTTTTTTCTCTACACACATGCTAACTTCACTTTAGGCAGCTCAAAAATTGCTACTAAAGGCAAAGGACCCCAAAATGTTATGGAGACACATGTGTTCAACGAGAAGGAAACTACGTAGTTTGTCCATAGGGGTGCGAGGAGTAGCAACCCCTCAAAAGTTTACCTATTTCTTTGCAAAGGACAAAAAAGCAAGATAGACAAATACTTCTCGTGGAGAAATGTGCAAAGGATGGCATGCCCTTTCTGAGATGATGGAATGGTGCTAAAGACTCTCAACATTGACAAGGAGCTTGACTATCTTCTCAACATCACTATATTGTGGATTGGTATTGTGCAAGCCCAAAGACATGATGAATACATCTCCGAGAACAACAAAGAAGGCCATGTAATCACAGAGCTTCACTACTTCAACTTCTGTTTCCTCGGTATAAATTTATATCAAGCATCGTCGGTTGGAACTTCAACTAAGCTGCATGATTTCGTGGATGTATTACCATTTGTAATACTATATGATGCAAAAACAATAATTTTTCATTCAAGCAGTTTGTTCAACTGTCTCCCAATGTCTTTTAAGGTCAATTAGGATGTTTAGCCAAAATGGTTGTGAAATAACAAATTTTTTGTCTTCTATAATAAACCTAATATAAACGTTCTAAGGGATAAGATACAAAAGCGTCTAATTTTTTCGTATGAGTTTGCCCCATAATAAATCTTTGGCTTTCGTAGTGGTCCTTTTCCCCTCTAAAATGAGATATTTTTCTTTGTTGTTCTTCTCCTTAATGTTAAGTCTTCCTAAAATGTCTGTTTTCATGAGCAGTTTTATAAATCTTTAGACACAAGATAGTAAAAGAGTCCTTTTTAGGGGTATTTTAGAATTTTGTAAATTTTTAGAAGGAATCTTTCAAACGCACTTCTTAAATAAGTGCGTTTCATTTTAAACCTTGTTTATGGACTTCAAGAATTTCTATCATTCTTTGCAAAATGACCATAATGTTGTTCTTTGCTCTAATGGTCATCACTCTATGAAAAACTTCTATTCCAAGATTAAACAAATTAAATCATGGATTAAGAGTTGGTCTCATTCTAATTTCAAAGAGAGAAATAAGCAGAAAGATTGTTTCCTTGAACAGATGAGGGATATTAGATCTCAGCTTCAGACTTCATCCCTATGATTTTAATCTGCAAATTGGTGAGGAAATTCTGGAGAAGAAAATAAAATCTATTGAAGAAATTGAGGCCAAGAGCTATGCTATAAAATGCAAAATCAAATACAACAAGGAGATGGATCTTGGGAGTTCAAAATTCTTCTACAGAACTGTGACGTTCCATATATTTATACGGTGTACGTATAAATATACTGACACGTCACGGGCCGAGGATACGCCACCATGGGGGTATATAGACTAACCACAAAGGATTAAGTTACCTATGCTAAATTAATAAGGGTTTAATTAAAGGTTAATTACCTATAATTAAGGAATAATTATCTAATTAACTTAATTAAGCTAATTAAGTTAAGCTAAATAATTAACTAAAAGGAGGACACCTGGCCAAACTCGATTGGCCAGTGGGAGACTGCTAACTTGGGGCAGCAAATTGGATCCCTATCCCAATTTGCCCCAAATCGAATCCAGGGAGAGGAGCTGCTGGAAGATGGAGATCCCACATGACAATGGTTCCAGCCGGAATTCGGGTTAGTAGATAGATTAGTTTGGTATTTCTCCTCTGTCAGGCTTCTTTGCTTGTCTCTGATGATGATTAACCCTTGTTTGATAGTTAGAACTGTTCTCAACTATGATTATGCTCTGTGATGGATGGATGGATGTATCTTTGGTAGTATCTCTGTTAGTTCTTTCAGAAAGCAGGGATTAAGGGGGGTAGAGACCTATGTGACCTATGTTCATTAGTATGCTCCTAGTAGCTCCCATAGTACCCGGTAATTGCGGCCTGTGCACAAGATCCTATCGAGCTGTGGAATCTATGGCATGATTGAAGCACCAGATAAGGGGCCGTAGTGATGAAGTATGGGGTGGGGTCTCGCCCGAGCATAAAAGGCTACAAGGACTCCTTCAGTGAGCTAGGCCTAATATCCGGTCACGTAGAGGGCCGGGTATGGGTCTGACACTCCCTGGGTACAGTGGTGTGATCATCCTGTACTTTGAAGATAAAGTTAGGGGAGTAGGCCTGCACGGATGGGGGGGCATGATGGGGGGTCGTCTGATGCGCACGTATTCTCTAGCTCACCCATGGAATCACTACGCGACTGGGAAGGGACACTTCCACGACACGCCTCATCGGACCGGGGAGATGTAACCCGGAGTAGTCCCGAAGCGTGATGCATTGGGATTGCATCTCTGGAAGGCTACAATGGCGCCATAGCTTGATTCAGCTCATCTGCAAAGTGTGCACAGGAGGGGCGGATGGAGTGGACAACCCTAGCCGATGTTCTATGCCAGCCAACGCCATGCTAAGATTCTGTCTGCTGATCTCCTGAGACCTAGCCGTCAGTCGATCCCCATTGGAGTCTGAGCCGGGGTAGAACCTTGGGTTTGGGGTGTTTTCCTTAGCATTAGATGTGTTAGATATTTGTTCATGTAAATCTTGTGTGCAGTTGAATCAAGACATGCAGGTTAAAGACTCCATGCTCTGACAAGCATTTGAAGGTAGAAATTGAATGCTAATGCAGTTAGGGTTATCATTGATTTAAGTTCAAAGGTTTAGGAAATGTGAAAATGGCCGAAATCTTAAAGTCAATGGTTCAAAGTCCTTTTCGCATGATAATGCATGTGGGATATAAGGCCAGTTTGAACAGTTACGTATGTGGGATATTTCGTTGTGAAGAAAAGTCTGAAGATAGAATGTCTATCCTGCCGAAACCGACGAAGAATGATGTATAAAGGTTGAAAACGGATTTTGAAGCAGCGCGGCACTGTGCATGAGTAATTCCTATTGTGAAGACCAGTTAAATTGCCGTCGAGACATCTGCTATTGTGTTTTTGCATTATTTCGATGCTACAGTAGCTTAAGTTCTTAATGACTATGATTTTGGTTCATAGTTGAAATTGTTTTAAACCTACACTTAGCATTTAACAAGGGATGAATGACCAAATTGTGGCTCCCTTGTTAGATTAAATTTGCTTGTCAAATTTCCTATGCATATGTAGTGTAGGCTTATGTTCCATATATTGTATTGACTGGGATTTTAATGATTGCACTCATTGTCAGTATATACAATAGTTGTGTGAAGGTAAAACATCTAGTAGACTAAGAATTCAACATTGGTATCAGAGCCAAGTTGGCTTAAGTCAAAATGTCTACTAGATTTGCAGCAAATTTGTTGAACCAAATTGAAGTGTTTAAGGGGGACACTGGATTCCAAGTCTGGAAGGAATCCATTAAGTCAGTTTTAGAATTTGAGCACTTGTGGCATCTTGTAGGTGATGGCCAAGCTGCTGGCTCAGCCAGTTCTGCAAGTACAAGTCCAGGAGCAAGTTCTAACAATCCAGGAGGAGGATCTGAAGCCCCACAGAGTTCTGGAGCAACTTCAGCTCGTACTGTTGTCACAACAGATGATACTAAAGTTATGGAAGCTCAGCAGATAATTCTTAGTAAGGTAGGAACTGCTTTGAAGCTTAGGTTAAGGGGAATGAAGCCACGTGAAATGTGGCAGTACCTTATAAGCCAGTATGAGGTAAAAAGTTCATCTCAAATAGATCTTTTGGAAAAACAACTAAGGAAGCTTAAATTGTTTGAAAAAGATGAACTAACAGATTTTTTGGAGAAGTTTGATTCAATTGTGGCAGATCTTGAAGGAGCTGGGAATATTCTTAGTGATCAATATCAAATATTGGCACTATCTAGGGCTGTTTCTCATAATACTCAGCTTGCAACGTTAGTAAGAAACATAGCCACCTCAAAGGAACATGCTTTGAGAATGATTCGAACTGAATTTGAACAATCAAAAGGTATGCTTGAAGAGGATCAATCTCCAGAGGTACTGTTTGCAAGGAAACAGAAAAGAGGAAGTGGTTCCAGCTATGCAAAGGAAAGATTAGGGCCCTGCTATGCTTGTAATCAGTATGGACATTTGAAAAAAGATTGTCCAAGTGGAGGTAAGCAATTTAAATGCTTTAATTGTGATGGTAAAGGTCATATGGCTGCAAATTGCCCAAGTCCAAAGGGTGTTGGAGGAAGAGGCAGAGGGAGAACACAAAGAGGAAAGGGACGTTTCAAAGAAAGTACAAGCCTGAATCTTGTAGAAGATGCCATTGAAGAGAACTCGGATGACATTGAGGTAAAAGATGTGTTAAATATTTCTGAGTTCACTATCAAAGATAATAACAAATTTCTCATTATAGATTCAGGAGCAGAAAAATCAGTAGTACATGATGTCAAAATCTTAAGAGAATGTAAAAAGGAGAAAGGTCAAGTGCAGCTTGGAGATGGTGGTGTACAGAAAATTAAGGACTCTGGAATATTAGAATTATTTGATTTGAATGGAAAAAGTGTGCTACTTAAAGAAGTGTTGTGTGTGCCAACACTTGTGAGGAATTTAATTTCAGTGTGCCAGCTTGTAGATCTTGGTTACAAAGTTGTTTTTGAAAAACTTGAATGCAAAATACTTCTCAACAATATTTTAAAATTTATTGGAAGGAGAGTAGGAAATCTATTTGGTTTTCACAAGGATCATGCATTATCCATAAATTTGGTTGAGTGTGTCTCAAAAACAACTTGGCACAATAGATTATGTCACACTCACTTATCAAATATTGATCTGCTCATCAAAAACAAGATCATAACAGCAAAAAGGAATGAAGAAAAAAAGCTTTGTGCAGGGTGCCAACTTGGCAAGCAATCAAGACTTGCATTTAAGACAAAAGGCAAGAGATCAAAAAGGGTGTTGGATTTGATCCACACAAATCTATGTGGGCCAATTAATATTACAGGAATAGAAGGACACAGATATTTCATGACCTTCATAGATGATTTCAGCAGAAGAACAAGATGCTATCTATTGAAAACAAAAGATCAAGCTTTTGAAGCCTTAAAATTATTTGTGGCTGAAGTTGAACTAGAAACTGAAAGGAAAATCAAATGTATAAGGTCAGACAGAGGAGGGGAATACTTGTCAAAAGAATTCAAATGGTTTTGTGCTAATCGAGGCTATTCTCCTCAGCAAAATGGAGTAGCTGAAAGGAAAAATAGAACTCTGCTAAATGCTATTCGATCCATGCTAAAGTACTCAGGTCTTCCAAATTTTTTATGGAGTGAAGCATTGAAAACTGCAGTGTATATTCAAAACTTGCTGCCATCTACAAGTACAAAAGGTACAATTCCTGAAATGTTGTGGTCAGGAAAATTACCTGTTTATGATCATTTAAAATCATTTGGTTGCTTAAGTTTTGTTCACATCCCTGAAGAAATCAGAAAAAAACTTGATGATCGTGCATATGTTGCTTATATGTCAGGTTATGATATGCATTCAAAGGCTTACAGATTGTATGATCCTACTCATAGAAAAATTCTGATTAGTAGAGATGTGGTTTTTAATGAGAACAAGTTCTATAGAGCAATACCAAATGTAAATGATGGTGTTATATTGAGGATTTGGTCAAACTAATTCGATGTAAAAGAAATGGTTGAGCTTGTCGCTTTCGATCAAACCTAAAATGCGGGATACAAGCAATGTCATTGATAGTGATAATGAAGATGGAGATAATGACAAGATTGAGGCACAAGACACTCAAAGTCTATCGAGTTTGAAACCACAATAGTACCCCAGATTATCCAATTTGGAGCAGCAGAGCTCGAGCCGGTTGAACCTCCAATAGTACCAAAAGATTGCTCAAGACAAGCCGCCAGAGCCTATACAAGTTGAACCCTTAGAAAACCAAAAAGGAAAGCAAGAAGAATCGAGGCCCGGACATCGGTGATGAAGGCAAGGTTGAACTAAGAATACATGGCGTAATCAAGTGGTAGAAGTAGAAGACATCATGATAAAGAAGGTGAAATTCATTGCATTTTTTGATATTCTTGTGTTAGAAAGCGGATAAACCGCCAAATAATTTTGAAGAGGTGTTAAGAGTAAGGAGTCCGTGAATTGGAGAAAAGCCATGAAGGATGAAATGCAATCTTTCAAAAGAACGTATTACACATATCAGAGTTGATAAACCAAGCAGACAAGAATGTTGTTGGCGAGATGGATTTTTCGTAATAAAACCGTGCATTGATAGTATGACAAAGAAATACAAGGCAAGGCTTGTTGCACAAGGATTCACACACGTAAGAAAGGGATAGATTTTGATGAGACATTCTCTCCTCCGGTCAAAATTAATAGTTTGAGAATATTACTAGCCATTGCCAACTCATGTGACATGGAAATTCATCATATGGATGTAAGTAATCGCATTTCTTAATGCAAAGTTGGAAGAAGAGATATATTTAAAGCCCCGCACTGTGTTTTGAAGAAGAAAAGGAAAAAACTGAAATTAAATAGGGCAGTCTATGGTTTGAGACAAGCACCACGAGAATGGTACAAATGCATGGACAATTACCTTTAGAGCAAGAATTTGATAATTTGAAATATGATGGCAATTTTGCAGGTATAGAGATGGGAAAAATTGGTGTATAATAGCTCTATATGTTGATGATAATATCATGGTTGCAAATGATAAAGACACTTTGGCTCATTGTAAACAATTGCTCAACAAACGGTTCCAAATGACAGATTTGGGTGAGCTCAAGAGATTTCTTGGTATTGAAGTTTGTAGAGACAGAAAAAATAAGTTGCTGACTCTAAGCCAACCAACTCATATTATGAATATGTTAAAGAAGTTTAACATGATTGATTGCAATATAGCACTAACACCTTTGGTTCCAGGGCATAAGATCTCAGCCCATATGTGTCCAAAAACAGCAAGAGAGAAGAAACAAATGGAAAATACTCCATATAGGTCACTAATTGGATGTTTGGCTTATGTGGCAAACTGCACGAGACCAGACATTGCTTTTGGGGTAAACATCTTAAGCAGATACAACAATAACCCAGGTGTAGATCATTGGACAGCTGCTAAGAGAATACTCAGATATGGGTGAAAGCATGTTGTAGTGGAACACCCTGGGTGTCCCCCCTGTCCTCCTAAAAATGTGGTGGGAGATATCAAATTTGTGGTGCGATTTTAAATGTTTGTTTGGTGCCTAGTGCATGTACTGCCCGGATTCAATCATTTCCTGAACTGCAACAACCCGATTCCTACGCCACCCATCCCATTCCAATTTCCTACGCCACCCGTCCCATTCCAATCTCCACCGAACCGATTTCTAAACCCATGACCCACCCGCGCCTTTCCTGAAGCACACGGCTATGGCGCTTAATCCGGTTGTGGATCAATCCGGTTCATACCTTCAATCATTTAATTTGGAAGCAAATCGCCATGTGTAAGAGAAAGAGAACTCCGTAACAAGAACGGGATCATAAAAGACGCCAAAGGAAAAGACAAAGGGAAGCTAAAGAAGAATTAGCAAAAATTGCAACAAATAGAGGGAGGATCCACTGTAACGGCCCTACCAGCGCTTCTGATGGTATTAAAATTGTTATCTTCATTTCATAGCACCACTAAAGGCTTGTCTAACAAATGATAAGAAAGAGGTTTTACTAGATTATCTCGCAGGATGACACAATGGACAACAGACTTTGGCTAAGAGTCGAAAGATTTGCAAGCCAAGAGCATTGTGGTCGCAGAACCTCGTGGCTTCCATTCAACTTGTGAAGAAGTCTAACAGCAATGACAGGTTTAGCAGACCAAGAGTAGTTGCCTTGCTATGGCCGTAAGAGGAAGCATTAATACCGAAAAGTGCTAATCCGGCCGCTGCTCGGGGTTTTGGTAAACTGGCCGGGTGTTCATCCTAGGAATCTTACCAAAGCAAAATTGAAGAGGGAAGAGATAGATTGCAAGGGGGGAAATGGGTTTTTGTACAAAAGAGTTAGAAGAGCAGATGCAATTCCCAATTCTGTCATAGAACTTGTGCAAAGAATTTTGGACCGAAACAAGAGGGTCTCTCCAAATGCAAAGGATGTTAAGTTCGGTAAGATTGGAACGAAATGTAAGAGAGGATCATGCCACTCACTATCCGGAAGAATCACAGGTTATTTCATTTCTTCATCTTCACCACATTTTTATTGTTAATGTGGTATGTGGTTAGTGATTGCTTGTGATATGTGGTTGCCGTGGTTAGTGATTGCTTGTGGTGTGTGGTGCCTATTAATGTGGATATATGATATGTTTGCCCTAGTGTGGTGAGGCACGTGGTGTGAAATAAATCTTTGTCAATATATGCTTTGTGGTGCCTAGTGTGGTGAATAACATGGTGTAAAATACATGTTTGTAATATATGCTATGTGGTGCCTAGTGTGGTGAAAAATATGGTGTAAAATAAATGCTCTAAATATAACGCTTTGTGGTGCCTAGTGTGGTGAATAACATGGTGTAAAAAATAAATCTTTGTAATATATGCTATGTGGTCCCTAGTGTGGTGAATAATATGGTGTGGTGTCTAGTGTGGTGCCGATTGTGGTGCCTAGTGTGGTGCCTAGTGTGGTTAAAAATATGGTGTGAAATAAATGCTGTAATATATTCTATGTGGTGCCTAGTGTGGTGAATAACGAGGTGTAAGATGAATGTCTTTAATATATGCTATGTTTAATAGAAATCTCACTGTTTAATTGACAGGGTGAAAGTGACACACAGAAAAATTACATTAAGGATGGATGTAATGGGGACAGAGAATCATTGGAAATCTGTCACATCAAATGCAAGGTCAATCATTCAAAAGCTAATCGCGCGTAAAGCATTGGGGGAAAACCATAAATCTAGTTTTGCATGCAGACATTGGCTTATCACAATCCAGCTATGGCGGAAGAAAACAGAAGGAGAACACGAGCACAAACAATTTCACTGGGGTTCAAATGCAACAGATCCGGTAGGACCTATAATTGGAGCAAATAAACCGGGAACAGAGGCGGATATTAGAGGAGCGAGGAGGACCCATGAATTCGAGGTATTCTAGGCTTAAAACATAGGTTAATTCCCGATGGGCTTAAAGAATTAGAAGCCAAGGCGTTGATAGGTTGCCTTTCTTTGTAGTAGATGTTGTTTTACATGGATGATGTTGTTTACATGATGCGCGGTCGGAGACTTAACAGAGCCGGGTGTGCCATGGTGGTTCGGGGGTGGTGTATGATTCTCGAGGATGAGTTCTCGGCTCCCAGTGCTTGAGGAAGAGGATATGTTCATCCAACTAAAGCAGGAAATGATCCATGCTTCAGCCATTAAAAAAGTGCTCGACGAGGCCGATGCATGGAGACACAACAACCCCGAGACAATACTTTATGAATCAGATCACAAGTGGGAGCGTAAAATGAGAAGCTCATGTTTTAGTGTTTTTGGATTACACCAACTATTCAGTGAAAACACTTGATGAAGTCTTGAACGTACTTGGAAGAAGAAGAGTTCTGAGATCTCACAATGGGATCCGATTGAGGCCCAAGAATCGTATGTCATCTCTAATGCATTTTGATAATACTAGAAGCTCGGGGTTATAGTTTTCCTCGATTTTTCTCGAGATACTTCATTTCATAAGAAGTATGAACTATTCTACCTGTATGGTAGATTTCCATATGTATTTTTCTCCCTTTGAAATATAAAACAACGTTTGCATCACCCACGCCTTCACCACAGTTTTCACCACAGATTTCACCATAATCGGCCGGGGGCATTGACCATTTTTTGACCCTATTTAAAATGGAATGGCTCTCGATTCCCTCGATAGTATCTTGACCGATTTTGGTGACAAAGAATATATGGATCCCAAATTAGGTCCCCTGAATTGATATGAAAGTATTAGGAAAATCCACTTATCGTGGGGCAATTGTGTAAAGGGTATCAGATAGAAACTTTTATGAATATAAAGAAGTTTCGCTTTTGCATTCTCATTTTTTATGCTTCAGATTATGTAAATTTGTACTTGAATGTTGAATGAATTCCAAGGTATAACTGGATTAAATCAATTAAACTTGCACAAGGCCCTCAAGTTAGACATATGGGTGAGATCAAAGAAAGGCACTAAGGCCACGTGGTATCTGCTTTTAGAAACATGCGTGGTAAAACGTAATTAGAAATTTACACAAGGCACAAATTTACACAAGACACAAAGCCATTACAAACTATTTTTCTCGATTAAACAAAAGGCACAAGGCCACGGATTACGGTGGCACAAGGCCATCATATGTTAAAACAGAAGATACCGTAATACTTCGCAATTAGAAATTTACACAAGGTTCAAAAGGCACAAGGCCATCATATATTCAAAAAGGCACTAAGGCCATCATATATTACAAAGAGGCACTAAGGCCTCAGATCACAAGGGGTGAGTTCACAAGGGGGTGAGATCAACAAGGGTTGAGATCAAATGAAGGCACTAAGGCCTATATACCATTTGTTTTTTTTTTAAAAATACAAAGGCACAAAAAGGCCCAGAGACCGAACTTGATCAAAAAAAAAAAAAAAAAAAAAAAAAAGGTGGCTTCCGGGACTTCAAGCTTCATCGTGAAGAAAAGTGAAGAAAATTAGTTTAGAATGTAAAAAGAACGTAAAAATCGAATGCATGCATGCTACTTACTACGGATCAAATTTTGGAGTTCCAAAAAATTTTCTCGTTTCTTCGCCTTCTTCTTCTTCTTCTTCTTCTTCTTGGTCTCGTGGTTCACACCATTCATTATCGAATCTTCAGAATCAATTTGCTCATGAAGAAGTCAGATCGATGAGTCGGAATTGAGGAGGATTCCTCCTTTCTCAAAGCTCCGAAAGATCTCGTGAGCTTTGAAGAGGTGGAATCGTGAGGAAGGGCTCTCTGCTCGTGGCTCTCATGTTCGTGGCTCTCGTGCCTCTGCCCAAGAATGAAAATTTGGCCAAGATCCTATGCCATAATCGGCAAGGACCTCGTGCCAAAGGAACTGAAAGCGTTTCCAAGACTTAGAAGGGCCGTGGGAGGCAGAGCGAGTGGGAGAGACAGAGCCGGAGGGAGAGCCGCAGGCCTACCGACATTCTCCGCTGGAAGGAATTGGACGATGCTTCTCCTTCACCACCATAGCCTATAAAGGTCGGCGTGAAATTAATTTCAGAGGGCTACGATTTTAGGATTTCGTATCATTAGCATCTTTTATTCCTAAAGATTTTTTTGATTGAAGGTTTATTCCTAAAGATTTAGTAGGCAACTAATAATAACCTCGAAAGGACCATTATTTTATTTTCTAAAAAACATAAAAAAAATATATCTGTTATATATATAAAATTATTTAAGCTATATATCTATCCTGAATTGGCCATTCATGAATAGCTCCAACATGCCACCTACGATGCACCACATGATTCACCACATGATTCACCAAATGCACCACATGATTCACCACATGCACCATTTGCATCACCAAACATGTTGGTCAATGGTTGTCAAACATGTAACAAAGGTCATGTAAAGGCTCAAGCATGCCAAGGTGGCTCAAATATGCCACCTAGGCTCCAACATGCCAAGGTGGCTCAAACATGCCACGTAAGCTCCAACATGCCACCCACGATGCACCACATGATTCACCACATGATTCACCAAATGCACCTCATGATTCACCACATGCACCATTTGCATCACCAAACATGTTGGTCAATGAAAGTCAAACATGTAACAAAGGTCATGTAAAGGCTCAAGCATGCCAAGGTGGCTCAAATATGCCACCTAGGTCCAACATGCCAAGGTGGCTCAAACATGCCACGTAAGCTCCAACATGCCACCCACGATGCACCACATGATTCACCACATGATTCACCAAATGCACCTCATGATTCACCACATGCACCATTTGCATCACCAAACATGTTGGTCAATGAAAGTCAAACATGCCACGTAAGCTCCAACATGCCACCTACGATTCACCACATGATTCACCACATGGTTCACCAAATGCACCACATGATTCACCACATGCACCATTTGCATCACCACATCTATCACGACATGTAACACCACATTGTCATGAATCTTTGAATACATCAATTTCTTCCCGAGATTTGAACTCCACCGAATGTTGCTTTGGTCAGCAAAAAAGTCTATTGTATACAATAGTATACAACAATGTACATTAGAGTGTCAATGAAAGAATAGGTTACAAGAATAACCTCTTTGGTTACAATAATACAAACATGTGATTACAAGTAAAGATCTATTGATTCATCAACCTCGACTTCATTACTACAAAGAATCGTGCTTCACAACATCAATCATCATTCTACGCGTGTCCAACAAATTTCGCAACTAGAAATTGGTACACCTCGCAACAAACATATCAGCCTCACATTGGATGAGTAATACCTTCAAATTTACTTAACTCACCTTGCATTGGGATAGTATGTCCAAGTCTCAGACATTGCAGCCCACAACTTTCTTTACAAAGACACATATAGGTGACCACACGACAAAGAATCGACCGAAAGTGGGGGAACTTGTAATTTTCTTGTATGACTTTATGGTGCTTGGGAATTTTGTGTTTGCATCCTCAACAAAACTCATGACAGTGCTCTGAGCCCTTGTACATTTCTAGGTCAAAATGGTACACACGGGTCGACATTTAACCGGGTGACCTCCAAGACCTACAATGACATACACCGCCCAAAGGTCGCTGATAACATCTTTGCCGAGAATGGTACATTCCAAATTGCAAGTTGAGGGTGCAACAGCAGTTTGTCCTTTGAAGCAAGCTCGCTCGGCAAGAATGTGTAAATGAGCGGATCCATGAAATGGAACCTCGCTCCATGTCATGCTTGATGCGTAATTGGTGCATACACCGCCAAAGTCCAAGGTCTGGTAAAACAAGATGATTTAAGAAACAACGTAAGACTTCAAACTGAAGTTGTTTATATTAAATTACTAACCTCATGAAGAAATGGACTATCCTATCACTGAACCAATTTCTACTTTTCTCCAATATTCTGATTGCCTCTTGATCAAGCACAAGAGGCTCCTGCTGTCCTTTAAACACTTCAAGTGGCAAGTGTTCTGGTGGGATGTGCGCTCTTAACACCTGTAGCCCTCGTGGCCGGTGGTGTAAGTTTACATTCAGCAAATGGAAGATCATTGAAAACCTTGAGGAACATTGAAATAGCCAAGAAATGAACAATTGAAGTAAAACTTTGTTTATATTAAAAAGTCAAGAGAGGTTACATCATATACACAATAATACTATTTCTAGGCTTTAGTTCTATGTTTTTTCATCATATTAATACAAATTTGACTCTCAGTGTCAAACATATTCAGCATTTTGTTGTTTTCGACATAACTTTGCACATTCCCCGCCTTCAAAGAACCCCCGAAGCCAAACCTTTAGATCATTCATGAGGAAATTGCCATCTACTCGCCGGGGCTCCAAACTGCTTGACAGATCATGGTGTTTGGCGCGATTGAGGTACCCTTTATATCTTTGGCTGTCATCAATGAGAAGCTAACGTTCTCTTTTGTGAAACCTGGAAATTCGTCGTAGACCTTTTTCAGGTGCTTCAAAAAAATTGGCTTTTTACTGTTAAATAAATTTGTGTTGGTACAGTGATCCTGACTCCATATGAACTTGAATTTGTCCTTGTGTTTCATCAATGCTCCCTTAACTATGACTCTCAAGTTTTGAGCCCGGCAGGCCGACCAAAGTGCTATATGAAAATTTGGACCGCACCAATCTATGAACTCGCCCACCGGGTCTAGTTACTACCCACTTGGTTCTGTTAAGTGTGATCAACTTAACATCATCTTCTTTGGCGGTGGGTATGGACTCACTCTTGTCATAGCTTCTACCCTTAACTCCATTGTAGTAAAAAACAAGGTGATTGGGCTTTACCTTGTAGTCTTTCGTGATGGCGAGAGTTGGTGGCTGGAAAACCTTCAAACATTTCTTGGTGCAGTATCGGAAACTTCGCTTCAAAGATCTATTCGCAAGGTGGATGGAAACTTCGCCTCGGAATGTCTTGGAGGTGTCTTTTGCTTGGAATTCCCGCTCTTGCTTTTTCTCCGAGACACTTCCACTGCAAAAATTTAAATGCATTCTGCAACTATATGGGTCAAATTAAAAAAGAAGACAGCACAAAAGGTTGGAAGTTACCTTCCGACTTACATTCACTAAACGATTTGTTCAGATCATAACCTCGATGCATCCGGCGATTTGGCGATTGGTGTGGAGCATGACTTAATGCATCCGTTGATCTCGGGCAGATTCTTGTCGCTTGGAGCACCCATCGGAGCTTGACTTGATGCACCTACTTGATTTGTTGACATCTACCGATTTGTCGGGCTTCTGTAACCTGATGCATCTTCTGATTTGCCCGAGTTTCTATCTGTGTCTAATGCTTTCGAAGGGGTGTGAGTGTCTTGTCCCCCTAACTGACCACATTGTACATCTATATCTACAAAGTAGGGATGAAGAAGTAAGCTACATATCCCAATTGCATCAAACAAGACTTGGTTACCTTTGAGGGTAGAAAATAATTCCCTTTTTGGTGTGCTAGATGGACTCACATAGTCATTGCCACCAGTATGAACAGTTAGACTGAATTAGTAAACGGCACCATGCTCGCAAAAACTGAATTGAATCACAATTGATTGTAACTATGCTTTGGTTTTTTAACTAAGCTCCAGACTTTTTTACTCTCTTTACGATGTTCCTGTTTTTATATATCTAAAGTGTCCCCTAAAATGAGCGAGCGATCTCATCCCAGGGGGCACTTTAGATACACAAAACAGGAGAAGCAAAAGAGACTAAGCCAGCCAGGATCTTGTTTTATGTCGGGCTTACTCCCTTTTCGAGTTTCCTGCTTGAGGTATCTAATTCGCCACCTGAGTGAGCGATGTCATCCTAGGGGGCAAATTAGATACGATAAACAGAAAACGAAGGAGACTAAGCCAGGCTTACTCTCTTTTCGAGCTACCTATAAGTGCTCACCTGTAAGTGCCTCAGTAGCTTGAAGTTGCTTTTGATCCTCCCTACTCACACCTAAGGCTTGTACCCATGCTGTAGAAAATTCATGACAGCAATTCTCAATGCAACAGTGATTACAAATCCTGCAAAGTGAACGCAAATTTGTCAATGAGAATACAATTATACTAAGCACTTCAGGAATTTTGTTATGAAGTACCTCAAGAGGTCGAAAGGACATGGAAGATGGTATTGGGATCGATTCAAGAATCAAAGTTGGTAGTGGTTTCCCCATCCATCGGAGGATCTTGCCACGGAATGGGATGACCACTACCATAATCTTCAGCCTTATCAAGGTCTGGAAGTAGTGGATCCAAGACAAATAAAGGAAGACGGTCCTTGCAAGACAGAAACCTCTCTAACCTTGGTTCCAGCACTTTCAATGCTGTTGTGTCTGCTTCCCTGGCTGACAGCAGATTAAGCTCCTCGATTTTTGTCTGCTCAAGTTCTGGTAATAGTTCCTTCAGCTCAGCCTCTGTATCTTGGCATATAGCCCGAATACCGTCTGCACGACTTGGTTTATCCTTAATCATTCCTTCCCATTTTTTTAAATCTTTATTCATCTTCTCGGTCTGGAACTCAAGTTGCTGAACCTTCATTTGTAGCACCTGCAGGCTTTGATCACAAGTTTGCAACCTTGCCTTACACTGAATCACTTCCCGATCTTGTAGAGTTGATCCATTCTCCCAAAGGTGTCTGTTGAATTCATCCGAAAGTAATCCAAGGTTAGTACCACATGACACAACAGCACCACTTTACACACCACAAATTCCATCATGACAAACTTTGCACCACAAATGGCGCATATTCACCACATGTGGTGTGAATGTGGCACCAAACCGGTGCCACATGCCACACCACATATGGCACATTAATGTACCCAAGGCACCACATATGGCAATCCATTACTTCAGCACCACAAATGGCGTCAAAGACCCCACATGTGGTGCAAAATGTGGATCCATAGTGGTGCCACATTAGACACCACATGTGGCACCACAATGCATGTAAGGCACCACATCCGTGGACATCCACCACCCCATATGTGGCGGAGAAGTGGTGCAATATTTAGCGCAGTTAGCTTGGCACCACATATGGCGCATAATCCACCATTCACAAGTATCACCATATCTAACATCACATATGTATGACACTAAGTATAGAAACATATGGAAGCCAATTCACTATTCAGAAAAGGTACCACGTTTGGTACTATATGTGACACTACATATGCTGAAATTATCCACCACAACTCGAAATTATCCACCACAACTCGAAACTAGCAGCACAAATTTCCTACACATAACTTACAACACACCCAAATGAAGAAGTAAGTGGTGTAAATTGATTGTTCAAGCTTGCTAGACCTTATTGGAAAATAACAGTTCCAATATTAAATTGCATCATATGGTGGTTCCGAAGAAGAGGGTTGAAAAGTACCTATTTTTTTTGATTTTCCCCGAGATTCTTCTTACAAACTTTTAGGGAGGTTTTGAATTGTGGCCTAGTCATTTCAAGAGAGGAAGCATCATCTGTGGCATGTTGCTCGCTTCCTCACTATTTGAAATGCTTGCATTCTTCCTCTTACGTTGGGGACGGAGAGGCTTGGACTCTTTTTCTCTTAACTGTTGCTGCTAAACTCAACCAGTTTATTTCTTTTCCTTTTGTGTGAAGGTAATAATGAATAACCATAGTCTCGTGGAGGCCATGCCTCCCGTGCACACTTCCCTTTTGTGATTTTTTTTGTAAAGGCACATATATTCATTATACCTCTCCTTGCTCAGATTCTTCAACCCGCATGATGAAACAAAACAATATTCTAAACAACAGAGAATCATGGGCATCCCCGAATCTAGAATGCAACCCATTGTAAGTGGATTTTCCTAATACTTTCGGGCCCCCAAACAGACTTCGATTTCTTCTTGTGTGGCGTAATGCTTTTCTTGCCTGTACATTTCCTTGTAGGTGTATCCCGCGGGCATTCAAGTCCCAGATGATCGAGCCATTTCGTGATCGATCTTCTTGCCGTAAATCAGAAATGGTCTTGCCGGATTAAGGGAGCGTGATCGAAGTTTTTGAGGAAAATGAAAATTAATCGAAATGGTCTTGCCGGATTAAGGGAGCGTGATCGAGTTTTGAGGGAAATGATCGTACGTTCTTTGAATAAGCCCTGAATAAAGACTGAAAGGACAAAATTTTCAATAAGTAATCATGTGTATTTTTGAAAAAATAACTCCCTCTCCCACTACAAATTCGGTAGTTCCCACCACACTTAGCACCCAAAAATGTGGTGTTAAAATGCACGTTTTTGTTCCACTACAACATGCTTTCACCCATATCTCAAAGGTACTTTGAATATTGGCATTATGTATAATTCAAATGAGTTGCAATTAAAAGCTTATTGTGATTCTGATTGGGCTGGAGATTTAGACCAAAGGAAGTCAACTTCAGGATATGTTGTGCTATTAGGAGGTGCCCCTGTAGCTTGGAAATGCAAGAAGCAAGGAAGCATAGCTCTTTCTAGTGCAGAGGCAGAATATAATGCTGCATCTCTATTGACAAAGGAAGTAGTATGGGAAAAGAGATTGCTGACTGAACTGGGTATAGAACAAACTGATCCTACAATCATTTTCTGTGATAACACAAGCTGCATAGCCATGTCAAAAAATCCAGTTTTGCATGAAAGGTGTAAGCATATAGAGATGGAACTTCACTTTATACGAGATATGGTTGAAAAGAATCTGATTCATCTTACAGCTAATCAAATGGCAGATCTTCTAACAAAAGCTTTACCACTTGGAAGATTTCAGACCTTGAGAGAAACTGTACAATATAATGGCAAGGAATATTACATGAAGGGGGAATGTTAGATATTTGTTCATGTAAATCTTGTGTGCAGTTGAGTCAAGACATGCAGGTTAAAGACTCCATGCTCTGACAAGCATTTGAAGGTAGAAATTGAATGGTAATGCAGTTAGGGTTATCATTGATTTAAGTTCAAAGGTTTAGGAAATGTGAAAATGGCCGAAATCTTAAAGTCAATGGTTCAAAGTCCTTTTCGCATGATAATGCATGTGGGATATATCATCTCTAAGGCCAGTTTGAACAGTTACGTATGTGGGATATTTCGTTGTGAAGAAAAGTCTGAAGATAGAATGTCTATCCTGCCGAAACCGACGAAGAATGATGTATAAAGGTTGAAAACGGATTTTGAAGCAGCGCGGCACTGTGCATGAGTAATTCCTATTGTGAAGACCAGTTAAATTGCCGTCGAGACATCTGCTATTGTGTTTTTGCATTATTTCGATGCTACAGTAGCTTAAGTTCTTAATGACTATGATTTTGGTTCATAGTTGAAATTGTTTTAAACCTACACTTAGCATTTAACAAGGGATGAATGACCAAATTGTGGCTCCCTTGTTAGATTAAATTTGCTTGTCAAAATTCCTATGCATATGAAGTGTAGGCTTATGTTCCATATATTGTATTGACTGGGATTTTAATGATTGCACTCATTGTCAGTATATACAATAGTTGTGTGAAGGTAAAACATCTAGTAGACTAAGAATTCAACAAGATGTATCTTCTCTGTTATCATCAGTTGAATGGATGTGCCACCCTTCGTGGTGGTTATTTATGATATGATTATGATGTATGCTAACTTGTATTCACGCTTCCGCGACATAGGAGTCCCATCGTGGGCCGAATGACACATCCGTGTCCTTCACCCGGGCATCTTCCTATAGATGGTCCGAGTTAGACGGAGGGCCCTGCCTATGATGAGTTGATCGCCATGGGAGGGGAAAGTCCCCGTATGTATACGTCCAGAGCGTCGTATATGTTCAGGGAGCGTCACAAGAACTGCCAAGAATAGACTGCTTAATAATTCCATTGTCCAAGTGCAATCTGAAAATGGTACAAATATTGACTCTCCTAGAGACATTAAGAATTTCTTCCAGGACAAATATGCTTCTCTGTTTAGTGGCAGTGATAATAGCATGAATATCTCTTCTTCAAAGAAGGATAAGTTCATTTCCCTGATTAATCACATCATTCCTAATACTGGTAGTATGATGGATGACTCGTTTGCTGCCATCCCCTCTGAGCAAGAAATTTATAAGGTTCTCATGAGCTTCAGCAAAGGTAAATCTCCTGGACCAGATGGTATCCCACCTGAATTTTGTATGCACTTTTGGGATATTTTAAAAGTTGATATTATCAAAATGGTTCATGGATTTTGGAGGGCTAATCATTTGCACTTCTCTATTTCTGCTGGCTTTATCACCCTTGTTCCTAAAATTGATAAGCCATCAGCTTTTTCAAATTGGAGGAAAAAGTTAAATATCTTCAGAAACACTTTATCTCTGGCTGGCAGAACTCTAATTGCAAACTCTGTTCTTGCAACCTCCCATATTTACTTCTCCTCTGCTCTTGTTGCTCCTAAATCTATCTACAATGAGCTCGAGAAAACTATTAGAAACTTTGTTTGGATGGGAAATCACTCAGTCAATTGGGACTCTGTCACTAAGGCTAAAACTAATGGAGGTTTGGGATGCAAAAATTTATATATGCAAGCTTGTGCCTTGGCAGGCAAATTTATCTGGAGAACCTTGTCTGGTAATAATTCTATGGCATCTATATTCATTAGACACTGGATTGAATATTCTTATCCAGAAGGTCATCCATCTGTTAAGCATTGTCTTCCTGAGTCAGCCTTCAATATCCTTCATCCTGGTAACAACACCTCTCCTCTTATGCAAAATATGATTAAGGCTTGGAATATTGTGCAGAGATGCTTTGATAACCCTGAGATGCAAGATCACCATATGTACTCCTCCCTTTTTTGGTCTGCTGTGTTTAAAGATTGCAATGGTAACACCCTTGCTTTGAGACACCCGAAAACTTATAGGAAATGTCATGGATTAGGCATTAGCCGTCCTAAATATTCTACAAGACGAGTATACTTACGCATTGCATCGTCGCATGCATGCCATGGCGCGCATGCATTTTTTAGGCCGTTCATCGGGTTAGGGATGGCTACTTATTCTGAGTTCTTCATGGTTTGTGACACCATCTCGGTATCCATGGCTCCACCCTTCCCCCTTAAAATTGTTATTTATATGTTCATATTTGTTATAATTGTAAAATTGTGTACGGCGTGACCAGCCCTCGGCTTTGAGGTTTTCTCTATTGGTTTTATTTGTTGATGTACAGAAGTCGAGGTGATGTCGCGGCCGGTATTCTACGTGGGCGTGGGTTTTGTGAGGAATTAGCAGCCTGCGTTATAAGCTGGAGTTTTTTCCTCGGCAGAAGTGAGTTTTTAATCCGTGATAAGCTCTCGGCGGTACACTAGCCAACATCGTAGCACAATTTATTTTGGGTTAAGACAGGTATAAGCGCTATGTTTTCATTTTTTTGGTAGCACAACGTGTCGACTACCACCTATACCATTAGAAAAAGCTGAGATGAATGAAAAGCCACAGCTATCTGTAAATTACGACTATGGTATTACTCACATCGAGGATTTATATAGAAATGATCATATTATTTCCTGGAGCAATCTTAGGAGATTAATCCATGGTACTTCAAGTGACAAAACCATCTTTCTTCATGTTGGAATTCACCATATAATTGTACTAGATGAACCACGTTGACCTAATCTAACTACTTCCAGAAAAACTCAAACAGTTACCCCAATGGTTGTTGTGAACCTAAGGGCTTGTACATTTTGTAATTATTTGCATTTATATGACCATTGGGTTACATGGTCAATGGTTGGCTTCACATTTTTGGAGCCAACCGAACATTCAAAAAAGAAGCATGTACAGGTGGCCCGGATCCTTGGGCATAACCGTCGAAGCTGAAGGATTTAGTGGACGGTGCTGCAGCAGATAAGATTGAGGAGAAAATGGTGATTGTCGGCAGCTAAGGCAGTTAGATATTTGATCTAATTCACCCATTAGTTCGATCTGAATCCCATCGAAATGACTACAGTATTTTATTCCAAATGAACAGTGCATATGGTCGTCTTGTTTACCATTGTATTTGTTATGTTTAAAGAAGACTTTTATCTATGAATTGAAGTGTGGAATTGATATAAGAAGTTCTAGCTCTAGACAAGTTGTTGATCTAGAGTATTGGTGTTGATCTTGAATAATTGCATAAATTATTCTATAGTTAAAGGCTTGATTCTAACATTTGGTATCAGAGCCATGTCAAGCAGATTTGGTGCAGGCCTTTTAAGCACAGTAGAAGTGTACAAAGGCGGTTCAGGATTTCAAATCTGGAAGGATGCTATAAAACATATTTTAGAGGTGGAAGATCTTTGGGATCTTGTAAATCCCTCTGGAGATGCTGGTACTCAAGAAAGTTCTGCTACAAGTGGGAATGTGAGAGCAGTAAGAACTGGCAACACAGGTGATTCAAATACTAACGTTGCTACTGTGAGTACAGGTGAGACTAGCTCAGGGCAGACTGTTACTGCTCGAGTAGAATCAGGAAGAAGTTTGTATGCTAAGTCAAAGGAGGCTCAAGGCATTATCACCTCAAAGGTTAGTCCTACTATAAGATTAAAACTCAGAAATATGACTGTTAAGGAAATGTGGAATTACATATTGAAACATTATGAGGAGAAAACATCTTCTCAGATTGATCTTCTTGGAAAGGAGCTGAGGAAGCTGAAATTTAAGGATGAAGATGATGTCTCAGATTTCTTCAATAAATTTGACAACATTGTGGCAGATTTAAGTGGAGCAGGTGTGAACCTAATTGATACATATCAAGTCCTCGCCATAGCTAGAGCAGTTTCAGAAAATGAAAACCTTTCCTTGTTCATTAGGAATATAGCTAAAACTCGTGAGGATGCTGAAGGGATTCTAAGAACAGAAATAGACAAAAAAGGGTAATGAGGGATGATGAAGAAGAATCCACTGAGATTCTTTATACGGGAAGGAAAGGCAAGGGCAGAAATGAAAAGGGGACATGTTTTTATTGTCATGAGCAGGGACATTTTAAAAACAACTGCCCTAAATTGAACAAAGAGTTTAATTGTTACACTTGTGGAGGTAGAGGGCATGTGGCAGCCAAGTGTCCAACACCTAAGGAGTATTCAAAGGAAAGAGGAAGAGGAGGTACCAAGCAGAGGAGGCAGAAACCTTGTGTGGGTCGAGGAGGCAGACTGGGGAGCTTACTTAGCCGTAGAGCAAACAAAGGAAAAGGAGGAAATAGATGAGGAGGATGAGGTACAAAAAGTTTGTGCTTTCTTTGATAAATCAAAGACTAATAAATCTCATGCTCTTTGTAGTTGATAGTGGAGCTGAAAGATCAGAAGTTCATACTACCGACCGCTCAAAAATGTTGGAGCAACTCATTCAAGGAAAGTGCAAGTTGGAAATGGAGCTGCTATAAGAAATTGAAGGCAAAAGGGTTGCTGCAGCTATTTGACTTGAATGGAAATATAATTGACATTGAGAATGTACTTTGTGTACCAACTCTTGTCAAGAATCTCATTTCAGTTAGTCAGCTTGTTGATTTAGGTTATAGAGTCACTTTTGACTCGGATGCTTGTAAGATTTCAATTGGAAATGAAATTAAATTTCTTGCAAAAAGGGTTGGAAATCTTTTTCAGTTAAATGATGTAGTCTGTTGGCAAAGATAAATTCTATGATGTAATCTGAATTTGTACTTTGGCATAATAATTGGCACATACCCATTGCAACAACTTGAAATATTTAGCCAAAAAGGGTTGGATTAAATGCAAAGAGCTAAATTCTGAAAAGTTCTTATGTGAAGGCTGCATGCTTGGCAAGATTAATAGGTTGCCTTTTCTAAATTCTAAACATAGAGCAACTGGCGTCCTGGAACTAGTACATACTGACCTTTGTGGTCCTCTAAATGTAAGGGGAAGGACGAAAAAAAGGTACTTCGTATCCTTTATTGATGATTATAGCAGAAAATGCAAATGCTATTGCTTGGCTCGAAAGTCTCAAGCCTTAAATGCTTTCAAACAGTATGTCTATGAAACAGAAAGGGAAACTGGAGCTAAATTAAAATGCATTCGATCTGACAGAGGAGGGGAGTATTTATCAAACAAGTTTAAACATTTTTGTGTTTCTAATGGCATAAAAAGGCAACTTACCTGTAGGTACAGTCCCCAACAAAATGGGGTTGCAGAAAGGAAAAACAGAACTTTAATGGATGCAGTGAGATCCATGATTAAGAATTGTGGTTTGCCTAATTATCTCTGGGAAGAAGTTTTGAAGACAGCAGTTCAAATTCAAAACAATTTGACTACATCAAGTCTAAAAGGTAACGTCCCTAACTTGCTCTGGTCAAATTCTAAAGAGGATGTAAATTATGATATGTATAAATGCTATGGCTGCTTAGTGTACTTTCACATACCTATAGAACTCAGAAAAAAACTAGATAGTAAAGGGGAAGCTGGCTATCTAGTTGGTTATGATGAGGAAGCGAAAGGTTACAGAATTTTTGTGCCAAAAAGTAAAGAGATAGTTGTAAGTAGAGTTGTTTACTTTGATGAAAATACCTTGTATAAAGACAGACATGTAAAATCTGCTGACAGTAAAACAGTCCAAAATGTGGAACAAGGAATAGACAAAACACAAGACTTAAGACCAGACATGGACAGTGATAATGATTCGGACAATGACTCAGAAAAGGGAGAGACTGAAATTATAGGTTGTGATGAGCAACAAGCAGTAAGAAATCAAAATGAAGAATTTGAACCAGCCTTGATTCCAAGGAAGAGGAAAACACAAGTGGAAAGGTTACTGGAAGAAGCACACATTAGTAATGAAGGTTATGGCAGAACAGAAAGAGGAAGGAGTGACTAGAAAGACAAGGGCAGGGTCTTGAAGAACAAGACATAGATCAAATTCTAGCAATTATGGATGATGAAATCGTACCTTCTACTGTAGAAGAAGCTCTAAACTCAGTAGATAAGGATGATTGGCTGAAAGCCATGCATGAAGAATTGGAATCATTTATGTGCACTCACACCTATGATCTTGTGACTGAACCTAAGGGGAAAAATATCATAGGCAGCAAATGGATCTTTAGGATCAAAGATTGTGCTGATGGAACAAAAAAGTATAAAGCAAGATTGGTAGCTCAGGGCTATACTCAAAAGAGGGGCAGAGATTATGATGAGACTTATTCACCTATAGTGAAATTGACAAGCATTAGATTGCTTCTTAGTTTGGCAAATGCTAGAAACTTGGAACTCCATCACATGGATGTCAAGACGGCATTTTTGAATGCAAAAATAGATGGAGATGTTTACATGAGGCAAGCTCCTGGATTTTCTCAAAAGAATGACATGGTGTGAAAATTAAACAAAGCAGTTTATGGCTTAAAACAAGCCCCAAGAGAATGGTACTTTTGCATTGATCAATATTTGAGAGAACAAGGTTTTGAGAAGTTGAAAAATGATGGCAATATTTATAGGTTCAGAAGTGGAAAAGATTATTGCGTGATTGCTCTTTACGTTGATGATTGCATAATGATTGCAAACAGTACTGATTGTCTAGCTCACTGCAAGGAAATTCTAAAGGCCAGATTTCAAATGACTGATTTAGGAGAATTAAAACAATTTCTTGGCATTGAGGTGACACGAGATAGAAATCAGAAAATTCTGAAGCTGAAACAAAGCAAGCACATTCAGAACATGTTGAAAAGATTTAACTTGAAGATGCAAACCAGTTTCCACTCCAATAACTCCGTGTCACAAAGTTAATCAAGAAAAGGAAATTTCAGAGAAAGAATTAAAGGATATGGAGAATGTGCCTTATAGAGCCTTGGTTGGATGTTTGCTTTATCTATCCAACAACACCAGACCTGATATATCATATATTGTGAATGTTCTTAGTAGGAGATCTCATAATCCAAGTAAAGAACAGTGGCAAGCAGGGAAAAGAGTACTCAGATATTTGAAAAACACTCATGATTTTGGCATAACATATGATTCGGATAATTTGGAACTTTCTGCTTTTAGTGATGCTGACTGGGGAGGAGACCTTAGTTCTAGAAAATCTACATCTGGATATGTAATCTATCTAGGTGGTGAAGCAGTAAATTGGAAAAGCAAAAGACAAACCGCTATAGCAATGTCAATCAAGGTATGCAGTATGCTGCCTCATCCTTGGTTGCAAAGGAAATTACTTGGCTTAGAAGACTTCTAGAAGAATTAGAGTGTGCACAAGAAAATCCTACAAAGATATGGACAGACAACCAAAGTTGTATTGCAATAGTCAAGAATCCGGTTGATCATGAAAGGACGAAACACATTGAGCTCAATATTCATTTTATTAGAGACTTGGCTGAGAAAAGGTACATTCAAATGTGTTATGTTAAAACAGAAAGTCAGGTTGCTGATATTTTTACAAAGGCTTTAGCAGTTGGAAAATTTGTGCAGCACAGGAACAGCTTGAAATTGACATGAACATATGAATCTGAAGTTATGAGGAAACAAGTGAAAACTAGTTGCAGGAAGATGCACTGAATATGCAGTTGGAAACACAGTATGCATTTACAGGTTGCAGGAAAAGTACACTGAACATTGTTTGTAGTTGAAAATAAACCGCATTTAAATGTGTTTCAAGCTTTACGTGAATTCTTTCCAAGATTATTTAATTATATGGTGAAGGAGGAGTGTTGGAATTCACCATATAATTGTACTGGATGAACCACGTTGACCTAATCTAACTACTTCCAGAAAAACTCAAACAGTTACCCCAATGGTTGTTGTGAACCTAAGGGCTTGTACATTTTGTAATTATTTGCATTTATATGACCATTGGGTTACATGGTCAATGGTTGGCTTCACATTTTGGAGCCAACCGAACAAAAAAAAGGAAGCATGTACAGTGGCTCCTTGATCCTTGGGCATAACCGGCCGGTCAAGGATTTAGTGGACGGTAAGCCGCAAAGCAGATAAGATTGAGGAGAAAATGGTGATTGTCGGCAGCTAAGGCAGTTAGATATTTGATCTAATTCACCCATTAGTTCGATCTGAATCCCATCGAAATGACTACAGTATTTTATTCCAAATGAACAGTGCATATGGTCGTCTTGTTTACCATTGTATTTGTTATGTTTAAAGAAGTCTTTTATCTATGAATTGAAGTGTGGAATTGATATAAGAAGTTCTAGCTCTAGACAAGTTGTTGATCTAGAGTATTGGTGTTGATCTTGAATAATTGCATAAATTATTCTATAGTTAAAGGCTTGATTCTAACACTTCATTTCAAAAGCATTTTGACTCAATTCACCAATCTGGCTGACAGTGATAATGGTCTTACTTGGAAAATTAATGGCATTAATAGATATAAAGTTAATTCTGCATATGCCATTCTCAATCAAAGAGATACTCCTGTTAAAGCAGAGTATAAATGGTCTATCTCAGAAGATGAATGCAAAGATCTTTTTAAGAATACTTGGAAATCTTACTACCCCCAACGGTAATTTTTTTTATTTGGTTGATTGCTCATAAAAGTCTTCCAGATCTTGTCTTTCTCTCTCAGAGAGTCTCGACTGTTCTTCCAGCCTGCCAATCTAATTGCTCTTAAGATGAAACTCTGCAACATATCTTCCACTGTCCCAAAATTGCTGACTTCTGATCTTGGTTCTATAATAAATTTGGTCAATACTTCTCTGTTCACAATCAGGGGAACTTGCTCCATTGTATTCAAAATAATGATGCATTTCTTAATACTATTATGTTCACTGCCCTGTGGAATATTTGGAAGGCTAGAAATAGGATTGTGTATGGTAAAAATAATGTCTCTATATCCTGGATTAAGGGTGAAATCACACTAGTGGACGCCCAAGTTTTATAAAATATCTCCACCAATCAAATCTCAAGAGATATGTTTCTTGGGCACACCCCTTATCACACTGGCGGTGCCCAAAACGCATTAATTCCTGGGCATGCCCCAAAATCCTGGGCAGGGGCTACCCCCTGCCCAAGTTCTTGGCCACTGCCAGCTCATTGCCACGTTGCACAAAATCATCGATCAGACAGAAATTAGGGTTCTTGAGGAAACCCAGATTGATCCTTCTACACGATTTCAAGACTGGATTTGTTCATTGTGATCCAGAAACAGGGAAAACACCTGCAATCATGCTGGAGGAGAGAAAATCGAACTGAAATCGAAGAAAACTAGGACAATTCGTAACCAATTTTGATTTAGGGCGATTTAGAAACATGATTTCAGAAATTTTTAGGGGAATCCGATGCCATTAGAAGCAGTTTGAGTCTAATTGTGACAAATTTGTAGCAAAAACAGCTTCATCCAGGTATATCTGCCAATTTTTTGCTGCCGTCGTTCTGATAGGGCGAAGAGATTTTGGGCGTAGATGTGATATAAAAATCCTGGGCTTCCACAACCCCTGCCCAAGACAGAAAAAAACCTTTCTTGGGCGTCCACTAGTGTGATTTCGCCCTAAGATGAATTTCTAGTTAGATTTGGAAAGTTATGTAACTGCTCATAAAAGTAAATTTGGAGACAAGTATGACAGGAAATGGGATGCTATTGGTAACTTCAACGGTATTTTCAATCTTTTTATTTCCTTCCTCAAAGTTATTCATTCTAATGCTCCTTTTTCTGATAATTTGGATAGAATATCTGGAGTTTCTGAGAGGGGAGGGCAGGAGCAAGTTTGATATTGTACTGAACTACCATGAAGCTACTCTATACAGTAATAGCACATGGGTTTCCAACTTACAGCCTCCAGGGCCTAGTGCAACAGCAGATGAGATCAAGCTCTATCTATGAAGTCAGAAGCAATAGTAATGAAAGATCATGGGCAAGGATTTACTGCAGAGAGGTTGTGCAGATGTATTGCTTGTTCAGTTTCTTGTTTATGTATCACTACTCATTGACAGACAGGCAGCTTAGTAGGTATAGAGAATTGTACTATTCTCACAAGATGTTGGCTGATCTTTATGGCACTCTGCTTCTTCTGATGGGAAAAGAGGACATAACCATCATCCAATTAAATCGGGATTATGTCAACTCCAAAATCACGCCAACCTGCTGTTGTCTTCCAGGGGGTTTTTGTTTTTTTTTAACTTTTTTTTTTTACTTGATAAATAACATAAGGTTGCAATTCCCATGTGTCGTTTCATATGCGAATTGAAATATGCAAAAATGAAGGGCAAGTTGCTAAGATAGATGAGACCAAAATTGAACAGCATTGAGATGAAAATATTAGGTTTGATAATAACAAATTACATTATTTGCGAGGCAATTAGAGACCCGAAATTATGGATACATGACAGAAATATCATACAAAAGTATCATATATTTCAATAAAACATTAAGAGATCAATCCATGTTTTTCCACGTATTTAACAAGCTGTGGTTCCATGTCAGTCGTTCTATTCGCACTGTCATCCCCATAGCCAAATTATTCATAATAGACATAAACTTCACCAGAAAATCATCTGTCGCAAAAAATTTTGGATCATAAGATGGTGGATTCAGGGTCTACGTTTGATTGTAGAAGCAAGTGCTTGATGAAGATAGGCTTGCCTGTTGGAATTATCATAGTCCCCATGTCTTTCATTAAAATAGGTTCACCTGCAAGGCCATTGAATGGGCCTAGGATGGAGTAACAGCTAACAATTGGATGAGGTGAAAGTTGCCATGTTAGTCCTGTACGTTCTATTCATGCATACGACGGACCAAGTCAAGGCCAAGGACCCAGTTGCTCAGTCGTCAAAGGCCCCGCAGAAGACCAAGCCGCCGCAGACCACGCAGTCAAAGCCCGTGACCGGGACCAAGAGGAGGCGCTCAGACAAGTGATGGGCCGTCACCGCCTGCGTCAGCGTCAGCGTGATTTCAGGCATTTCAAGAGGCACCGCCAGCATTCCTGCAAATCAGGCCTCCTTCCAGGAGTCGGCACCGAAATCAGTCAGAGTGTCTATATTGGGCCTAAGGCCATTGTACTATATATATGAGTAGAGCTAGCCTTCATGTTTTTAGATGAGTTTTGAGTCTTGTCTCATACATTTTCTCTCGATTGCGAGCTCATGTATCTTCATTGACATCAAGGAGTTGTTCTCATTAGTGTGATCTTATTGATCTCTTTGTTCTCTCTTTTCTCTTTTCTTTTGTTCCTTTTGCAAATCCCGCGTGACCTGACTACCGAATTCTCTGTTTGATCCAAGGGTCCTCACAGTAGGGTCTTGCGAGGAGTTCAACCCAAACCCCAAACACCATGCCGCCGGGCTTGGGTCTGATTTTCTTTTCCTTTCTTTCCATCATGTCGGCTCGAGGTTTCCTCCCGAAGAACTTCTTTTGCCAAGCGGCGGCTCATTGGGCGCCATCAACGGCCGAGGCTGTTCGGGATATGTATGATCTCGCTTATGACATTGACGGGTGGGTCGATCCGCTCCAGCTCGACCGCCACCTCCTACCCCTCGTGCTCATTCTCGACCAAAGGTCTCCCCACATTGTCGGCATTGTTCTCAACCTCAATCTCCACAATATACCTGTTCAGCCGCCTCATTATTTCCGGACTCTCACGAAAGCACCTATATCCATATCCCGCCAGGGCCCACACCTCTCGGCCGTCCACAGCCTTCTTCACCTCCTCTTTGGGATGGGCTACCCTCAAGTATCCTTTGGCCCTTCCCCACGTTCATGAATTTTCGTGATTCTCCATCCTTTCAGCACGCACTTCCTGTTTACCAACTCACGATCTCAAACTTTTGTCACATTTAAAAGTGCGGGCGGGACTCGAACCCACTACCTCTGCAGGTGGTAGCGTGCGACCCTAACGAACCCACGATGATTTGGGCGAAACCAAATCTGCGCTCAGTTTGATAGTTAATCGTCACACTATCCTCCCCTCAAGGCCCCCCCTCCTTGAAGGCTTGCAACGGGGGAGGATAGTGTGACGATTAACTATCGGCGGAGCGTGTGATTTTCGTCAAATCATCGTGGCTAGGGCCAAGCTGCCACTCCAGAGGTAGTGGGTTCGAGTCCCGGCCCCACTTTTTAAATGTGACAAAGCCTAATGAGGAGGGTTCTCAAGGTCCTACCCCACCAGATGCTACTTTCTCTGGCCCACCGGGTTTTTCAGTCCCACCCCATTTCTTCTGCCCCGGTCATTTCCACCTCTCTATGCTTCTGCATATCCTCCACCGAATCCACCTGTCTATGCGCAAGTTCCACCTTCATCTCCCACTCATAATTTGAAGCTGACTTATCCCACTTTTGGCAACACTAAAGGCAAACCTTTGGATCAGAGTGCTCAAGCCCATATGGAGGAATTCGAAGCCTTAGCCATTCTGAATGGTCATGTGCAACCACAACTCAAATTTCATATCTTTTCGACCACGCTCAGAGGCGCCCCTCATCAGTAGTTGATGGCCAACAAAAGCCACTGGAAGCAAAGTTGGCATGAAATGAAAACAGCATTCCTGTCTCATTATGGCACCACGAACGATGATCAATTACTACTCAAGCAACTCAATGATCTGCAGCAACAACCCACAGAGAGTCTGCGCGCGATTTTGCCGACCGTCTTCACATTCTCATCAGTAAACTCCAGGAGTACCCGACGCAAAGCCAGATTCTCGTCTGGTTTCTGCAAGGCCTTCCTCCTGCTATTCGCCTGATGATAGAATACCTACGTCCAAAGTCTCTGGAACAGGCGATTGAATTGATCAACCACTCGGTCAATGTTTCTTCTCGAGGTGTTGCTCTCTCGGAACTCCCTTTCATTCCCCCCGTTATGGTTCCTCAGAATGCTGTCCAATCTCAGCAAACAAATCCTCAACGCTCACAGATCTGGTGTCATCTTTGTAAATATCAGGGCCATCTGGCCAATGAATGCAACTCTTCCAATGGACCTCCTCATTGTAAAAGGTGCAATATGTGCAATCACGCAACAGAAGAATGCACTCGTTCTCATCCTACACCCTTCAGGAATTAAATGGTTTTTCAAGTTCAGACCGCGCCTCAACAACAACAGTCCTATCAGCCTCAGCAATATCAAACTCAACAACCTCAGCAGTATCAGTCCACGCAGCAATCTCAACAGTCACGGGGACAAGGCTCCCGTCCTCCCTTTGATCCTTCCAAGGCTCAATGTTATCATTGTCATGAATGGGGTCACACCACCACGGCGTGTCCTCAACTTCGTCAAGTTCAAGTCCAACTTCCAGGTTCCAATCAGCCAGCTTCAGTACGCCTCATGGCCTATCAACTCTGGGTGGCCAACGATAAACAAGGCCCCCGTCCTGTTTTGAGGAAGCCACCATGGCCGCCTCAACAACAGCGACCTCAGCAAGTTGCATCTACCTCCAATCCTATGGATCAACAAGCTCAAGAGGAGATTTATCAGGCTCTCAACCCTCCAGTTCAGCAGTCAAATTGGGTTGGTTTGGTCTCATGTCAGACACGGGCTTCACGCCCCTTGACAATCATCCCTCACGACACGCAACCAGCTTTTGCTGTGGAGACAGTCCCTGATGAAGATGAAAAAAAAGTTCATTTCGCACCTGATCTTGACAAACTCATGCCTCACGTCATGCCTAAAGTGAGACAAAATATTCTTAAACTCATGCAGGCTGCGGAAGGTCGCACCCTGGCAAATGTTCACGCCACCACTCGAGCTCAGCAGCGTCAGGAAGTGCCGTCATCATCCACCAGCACCCGCTCTCAGCCGTATCCAAATATTGCTGCTGAGGTAGAGCTTCTCAAACAAGTCTCCGCTTCTTTACCACAGACTCCGGCTCCACTGGATCCTGTGGACCCCTTTTCTCATGTTCCTTTGGAACTTCAGGAAGAACTTGCCAAGATCAAGATTCCTTTGAGCTGGCCACCATTTTGAAACTCTGTCCGGTACCTCTTCCCACGGTTCTGATTGGAGCTGTTGCGACCTCCACACCCACGGTGCACGCCACGGTGGGCAATCAACAAATCAATCATGTTCAAATTGATAGTGGTAGTGCCGTCAATCTTATTACTGATAAGCTCCGAAAGCAATTGGGCATCAAACAATTATACTGTGCTCCCTATGACATCAAGTTGGCAAATGGCCACATCACGCGCCCCCAAGATGTCATTCCTCTTCTCCATATCAGCATTGGTGATCTCAAATTCCCCTTGGAATTTGGAGTTTAGAGAGCTGGAGAAGACCCTGGTGATTATGAAATGCTGGTTGGTAGACCTTTTCTCCGCCAGGCTAAAAGTATTCATTACTGGGCCACGGATCAACTTGTCATTACAGATGGACATCTCAATGCAACCATGGATTTAGAAACTGGCAAATTGATCTCTGTCGAGAATGCTGAACCTTCAATTTCCGACACTGACTCTGAAGAAGCACAAAATATTTATTATGTTCAAGCTCCACCCGCGGGTTTGCCTCTCTCATCCTACCCGGAGTATGCTGATCCTTGGGGTGAGATGACGCTGGATCAGGACCAGGCTGTGGCTGCTCTCTTGGACCCTTACCTGGCTTCCTGCAATCGCATTCAACGTCTTGATCATTTTTCAGACACAACCCCTTCTTCGGAGACTGTTGATGTTAATGCCGTCATGAAGCAACCCTTGCTTGATGCCACTCAGCAGCCTCTTTTCTTCACTACTCAAAATGCTGCTCCTCCTGTCATGCTTCAACCTCCTGCTCATCAGGTTCAGGACACGGAGGTTGTTCCTCATATTCAAACTCCAGAAGTGGACAGAGACATTGGTAACAATCAACCGGTCCGCTTAGCTGCTAATCTTCCATCCACCTATAAAGCACGCGCTATGACGCTGTTCAAGAAGTTCAAACATATTTTTGCTTGGAGCTACAAAGACCTTCGAGGTATCAAAAAAGAGTCGGGGGAACTCACCATTCCTACCAAACCCGATGCACGCCCAATCTAGCAACGACAGTACAGGCTCAACCCAAATTACCGTGGACTGGCGTCAAGGCCGAAATTGACAAACTTTTTGGCCCGGGATTTATGAGGTCAAACACTCTCAATGGGTGAGCCCCATCGTCATTGCTCTCAAACACAATGGTAAAATCGGCGTTTTATGTGGACTACGAAAAACTCAATCAAGCTACTGAGCGTGATCACTTCGCTTCCCTTCATGACTGTGTCCTTGAAGAAGTTGCTGGTCATGAGATGTACTCTTTCATGGATGGTTTCTCTGGGTACAATCAAATTTCTATCAAGAAGGAAGATCAACTCAAAACTACCTTCACCACCCCGTGGGGCACTTTTGCCTACAAGGTGGTCCCCTTTGGTTTATCAAACTCTCATTCAACCTTTCAGCGCATCATGCTCTCTGTCTTTCACGACTATATGAAGGATAAACCTTTTCTCCAGATCTTTCAAGACGATTTTTCAGCCTACAGCTCCATGGATGATCACTTGGAAAAGTTGGAGCTTGTCTTTCAAAAATGTGATGAATCTGGCATTAGTCTCAATCCTGAGAAATGCACTTTCTGTGTCACCTCAAGCATTATTTTGGGTCATGTGGTCAGTAAAGATGGAATCACCACGGATCCCGCTAAAATCAGTTGCGTACTCAAGGCTCAAACACCATCTAATATCAAAGAGACACGTTCCTTCCTGGGTAAGGTTAATTACTATTCCACCTTCATTTCTGGACTTGCAGCTATCGCTGATCCCATTCATAAACTCACGGGTGATGAATCCACTTGGGCTTGGAATCCCCAAGCGGAAGCTGCTTTTCAGAAGTTGAAGATGTTACTTACTCAGGCAATGATACTTGTTCCTCCTCAATGGGGCAAGCCCTTCCACGTTCATGTTGATGTCTCCGCTTTTGCCATTGGTGCTGTTCTTTCTCAGGCTCATGATGAACACACGGATAAACCGATCCGCTATGCCACCGGAACTCAATCCCGCTTTGAACGCCGAACTACCGCCATTTAACGGAAGCCTTGGGCTTAGTTTTCTGTGTCCAACGTTTCCGTCATTATTTGTTGGGTAGCCAGATCAAGTTCTTTGTTGATCATCAGGCTCTTCTTTATTTAATCAACAAAGCCACGTCCACGGGTAGAATTGCTCGTTGGGTCCTTCTTCTGCAAGAATTCGCTCCCTTTGAAATTGTTCATAAGGCAGGCAAGTCTCATGTGGTGCCCGATTATCTTTCACGCGATCCACACGGATGATCCCCTCCACGGTGTTTCGACGCCTTTCCGGACGCTTCAATTGTTCTCGGTCACGCCACGCCCCATTGGTTTCACAACTTTCGGCAATATCTTCACCGGTGCTCTTCCTCCGGAAGATCCGACGCCTTCCGCACAAGCTTTTGCCCCATCGTCGCCGGGCCGGAGAGGTCCGTGACGACACCATGGTTGCAGGCCATCTATATAAACGAGGTAAAGACATAGTCCTTCGTCGTTGTGTCCTTCCTCATGAGGTGCCTGATATTGTTCGACAAGCCCATGACGGCGGTCATTTTAGTGGTGACGCCACGACAAGACGCAAAAATTCTCTTGGCGTGATATTTCCGCCCACGCTTCAAAGATGCCCACGCCGACGCCGCACGTGACGCCCGTCCGCCGATGTGGGGAAAGTCCACGGCCCGTGACGCTCTTCCGTTGACGCCGGTCGCCATGCCACTTACCTTCAGCAAGCTTCTGAGCCTGACGGGCCTTCTGTTGAGCTGCCCGCTCTTGGGCGCTCACATGGTCAGGGGCCACTACAACCCAGACTGTTTGTTTGGTGCGGGCCATGTTTTGGTTTGAAGTAATCCGAGCTCTGGTGCCTAAAAATCGTCTTCTGGGACGAGCTGTTTGCTGGAGGCGCTGAGGACAAATGAGGAACCCTAATTTTCTACTTATAGGTAGGGGTAATTTAGGGTTTGGAGCTGCAATTCCATATTAGGCCAATCTAGAAGGTATTAATGTAGATATGAAGAGTAAATTAGGTTTATTTAGCCAAAAAACATCCATCACTCACAAGTGTGCGAGGATCAAATCCGAGAATGGCGGATTTGGTCTGGGCGCACTCCGTGAGGGGTCACCTCTTTTTGGGTCTAATTTTCAATTTACAAGGGGTTTCTTAGCATTTTAACATGCAAAACTAGCTAGAATCCAAGGAATAAACTGAATTGCACTATCAGATTGGTTAAATTATGCATCCAACTGGGTCAACATGGGTCCACCACTCACACAGTGCGCGGGGAGCAAATCCGAGCATGGGCGGATTTGGTCTGGGCGCACTCTGTGAGGGGTCACCTCTTTTTGGCCAAATTTGGTTGGGTTTTTGCTAAAACTTACTATTAATCTTAACATTGCCTATTGGTGTACTAGAAATTGGAAAAAAAAATTCCAATTTTCGAGGTTCTTGCTTGGGTGGTTGTTTCCAAGACTGGAAGTCTACTGTTAGTCCTATGGGAAAATGGTCAGTGCTGGACCTTGGTCTATCAAGATCATGCTCTGATACCACTGTGACGTCCCCTACTTCCTCTACGGTGCACACACCGTATCAGAAGACGGAGCATTCCCCCTGTCAGCCAAACTGGCAAGGGCTATCCACCTGACACCACTCCTAGTGGAATGAGCCAGCAAGGGAAGAGTGGATATGTCATTCACCCGTCTCCCTTCGGGTCGACCTATCTGCGGAAGCGTGAATAAACATGAGCACATAATACAATACATCAATACAATCACCTCGAAGGGTGGATACGTCATAACCATCAGAGACATAACAACATCAACATGAACAATAATAGCAAAGGGAAAACCTACCCAGGGCTCAGACTCAAGGGGGGCATGACTGACGGCTTGGGTCTCCAGAAGTCATTGCAGACAGAATTCATAGCAAATGGATTTGGCTGGCATAAGAACATAGCTTAGGGTAGTCCACTCCATCCGCCCCTCCCATGCACACTTTGCAGAGTAGGTTGAAAAGTATTGGGACCTGACCGTAGCCTACCGGGTGCATAGCCAAAAGGGCTACTACTACTGGTTTGCATCTCCCCAGCCTCGATGAGGCAGGAGGAGAGTCCCCTCCCCTCCAGAGGCATCCATGCCCATCACAGGCGGCTAGAGGGCCACTGCCCGTATTCGACTTGAACTCAATGGAGAGTGACGCATCACTCCACGGGTGTCGAGCTCATGCCTTGCCCACACTCAGTGACAAGCCATTAAGCCTAGCCCACATAGACCCCCGGTAGGCATTACACACCAAAGGGGTCCAACCGTGATGAGACAAGTTCCTCCTTGTCAATCGGTCTAGTCCCGCCACCCACAACCCGGCGGGCTCCTGTGCACGGGCCGCATGTAATTGGGAACTAGTAGGCTATCTAGGATCATCTGCTACACAGGCTTTAGGCCTCTACCCCCCTTCCCAATACATGGAGGTCACAGAGTGAAATGCAAATATCATCACAGAACTGAAATGAATAATAACATCTAATCTACCTACCTAACATCCAGAGTTAGGTTCCTTTGTTAGAGCCTATGATCTGGGGATCTATAAGGTCTCTAAGGCTGAACTAACATACTAAACCAGCTTATTGCCTAGCCAAAAGGCGGCTTTGCATAACAGAATGACTAGATACCTGGTCCTTGACCTGCTCCAGATCCACGGAATGCATCCATGCCTCTGATCCTACTGAAGACTGCTGCTACTCGATGATCTGTTGTGCAAAGACGGCTTTTCAGAGCTGAGCAATGCGAATTGGGGTCTTGGCTTGGCCGAAATGGCTCAAGAGAACCCTAAATGCGAGAAGGGAAAGGAGCTCTAGGAAAACCCTAAAATGCAAAGAGAAGAAAGGTTTAGGGTTTAAGGGGAAAGCCCTTTTATAGAAACCCTTAGGGTTAGGTTAGACATTGGCCAAATGGGGTTTAGCCATTTGGCAATGGGGTCCATGGGGTTAATAATTGTGTGTGTTTATTTAACATGCACAATATTCGAGGTTGCCCCCCTAGGTGCAACTCTTGGCCCCTAGGTGCAACCTTCTTCGGCTCCCAAGTACATGTCATCCGTGGCATGTACGTGTGACGTGGCAGTATAATATACGTATTCGGATCGTATATTATGTTGGAACGTCACAGCTCAAAAGTTATTGGGTGTTAAAGATACCCAATGTTGAAACGAGTGTTTTTTCTACTACATGCATCCAAATAGATGCAAGCAATCGACATATATCCTATAGCATGATTAAAATCTACTTTAAGAAATTGACAAAAACACCACATTTATAGTTGTACATTAATGTAGATTATGGAGATAGCAATTGGAGATGCCCAAGTGCTATATATTGGGGATTTTTTATGAACTCGAAACGTTTAAAGGTTGACTTTAATACGAATGTCCATAGTTGGAGAAGGCAAAAAATATTTTGTATAGACATGGCTTTCAATATTGTACAATATTGAAGTCATATGCTTCATTAAGGAATGCAAGCTGGGTGGCTGTGCCAAAAAGCATTCTAGAGCTTCATATATTTGATGTTATATTACATATTAGGAAGACCAGAAGCCCCTTAATCCATGTTCTGCATTCATTCTCATGTTCCCTTAAAAATTTGTCGCGCTGCAAAGCTATATAGCCTGGCTATATTTGCAACGAACGCCCAAAAGCTCATAAGCATCACACCAAAATAGACATTGGAATGGATCTGTAAAGATTGGCAGTAGATATATAGACGTCTATAGAATATCTGTCAATTCCAAGCATATTGTCGTAACAAGAGCCAGCACCTAGTTTCAAGATGGCAAGGCAAAAATGAGCAAGATTTTTTTATTTGAAGGCAAAGATGGAGTAGGATGCCATCGTAAGTTGATCCTCTGCTTACCGGTTTTGCACAGAGAAACGGCATGCCATACTTGCCATGTTGTTCTGCTGCAATAACTTCTAGGATACAGATCAAATGTGGTGTCGGCATTGAGGACCATGATCTTGAAGCGCCCGATCTGCATAGAGTCTTCAACTTGTTCTTCTGTGAGGATCAGATCTCCCACAGAAACTGTCTCGAATTGCCTGTCGTCAGATTGCCATTTTGGCCTGCAACCACCACATCTGTGGCATTTTCGCTGTCAGATTTGTGTGGATGTAAAATACTAGATTTGTTACCTCCGGACATGGCCATGCCTTCCACTTCTGAGATGCATTTGCTGTGTGTAGTAGTAACACAAGCAAAATAGCAGCTCCCACAAAGGCCTTCATCTCTGCCTCTTCTACCTTTCTCTTTGCAAAAAGCCACCCCTTTTATAGCACTATTATACCTTGTGTTCGGGAGTCCGTCCACTGTGACGCCTCCTACTCCCTCTACGATGCACACATCGTATCAGAAGGAGGAGCATTCCCCCTGACAGCCAAACTGGCAGCGGCCATCCACCTGACACCACTCCCAGTGGAATGAGCCAGCAAGGGAAGAGTGGATGTGTCATTTGCCCGCCTCCCTTCGGGTCGACCTAGCTACGGAAGCGCGAATAAACATGAGCATATAACATAAATACAATCACCTCGAAGGGTGAACACATCATAATCATCACATGTACAACAACATCAATATGAGCAAAGGGGAATCCTACCCAAGGCTCAGACTCAAGGGGGTTCGACTGACGGCTTGGGCCTCCAGAAGTCATTGCAGACGGAATTCATGGCAAATGGATTTGGCTGGATAAGAACATGGCTGAGGGTAATCCACTCCATCCGCCCCTCCTGTGCACACTTTGCAGAGTAGGTTGAAAAGTATTGGGACCTGACCGTAGCCTGCCGGGTGCATAGCCAAAAGGGCTACTACTACTGGGTTGCATCTCCCCAGCCTCGATGAGGCAGGAGGAGAGTCACCTCCCCTCCAGAGGCATCCATGCCCATCACAGGCGGTTAGAGGGCCACTGCCCGTATTCAACTTGAACTCAATGGAGAGACGCATCACTCCACGGGTGTCGAGCTCATGTCTTGCCCACACTCAGTGACAAGCCATTAAGCCTAGCCCATATAGACCCCCGGTAGGCATTACACACCAAAGGGGTCCAACCGTGATGAGACAAGTTCCTCCTTGTCAACCGGTCTAGTCCCGCCACCCACAACCCGGCGGGCTCCTGTGCACAGGCCGCATGTAATTGGGAACTACTAGGCTATCTAGGATCATCTGCTACACAGGCTTTAGGCCTCTACCCCCCTTCCCAATACATGGAGGTCACAGAATGAAATACCAACATCATCACAGAACTGAAATGAAGAATATCATCTAATCTATCTATCTAAACATCCAGAGTTAGGTTCCTTTATTAGAGCTTATGATCTCGGGATCTATAAGGTCTCTAAGGCTGAACTAACATGCTAAACCAGCTTATTGCCTAGCCACATTTGCACAACAGAATGACTATTTACCTGGCACTTGACCCGCTCCAGATCCTCAAAATGCGTCCATGCCTCTGATCCTGCTGAAGACTGCTGCTACTCGAAGATCTGTTGTGCAAAGGCGGCTTTTCAGAGCCTGGCAATGCGAATTAGGGTCTTAGCTTGGCCGGAATGGCTCAAGAGAACCCTAAATGCGAGAGAAGGAAAGGAGCTCAAGGAAAACCCTAGATGTGAAAGAAGAAAAGGGTTTAGGGTTTAAGGGGAAAGCCATTATATAGAGACTTTTAGGGTTAGGTTAACATTGGCCAAATGGGGTTTTGCCATTTGGCATGGGGTTTATAATTGTATATGTTTATTAAACATGCACAACATACGAGATTGCCCCCTAGATGCAACCCTTTACGGCTCTCAAGTACATGTCATTCGTGACATGTACGTGTGACGTGGCAGTATAATATACATATTCGGATCGTATATTATGCTGGAATGTCACATTCTCCCCACCCTGACTTGATGATGTCCTCAGCATCATGCGTCTCCCCACCTTGGAAACCTGCATATCCTGCAATCACATTCGTTATATATACAATTTTACAATATAATTACCTCAAGATAATATTTTAATTTATTATAACATATCCTTGTTTAATATCGTACTATGGTAAGGGAGTCTTTCACCCTCTTACTTTATCATCTATTACTCACAAAATTTTATAGTTTACACTATTATTATAAACATAGTTTCAAAATTCTATAAATTAAAATCCATTTGGTCTCCTTGCAACACATTACGACAAACAAATATGTGTTGCAAGTCTTCGCAGTGCGACCCTCCTGTCCCTTAGATCATTCTATTGGCCTGCCGATCCAACACTACGTTAATACACATTTATTTATTATAAAGTTGGTTGTTAGGGAACCACCATTAATTACAATTTATATGGATGCAAGGCTAATCTCCCCGCGTAGGAAGATTATGTTTCTTCCATCTTGGCCGTGGAGACAGCGCCCTATCATGCCTAGGATGATCACTCATGCCTACACCTTTAGTTGCCTTTGGCGTGAAGGGTGGCGTCCTTCCCGTAGGCATTGACTAGAGGTGCTTTCCTATCAATGCGTACCTGAATGACCTCTTATCTCTCAAGATCGTCTACTTCCATGGGACGGAAGTAGACTTTTCTACCTTCACTCACCTATCGGTTCGGTGTTGACTACTTTGGTGACGAGTCGACCCTTGCATTGCTCCATGAGTTGTGGGTACTGCTTCTCAAGATCTATTTGTAGTGCCCACGTAGCATCTTCCACTGGTAAGTGTCCCTTTCACTAGGTATTGGAGAATTGAGATCTTTGTCTTCTTATAGGATCTGGCAAGAAGAACCTCTGGAACAATCTCAAGGTGATCGTCCATCATTTCCAGTAACTTTGGTGTCTCCAATACTTCCGCTGGATTAGGAGTGTGTTTCTTTAGGAGACTTACTTGGAAAACACTATGGATCTTCAAGTGTGCTGGCAGGCCAACTTATAGGATTGGTTACCAACTCTTTTGGTTATCCTGAATGGTCCAGCCCATCTTGGAGCAAGCTTCTTGCAATTGTCGATGCAGAGCTTTAGCCAACTTGTCCGCTAATCGTCGATGCAGAGCTTCAGCCTAATCGCCGATGCTGTAATCCCCGATGCAGAGCTTCATCTATGCACTTCTGCCGGCTTCCTGCTGCTAGAAGATATCTTCGTATTCCCTTCACCAACTGTTGCATGTCGGCTAGCATCCGTTAACGTCTTAAATAAGCATTACAGTCTTGGACCCCTGCATGATCCCTGCTGGACTTCCCTTAATGCATGCAATTATATTAATTACCTTACGGTAATATTTTTATATTAACATTATAGTAGTATTGGATATATTGCTTCCAACAGTATTATATTTAACTAGCTGTTATATGATAACTTTACGACCTTTAAGATATGTCATCATACAATTATCGAGACAATACTTATTTTGAAAAGTATTTTAATTATTTATCATATGGTGGGGTTTATATCATGGGATCAAGTGTTGGCGTGTGACTCTCGTTTCATTTGCTTGGTTGGTGATGTATCAACCTTACATGTATATACTTTATAGTTGCTATACTTATGGAAAGATAGACAAATTCTTATTATATTTGTCAAGACCCTATGAAGGTTACTTAATTGCCAGAATTACATCCTTGCGAATGTTTAACTAAGATTTTATGTAATTATTATCTTACTTTGTCTCGATACTAAGATATCTACACAAGACAAAGTTATCTATGCAGTTGTTATGAACATATACTTTATCAACAAGACATTAAAGCTTATGATACAATGCTATCAATGGAGTGCTATCAATGCCCTGCATAATAGTATACTTAAGATTATATAGTTTATGTGGTTATAAAGGGGTTCACAACCACGAATAATTTAATTAAGAGCTAGGCTACTAGCTCATTCCTAGGTGTGAATGCAGGCAAATGATCATGGCGTAAGAAAATTATGCTTTTCCCATGATGCATTCTATCTATTATGCAAAGCCTCTCCCCACTTTAGTTGTTGCACCCATCGGTGTCGACTAATTTGGAGTCGACTTGGCCGTTGTATTGTTTCCATTAATTCGCTCTTCCGCAATTGCTTTGGTGCAATTGGCTTTGCTTTGCTTTCCTAATTGCTTTGGCTACTTGCGGAAGGAATTCTATTCTAAGGGTCGACTAATTTGATGACGATTCAACCCCTAAGATATAGGTAGGTTCAGTCCTAAGATTGAGCCCCCCACTTTCTTCATAAGAAAATGGTCCTACACCTCAATGTATCATATCCCCTCAATTGACGTTGTCATAACATCTCAACTATTCTATCTACCTTAAAAGGCTATATGATTCTAACTAACGCATTAATTCACTAGCCTTAGCTAACATATTTAACCGTTTCATGTTTAACATATCTATTCTTAAGCGATGAGTTACTGAATTATTTAGAACAATTCTAAATTACAAGGTTTTATCATCATGACAATTCCTTTTGTCACAAAAGGCTATGTGATTAATGTGCTTCTTATTTTAGATGTGCCTTTCATGTATTATTCAATTTTATATTCTAAATATCCCCCTTTCTTAGTTATTTACTCTCTTGGAATATTCCTATCAATTGAATTGATGTCATCATAACAAGTTGGCCGGACTTGTTAGATTACTTCTTTTCATTCGATTGGATTATTCCTTGGAGGTATTGGCTTTATACATGGTCAACAATTATCCTAGTAATGATTCCTTCTTAGCGAGGTGATCAATCTCACCAAGTGGTTTCAATATGTTGGATGTCTGTTAACAATCATGTATAATTTTAGTTACTCCTATGCATTTCCTTCCCAACCGTTGAGGCTTAGCTCAACTTGGGGCAATCCTTTCACGAGAAAATCTGGAAATGCCTTCCAATCCCATTATAGATGTCATCATCCCATTAGGGTTTTTTTAGATTAAAAAAGGGCCTTCAAAACATGCCAACTAAGCCAAATGAAGATAAGAGCCTGATGGGTCCAGTCAGCAAAACTTTTATAACTAACTCACTGAATCATATTTTCTAGCATAACTATTGATAGAAAAGTCCAAATGAGCTCTCATTTAGTGCAATAGATAGATCTCGTTGCGATCTTTCCAACCTTAGATGCTTTGCACATATTTTAACCACTTATAATTGTCAAAACTCCAAAAAATATGGTTTTTACCATTTTTTACTATCCTACAGGGCTAAAAGGTATGCAAGACCATCAAGGTTGGAAAGATCTCAATGAGATCTATCTATTGCACCAAACAAGAGCTCATTTAGACTTTTCTATCAACACTTATGCTAGAAAATATGATCCAGTGAGTTAGTTATAACTGTTTTGCTGACTGGATTACCAGTTCTGTTTTCTGATTGGTAGTTCATATAGGTTAATCAGCAGTTCTTAGAAGGCCCTTTTATGATCTCAAAAAATCCCTAATGATAAGCCTATCATACTCGACTATATGATCATAGCTCCTCAATCTTGCTCGCATCTCATCCACATGTTGCCTTCTTGAAGCAGCAAGGTAACGTTATTTCGAGTTGCTCGAGACTCTGAGCTCCTCCTCAATGTAGAGGTCAACTTTCTTCTTTAGAGGCTTCCCATTGCTGATGGTTTTGGTGGCATAGTTGACCACTTGAAATCTTCTATGTTACTTCCCAAAAGCCTGAAGGTGGTTTCGTTGAGAAACATCCTCCACGTTGAATTCTTCATCTTGGCGGCTAAAGGATGCCTCTAGATCCGATATTGTTGTGCCAACTCCATCCTTCGAGTCCTGTAGCATGTTGACAGAAGTGTTGAGGATGTTGCTCGCTTCACGCCTTCCAATTGTCCGGCATCTCTTTTCTTTGATCTGTTATACTGTGAGAGAGAGGGAATAACAAAGGGAAATACGCATGCAAGTCATATAGCTTACACTATTATGATTACAAATACTATTAAAGCTATTAGGCTTGATGTCTCCCCTCGAGGTGCACACGTCCTCGATGACATTGTTGTCTGTGTTCCTCCTAGTGCGTTGGTGTTGAAGATCTATATCCTCTTATTTGTATGTCAGCTCGTGCTCGATTGGTAGACTCTTTGATATGTTTGAGCTCTTCAATGTCTGTCGGTTGCAGCACAACTTGCTTCTGCTTCACATACTAACTAAGGATGTGATTGTCATTGATGCTTCGGCGTTCCGGTCTGCTTCTTAATCTTGTTCTCGGGCAATAATTGCTTCCCCTTCACAATGTCTGAAGATCTTTGGAGGTGCCTCTTGAAGTTGTGCGCACTTCCTTTGGCTACACTCGTAAGGAGTTGTTCTCTTCATCAGTTGCCTTTCGAATAATAGAAGATGCTAAGTTGATGCTGCCCCTAACCTGTTCAGTTGGTGCTGCTGTCGAGGTGCTGGGTAGGAGCGCACTCATTGTTTTTCCTCTAATTCCCATCCGCTCCTGGATCGCTGTAACTTTTGCTGAGCCATCATCTGCCTGATGCCGGTGTAGGCTTATATATCTGTTGATGATTGGCCAGTGTACATCCGGGCCTCCCTTATGCTGACGGGAAAGTCCTGTGTCTCCCCGTCGATGAAGTCATCAAGGTCCGGTTGTTGACGTAGAAGATGTAGGAGCTCGTCTATCCTGTAGCCCCTGTCCCTTCACTCTAGAAGGTTCTTAATGTCGTGTAGGGTCAGGTATGCTTCTCCTTGGATGATGACCGGGGTTAGACTGGTAATGCCTAACCCAAGTGGTGGAGCTGTCCTTGTTGCTCTTAATCCCTCCTCGAAGCTCGAAAGGTCCTCCTCTGCTTGTTGCCTTTCTTGAGTGGGGTCGACATCGATGATGTCTTCCACGTCCGACCCACGTCCTTCATCTTCCTCCTGCTCTGCCTCTTCGTACTCCAGAAGCATCTGCTCCGCCTCACCTGCTGCGATGGCCATGGGCTCAAGCTCTAGGGGTTGTCAAACAGATAACGAAGCGCCTCTGGGAGCTGAAAAATTGCCTTGGAGTGAGGAGCAAAGGAGTAGGGTGCAAATGAGGGTTGTGGTCCTATTTATAGACAAAACCCTAATTTGGAAAAAAATTTAGGGTTTGGGAATATCTATGATTCTGAGATGATGCTATGCAATTCATAGGCAAACTAGGTTAAAGAATGCATTCTAAGGATCCTATTGCAAGAAATTTCATCTAATTTGGAGAAAGTTGGGGCCAGTTGGGTCAATTTTGGTCTGACCACTCACACAGTGAGCGAGAGGCTAATCCAAAAATGACAGATTTGGTCCTGGCGCACTCTGTGAGGGGTGGGACTCTATTTGGGTCGAGGATGACTCAAAATATGCAAACTAAGGGTCAAATCCTACTTATCTCGACGCGTTAGGTCGGATTGTGCCCTTACTTCCTTCATTTGGACAAGTCTTGGCATAGATCAGGGGTCGACTACTCACACAGCGCGCGAGAGGCTAGTCCGAAAATGCCGAATTTGGTCCTGGCGCACTCTGTGAGGGATGGGGCCAAAAACACTGAGTTTTGCTCCAATTTTGGTAATTGCAAATGCAGATATCATTAATACAACCTAATTACTTATAGTTTTACCCAAGTGCAACCGACTAAAACTCGACCCCATAACGTAAACCCTTCAATAACCTAGCAACGCACAGGGTTTACGTTTTGGAGGCTCTATCCTAGTCAGATTCGACCAAAATCTTGCACAATGTCATCACATAGAGGGAGGGTGTTGAGCCAGAAGATGGACCTTTAAAACCTTCCAGAGGCAGTTCTCCCCAAAGGTCCTCTCTCAAAGAACCCCGCCATGGGCCGGGCAACTTTCTACCCCGAATCGTGGAACGGCTACGCCAATGGACTCAAAACGTTGACATTACCCTCGAGACCAAGTTTTGTGGGCAGAAGACTACCCCTTTTCCAAGAAGCGCCAAAGTAGCTCATGTCCAACATGTTCGTAGTCAATTGGTCTAAGAAGTGGCTGCAGAACACTGCCATGTAGAGGGTTCGAGTTTTTTTCGTTGCTAAAAATGACCGTGTAACTTGGTCCCTAGGGTAATTTCGCTATTCCGGATGGCATGGCGAAGTCGAATCTCCATTCCGGAGACTTTGTACTGCCCGAACGACAAAATGCCTCTACCAAAAATTCCAAAGGTTATCATATTTTTTTCGTGAGTCCTAGTCATCATGCCCACATGGCATGTTTGAGCCACCTTGGCATGTTGGAGCCTAGGTGGCATGTTCGTGCCTAGGTGGCATCACCTTGGCATGTTGGAGCCTGGGTGGCATGTTGGAGCTGACATGGCATGTTTGAGCCACCTTCAAATGTTCATGCCATGTGGGCTCCAACATGCCACCTAGGCTCCAACATTCCAAGATGGCTCAAACATGCCACCTAAGCTTCAACATGCCACCTTGGCTCAAACATGCCACCTACCTAGGCTCCAAGGTGGCTCAAACATGCCACCTAGGCTTCAACATGCCACCTTGGCTCAAACATGCCAAAGTGGCACAAACATACTGGCTCAAACATGCCACGCGGGCTCCAACATGCCACGCAGACTCCAACATGCCAAGGTGGCTCACAACATGCCACCTAGGCTCCAACATGCCAAGGTGGCTCAAACATGCCACCTAGGCTCCAACAAGCCACCTTCGCTCAAACATGCCAAGGTGGCGCAAACATGCCAAGATGGCTCAAACATGCCACGCGGGCTCCAACATGCCACATAGGCTCCAACATGCCAAGTTGGCTCAAACATGCCACGGGGGCTCCAACATGCCACTGAGGCTCTAACATTCCAAGGTGGTTCAAACATGCCATGCGGGCTCCAACATGCCAAGGTGGCTCAAACATGTCATGGGGGCTCCAACATGCCACCTAGGCTCCAACATGCCAAGGTGGTTTCAAACATACCACCTAGGCCGCAATATGCCAAGGTGGCTCAACATGCCATGTGGGATCCAACATGCCACCTAGGCTCCAACATGCCAAGGTGGCTCAAACATGCCACGTGGGCTCCCAACAAGCCACCTAGGCTCCAACATGCCAAGGTGGCTCAAAAATGCCACTTGGCTCAAACATGCCAAGGTGGCTCAAACATGCCAAGTTGGCTCAAACATGCCACGTGGGCTCCAACATGCCACCTAGGCTCCAATATGCCAAGGTGGCTCAACATGCCATCTAGGCACCAACATGCCACCTAGGGCTCAAACATGCCAAGGTGGCTCAAACATGCCACTAGCGAGGGCTCCAACATGCCACCGGGCTCCAACATGCCAAGGTGGCTCAAACATGCCAAGGTGGCTCAAGCATGCCAAGTGGCTCCAAACATGCCACCTTGGCTCCAACATGCCAATGTGAAAGCCGAAACATGCCACCTAGGCTCCAACATGCCAAGGTGGCTCAAACATGCCACCTTGGCTTCAACATGCCAACTTGGCTCAAACATGCCAAGGTGGTGCAAACATGCCAAGATGGCTCAAACATACCCACCTTGTGCTCCAACATGCCAAGGTGGCTCACAACATGCCACCTAGGCTCCAACATGCCAAGGTGGCTCAAACATGCCAGCAGTGGGTCCAACATGCCACAGTGGTTCCAACAAGCCACCTTCGCTCCAAACATGCCAAGGTGGCAAACAAGCCAAGATGGCCCTAACATGCCACGCGGGCTCCAACATGCCACATGTACCAACATGCCAAGGTGTCTCAAACATGTCGAGGTGGCATGTTTGATCCATCTTGGCATGTTGGAGCCTAGGTGGCATGTTGGAGCCCACATGGCATGTTTGAGCCACCTTGGCATGTTTGAGCCTAGGTGGCATGTTTGGGCCACCTTGGCATGTTGGAGCCTAGGTGGCATGTTTGAGACACCTTGGCATGTTTGAGCCACCTCGACATGTTGGAGCCTACGTGGCATGCTTGAGCCAACTAGGTGGCATGTTGGAGCCCACGTGGCATGTTTAACCCACCTTGGCATGTTGGAGCCTAGGTGGCATGTTGGAGCCAACGTGGGATGTTTGAGCCACCTTGTCATTTTTGAGCCTAGGTGTCATGTTGAAGCCTAGGTGGCATGTTGGAGTTTGGGTGGCATGTCGGAGCCTAGGTGACATGTTTGAGCCACCTTGACATGTTTGAGCCTAGGCGACATGTTGGAGCCTAGGCGGCATGTTGGAGTCTAAGTGGTATGTTGGAGCCTAGGTTGCATGTTTGAGCCACCTTGGCGTGTTTGAGCTTAGGTGGCGTGCTTGAGCTACCTTGGCATGTTTGAGCCTAGGTGGCATGTTGGAGCCCACATGGCATGTTTGAGTTAATATGAACACTAAATTAGCATTCAGATTTAAGTTGTTAATATTTTCTACAAACAAGCATAACCAAGGTCCGCCAACATTTAAAGCAGTTCGTTTAACATTTGGCTCGAACATTTTTGCCTACCATATGATATATGCCCAGTCTCGCCCTTTCTATAAGCTCAAGGTAATAATTTTGGAGTGATCTAATACTTAGGCAATCAGATTCCATAGCAAACAACAATTTCCCTTTGTGGCTAATCAAATTAAATAGATTTCAGCTTCAAGGCAAGACCAAATAATGCTTGACCACAAAACTGGGCAAAGCTATCTAACCCAAAAGTTCTTATTTTTCAAAACTATCACAAGCACCTGTAATGCAAGTAGCCATTGAGTCAAAATAACGCTATCGCTTGGGTAACACTCGATAATCCGAGCATGTTTGCTGGCAAACAGTATATGCTGAAAATTAAAATAATGCTTTTGCTACGCGTAAACCATAAAATAATACTGTAGTATTGTCAACGACCAAGGTAATTAGCAAAGATCTTGATCCCAGTCCTATAATTTTATTGGTTCTAGAATGAATGGTGGAGATTGACGAAGAGATCAACGGTAGAGATCGTGATCCGAGTCCTCTAATTTGATTGGCTCCTTGAAGGGCTACAATTAATGACATCTCCCTGTGTCCTGTTTTTTCTTTCCCACCCTTGGCTATGGCGACACTCCCTTTGCCATGGTAATGGCAAATCCGGCCATAGCCATAGCCTTTGCCCCTCTTTTCTTCGATCCATAGCCGCCAGAACAGGGGCCGCTTTGGCAGCCAGTTCCGTAGTAGGCAGAGGAGGTTGGCAATGATGATGGCTATGGTGTTAGGCTATGGTGATGGCAATTCTGGCAGTGGCACAACCCCTCTTTTCTTCAATCCGGCAGTGGCACAGTCCCTCTTGTCTTCGATCCGACCCTCTGAACTTTGTGAATTGCGAGCTACCTAGTCTTTCTACCTAGTCTCGCCATATCTAGCTTCTATCTAGTCTCGCCATATCCTTAATCTAGCTTCTGCCATATCCTTAATCTTCCTTAATCTCGCCATATCCGTAATCTAGCCATATCCCTAGTCTCGCCGTCAATCGACTGCTGCTGGCGCGATACGTCCAAAGGATATAGAGAATCTATTCCTCCCTGCCACAATAAGAGGCAAGATGAAAACCTTTCTTCATCACATGACCGGTTTCCTGATTCAGGTGAGCTTCAAAGCTTCAAAGGTAAGTGATGTTCTTGGTTGCAGACCCGATTCATTTTATTGCATTTGTTTCTTTTCTTTTACTTTGTCCTTCTTGTTTTGTGCAGAAGCATGGTGAGGCCAAGGTGTCTGTGATTCCTTTGCTGGTTTATGAGACCGCAGTAAAATTAATCCTGCAGACTATGAGAAAGTCAATCATGGGTCAATCTTCTAATAAATGCTAGGTGGACAATGGAATTTGATGGAGGGCCTAAAATCTTGGTTATTTTGTCTTTTACCTCCATTTTCTAAATCCAAGGGAGTTCACATATCAGAAAAGTCAGTCAAAATTATGAAAGAAACAAGGATAAAGGGAAAGCTCCAATTTAAGAATATGAATCACAAACAGACAAGCTTCATGATTTGCTGAATAAGGTGATTGCATACACCAAGGAAAATTCCAACTTGCAGTCATATAGTGTATTTGATCATCTGGCTCAGGCAAAAGTTAAGAGTGTTCCATTAATTAATAAAAGCCATACTTCTCAGCAGCCAGCCATATTTAAATGTTTGAAAATTTGTGACAAAATACTGGCAGAGATTCTGGCAAATGCCAAACAGGTTGGACCTAAAAAGGTACTACAATCCAAAAGGAAAGGCCTGGATAGGCTCTCAGAAGAATTGCCTAATGATATTGATAACTCTAGCAAAGGCAATTCAGTAACCAGCATTCAGGGTACTTCAACAACATTTCATCACATGACCTCTGCTGGTTTGCCATCACCAAATCAACACAATGTTGCCAATGGACTTGAATTTTTAGCAGTATCAAATGACCATATAATCACTCATGATGATTACCAAAACAATAATGTGGACAAAATCGATTGCTCCAATCAATTTCAAGTACTTGCTAGCTTAAATGTTGATCAAGAGTTAGATATATTTTTGAGCAATAAAGCAAATCATCAAAATCAGGATGTTCTTTTACATTCTAAGGAAAATCCCATTGCCTTACAACAGACACACCCTGACCCCTTAATTGACTTCAATAAAATGTCTTGCCACATTCCCAATTCCTCCTCTCCTATCTCCAAAGAAATTGCAGAGCAGCTTGCAACTTTACAGGATGGTCTTATCTCTGGTTCCAGTAATAAGGAATTGATGCCTGCTAGTGAGGCAGTACATGCAGATATTGATGTGGTTGAACAAATAATTGTACAAGAAACAGGATGATGACAGTAGTGGAAGGATTCACAGAAGCTAGTATAAATTGTTCAGATGATAAGATCTCGGATACTCCACTTGGATGCAACAATGTAGGCATATCAGAACGGCAAGTACCTCTCTTTTATAACTCTAATGATGTTGCTTCTAAAGAAGATGCCTTAAATTTGTTTGAATTTATTCCTGGTGGTTGTTCTGATAATGACTGTGATAGTGATAAAGAGAATTAGGGAAAAGAAAATTTTCTGTCCAGCAATTCTATGGTTGATAATATTAAGAAATATCCAAAATCTAAAAAGAAAAAAGCATTTGCTCAGCCTGATATCTCATCCTACCTTCATAAAACCCCTGCAGAAAACACTAGAGGTAAAAAGAATAGGAGAAACAAATAATTTGGCTCCTGTTTACTAGATTTTCATTTCTCTTGTTATGAAGATAATTACTTGGAATGTCAGGGGGATGAAAGGCCCAATTAAGAGAAGAAGGATCATTTCTCAGCTTAGACACTATAAGGCTGACATCATATTGCTTTAGGAAACCAAGCTCCCTAAGTTTGAGGGCCCAAGTCTCTCTGATTGGATATACCCGGGTGCATCTTCTGTTTGGATTGAGTCCTCTAGAACAAGTGGGGGGTTGATTATGATTTGGAAATTTCTGACTCATGTCTCTTTCTATAATAGTCCTAGTAAATGGTGGCAGGCAGTTGTTTTTTCTATTAACAACTCTAACTTTGGAGTTCTCAATATCTATGCTCCCACTTGTCCAAAGGATAGAGAATCCCTATGGCCAGATATTAACTCTTGGATGTCTTCCCAGCCTGGTATGGATTGGATTGTCTCTGGAGATTTCAATAACACCCCTAATTGGGATATGAAATTGGGGAACAGAATTAACATGTCTACCATTGAGAGAATAAGTCGTTAGTGATGAATCTTTTTCCATATCTGATCACCAACCACAATGTCTTCATACTAAACATTTATTGAGCCTCCCAAGAGATGGTAATATTTCCTTCAAACTTAACTGCTCTCTGCTTTATAATGATCAATTCTGTATGGACTTCAAGAATTTCTATCATTCTTTGCAAAATGACCATAATGTTGTTCTTTGCTCTAATGGTCATCACTCTATGAAAAACTTCTATTCCAAGATTAAACAAATTAAATCATGGATTAAGAGTTGGTCTCATTCTAATTTCAAAGAGAGAAATAAGCAGAAAGATTGTTTCCTTGAACAGATGAGGGATATTAGATCTCAGCTTCATACTCATCCCTATGATTTTAATCTGCAAATTGGTGAGGAAATTCTGGAGAAGAAAATAAAATCTATTGAAGAAATTGAGGCCAAGAGCTATGCTATAAAATGCAAAATCAAATACAACAAGGAGATGGATCTTGGGAGTTCAAAATTCTTCTACAGAACTGTGACGTTCCATATATTTATACGGCACGTAATATAAATATCGACACGCCACAGGAGGATCGCCACCATGGGGGTATATAGACTAACCACAAAGGATTAAGTTACCTATGCTAAATTAATAAGGGTTTAATTAAAGGTTAATTACCTATAATTAAGGAATAATTATCTAATTAACTTAATTAAGCTAATTAAGTTAAGCTAAATAATTAACTAAAAGGAGGACACCTGGCCAAACTCGATTGGCCAGTGGGAGACTGCTAACTTGGGGCAGCAAATTGGATCCCTATCCCAATTTGCCCCAAATCGAATCCAGGGAGAGGAGGCTTTGGGGCAAGTCTTTGGAAGATGGAGATCCCACATGACAATGGTTCCAGCTGGAATTCGGGTTAGTAGATAGATTAGTTTGGTATTTCTAGGGCCAGCGCCTCTGTCAGGCTTCTTTGCTTGTCTCTGATGATGATTAACCCTTGTTTGATAGTTAGAACTGTTCTCAACTATTGATTATGCTCTGTGATGGATGGATGGATGTATCTTTGGTAGCATCTCTGTTAGTTCTTTCAGAAAGCAGGGATTAAGGGGGGTAGAGACCTCTGTGACCTATGTTCATTAGTATGCTCTTAGTAGCTCCCATAGTACCCGGTAATTGCGGCCTGTGCACAAGATCCTACCGAGCTGTGGAATCTATGGCATGATTGAAGCACCAGATAAGGGGCCGTAGTGATGAAGTGTGGGGTGGGGTCTCGCCCGAGCATAAAAGGCTACAAGGACTCCTTCAGTGAGCTAGGCCTAATATCCGGTCACGTAGAGGGCCGGGTATGGGTCTGACACTCCCCAGGTTGATGGTGTGATCATCCCGTACTTTGAAGATAAAGTTAGGGGAGTAGGTCGGAGTGCGGATGGGGGGTCGCTGATGCTGGGGTATGCTGATGCGGCACACGTATTCTCTAGCTCACCCATGGAATCACTGCGACGACTGGGAAGGGACACTTCCCTGCCTCATCGGACCCAGGGGAGATGTAATCCGAGGAGTAGTCGGCGTGATGCCTTGGGATTGCATCTCCAGGAAGGCTACAATGGCGCCATAGCTTGAGTCAAAGCTCATCTGCAAGTGCATGCGGAGGGCGGATGGAGTGGACAACCCTAGCCGATGTTCTATGCCAATAGCGCCATGCTAAGATTTACGTCTGGCGATCTCCACGAGACCTAGCCGTCCCGGTCGATCCCCATTGGAGTCCCGAGCCGGGTAGAACCTTGGGTTTGGGGTGTTTTTCCTTAGCATTAGATGTATCTTCTCTGTTATCATCAGTTGAATGGATGTGCCACCCTTCGTGGTGGTTATTTATGATATGATTATGCTGTATGCTAACTTGTATTCACGCTTCCGCGACATAGGAGTCCCATCGAAGGCGTCGGCCGAATGACACCTCCGTGTCCTTCACCCGGGCATCTTCCTATAGATGGTCCGAAGTTAGCCGGAGGCCCTGCCTATGATGAATTGATCGCCATGGGAGGGGAAAGTCCCGTATGTATCGCCCGAAGGCAAGAGTATATGTTCGTGGGCGTCACAAGAACTGCCAAGAATAGACTGCTTAATAATTCCATTGTCTAAGTGCAATCTGAAAATGGTACAAATATTGACTCTCCTAGGGACATTAAGAATTTCTTCCAGGACAAATATGCTTCTCTGTTTAGTGGCAGTGATAATAGCATGAATATCTCTTCTTCAAAGAAGGATAAGTTCATTTCCCTGATTAATCACATCATTCCTAATACTGGTAGTATGATGGATGACTCGTTTGCTGCCATCCCCTCTGAGCAAGAAATTTATAAGGTTCTCATGAGCTTCAGCAAAGGTAAATTTCCTGGACCAGATGGTATCCCACCTGAATTTTGTATGCACTTTTGGGATATTTTAAAAGTTGATATTATCAAAATGGTTCATGGATTTTGGAGGGCTAATCATTTGCGCTTCTCTATTTCTGCTGGCTTTATCACCCTTGTTCCTAAAATTGATAAGCCATCAGCTTTTTCAAATTGAAGGCCAATCTCCTTGACCAATTCTACTTATAAGCTGTGTGCTAAGATTATTGCCAACAGGATCAAGCCTTTTCTCCAGGAAAATATTAATATTAAGCAATCTGCTTTCTTGCCAAACAGATTTATTTTGGATAATTACATTGTGGCCATGGAAGGTTTACATTGGAATAAGGTTTCTGCCCAAAATTGTGTTCTTTTAAAGTTAGATTTCAAAAGAGCCTTTGACTCTATTAATTGAGACTTTCTTGAGTTTGCCTTGAACAAGATTGGTTTCAACTCTAAAATAATTTCTTTAATTCTTGGTCTAAATTCTATGGCAAATTCTGTTGTCCTAATAAATGGCTCCCCCTCAAATTTTTTCCATCTGGCTCGAGGTGTCAGACAGGGTTGCCCCTTAGCTCCTTACTTATTTTTAGTGGTGGCTAAAATGCTCACAAGGGCAGTTGACTTTCATCAAGACTGTGGGAATATTAAGGGCCTAAATCTTCCTGATAACAAAGGTAGCTTAATTATTTCCCAATATGCAGATGACACATTTGCATTTCTGGATTCTAACTCTGACAACATTGCCAAATTCTTGGACATCGTTGATTTATTCTCTGCAGCCTCGGAAATTTATTTGAACATTGCAAAAAGTGTTATTGTTGGGGACTCTTCTGAGAATAGCCTTTGTGACATTAAGGTCCTAAATGTTTTGCAAGGAACCAAGCTTCTTGGGATGCTTTTATCCCTCAATCCTAATATTAAAGGCCTATGGGATCCTATTCTCCAGAGAATTAGGAAAAAGTTAAATATTTTCAGAAACACTTTATCTCTGGTTGGCAGAACTCTAATTGCAAACTCTGTTCTTGCAACCTCCCATATTTACTTCTCCTCTGCTCTTGTTGCTCCTAAATCTATCGACAATGAGCTCGAGAAAACTATTAGAAACTTTATTTGGATGGGAAATCACTCAGTCAATTGGGACTCTGTCACTAAGGCTAAAACTAATGGAGGTTTGGGATGCAAAAATTTATATATGCAAGCTTGTGCCTTGGCAGGCAAATATATCTGGAGAACCTTGTCTGGTAATAATTCTATGGCATCTATATTCATTAGACACTGGATTGAATATTCTTATCCAGAAGGTCATCCATCTGTTAAGCATTGTCTTCCTGAGTCAGCCTTCAATATCCTTCATCCTGGTAACAACACCTCTCCTCTTATGCAAAATATGATTAAGGCTTGGAATATTGTGCAGAGATGCTTTGATAACCCTGAGATGCAAGATCACCATATGTACTCCTCCCTTTTTTGGTCTGTTGTGTTTAAAGATTGCAATGGTAACACCCTTGCTTTGAGACACCCGAAAACTTATAGGAAATGTCATCGATTCGCGTAGCGAATCGACATTCTTGCACAAGACGAGCATGCACGCATTGCATGCGTCGCATGCATGCATGGCATGCATTTTTAGGCCGTTCATCAGGTTGGGGATCGCTACTTATTACAGAGTTCTTCATCGGCGTTTCATCGGCGCTTTCTCATCTCTCAGCAGTATCCATGGCTCCCACCCTTCCCCCCCTTAAAATTGTTATTTATATTTTCATATTTGTTATAATTGTCGTGTGGCACGCATGACCAGCCCCTCGCTTTTCGAGGTTTTTTCTCTATTGGTTTTTCTGTTGGTGATGTGCAGGTCCAGAGGTGATGCGCGACTTCGGTATTCTCTGTGGAGCGTGGGTTTTTTTGTGGGAACGTTTAGCAGCCCTGCGTTATCGCTAGGTTTTTTCCTCGAAAACCCGAAAGGGCGGGGTTTTTTAATCCCGACGATAAGCTCTCGGTAGGTACACTAGCCAACATCTGTAGCACACAATTTTATTTTGGGTCCAGGTGTTATAACTGCTATGTTTTTCATTTTTTGGGTAGCCTGCGATGTGCAGCTACCCACCCTATACCATTGTAGAAAAAACTGCTGAGATGAATGAAAAGCCTATCCTATGGTCTGACTATGGTATTACTCACATCGAGGATTTATATAGAAATGATCATATTATTTCCTGGAGCAATCTTAGGAGATTAATCCATGGTACTTCAAGTGACAAAACCATCTTTCTTCATTTCAAAAGCATTTTGACTCAATTCACCAATCTGGCTTACAGTGATAATGGTCTTACTTGGAAAATTAATGGCATTAATAGATATAAAGTTAATTCTGCATATGCCATTCTCAATCAAAGAGATACTCCTGTTAAAGCAGAGTATAAATGGTCTATCTCAGAAGATGAATGCAAAGATCTTTTTAAGAATACTTGGAAATCTTACTACCCCCCCAAAGGTAATTTTTTTTATTTGGTTGATTGCTCATAAAAGTCTTCCAAATCTTGTCTTTCTCTCTCAGAGAGTCTCGACTGTTCTTCCAGCCTGCCAATTTAATTGCTCTTAAGATGAAACTCTGCAACATATCTTCCACTGTCCCAAAATTGCTGACTTCTGATCTTGGTTCTAAATAAATTTCGTCAATACTTCTCTGTTCACAATCAGGGGAACTTGCTCCATTGTATTCAAAATAATGATGCATTTCTTAATACTATTATGTTCACTGCCCTGTGGAATATTTGGAAGGCTAGAAATAGGATTGTGTATGGTAAAAAGAATGTCTCTATATTCTGGATTAGTAGGGGTGAAATCACACTAGTGGACGCCCAAGTTTTATAAAATATCTCCACCAATCAAATCTCAAGAAATATGTTTCTTGGGCACACCCCTTATCACACTGGCGGTGCCCAAAACACATTAATTCCTAGGCATGCCCCAAAATCCTGGGCGGGGGCTACCCCCTGCCCAAGTTCTTGGCCACTGCCAGCTCATTGCCACGTTGCACAAAATCATCGTTCAGACAGAAATTAGGGTTCTTGAGGAAACCCAGATTGATCCTTCTACATGATTTCAAGACCAGATTTGTTCATTGTGATGCAGAAACAGGGAAAACACCTGCAATCATGCTGGAGGAGAGAAAATCGAACTGAAATCGAAGAAAACTAGGACAATTCGTAACCAGTTTTGATTTAGGGCGATTTAGAAACATGATTTCAGAAATTTTTAGGGGAATCCAATGCCATTAGAAGCAGTTTGAGTCTAATTGTGACAAATTTGTAGCAAAAACAGCTTCATCCAGGTATATCTGCCGATTTTTTGCTGCCGTCGTTCTGATAGGGCGAAGAGATTTTGGGCGTAGATGTGATATAAAAATCCTGGGCTTCCACAACCCCTGCCCAAGACAGAAAAAAACCTTTCTTGGGCGTCCACTAGTGTGATTTCGCCCTAAATCCAGTTAGATTTGGAAGGTTATGTAACTGCTCATAAAAGTAAATTTGGAGACAAGTATGACAGGAAATGGGATGCTATTGGCAGGGAAAAAATTAAGCATGCTATATATTTTTCCATAAAAAATGGTTTGGCTACTTTTCAAAATTTTACAGTACTTTCTGATACATATTTGGCTAAAGTTATTATTATCATTACATTTATATGTACTTGGACTTGGTGAAACTTTTGAATTGAATACTATAAACTTTCACTTGGTTGTTTTTTCTAACTGGAAAAAGCAAAAAACGTAAATTCTGTAGCTTTAGATATATGTACTACAATTACAAATAATAATCAACAATCAAGAAATATACAATAATATTAAAAAAACTTTTAACAGAAGCTCACAACATAGCTTATAATATCCATGATCTGAATAAATGCAATGACACCTTCTAGATATGGTGATCAAATTGCACTTATTTCTAACCCTTGAGGGAAAATATTATGCAACTAACTCAGGCATCTAGAGAGATATTGGTCATCTCTTACAATTCCTTTTTTAAGATGCATATATGGTATATGTAATAGAAATGCATAGTTTGAAAAATTACAATTATTTTTAGCACACCAGCCTAACCAAGCGTGCAACCCTTCTTGCAATTCTAGGCTGTCCACGTAGCATGTCCACCTCATACAAAACTGATGTGGCAAAATTTTCGCCGTTAGATTTCTTTCTTTAAAAATCTACGGCCACAAAAATTAGAAATTGGCTAAAAAAAGCCACGGAGATGGAGAAGGTCATGCCAAAGCTTCTCCTTTCTTATTCAGGATCCATCAAAGAAGGTCACGCCTCTGCTTCTCTATTAATAAACGGCTGAGAAAAATAAGCACGACACCGCTTGGAGGGGGACTTCCATTTCTCAAACACCCAAGCTATGCTTCTGCCTTTATCGACATTTTTCCCTGACCTAACATCAATCCGTATGTTGTCGTGCCGGATCTGAAAGAACAAGATGAAGCAGAGCTTCTTGGTCAGCAAATGGATTGCAGACCTATTTTCTACGATCTTGCATCTCTATTTATTTTGACAGGTCTAAGAACAGGCTAAATAAAGCAGAGTACGAATCCATATTCAAGGCTTTGAAGTTAGTAGATCTCAATCCGTTTCTTGGTAATGCCATAAGATGTTGTTTTCAGAGTCCCATATTACATTTTCTGCTGCCCATAAGCTCTCTGAAGCTTTCTGATACATTGCCAGGTTCATGTGTTTGCAGTTCCTATTTGCCTGCTCATCTACGATGTATTTCTACAGCTCTATTTGGAACAAGTATACATGCATAAGTATCTTAAATCCGGGATGTATAAGTCAATAGCATCCAGCTTACCCTATGCATCTGGTTTTGCAGCTACATTTTTCAAAACTATAACATTGTTCAGAACCAAGGAGACATTTTCTTCCATGGCAGTCAACCCTTGACACATGCAAGAGGTATGGTAGTCACGGTACGTTAGGATAACAAAGTTTGTTCTTCTATTCTCTCAAATACGGTTGACACCACTGTTGTGATATAATCTGTTGTTCCAATAAAGCAATGCTTTGCAGCATTGCTTGCTCCTTTCTTTCTTGTTCATTAATCTTCTCTTGCAATGCAGTTTCAACAATCTGGCTTGCACCTTTCATTTCTGAAACCACCTCATTTAAGTCATCCCGCAAAATGACTGAATGTGTTTAGTTAAGTCATAGCTCTTATCATAAATAACCCAGAAGTGTAAATCATTCACATGGAATAAGAATGATTCTGCCTTTTCTTAAAAAACTTGAACAGCAAGTTCATGCTTTTCCGTTAGCATTTTTTCTAGGGTTTGCTCAAGTGTCTTGAGCTCATTCTGTTGCTCCTTTGTAACGAAATCATTTGCTCTCAGTTCTATATGTTTTTGAAGCTCATCTATTTGTGTTCTGGAATCTTTTCTGCAATCAGGATATCATTCTTATTTTCAACACCATTCTCACTTATTTTCTACACTCTGTTAGATACATAGCAAACAATCTTTGTCCTGACAATCGGGTCACCTCAAAGACAAATTATATGTGTTATATTCCCAAGGCAGATAAATGAGTATCTATATCTGCTCGAAGGTATTCCCAAGGCGGCAACCCTTAACGTTTTCCCTATGGCATTAGTAATAGATGCCTATTTCTTTTCTGAACTGCACAGTAAAAAGTTCTCATGTTATTCAAACTGGCTATGTGTTAATTTCTTGCCATTTCCTATAGGTAAGGTTGCATGAAGATCAGACAGGGGTCTTCTGTTGTCGGAAAGTAGAAGCATATCTTTGCTATATGTCTTTCATGTCTGGCCTCCAGCTTCTGTATGTCTAGTTCATGGTCTCTCTCAATTTCTTCCATTTTCCTTTTAATTTTCTTAACCTTAAGCAATCTCTGCTGCAACAAAATAAGATGTGATACATGAGTGAGAGCGGACATAAGACAAAATATTACATTTAACACTTCGCTCTAATGCATGCCTCTCTGACTTGGTGCAAGATAAACTCACTCTCGAACTTAGAAATCATTTGCCTCTTGTCTTGCTCATGAGAGTCCCGAACTTTTGCTTACATTAATATGCATTTCTTACATTTTTCTTACCACAAGATATGGTTCTTTTCTTACATTTTTCTTTCCACAATATATGCATGCTCCTGTTGAAGACTTTGCAGATTTTGTGGAAACAACGAGCTTTGTTTTGACAACTGTTCTTCATAATGCCGCTTGTAGATGATAAGTGGCGTTTAAGATGGTATGCATGCAGACATAATGATTTATTAATCAGTATGATAATTCAACAAGGCACCTTCTACAACTCCTTAAAAATTGTTTCCAGATATGGTTATCCTACATGGGCAAGGCTATAACTCTATATATTTTACCTGATTTTGCTATTGCAAAATCTGTTTAAATGTCTTGTAAGCCTTGCTTGCTTTTCTTCGAGCTGATGCTCTGATTGATTTTTTATCTCTAATACTAACTTTGCAGCGGCAACCACCTGCACTAGTATTTAGAATGGCATACTTAAGTGGCCTAAATAATTGGAAAAATGGATGTTCAACCATTTTTCAAAGTTTCAGATGGAAATCAATGCACAAGCTTGTGAACATGCCTCAGTTTTCTGTTCCTCCTGCATTTCCTTCTCTCTTTAAGTTTCTGTTTTGATATGCAAAGCTCGTGGTAGTTGATATTTATATTTTTTATCTCAATCTCAAATCCTATTTTAATTACTATAAACACACTAAAACTAAAAGTAAAGAAAAGGAAATAACAAAAATATTTATATGTCAAAATAATTCTAACCCATGGCCTCACGTGCCATAAGAACAACAAGAAATATGTAGGACAAACAACAAACCTACTCATTAAGTACAAACAACACAAAGCAAAACCAAATCTCAAAATGCAAAGACATCGTGTAAACCTTTACAACACAACCAAAGACGGCTACAACAACCTCATATCCTGCCCTTTCAAAACTAGGAAATACTGGTGCCTTAAACGCAGGGTTAGGCTTTCAAATGGTTTGAAAAAATATAAAAGAAAATTCAATTATCTTTTGGTATCCAATTACTTTGCCCTAATTTTCCCGCGCCTTTATTTTCTATGGTCTCTGACGTGCTTTTTTGCTAGTTTTTTTTTTTTTGAAGAACGTGTTTTACTTCATATTATACACTCAAAATATTACAAAGTACTTCCAGAAGTAAGAAATGACCCTGAAGCATCAATCACTTTTAAATGATCACTCTATATTGGAATTTTAATACGATCAGGCCAATTGGAGATCTGAAAGCAATTATACAACTTCTTACGAATTTCTTGAAGCACCACCTGAGAAGAAATACGCTTATCATAAAAGACCTTTCTTCGCCTTCGCTTCCATACACTCCATATTAGCCAAGACTTTGTCATGTGAAATGCAATCCTTTTAGAAGCAGGCCACTGATTTGGATAAATACCCAAAAGAAAGTGCTGATTATCCAAAGATACTCCGAAAAGAGAATGCAGCCAGGACCTAAGACTACTCAGCTCTGCACACAAATATAAACAGTGCTCCAATGTTTCAATGCATCGCTCACACATTGGGCAAAGTGGGCTTACTCCCGGCTTAAAGCGATGAACCATCTGATTAACTCTCAAAGAGCGATGAATCACCTGCCAAAGTAGAACATTTACCTTTGGAGAATTATGTTTAAAATTATTGATGATGGTAGGTGGGGATGTGTAAAAGTCTATAATAGGAATTCATTTTTATTTGGCTATTAATGATTTAATATGTAATTATTGTAATATAAAGAAAGGCTAATCCCTTTTTCTTTAAGGAAAAAGGGGGAAATAGTTTGGCTAATCCTAAAAAAATACTGAAGTACTTGTTTTAGCCATGGCTATTTTTTATTTATTTGAAAGAAAGCTTCTTTCATAAAATTCGCCGCAAAAATTGCCTAGACCCCTTAAAAAATCGCCATTTGGCTAATTTTTTCCATGGCTATTGGTAACTTCAACAGTGTTTTCAATCTTTTTATTTCCTTCCTCAAAGTTATTCATTCTAATGCTCCTTTTTCTGATAATTTGGATAGAATATCTGGAGTTTCTGAGAGGGGAGGGCAGGAGCAAGTTTGATATTGTACTGAACTACCATGAAGCTACTCTATACAGTAATAGCACAGGGGTTTCCAACTTACAGCCTCCAGGGCCTAGTGCAACAGCAGATGAGATCAAGCCCATGATCTTTCATTACTATTGCTTCTGACTTCATAGAGCCTCTATGAAGTCAGAAGCAATAGTAATGAAAGATCATGGGCAAGGATTTACTGCAGAGAGGTCGTGCAGATGTATTGCTTGTTCAGTTTCTTGTTTATGTATCACTACTCATTGACAGACAGGCAGCTTAGTAGGTATAGAGAATTGTACTATATTCTCACAAGATGTTGGCTGATCTTTATGGCACTCTGCTTCTTCTGATGGGAAAAGAGGACATAACCATCATCCAATTAAATTGGGATTATGTCAACTCTAAAATCACGCCAACCTGCTGTTGTCTTCCAGGGGGTTTTTGTTTTTTTTTTAACTTTTTTTTTTACTTGATAAATAACATAAGGTTGCAATTCCCATGTGTCGTTTCATATGCGAATTGAAATATGCAAAAATGAAGGGTAGGTTGCTAAGATAGATGAGACCAAAATTGAACAGCATTGAGATGAAAAGATTAGGTTTGATAATAACAAATTACATTATTTGCGAGGCAATTAGAGACCCGAAATTATGGATACATGACAGAAATATCATACAAAAGTATCATATATTTCAATAAAACATTAAGAGATCAATCCATGTTTTTCCACGTATTTAACAAGCTATGGTTCCATGTCAGTCGTTCTATCTAGTTCTGGGTGTTAATCTAACACTTCGCACTGTCATCCCCATAGCCAAATTATTCATAATAGACATAAACTTCACCAGAAAATCATCTGTCGCAAAAATTTTTGGATCATAAGATGGTGGATTCAGGGTCTACGTTTGATTGTAGAAGCAAGTGCTTGATGAAGATAGGCTTGCCTGTTGGAATTATCATAGTCCCCATGTCTTTCATTAAAATAGGTTCATCTGCAAGGCCATTGAATGGGCCTAGGATGGAGTAACAGCTAACAATTGGATGAGGTGAAAGTTGCCATGTTAGTCCTGTACGTCCAGGTACAGGACTATTCATGCATACGACGGACCAAGTCAAGGCCAAGGACCCAGTTGCTCAGTCGTCAAAGGCCCCGCAGAAGACCAAGCCGCCCATGAACCCGCGATCAAAGCCCGTGACCGGACCAAGAGGAGGCGCTCGGACAAGTGATGGGCCGTCACCGCCTACGTCGGCGTCAGCGTGATTCTAGGCATTTCAAGAGGCACCGCCAACATTCTCAAGAATCGGGCCTCCTTCCAGAGTCGGCACCGAAATCAGTCAGAGTGTCTATATTGGGCCTAAGGCCATTGTACTATATATATGAGTAGTGCTAGCCTTCATGTTTTTAGATGAGTTTTGAGTCTTGTCTCACTTCTGTTTTCTCTCGATTGCGAGAGCTCATGTATCTTCATTGACATCAAGGAGTTGTTTGTGATCTTATTGCTCTCTTTGTTCTCTCTTTTCTCTTTTTCTTTTGTTCCTTTTGCAAATCCCCTCACAGAGGGCTGTCTTGCAGGAGTTCCCGAACCCAAACCCCAAACACTGTCGCCGCTGTCGGGTCTGATTTTTCTTTTTCCTTTCTTTCCATCATGTCGGCTCGAGGTTTCACTCCTGAAGAACTTCTTTGCCAAACGGCGGCTCGACTAGAGCGCCATCAACGACGCGAGGCTGTTCGGGATATGTATGATACTGCTTATGACATTGAGGGTGGTCGTATCCGCTCCAGAGCTCAGTCGCCACCTCCTACCCCTCGTGCTCATTCGACCGGGGATCTCCCCGGTATTGCCAGCCGGCATTGTTCTCAACCTCAATCTCCACAACATACCCCTGTTCAGCCCACGCCTCATTATTTCCAGACTCCTGAAAGCACCTATATCCATATCCCTTCAGGCCACACCTCTCAGCCGTCACAACCTTCTTCACCTCCTGCTAGGATGGGCTACCCTCAAGTATCCTTTGGCCCTTCCCACGTTCATGAATTTTCGCATTCTCCATCCTTTCAGCACGCACTTCCTGTTTACCAACTCACTAATCTCAAGCCTAATGAGGAGGGTTCTCAAGGTCCTACCCCACCAGATGCTACTTTCTCTGGCCCACCGGGTTTTTCAGTCCCACCCCCATGCTCTCAGCCCCAGGCTGTTCCACCTCTCTATGCTTCTGCATATCCTCCACCGAATCCACCTGTCTATGCGCAAGTTCCACCTTCATCTCACACTCATAATTTGAAGCTGACTTATCCCACTTTTGGCAACACTAAAGGCAAACCTTTGGATCAGATTGCTCTAGCCCATATGGAGGAATTCGAAGCCTTGGCCATTCTGAATGGTCATGCGCAACCACAAATCAAATTTCATATCTTTTTTTTTTCGACCCACTCTCGAGGCCCCTCATCAGTGGTTAATGGCCAACAAAAGCCACTAGAAGCAAAGTTGGCATGAAATGAAAACAGCATTCCTGTCTCATTATGGCACCACGGACGATGATCAATTACTACTCAAGCAACTCAATGATCTGCAGCAACAACCCCGAGAGTTCCGGCGATTTTGCGGCCGTCTTCACATTCTCATCAGTAAACTCCGTGAGTACCCGGCGCAAAGCCGATTCTCGATGCGGTTTCGCAAGGCCTTCCTCCGCTATTAGCCGATGACGAGAATACCACGTCCAAAGTCTCTGGAACAGGCGATTGAATTGGTCAACCACTCGGTCAATGTTTCTTCTCGAGGTGTTGCTCTCTCGGAACTCCCTTTCATTCCCCCCGTTATGGTTCCTCAGAATGCTGTCCAGTCTCAGCAAACAAATCCTCAACGCTCACAGATCTGGTGTCATCTTTGTATATATCAGGGCCATCTGGCCAATGAATGCAACTCTTCCAATGGACCTTCTCATTGTAAAAGGTGCAACATGTGCAATCACGCAACAGAAGAATGCACTCGTTCTCATCCTACACCCTTCAGGAATAAAATGGTTTTTCAAGTTCAGACCGCGCCTCAACAACAACAGTCCTATCAGCCTCAGCAATATCAAACTCAACAACCTCAGCAGTATCAGTCCACGCAGCAATCTCAACAGTCACGGGGACAAGGCTCCCGTCCTCCCTTTGATCCTTCCAAGGCTCAATGTTATCATTGTCATGAATGGGGTCACACCACCCGGCGTGTCCCTCAACTTCCTCAAGTTCAAGTCCAACTTCCGGTTCCAATCAGCCCTTTTCAAGATGCGCCTCACGGCCTATCAACTCTGGGTGGTATGCGGTAAACAAGGCCCCGTCTGTTTTGAGGGAAGCCACCACGGGCCGCCCCTCAACAACGGCGACCTCAGCAAGTTGCATCTACCTCCAATCCTATGGATCAACAAGCTCAAGAGGAGATTTATCGGGCTCTCAACCCTCCGGTTCAGCCGGTCAAATTGGGTTGGTTTGGTCTCACGTCGGACCGCGGGCTCACGCCCCTTGACAATCATCCCTCACGACCGCGCAACCAGCTTTTTCTTTGGGAGGCGATCCCTCATGAAGATGAAAAAAAAAAGTTCATTTCGCTTTTTGATCTTGACAAACTCATGCCTCACGTCATGCCTAAAGTGAGACAAAATATTCTTAAACTCATGCGGTGCGGAAGGTCGCACCTACGGCAAATGTTCATACCACCACTCGAAATTTCAAGAAATCGAGGGAAGCGCCCGTCATCATCCACCAAGCACCCGCTCTCGGCCCGATCCAAATATTGCTGGCGAGGTAGAGCTTCTCAAAGAAGTCTCCGCTTCTTTACCACTGCACTCGGCTCCACCGGATCCTGTGGACCCCTCTCATGTTCCTTTGGAACTTCAGGAAGAACTTGCCAAGATCAAGATTCCTTTGAGCTGGCCACCATTTTGAAACTCATCCCGGCTCTCAAAGATCAGTTACCTCTTCCCCGGTTGCCGTTTGGAGTCATTGCGACCTCCACACCCGCGATTTTGCCGCCACGGTGGGCAATCAACAAATCAATCATGTTCAAATTGATGGTGGTAGTGCCCGTCAATCTTATTCTTGATAAGCTCAAAGCAATTGGGCATCAAACAATTATACCGTGCTCCCTATGACATCAAGTTGGCAAATGGCCACATCACGCGCCCCCAAGGTGTCACTCCTCTTCTCCATATCAGCATTGGTGATCTCAAATTCCCCTTGGAATTTGGAGTTTGGAGAGCTGGAGAAGACCCTGGTGATTATGAAATGCTGGTTGGTAGACCTTTTCTCCGCCAGGCTAAAAGTATTCATTACTGGGCCACAGATCAACTTGTCATTACAGATGGACATCTCAATGCAACCATGGATTTAGAAACTGGCAAATTGATCTCTGTCGAGAATGCTGAACCTTCAATTTCCGACACTGACTCTGAAGAAGCACAAAATATTTATTATGTTCAAGCTCCACCATGGTTCCGCCTCTCACATCCTACCGAGGGTATCTATCTCGATCCTTGGGGTGAGATAATATTTGGATCGGGACCCGGTGGCTGCTCTCTTGGACCCTTACGGCTTCCACGCAATCGCATTCAACGTCTTGATCATTTTTTCGGACACAACCCCTTCTTCGGAGACTGTTGATGTTAATGCTGTCATGAAGCAACCCTTGATGCCACTCAGCAGCCTCTTTTCTTCACTACTCAAAATGCTGCTCCTCTTGTCATGTTTCAACCTCCTGCTCATCAGGTTCAGGACACGGAGGTTGTTCCTCATATTCAAACTCCAGAAGTGGATATTGTGGACATTGGTAACAATCAACCGGTCCGCTTAGCTGCTAATCTTCCATCCACCTATAAAGCACGTGTTGTGAGGATGTTCAAGAAGTTCAAACATATTTTTGCTTGGAGCTACAAAGACCTTCGAGGTATCAAAAAAGAGTTGGGGGAACTCACCATTCCTACCAAACCCGATGCACACCCAATCTAGCAACGACAGTACAGGCTCAACTCAAATTACCGTGACCGCGTCAAGGCCGAAATTGACAAACTCTTAGCTGCTGGCATGATTTATGAGGTCAAACACTCTGAATGGGTGAGCCCCATCGTCATTGCTCTCAAACACAATGGTAAAATCCGCGTTTGCGTGGACTACAGAAAACTCAATCAAGCTACGGAGCGTGATCACTTTCCGCTTCCCTTCACTGACCAGGTCCTTGAAGAAGTTGCTGGTCATGAGATGTACTCTTTCATGGATGGTTTCTCTGGGTACAATCAAATTTCTATCAAGAAGGAAGATCAACTCAAAACTACCTTCACCACCCCGTGGGGCACTTTTGCCTACAAGGTGGTCCCCTTTGGTTTATCAAACCTTTTTTTTTTTTTTTTTTTTTTTTTTTTTTTTTTTTTGAAGGCAAGGCTAAATTATATTAATTAAAGAAAGGAAAATACACAAAGTAGGATAAAAAAATGGAATGTAAAAGCCCCCAAAGGGCATGAGCAAGGCTTGCTCTCATATGGGGCTAGAAATAGGCTCTCTTGCATGAATATAGTTCAGCAATCTCCATCCTTGGCCCAAGAACACTTGAAGAAGTGAAGGAAGCCTTGAACCGTGCCAATCCTGTCCATAGCTTTATCGTAGGCATGTCCCATCTTCCGAATGTGGGCAATGGCCATTAGAGCTACCGCTTGGTTGAATGAGCTCTTTATCATGGCAATGGATATTCTCTGCTCGCCAAAGGACCCTTTGTGCTTTGTGTTTCCATACTGCCCATAAGGCAATGCAAATGAGGGAGTAGCCAAGTTTATCGGTCTGCAACATTGCAATTCCTGGCCATTGAAGTTGTGATGCATCAAGGTGAATCAAGGGAATTACCCAATCCCAGAGAGCTCTGATTCTCGAGCAGAACATGTGTTCAATAGTTTCAGCCCCACCACATTGAAGAGAGCAGCTAGTGCTGCGCTGAATTTTCCTCTGTAGCAGCCAAGACATAGTAAGCGAGGCCGCGCGCCGGTGAGCCACATGAATAACTGTACTTTCTTAGTACAATATGAAGACCAACATTTCTTGAGCTGCCTTGCTAGGTCCACGCTTGTGAGAGTTGTGTGGCTTGCCACACACGGTAGCAGATCGTCAAGCAAGGCTTGGTAGATCCCCCTGACTGAATAAGATGCCCTGTTATTTAGGAGCGGATCTCCTCACTACCATTAGTTCAGTTAGGCCATTAACTTGCTTTGCATAATCTTCCGTAGACCATTTTGCCTGAGCTGGTGCACGCAATAGCTTTCTTGAGTCGGGTCCGGGACCACCATTTCTTGCCCGGTCGGGGTCCCAGATGACTTAGATACATAAAACCCCAGCCGCTTCCCATTTTCTACATATATCACGGGGTGCATAAGCGCCAAGGGGACAATCCTCTTGATAACTAGTCATGGGGCTCCAAAAGATGGGCAATCTGCCAGCTTCCAATGGGGCTTGGGCGGGTTTGAAATAGTCCTTCACATCCTGCCATGCTTCCAGTACCCTGCGCATTACTTGCGAAGTGCCTGAGCCTATCTTAAAATCAATATAACATCGTCTGAGAGAGACTTAGAGAGGGTTTGGACTTTGGGCTGGCCTTACTAAGAAAAGTGCCTTATAAAATCGAGCCAAAGGATACCTCACCATTGAGAGCATTCCAAAGCGAGTTTCCCGACCAGAGCCTGAGAGTGTTTATGCAAGTCTCTACCTCCAAGTCCCCCATAAGCTCTTGGTTTGCAAACTTCAGACCATGCAATCTTTGCTGCACCTTGCCAAACAAAGGACCGTATGAACTGCTGCATCCTTTGATACATATATTTAGGAGCCAAAAGGATAGAAGAGAGGTATACAAGCGAGCTGCTAAGTACACTGTTGGCTATGGTAATTCTGCCAGCAGTTGAGAGACCTTTACATGACCAAATATTGATTCTCTTTTTTAGCTTGTCAAGAACAGTTGCCCAAGTGCCTTGCGGAAGGGCTCCCATAGCTAGGGGCAGCCCAAGCAGTTTGGTAAGCTCGCCTTTTCTGATAATTTTATATCCAAGATTGGCAATAAGAGGGGGAGGCTGGAACTCATGAGGCCATAGGATGGAGCTCTTTTGGGATTTAATTTCACACACATTCTTTGTCTTTGAAAGTCTGAATTGTTGCAAGGCAGTTCGCAATGCTTCCATTCTCATAATTCAGGAAGAAAAAGGTGTCGTCAGCAAATTGTTGGATACAAAGCTGCTTAGATCCTTGGGTTGGCATGCTGATGCCCTATATCTCACCTGCTTGCATCTTACTCTTGATTAGGAGTGTGAGCGCATTAGTCAAAAGGATAAAGATGTAGGGGGCCAGGGGGCACCCTTGTCTAACCCCCTTTCTTAAATCAAAGAGCTGAGAAGGACTGCCGTTTATTAGGATGGAGGCAGTGGCTGATTTGTTGAGGCCCATGACAACCTCAATAAATTTGTTGGCAAACCCAAACTTGCCCATTATCTTGCGAATAGCATCCCATCGGACTGTGTCAAAGGCTCGTTTAAAATCGAGCTTCATCATGATACATTTTTGCTTGCTCTGTTCTGCCCAATGAAGTCCTTCGTAGGCCGAGAGGTAGTTGGCTAAAATACTTCTTCCAGAAAGAAATGCAGATTGCTCAGGCTCAATGAATTTGCTGAGCAATGGCTTAAGTATGCTGGCTAGGAGCTTGGCAAAGAGCTTGTATGTGGTATTAGTGAGAGCAATAGGACGCCACTCTTCAATTGCTTCCGGCTTGTCAACCTTTGGAACAAGTGCAATGAAACCAGTGGAGAGAGCAGGATGGAGGCTCTCATGCTGCCAAATCCCTCTGAAAACATGAAGGAGGTCCTCCCCAAGATCATCCCAAACTCTCCTTCAAACCTTTCAGCGCATCATGCTCTCTGTCTTTCACGACTATATGAAGGATAAACCTTTTCTCCAGATCTTTCAAGACGATTTTTCAGCCTACAGCTCCATGGATGATCACTTGGAAAAGTTGGAGCTTGTCTTTCAAAAATGTGATGAATCTGGCATTAGTCTCAATCCTGAGAAATGCACTTTCTGCGTCACCTCGGGCGTTCTTTTGGGTCATGTGGTCATAAAGATGGAATCACCACGGATCCCGCTAAAATCAGTTGCGTACTCAAGGCTCAAGCACCATCTAATATCAAAGAGACACGTTCCTTCCTGGGTAAGGTTAATTACTATTCCACCTTCATTCCTGGACTTGCAGCTATCGCTGATCCCATTCATAAACTCACGGGTGATGAATCCACTTGGGCTTGGAATCCCCAAGCGGAAGCTGCTTTTCAGAAGTTGAAGATGTTACTTACTCAGGCCCCGATACTTGTTCCTGCTCAATGGGACAAGCCCTTCCACGTTCATGTTGATGTCTCCGCTTTTGCCATTGGTGCTGTTCTTTCTCAGGCTCATGATGAACACACGGATAAACCGATCCGCTATGCCAGCCGGAAACTCAATCCTGCTGAATGCAACTACTCTGCCACAGAACGGGAAGCCTTGGGCTTAGTTTTCTGTGTCCAACGTTTTCGTCATTATTTGTTGGGTAGCCAGATCAAGTTCTTTGTTGATCATCAGGCTCTTCTTTATTTAATCAACAAACGGGTAGAATTGCTCGTTGGGTCCTTCTTCTGCAAGAATTCGCTCCCTTCGAAATTGTTCATAAGGCAGGCAAGTCTCATGTGGTGCCTGATTATCTTTCACGCATCCACACGGATGATCCCTCCACGGGTGTTTCTGATGCCTTTCCAGACGCTCAATTGTTCCTGGTCACGGCCACGCCCCATTGGTTTCACAACTTTCAGCAATATCTTCTCACTGGTGCTCTTCCTCCAGAAGATCCGACGCTCTCTCCAGACAAGCTTCGCTCCCGTCGCCGTCAGTTTCTCAGAGAGGTCCGTGACGACACCATGGTTGCAGGCCATCTATATAAACGAGGTAAAGACATAGTCCTTCGTCGTTGTGTCCTCCCTCATGAGGTGCCTGATATTGTTCGACAAGCCCATGACGGGCTTGGTGGCGGTCATTTTAGTGGTGACGCCACGGCACGCAAAATTCTCTTGGCAGGATATTTCTGGCCCACGCTCTTCAAAGATGCCCACGCTTACGCTCGCACGTGTGACGTCTGTCAGCGTGTGGAAAAGTCCATGGCCCATGACGCTCTTCCGTTGACGCCGGTCGCCACGCCACTTCCCTTCAGCAAATGGGGAATGGACTTTGTGGGGCCCATCTGACGCTCCTGGGCATCGACGTTGGCCTGTTCCTCCTGTTCCCGCCTGGCTCGCTCCTGAGCCTCACGGGCCTTCTGTTGAGCTGCCCGCTCTTGGGCGCTCACATGGTCAGGGGGCACTACAACCCAGGCTGTTTGTTTGGTGCGGGCCATGTTTTGGTTTGAAGTAATCCGAGCTCTGGTGCCTTAAAATCGTCTTCTGGGACGAGCTGTTTGCTGGAGGCGCTGAGGACAAATGAGGAACCATAATTTTCTACTTATAGGTAGGGGTAATTTAGGGTTTGGAGCTGCAATTCCATATTAGGCCAATCTAGAAGGTATTAATGTAGATATGAAGAGTAAATATGTAGCAAAATAACAGGGGGTTCCAGGGGGATTTGATATAGATATAATTCTTGAAACCATAGACCATATCCCTAAAACAATTCAATGGGTTATTATAAAAAAAAACATAGATTTAAGATAAAAAATAGTCACATTAGCTCACTAGTTAGATTGGTTAAAGTAGTCTTATTAGGACATTGAGTTATTTTAGTAGAGGTTCGAAACCCCGTATTTCATATTCTAAAAGCTTAAATGAAACCGTATAGAGGCACGATATACCATCAAAACCTTAGGCAAACTCGTATTCGACATCTTAAAATCATAGGCGTCCCCAATCATAATTGAGCATAATCGAAACGAGAGGTGTCCAGAGGCTCCAACATACAGTCTGGGCCGTAGGATTGACAGATCCGACGACTGTGGTAGTCCAGGGTGCACCTCGTTTAGAATATGTAGCATCCACCACTCACACAGTGTGCGAGGATCAAATCCGAGAATGGCGGATTTGGTCTGGGCGCACTCCGTGAGGGGTCACCTCTTTTTGGGTCTAATTTTCAATTTACAAGGGGTGTCTTAGCATTTTAACATGCAAAACTAGCTAGAATCCAAGGAATAAACTGAATTGCACTATCAGATTGGTTAAATTATGCATCTAACTGGGTCAACATGGGTCCACCACTCACATAGTGCGCGGGGAGCAAATCCGAGCATGGGCGGATTTGGTCTGGGCGCACTCTGTGGGGGGTCACCTCTTTTTGGCCAAATTTGGTTGGGTTTTTGCTAAAACTTACTATTAATCTTAACATTACCTATTGGTGTACTAGAAATTGGAAAAAAAATTTCCAATTTTCGAGGTTCTTGCTTGGGTGGTTGTTTCCAAGACTGGAAGTCTACTGTTAGTCCTATGGGAAAATGGTCAGTGCTGGACCTTGGTCTATCAAGATCATGCTCTGGTACCACTGTGACGTCCCCTACTTCCTCTACGGTGCACACACCGTATCAGAAGACGGAGCATTCCCCCTGTCAGCCAAACTGGCAGGGGCTATCCACCTGACACCACTCCTAGTGGAATGAGCCAGCAAGGGAAGAGTGGATATGTCATTCACCCGTCTCCCTTCGGGTCGACCTATCTGCGGAAGCGTGAATAAACATGAGCACATAATACAATACATCAATACAATCACCTCGAAGGGTGGATACGTCATAACCATCAGAGACATAACAACATCAACATGAACAATAATAGCAAAGGGAAAACCTACCTGTGGCTCGAGGACTCAAGGGGGCATGGTGTGGCTTGGGTCTCGAAGTCATTGCGCAGGTAAATCATAGCAAATGGATTTGGCTGGCATAAGAACATAGCTTAGGGTAGTCCACTCCATCCGCCCCTCCCATGCACACTTTGCAGAGTAGGTTGAAAAGTATTGGGACTGACCGTGAAGCCTAAGGGTGCATAGCCAAAAGGGCTACTACTACTGGTTTGCATCTCCCCAGCCTCGATGAGGCAGGAGGAGAGTCCCCTCCCCTCCAGAGGCATCCATGCCCATCACAGGCGGCTAGAGGGCCACTGCCCGTATTCGACTTGAACTCAATGGAGAGTGACGCATCACTCCACGGGTGTCGAGCTCATGCCTTGCCCACACTCAGTGACAAGCCATTAAGCCTAGCCCACATAGACCCCCGGTAGGCATTACACACCAAAGGGGTCCAACCGTGATGAGACAAGTTCCTCCTTGTCAACCGGTCTAGTCCCGCCACCCACAACCCGGCGGGCTCCTGTGCACGGGCCGCATGTAATTGGGAACTAGTAGGCTATCTAGGATCATCTGCTACACAGGCTTTAGGCCTCTACCCCCCTTCCCAATACATAGAGGTCACAGAGTGAAATGCAAATATCATCACAGAACTGAAATGAATAATAACATCTAATCTACCTACCTAACATCCAGAGTTAGGTTCCTTTGTTAGAGCCTATGATCTGGGGATCTATAAGGTCTCTAAGGCTGAACTAACATACTAAACCAGCTTATTGCCTAGCCAAAAGGCGGCTTTGCACAACAGAATGACTAGATACCTGGTCCTTGACCTGCTCCAGATCCACGGAATGCATCCATGCCTCTGATCCTACTGAAGACTGCTGCTACTCGATGATCTGTTGTGCAAAGACGACTTTTCAGAGCCGAGCAATGCGAATTGGGGTCTTGGCTTGGCCGAAATGGCTCAAGAGAACCCTAAATGCGAGAAGGGAAAGGAGCTCTAGGAAAACCCTAAAATGCAAAGAGAAGAAAGGTTTAGGGTTTAAGGGGATAGAAACCCTTAGGGTTAGGTTAGACATTGGCCAAATGGGGTTTAGCCATTTGGCAATGGGGTCCATGGGGTTAATAATTGTGTGTGTTTATTTAACATGCACAATATTCGAGGTTGCCCCCCTAGGTGCAACTCTTGGCCCCTAGGTGCAACCTTCTTCGGCTCCCAAGTACATGTCATCCGTGGCGTATGCGTGTGACGTATCTTGATATAATATAATATTCGGATCGTATATTATGTTGGAACGTCACAGCTCAAAAGTTATTGGGTGTTAATATACCCAATGTTGAAACGAGTGTTTTTTCCACTACATGCATCCAAATAGATGCAAGCAATCGACATATATCCTATAGCATGATTAAAATCTACTTTAACAAATTGACAAAAACACCACATTTATAGTTGTACATTAATGTAGATTATGGAGATAGCAATTGGAGATGCCCAAGTGCTATATATTGGGGATTTTTTATGAACTCGAAACGTTTAAAGGTTGACTTTAATACGAATGTCCATAGTTGGAGAAGGCAAAAAATATTTTGTATAGACATGGCTTTCAATATTATACAATATTGAAGTCATATGCTTCATTAAGGAATGCAAGCTGGGTGGCTGTGCCAAAAAGCATTCTAGAGCTTCATATATTTGATGTTATATTACATATTAGGAAGACCAGAAGCCCCTTAATCCATGTTCTGCATTCATTCTCATGTTCTCTTAAAAATTTGTCGCGCTGCAAAGCTATATAGCCTGGCGATATTTGCAACGAACGCCCAAAAGCTCATAAGCATCACACCAAAATAGACATTGGAATGGATCTATAAAGATTGGCAGTAGATATATAGACGTCTATAGAATATCTGTCAATTCCAAGCATATTGTCATAACAAGAGCCAGCACCTAGTTTCAAGATGGCAAGGCAAAAATGAGCAAGATTTTTTTATTTGAAGGCAAAGATGGAGTAGGATGCCATCGTAAGTTGATCCTCCACGCTTACGGGGTTTTGCAGAAGCGGCATGCCATACTTGCCATGTTGTTCTGCTGCAATAACTTCTAGGATACAGATCAAATGTGGTGTCGGCATTGAGGACCATGATCTTGAAGCGCCCGATCTGCATAGAGTCTTCAACTTGTTCTTCTGTGAGGATCAGATCTCCCACAGAAACTGTCTTGAATTGCCTGTCGTCAGATTGCCATTTTGGCCTGCAACCACCACCATCGTGGCATTTTTATTTGTCAGTTGTGTGGATGTAAAATACTAGATTTGTTACCTCCGGACATGGCCATGCCTTCCACTTCTGAGATGCATTTGCTGTGTGTAGTAGTAACACAAGCAAAATAGCAGCTCCCACAAAGGCCTTCATCTCTGCCTCTTCTACCTTTCTCTTTGCAAAAAGCCACCCCTTTTATAGCACTATTATACCTTGTGTTCGGGAGTCCGTCCACTGTGACGCCTCCTACTCCCTCTACGATGCACACATCGTATCAGAAGGAGGAGCATTCCCCCGACAGGTAGGGCGGCGTGACGCCATCCACCGACACCACTCGATTGGAATGAGCCGACAAGGGAAGAGTGGATGTGTCATTTGCCCCGCCTCCCTTCGAGATTCGACCTAGCTACGGAAGCGCGAATAAACATGAGCATATAACATAAATACAATCACCTCGAAGGGTGAACACATCATAATCATCACATGTACAACAACATCAATATGAGCAAAGGATACCCAAGGCTGAGACTCAAGGGGGTTCGACTGACGGCTTGGGCCTCCAGAAGTCATTGCAGACGGAATTCATGGCAAATGGATTTGGCTGGCATAAGAACATGGCTGAGGGTAGTCCACTCCATCCGCCCCTCCTGTGCACACTTTGCAGAGTAGGTTGAAAAGTATTGGGACGGCCCGAGCTTTTGCGGGTGCATAGCCAAAAGGGCTACTACTCTTGGGTTGCATCTCCCGGCCTCGATGAGGCGGGAGGAGAGTCACCTCCCCTCCAGAGGCATCCATGCCCATCACAGGCGGTTAGAGGGCCACTGCCCGTATTCAACTTGAACTCAATGGAGAGACGCATCACTCCACGGGTGTCGAGCTCATGCCTTGCCCACACTCAGTGACAAGCCATTAAGTCTAGCCCACATAGACCCCCGGTAGGCATTACACACCAAAGGGGTCCAACCGTGATGAGACAAGTTCCTCCTTGTCAACGGTCTAGTCCGCCACCCACAACCCCGGCGGGCTCACGTGCTGAGCCGCATGTAATTGGGAACTACTAGGCTATCTAGGATCATACGCTACAGGGCTTTAGGCCTCTACCCCCCTTCCCAATACATGGAGGTCACAGAATGAAATACCAACATCATCACAGAACTGAAATGAAGAATATCATCTAATCTATCTATCTAAACATCCAGAGTTAGGTTCCTTTATTAGAGCTTATGATCTCGGGATCTATAAGGTCTCTAAAGCTGAACTAACATGCTAAACCAGCTTATTGCCAGCCACATTTACACAACAGAATGACTATTTACCTGGCACTTGACCCGCTCCAGATCCTCAAAATGCGTCCATGCCTCTGATCCTGCTGAAGACTGCTGCTACTCGAAGATCTGTTGTGCAAAGGCGGCTTTTCAGAGCCTGCCAATGCGAATTAGGGTCTTAGCTTGGCCGGAATGGCTCAAGAGAACCCTAAATGCGAGAGAAGGAAAGGAGCTCAAGGAAAACCCTAGATGTGAAAGAAGAAAAGGGTTTAGGGTTTAAGGGGAAAGCCCTTATATAGAGACTTTTAGGTTTAGGTTAACATTGGCCAAATGGGGTTTTGCCATTTGGCATGGGGTTTATAATTGTATATGTCTATTAAACATGCACAACATACGAGATTGCCCCCTAGGTGCAACCCTTTACGGCTCTCAAGCACATGTCATTCGTGACATGTACGTGTGACGTGGCAGTATAATATACATATTCGGATCGTATATTATGCTGGAATGTCACATTCTCCCCACCATGACTTGATGCTGTCCTCAGCATCACGCGTCTCCCCACCTTGGAAACCTGCATATCTGCAATCACATTCGTTATATATACAATTTTACAATATAATTACCTCAAGATAATATTTTAATTTATTATAACATATCCTTGTTGTTTAATATCGTACTATGGTAAGGGAGTCTTTCACCCTCTTACTTTATCATCTATTATTATTCACAAAATTTTATAGTTTACACTATTAACAAGGTTTAAAATGAAACGCACTTATTTAAGAAGTGCGTTTGAAAGATTCCTTTATAAAAATTGGAAACTTGAAAAAAACAGACAAAATAGGGAGCAAAATAGATTGTTAAGCAATTAGCATTCGAAATACCCCCAAAAAAGCAACATTTTTGAAGCCTTTTCATTTTTTAAAGAGGGCAAAAAAAAAAAGCTTGTTTTGAGGAGGGTGACATTAAATTTAAAAGCTGAATAAGTATTTATTGCTGAAAATAGAAGGAAATATAGTTTGTCTTTTTGCAAGCTTAATATAAGTACTAAGAAAATTAAACATAGGGAAGACAAAGAGTGTGAAATCATGGAGCAAGAAAGAGTTGCTCTAATTAAGCACTGTTGAAGAGACAAAGCTTTTGATTAAAATCATCATCAAAATATGTTATATTTCTTAGCACATAGTTTACAATGAAAGTTAGTTTGTAATCTTGATCAGATAAATTTATACAACCGTGGTGGAGGAGGTGGTTCTTCAGGTCCACGGGACTCTCGCACCCTTTAGGATCGACTCTTGTGAGGGGGTATGATAGCGAGACGCCTCGCCGGATTCCAATGGGCAGTGCAGGCTGGTTCTCGGCTCGGGCACCACAGGCTCTAAGTCGACGAACTCCACCTCCTCATCTCTTCTTCCTGTAAGTGGAGGCTGGATTTCTGTGTAAGTGCCCTTAGCATCGCTAGCACCGTTCTTTGCTCCCAGTTCCTCGTTTTCATCAGGAAAGGATTCACAAGAGCTTATCTCGGTCCCGATGAAACTTACTTTATCTCGGGTCTATGTCGACCGGGGCGACATTGCGTCTCCCCTTAAGGGCGCAAATCGGCTGTGGTGCCCGATCCGAAAAGGCATCTAAGATCCGATCTCCTGTGGCGAAAACCATCGTATCAAATTATTAATAAGCCATTTGTGGCTTTCGATAATGGGACACCACGGCGCTGCTTTTGTTGTGGGTCTCTTTAATTCTCTGAGAACGGTTGGGAACTGGAAATGCATTGCGGGGAGGAGTCTTCTCATTCTGCGTGTTAAAATGAACCATGGTTTTTGGTGTCCGCTACTGTAAAACCTATATGAAAATGCTTTCTCAAACAGCTCACTAAGCGGACCACCACCATGACCCTTGACGCTTGTTTTAAGCCCGCCAAGCAAAAACAAAGAATTAGAAATTAGTAAAACGAAAACAAGGAAAATAAGTTAGCCCTAGGTGTGGCAGATAAACTTATAATGACGGTTGCCTTGTCAGATAAATTTATACCACGGCGGCAAGCCGTATAAATTTATACAGACATTGCCTTGCTGTATAAATTTATAGCACGGTTGTTCCAGCCTTTAAGATTTAAACCTTAAGACAGATGTGGTATAAATTTATACAGTGGAGTTACCGCAAAACAAAAAGCGTTAATTGTGAAGCTTACCAAACGCAGTTTGGCCGGAAAAAAGCGTTGCCGGACGCTCCCATAGGTTTAAGCACCGACATCGTCTGAAGGTCGGAATGAAAAATGATGACCCTCCAGTTTTCAGATGTCGTGACTTCTTTTAGGCCATCCAGGAAAGACCGGACTTGCACGTGAGTGAAAGCCTCCTCATCAAAAGCGCTATCCTTTATTTTAAATCCATAAGGAATATCTGCAATGCATAATGTAAAATGTTGCTTGTCTAAAAGAGTCCCCAGCCTTGTACAATCACCCTCAACAACCCTGTACTGGACGTCCTGACCAAATGTGGTAAATCTCTCATATGTACAGTCAAAACTGGAAGTGGCGACCTCTCTACCCTGTTCAATTGCCTTAAGCCTTTGCCTCTCTTCTTTGGCCCTCTGAACCGGGTTTAAAAATCCGGTTGGTAGCCCCCTTCTTCTTGTTCTGTAAGAGTAATGTAAGACAAAGGCACAAACACATAACATATTGTTTGCAAAACTTACCCAGCCACTGAAGTTAACTGCGTGCTCTCTGATGATACTGTCTGTGGTGCAACTTGGGTACAAAAGTTTGCACTCCTCGATCTTCTAGGTTGAGCCGCTTCATTAACTCCGGCCGGCAAGTGACAATGTCTTTTCTGATTGCAGAGGAAAAAAGTATTGTAAGACAAAAAAGGTAGAAAAAACATGGCATAGCAAGTGAGCTTTTACGTTTTAGCTTCCTTGGCCATCTCGCCTAATGTGAATTCTTTGGCAACTACTTTTTCCAACAGGCAAACAAATATTTCTTTGCTTTTTAAGACCCTCAGAATCGCGTCCGAGTGGGACAATGCTCATATTTTTTGTTTTGATTCACCACCTTTCTTTGGTTTCTTTCCCCAAGGCCCCTAGCTTGTTCTTTGAGCTCCCCATCTTCAAACATACAAAAAATTCTCTCTTGAAGATCCCACACCTGTAAATGGTCAAACGAAGTTTAGTGTTAAATGGCGTAAGAGGATGGCCCACGGTGCGGTGCGTCACGCGGTATAAATTTAGAGGGTGCGGCGCAGATAAATTTATACCGCGTGCCTGGTCGCAGATAAATTTATACCGCGCCCGGCGGCGGTATGAATTTATATCACGCCGTGCACACCGTGATAAATTTATACCGCTGCCGTGCACTCCGGATAAATTTATATCACGGCCGCAAAAAAAAATTAAACCGCTGGCGGGGCACGGATAAATTTTATACCGTCATTAGGCTATTACAAGCTTCTAACTACGCTAAACATACTACAAAAGATTGAATTGAAGCTTTTACTTACTTGACCATCTCTGAAAGCTAGCTGAAAGTAGTTATCGTATTGTTTGACAGCCATAATGGGTTTCTTATCCGAATCATAACTGAGGCAAAGACTGGTCACTGGGCTTCTCAAGCTCTTGAAGCTTGTTCTTTTTGTTTTGAAGTCCTCTCCATGCACTTGTTTGAAATCCGTACTCTGGGTGCATGAAGTTTAATCTTGTCTATTAGGCTCATCTTTAGTCGAAGTCATTGTCGAGATTGTGACTCACCACGGCAATGACTTTTGCCTCTTCGTCATCACCCCCACATAGATATGTGCTTCCACGCTCTTCCAGACTTCATTACGGCTTTCTTCTTTTGAAAGTTCTTTTCTTGCTTTATAACTATGTGTGCCTCCAAGAACATAATAGGTGTAATCTTCAAAATCTGCCTTCTTGTAGTCTTTTAATTGGTGTAATCGACTTACTGGCCCACCATCACAACTAGTGGCGACACATGGGCATGAGGATTCCTTCTCATTCTTTGCTTAAGGATAGCCACATGTGCGCAGACAACTTTTCGGACCTGAAGCACTCGGACCCCATCTTCATTTTTGGTGGCCTCTTAATAGTGCTTAGTGTCAAAGAAATGGTCCGCTTGGCAGCTTTGGTTTCATTAACCCGCTTTAGAATAGCACTCGACTTATCTCCGCGGGCTTCTAACGATACCGCTCGGGGAGCCTTTCAAGTGCTTCTGACGACTCGTTTATAGTCAAGGTCTTTGTGATTCTAGGCTTTTTCTTGGTAGGAGGTCGTGTATCTACTACCAATGAAAACTTCCTACCCTTTCCCTTTGTGGTGACTGGTTCCTCCTCTTCCTCTTCCTCTTCCTCTTCCTCTTCCTCTTCCTCTTCCTCTTCCTCTACTACTTCCTCTTGATATTACGGGGTACCATAGACCCTTGACCAACACTTTTTCGTCAGACAAAGACTACGACATCAAAATTTCTACTACGATCACGTAATGCGGGGTTAAGTTAAGAGAATAGGCGGTATAAATTTATACGAGGAAAGCAACTAAGAATAACTTACAAAGCCGTTCTTGTAATTGTCCGCAGAATGTAATCGGCACGCCTTTAGGCTTGCACATGCTTATTCTAAGCATTCTGGTATTCAGAACATAGTAGACGGGGCCCTTGTCATGGTTGCACTGCATTAAAACTTCATCATCGTTCTCTGTAGCAACAAGGCTTATAATTTCGCCAGCAGGGTAATAATCATCAGACTTGAACTTGCCCTTCCCTGATTGTTTGCACAAGTAAAGGTACGCTTCAGTAGGTTTGCTCTCTCTTGCGCCCCTGTGGACGTACCAAGTCTGATCCTTTAGTTCATAAGTCTGTGGCTCTGGTGGTGCAGCCTTTGATGATGACCCTCCGAGTACAAACTTGATCTTAGGGCCACTGTAATGCGCAAAAAAAACCATTTTTATACAAGAAACTGAACATTTTTCGAATTTTTGAAACACAAAAACAGTAGAAAAAGAGGATGAAAGGGCATAAAATCCACACTAAATTAACACTTCATTTGTGTCATTTAAGCTAAAAACACAACAATATTAGCAAAATATTAAGGTTCGGGACCATTCGTTGAGCACTAGACGTCAAGGATTTAAAACGGTTCTCGAGCGGTATAAATTTATATCTGGCCTGTATAACGAGGCGGTATAAATTTATATCGCAAGTGCTCGAGCGGATAAATTTATACCGCTCGTTAACGGGCGATATAAATTTATACGGTTCGTTAACGGCGGTATAAATTTATACCGCCCGCAACACCGAGGGGTGTGGATCGGGCGGTATAAATTTATACCACCCGTTGGTTAAGGCAATTTATACGCCCGTCCGAAGCGGTATAAATTTATACGCTCCAAAGCACTAGCGATTCGCTAAGTGCTGCGGAGCGTATAAATTTATCTGCCGAAGACGGGCGATAAAAATTTATATGCTCGGTTAACGGCGGTATAAATTTATACCGTGAAGGGCTTACACTCTAGCGATTAAAACCAAAGAGAAACTAAAACGATGCGGAAAGTAGACTTACATTGGCCATGACCGTATGGACTAGCGTATAGAGGTTGGGAGAGCAAATAAAGGGGGTATATAAATGGACCCTTGGCGCCTTCGACTCGAAGCTGCGTATATGGAAAAAATAGGGTGGCCGGGCGCCGGGCTTAAGTACCCCCGCTAAGTGCCGATTTTAGGTATAAGCGTTTCTCCATAAAGATTCCAATACAAGTGTCTGTGAGTTTTCAGATAAATTTATACCGTGTCTTCCTCCTCCAGTATAAATTTATACCATCTCTCAGATAAATTTATACAAACCAGCTTCTACAAGTTTGCCTTCTCTGTATAAATTTATACCATCCCCTGTAAACTTTTACCATCTGCTCTTCGTCAGATAAATTTATACAAGTTGGATGCTACCTTTCTCGAGTATGGCTCGAGAAAAAAAGAACCGAGAGCCTCAAGTCTGATTCGAAAGCTTCCTCCGCAATGACATTCACACCCCCTCAACCGACACCGAAAGTAGCCTCGAAATGCCTCTCGATATTCAAACCCCGGCTCTGTTGAGTTTACTCAAAGACGCCCACCTCGGCTTCCACCACTGTTCAATTTACTCCATCACACCGCCCCGAACGCATTAAATGCGCCCCACCAATGCGCTTTTACCCCACCTCGGGCTAGAGAGGTCGGACTACCTTCTCCACTTCATTTTATTTATCGCCGCCCCTTAGTCCACCGTAGGCTAAATCCCGAGGAGGCAAATCACGCCAACTCCATCAATTTCGCTAAATGGTACTACAACAAGTGGGGCGGTCAATGACACGCAACTCCCCGTGTTCTCACGACACTTCGGGAGCTGGTCAACCACGCCACCAACCTCGATTACTTTTTCCCAGAGAGAGGGAAAGCACCTCCCCCGGGACTTGCACACACCAAACCTATCAGCATCTACAAGTACACCTCAAGTTGATCTCTCGCATTTAAGAAACACCTCATGTTGATCTCGGGCGAGGACCTACCAAAGCCACAAGACTCCTTGTTTGAATTCAAAGCCCCGCAAGTAAGAATCTTAAACGTAACTTACACAAGAAAGCATGTACAACTGTTAGAAGAAAGAAACTCATGGGCCTAGGCTCACTTGCGGGCAACACATACAAAGTTAATCGTTGTTCTCAACGTTGTTTGCTTAAGATTGGACTAAAGGAATTGAGGTTGATTCGTGATAGTTTAGTTCAATGACTCGCTAGACCAAAGGGGCTACTTAGTCTTCAATATTAGGCCGATGATGGTGAGAAGTTTACTTTTACATACTGGTGGCCACACCGTCAAACGGCCTTCAAATTGATTCATGCTTTAGGCAGCAGATCTAACTTGACCGCCTCAAGAAAAAGGCTTGACAAGAATCCGGGCATCAATGACTACCGCCATTCAGAGGCATATCCAGAATTCATGCCCTTCAATGTGTTTCCGGATGGAAGGTTTCTTTAAGGAGTCTTGTGAGAAACTCCCTAATAGCCCTATGTACCACTTGAGTGACAATTTCACCGAAACAAGAAGTCTACGATAATTATAAGGAGATGTGTGTTGAGGCGGAGAACGCTTTTGTCCGCTACTCTTACTTTACCGTGCGGCTCGAAAAAAGAGTTTTCAGCGTGTCCATTCCTAGAAAGCATAGGATGTCTCTGTTTGTGCTACATGCTCAATTAAAAGCTCGAGGAGACAAAATGCAAGGACACTTCACACTAAAAGTAAGCTTCCAGGACGTGTTCTTGCCTAGTTCTACTTAAAAGTAGGTTCTTTCCTAAACATATTTTCCTTTCAGATGCATTGAAGGAGAAACTGAACAAGCACAGAGAACAACAATCTTTGGAAAGGAGAAAATTGACAAAACATAGGAAGAAAGCACTGGAACAACCACTCAACTACATATCAGTTGTTATTGATGGAATGGACCAGAAGAAGACCACCCTACCACATTTTGTCAATGTGCCTAAGGATGCTGCTGAAGAAGATTTCATACATCTGCATGTTGTTGGTGCTATGGTATTTAATGGAAAACTATCTTGCAAGGCATTTTTGAATTATCCAAACATTCATGCTGATCCAAATCTCACTATCACAATATTGAATAAGCTTCTTTCCAATCTAGAACATATACCGCCGGTTCTGTATCTTCAGCTAGATAACACGACAAGGGAAAATAAGAATCAGGCGTTGTTTGCTTACTGTGCTATGCTAGTAGAGAAATAAATCTTCAAGAAGGTGAAGATTGGTTTCCTGCTTGTTGGTCATACACACCCACCAAATTGATCAGATGTTCAAGAGGTTCTCTAAACGCCTTGCTTTAAAAAAAAGCTCTAAGCCTGCCAGCCATGATTGAGGTCATCCAAGATTCCTACAATCCTCGTCCAGACATCGAGTTATTGGAAGAAACTTATGATTTCAAGGAATGGATTTTTCGGAGAGATCAACTAGGTCACCGCGGCTATTGAGCCCTTGAGAAACATTACATTTCAGCATCAGATCAAAATTTCACTTGTAGATGGCAAGGCCATCTTACAAGGAAAGAAATATGCCACATCCTTTTCGATGGCGGCCAGCCAGAGTGTATTCAATTCATTCGCAACATCCCCAATACTAGTTCCATGCTCTCGGGCAGAGCAAATGCCTCTAAAAAAGCTTGAAAGAAATCACAAAGAGTAAAAAGGAGGGAAGAGCATTTGACTCAAATAAATCATTGGATTGTATTGAGACAAGTATTCAGTCTCGCTCTAACCACTTTGGGAGGCAGATGCTTTATGGTGGCCTCAATTTTTCTCGGCAACGTGACATGTTGCAAGCTTCATTACAAGGTCGAAGACCGATTTACATTCAACCGGGCCATCTAGGCAAACCCTCCCTGCAAGTTGAGAATCAAGAGGAACATGTAGAGATATTGGCTAGCTCAGATGAAGATGACAGAGTCATGTACACCGCCCTAGACGCACAAGACAACAAGTTGCTCGAGTATCCGGTTCAGGGCCTCGAGATTCGTAAAAGGAATGCTCATAGCTGTCCCACCTGATAATGATGAACTGGGGAGGCCATTCGGCTAGCTAAAGTACTGGAGGTAACAAGAGAGGATGGAATTCCCACTCAATTAAAAGTGCACTGGATGAGAACGACTGCTGCCAATGCTTTCAGTGGGAGTTATACTTTGGAGATGGTAAAAACAGGAGTGGGAAAGAGAGCTAAGTCCAAAGCAAGCACTGCTGTCATAGATCTAACTGAAGTAAAGGTTCTTGCATATGACTTTGTTCTGACTGCTGCTAATAAGTTACGTATGGTCACTCAAACTTTAATAAGGTCGGGCATGTGGATTAGACAAACAAGCCAAAAAGGTGGCCAAAAAGATGATGATGAAGACTCACTTGTAGACAAGTGAGGAAGAAGATCGCTCGAAAGTACATCCGTCTTCGAGAGTGAAGCTGAGGATGAAGGCTCGAGTGATCAGGGAATAAATGAGTCAGAGGATGAGATGCATCCTGATCTTGCTGCAAAATGTAAGTTTGTCCGATGACTCGAACATGTAAAGAACAGAAAGTGCAGGTGATGATTGTCTGTCAAAATGTCCTATATTTTTGACAATTTTGTTCATAATTTTGTACAATTTTCACAACCTTGAATATATCACTTCTTTGTCACTCTACTACCCTTGCTATTTTTTTTATTGCCCCTTTTTTGCTACACTTTATAAAAGTAACTATTTTTTGTTCTAGTTTAGGAGGATGAAAATTGCTATTTAAAATTTTCGCACGAAAGTTATGTTCAATCAACCCCTCAAAAATGGTACCTAAATTACTTAAATTGTCACACCTGTCACAAAAAAATCTTAAAAATGGACTTTTTTAAGGGAATTTTAGGGAATCTTTCAAAGATTCCTTTTGAAGTGCGTTTCCAGCAAATAAGTGCGTTTCATTTTAAACTTTGTTTATTATTATAAACATAGTTTCAAAATTCTATAAATTAAAATCCATTTGATCTCCTTGCAACACATTACGACAAACAAATATGTGTTGCAAGTCTTCGCAGTGCGACCCTCCTGTCCCTTAGATCATTCTATTGGCCTGCCGATCCAACACTACGTTAATACACATTTATTTATTATAAAGTTGGTTGTTAGGGAACCACCATTAATTACAATTTATATGGATGCAAGGCTAATCTCCCGGCGTAGGAAGATTATGTTTCTTCCATCTTGGCCGTGGAGACAGCGCCCTATCATGCCTAGGATGATCACTCATGCCTACAACTTTAGTTGCCTTTGGCGTGAAGGGTGGTGTCCTTCCCGTATTTGGGCGTGAAGGATGGCGTCCTTCCCGTAGTAGGCATTGACTAGAGGTGCTTTCCTATCAATGCGTACCTGAATGACCTCTTATCTCTCAAGATCGTCTACTTCCGTGGGACGGAAGTAGACTTTTTAATCTACCTTCACTCACCTATCGGTTCGGTGTTGACTACTTTGGTGACGAGTCGACCCTTGCATTGCTCCATGAGTTGTGGGTACTGCTTCTCAAGATCTATTTGTAGTGCCCACGTAGCGTCTTTCACTGGTAAGTGTCCCTTTCACTAGGTATTGGAGAATTGAGATCTTTGTCTTCTTATAGGATCTGACAAGAAGAACCTCTGGAACAATCTCAAGGTGATCGTCCATCATTTCCAGTAACTTTGGTGTCTCCAATACTTCCGCTGGATTAGGAGTGTGTTTCTTTAGGAGACTTACTTGGAAAACACTATGGATCTTCAAGTGTGCTGGCAGGTCCAACTTATAGGATTGGTTACCTACTCTTTTGGTTATCCTGAATGGTCCAACCCATCTTGGAGCAAGCTTCTTGCAATTGTCGATGCAAAGCTTTAGCCAACTTGTCCGCTAATCGTCGATGCAGAGCTTCAGCCTAATCGCCGATGCTGTAATCGCCGATGCAGAGCTTCATCTATGCACTTCTGCCGGCTTCCTGCTGCTAGAAGATATCTTCGTATTCCCTTCACCAACTGTTGCATGTCGGCTAGAATCCGTTAACGTCTTAAATAAGCATTACAGTCTTGGACCCCTGCATGATCCCTGCTGGACTTCCCTTAATGCATGCAATTATATTAATTACCTTACGGTAATATTTTTTATATTAACATTATAGTAGTATTGGATATATTGCTTCCAACAGTATTATATTTAACTAGCTGTTATATGATAACTTTACGACCTTTAAGATATGTCATCATACAATATTTTGAAAAGTATTTTAATTATTTATCATATGGCTGGGGTTTATATCATCAGATCCAAGTGTTGAGCGTGTGACTCTCGCTCGCTACTTGGTTGGTGATGTATCAACCTTACATGTATATACTTTATAGTTGCTATACTTATGGAAAGATAGACAAATTCTTATTATATTTGTCAAGACCCTATGAATAGAATAGAATAGAATAGTTTTTTTAACGTCCACGGAGACCAATAGGTCATGGGACCCATACAATGGGCTAGTATAATCATTACTACTAGGATTAAAAAACCCCTGCCTCGAAAGGTTTTCAAGGGAAAAACCTTTGCAGTAATGATGATACTAGACAAGCTTAGATAATGACTACTGAGGGCTCAGTAATTGCAGACGTTTATCTAGAACCTCAAGTATGTATAATGCCAAGTCATGCACAGATGGTGCGCTGAGAAGTTGTGGAAGCGTGGAATGGAATGCTAAGGTCGAAAAATGATTCCGGACTATCTCAAAAGCAGGGCAACTCAGAAGAGTATGGCTTTCATCTTCAATAACCTGTAACTGGCAACAGGCACATAGTCTCGCTTCTCGCGGCAATTGCGGCCGCTCCCATCTACCTGTCTCAATCCATAGCCTGTGGGACCCCGTGCGAATTGATGCAATAGCTACAAGCTTGTTCCTGGACAATGAAGCAAGCAAATAAGCTTGGGGCCCTGGTACCAAAGTGGGATTTATGTGTGCATGATAATGACCAGTTTTCACTTGGGCCAAAGTAACTGCGTCCCATCCGCAGAATTACCAGAATTACAGCCAGAATTACATCCTTGCGAATGTTTAACTAAGATTTTATGTAATTATTATCTTACTTTGTCTCGATACTAAGATATCTACACAAGACAAAGTTATCTATGCAGTTATTATGAACATATACTTTATCAACAAGACATTAAAGCTTATGATACAATGCTATCAATGGAGTGCTATCAATGCCCTGCATAATAGTATACTTAAGATTATATAGTTTATGTGGTTATAAGGGGTTCACAACCCTGAATAATTTAATTAAGAGCTAGGCTACTAGCTCATTCCTAGGTGTGAATGCAGGCAAATGATCATGGCGTAAGAAAATTATGCTTTTCCCATGATGCATTCTATCTATTATGCAAAGCCTCTCCCCACCTTAGTTGTTGCATCCATCGGTGTCGACTAATTTGGAGTCGACTTGGCCGTTGTATTGTTTCCATTAATTCGCTCTTCCGCAATTGCTTTGGTGCAATTGGCTTTGCTTTGCTTTCCTAATTGCTTTGGCTACTTGCGGAAGGAATTCTATTCTAAGGGTCGACTAATTTGATGACGATTCAACCCCTAAGATATAGGTAGGTTCAGTCCTAAGATTGAGCCCCCCACTTTCTTCATAAGAAAATGGTCCTACACCTCAATGTATCATATCCCCTCAATTGATGTTGTCATAACATCTCAACTATTCTATCTACCTTAAGAGGCTATATGATTCTAACTAATGCATTAATTCACTAGCCTTAGCTAACATATTTAACCGTTTATGATGGATGCAGCCATCATGTTTAACATATCTATTCTTAAGCGACGAGTTACTGAATTATTTAGAACAATTCTAAATTACAAGGTTTTATCATCATGACAATTCCTTTTGTCACAAAAGGCTATGTGATTAATGTGCTTTATTTTAGATGTGCCTTTCATGTATTATTCAATTTTATATTCTAAATATCCCCCTTTCTTAGTTATTTACTCTCTTGGAATATTCCTATCAATTGAATTGATGTCATCATAACAAGTTGGCCGGACTTGTTAGATTATTTCTTTTCATTCAATTGGATTATTCCTTGGAGGTACTGGCTTTATACATGGTCAACAATTATCCTAGTAATGATTCCTTCTTAGCGAGGTGATCAATCTCACCAAGTGGTTTCAATATGTTGGATGTCTGTTAACAATCATGTATAATTTTAGTTACTCCTATGCATTTCCTTCCCAACCGTTGAGGCTTAGCTCAACTTGGGGCAATCCTTTCACGAGAAAATCCGGAAATGCCTTCCAATCCCATTATAGATGTCATCATCCCATTAGGGTTTTTTTAGATTAAAAAAGAGCCTTCAAAACATGCCAACTAAGCCAAATGAAGATAAATGAACTACCAATCAGAAATCAGAGCCTGATGGGTCCAGTCAGCAAAACTGTTATAACTAACTCACTGAATCATATTTTCTAGCATAACTATTGATAGAAAAGTCCAAATGAGCTCTCATTTAGTGCAATAGATAGATCTCGTTGCGATCTTTCCAACCTTAGATGCTTTGCACATATTTTAACCACTTATAATTGTCAAAACTCCAAAAAATATGGTTTTTACCATTTTTTACTATCCTACGGGGCTAAAAGATATGCAAGACCATCAAGGTTGGAAAGATCTCAATGAGATCTATCTATTGCACCAAACAAAGCTCATTTAGACTTTCTATCAACACTTATGCTAGAAAAATGTGATCCGATGAGTTAGTTATAATCTGCTTTGGCCGATCGGATTACCGCCTGCTTTTTCCGATTGGTAGTTCATATAGGTTAATCAGCGGTTCTTAGAAGGCCCTTTTATGATCTCAAAAATCCCTAATGATAAACCCTATCATACTCGACTATATGATCATAGCTCCTCAATCTTGCTCGCATCTCATCCACATGTTGCCTTCTTGAAGCAGCAAGGTAACGTTATTTCGAGTTGCTCGAGACTCTGAGCTCCTCCTCAATGTAGAGGTCAACTTTCTTCTTTAGAGGCTTCCCATTGCTGATGGTTTTGGTGGCATAGTTGACCACTTGAAATCTTCTATGTTACTTCCCAAAAGCCTGAAGGTGGTTTCGTTGAGAAACATCCTCCACGTTGAATTCTTCATCTTGGCGGCTAAAGGATGCCTCTAGATCCGATATTGTTGTGCCAACTTCATCCTTCGAGTCCTGTAGCATGTTGACAGAAGTGTTGAGGATGTTGCTCGCTTCACGCCTTCCAATTGTCCGGCATCTCTTTTCTTTGATCATTTATCGTGAGAGAGAGGGAATAACAAAGGGAAATACGCATGCAAGTCATATAGCTTACACTATTATGATTACAAATACTATTAAAGCTATTAGGCTTGATGTCTCCCCTCGAGGTGCACACGTCATCGATGGCATTGTTGTCTGTGTTCCTCCTAGTGCGTTGGTGTTGAAGATCTATATCCTCTTATTTGTACCTCAGCTCGTGCTCGATTGGTAGACTCTTTGATATGTTTGAGCTCTTCAATGTCTGTCGGTTGCAGCACAACTTGCTTCTGCTTCACATACTAACTAAGGATGTGATTGTCATTGATGCTTGGCGTTTGATTACGCTTCTTAATCTTGTTCTCGGGCAATAATTGCTTCCCCTTCACAATGTCTGAAGATCTTTGAGGTGCCTCTTGAAGTTGTGCACTTCCTTTTGGCTACACTCGTAAGGGAGTTGTTCTCTTCATCAGTTGCCTTTTCGAATAATAGAAGATGCTAAGTTGATGCTGCCCCTAACCTGTTAAATTTGGTGTCTTTGCCGAGGTCTTTGGGTAGGAGCGCACTCATTGTTTTTCCTCTAATTCCCATCCGGCTCTGGATCGCTGTAACTTTTGCTGAGCCATCATCTGCCTGATGCCGGTGTAGGCTTATATATCTGTTGATGATTGGCCAGTGTACATCCGGGCCTCCCTTATCTTTGTGGGGGAAGTCTCCGATATCCCTCGTCGATGAAGTCATCAACGTTGTTGACGTAGAAGATGTAGGAGCTCGTCTATCCTGTAGCCCCTGTCCCTTCACTCTAGAAGGTTCTTAATGTCGTGTAGGGTCAGGTATGCTTCTCCTTGGATGATGACCGGGGTTAGACTGGTAATGCCTAACCCAAGTGGTGGAGCTGTCCTTGTTGCTCTTAATCCCTCCTCGAAGCTCGAAAGGTCCTCCTCTGCCTATTGCCTTTCTTGAGTGGGGTCGACGCCGATGATGTCTTCCACGTCACCCACGTCCTTCATCTTCCTCCCCGCTTTGCCTCTTGGGTACTCAGAAGCATACGCCTCCGCCTCACCGGCTGCGATGGCCATGGGCTCAAGCTCTAGGGGTTGTCAAGCGGATAACGAGCCTAACGGGAGCTGAAAAATTGCCTTGGAGTGAGGAGCAAAGGGAGGAGGGTGCAAATGAGGGTTGTGGTCCTATTTATAGACAAAACCCTAATTTGGAAAAAATTTAGGGTTTGGGAATATCTATGATTACGAGATGATGCTATGCAATTCATAGGCAAACTAGGTTAAAGAATGCATTCTAAGGATCCTATTGCAAGAAATTTCATCTAATTTGGAGAAAGTTGGGGCCAGTTGGGTCAATTTTGGTCTGACCACTCACACAGTGAGCGAGAGGCTAATCCAAAAATGACAGATTTGGTCCTGGCGCACTCTGTGAGGGGTGGGACTCTATTTGGGTCGAGGATGACTCAAAAAATATGCAAACTAAGGGTCAAATCCTACTTATCTCGACGCGTTAGGTCGGATTGTGCCCTTACTTCTTTCATTTGGACAAGTAGGGGTCGACTACTCACACAGTGCGCGAGAGGCTAGTCCGAAAATGCCGAATTTGGTCCTGGCGCACTCTATGAGGGATGGGGCCAAAAACACTGAGTTTTGCTCCAATTTTGGTAATTGCAAATGCAGATATCATTAATACAACCTAATTACTTATAGTTTCACCCAAGTGCAACCGACTAAAACTCGACCCCCATAATGTAAACCCTTCAATAACCTAGCAACGCACAGGATTTACGTTTTGGAGGCTCTATCCTAGTCAGATTCGACCAAAATCTTGCACAATGTCATCACATAGAGGGAGGGTGTTGAGCCAGAAGATGGACCTTTAAAACCTTCCAGAGGCAGTTCTCCCCAAAGGTCCTCTCTCAAAGAACCCTGGCCACGGACGGGCAACTTTCTCACTCCGGAACTGTGAACTGACTCTGCCAATGGACTCAAAACGTTGACATTACCCTCGAGACCAAGTTTTGTGGGCAGAAGACTACCCCTTTTCCAAGAAGCGCCAAAGTAGCTCATGTCCAACATGTTCGTAGTCAATTGGTCTAAGAAGTGGCTGCAGAACACTGCCATGTAGAGGGTTTGAGTTTTTTTCGTTGCTAAAAACGGCCGTGTAACTTGGTCCCTAGGGTAATTTCGCCATTCCGGATGGCATGGCGAAGTCGAATCTCCATTCCGGAGACTTTGTACTGCCCGAACGACAAAATGCCTCTACCAAAAATTCCAAAGGTTATCATATTTTTTTCGTGAGTCCTAGTCATCATGCCCACATGGCATGTTTGAGCCACCTTGGCACACCTTGGCATGTTGGAGCCTAGGTGGCATGTTGGAGCCACCTTGGCATGTTTGAGCCTAGGTGGCATGTTCGTGCCTAGGTGGCATCACCTTGGCATGTTGGAGCCTAGGTGGCATGTTGGAGCTGACATGGCATGTTTGAGCCACCTTCAAATGTTCATGCCATGTGGGCTCCAACATGCCACCTAGGCTCCAACATTCCAAGATGGCTCAAACATGCCACCTAAGCTTCAACATGCCACCTTGGCTCAAACATGCCACCTTCCTAGGCTCCAAGGTGGCTCAAACATGCCACCTAGGCTTCAACATGCCACCTTGGCTCAAACATGCCAAAGTGGCGCAAACATGCTGGCTCAAACATGCCACGCGGGTTCCAACATGCCACGCAGACTCCAACATGCCAAGGTGGCTCACAACATGCCACCTAGGCTCCAACATGCCAAGGTGGGTTTCAAACATGCCACCTAGGCTCCAACAAGCCACCACGGCCAAAACATGCCAAGGTGGCAAACACGCCAAGATGGCTCAAACATGCCACCTGCTCCAACATGCCACACATAGGCTCCAACATGCCAAGTTGGCTCAAACATGCCACGGGGGCTCCAACATGCCACTGAGGCTCTAACATTCCAAGGTGGCTCAAACATGCCAAGGTGGCTCAAACATGCCACGCGGGCTCCAACATGCCACCTAGGCTCCAACATGCCAAGGTGGCTCAAACATACCACCTAGGCCGTAATATGCCAAGGTGGCTCAACAGGCCATGTGGGATCCAACATGCCACCTAGGCTCCAACATGCCAAGGTGGCTCAAACATGCCACGTGGGCTCCCAACATGCCACCTAGGCTCCAACATGCCAAGGTGGATCAAACATGCCACTTGGCTCGAACATGCCAAGGTGGCTCAAACATGCCACGTGGGCTCCAACATGCCACCTAGGCTCCAACATGCCAAGGTGGCTCAACATGCCATCTAGGCACCAACATGCCACCTAGGCTCAAACATGCCAAGGTGGCTCAAACATGCCACGCGGGCTCCAACATGCCACCTGGGCTCCAACATGCCAAGGTGGCTCAAGCATGCCAAGTGGCTCAAACATGCCACCTAGGCTCCAACATGCCAATGTGGCTGAAACATGCCACCTAGGCTCCAACATGCCAAGGTGGCTCAAACATGCCACCTTGGCTTCAACATGCCACCTTGGCTCAAACATGCCAAGGTGGTGCAAACATGCCAAGATGGCTCAAACATGCCACGCAGGCTCCAACATGCCAAGGTGGCTCACAACATGCCACCTAGGCTCCAACATGCCAAGGTGGCTCAAACATGCCAAGGTGGGTCCAACATGCCAAGGTGGTTCCAACAAGCCACCTTCGCTCAAACATGCCAAAGGTGGGCAAACAAGCCAAGATGGCTCTCAAACATGTTCGGGGCTCCAGCATGCCACATGGCTCAACATGCCAAGGTGTCTCAAAGCATGTAGGGTGGCATGTTTGATCCATCTTGGCATGTTGGTTCACATGGTATGTTTGAGCCCACCTTAACATGTTTGAGCCTAGGTGGCATTTGGGGCCACCTTGGCATGTTGGAGCCTAGGTGGCATGTTTGGGGCTTGGCATGTTTGAGCCAACATGTTGGGGTGGCATGCTTGAGCCAACTAGGCCTACATGTTTGGAGCCCACGTAGCATGTTTAACCCACCTTGGCATGTTGGAGCCTGGGTGGCATGTTGGAGCCACGTGGGATGTTTGAGCCACCTTGTCATGTTTGAGCCTAGGTGTCATGTTGAAGCCCGGCATGTTGGAGTTTGGGTAACATGTCGAGCCTAGGTGACATGTTGAGCCACCTTGACATGTTTGAGCCTGGGCTTACATGTTGAGCCTAGGGCGGCATGTTGGAGTCTAAGTGGTATGTTGGAGCTAGGTTTATGTTTGAGCCACCTTGGCGGTTTGAGCTTAGGTGGCGTGCTTGAGCTACCTTGGCATGTTTGGCGTAGGTGGCATGTTGGAGCCCACATGGCATGTTTGAGTTAATATGAACACTAAATTAGCATTCAGATTTAAGTTGTTAATATTTTCTACAAACAAGCATAACCAAGGTCCGCCAACATTTAAAGCAGTTCGTTTAACATTTGGCTCGAACATTTTTGCCCAACATATGTCCAATATATGCCCAACTACTAGAGAACCACAGTCTCGCCCTTTCTATAAGCTCAAGGTAATAATTTTGGAGTGATCTAATACTTAGGCAATCAGATTCCATAGCAAACAACAATTTCCCTTTGTGGCTAATCAAATTAAATAGATTTAAGCTTCAAGGAAAGACCAAATAATGCTTGACCACAACAACTGGGCAAAGCTATCTAACCCAAAAGTTCTTATTTTTCAAAACTATCACAAGCATCTGTAATGCAAGTAGCCATTGAGTCAAAATAACGCTGTCGCTTGGGTAACACTCGATAATCCGAGCATGTTTGCTGGCAAACAGTATATGCTGAAAATTAAAATAATGCTTTTGCTAGGCGTAAACCATAAAATAATTTGTAGTATTGTCCAGCGATAAGGTAATTAGCAAAGATCTTGATCCCGGTCCTATAATTTTATTGGTTCTAGAATGAATGGTGGAGATTGGACGAAGAGATCAACAGAGATCGTGATCCGAGTCCTCTAATTTGATTGGCTCCTTGAAGGGCTACAATTAATGACATCTCCACGTGTCTGTTTTTCTTTCCCACCCTTGGCTATGGCGACACTCCCTTTGCCATGGTAATGGCAAATCTGGCCATAGCCATAGCCGCTGCCCTCTTTTTCTTCGATCCATAGCCGCGAGCGAGGCAGCTTTGGCCTTGAGTTCGCGGTGAGGCGGAGGAGGTTGGCAATGTGATGGCTATGGTGTTAGGCTATGGTGATGGCAATTCAGCGGTGGCACAACCCCTCTTTTCTTCGATCCGGTATGGTACGGTCCCTCTTGTCTTGATCCGACCCTCACGAACTTTGTGAATCGCGAGCTACCTAGTCTTTCTACCTAGTCACCATGCATATATCTAGCTTCTATCTAGTCTCGCCATATCCTTAATCAAAACTTCCCATATCCTTAATCTTCCTTAATCTCGCCGCCATATCAAAATCTGGCCATATCCTAGTCTAGTAGTCAGTCAATCGCTGGCTGGGCTGGCGTGATACGTCCAAAGGATATAGAGAATCTATTCCTCCACGCCACAATAAGAGGCAAGATGAAAACCTTTCTTCATCATATGACCGGTTTCTTTGATTCAAAGCGACTTCAAAGCTTCAAGGTAAGTGATGTTCTTGGTTGCAGGACCGATTCATTTTATTGCATTTGTTTCTTTTCTTTTACTTTGTCCTTCTTGTTTTGTGCAGAAGCATGGTGAGGCCAAAGGTGTACGTGATTCCTTTCTTTGGTTTATGAGACTGGTAGCAAGCGGTATAATGGAGGTATTTTCCTTAATACCTGCCTGCCGGCAAAAGCCACAATCGATGGAGTAGAGGTTCATTCCCTGGGTTAAATTCCTTCTCGCCATTCTTGTTTAGTGTTGCTAAAAAACTTACGCTGGAAGTCTTTCCCTCTGAAATACCGAATATGCAGATAGATTTATATTTAGTGTTCCAAACTTTTTATTGTATGGGGAACTGATCCTCTTCTTTCTGCAGTTCTTTATCTGATGGTTACTCTACTTTTGCTGGGAACCGAGATCTACAGCAACTACCCCCTCAGCCAAAGAAGAGCTTCTAGTTTGAAACAGATGCAGGCTACACAATTGCTATTGCAAGCTGATCAAAAACGCTCATAGATCATCGAAGAAGTAATTTACTCTTATAAAATTGTAATTCTATATTGATTTGGAGATCCCAATCTGTGGTGAATGGAAGTATAAAATATAAATCTATGTCATACTATAAATCTATGTCCTCTCCTGAAGCCCGGGGACATAGTATTGCATGCTTGAACCATCTACACCAAAAGGTTTGATCAAAGCCCACACTGTCAATTATGCTACATTGTTTTTAACCACAACCATTAATTCAATTGTTTTAAACCTTAACCATTGAATGTTATAATCTGACGTTAAAATTTAGATTGCAATCCATCAATATGTATAAATGAGAATGGAGATAACATGAATATTATGCCTTATGGACTTGTTTGGGTTCGATTCCCAAAAGGCTTTTTTTTTAACAATTAAAACGATTAATGCAAAATTCATAATATATTAGCTTTTAAATTGTGGTTTATAGTAATTTTTTATTAAGCATGAATTCATTATATGGAGAAAAAAGCGGGATTTTGAGAATTTAAAGCGCAGCACTTTAGGCCCACCACTAGCAAAAGTGGTCACCTTTAATTCAAATTTTTATCCCGCCCAACGTGGGCGGGATAAAGGTACAACTCAAATAAAAACGTGGTATAGGACCATTAATATTCTAAAAACTACTCGATTTGAATGGGCAGCAGCACGCCGAAAAGCCAGGACCTCCGGATGCCCTGCTCGATGCGCCTTCAGCAGATATCTCCAGCGCCCATGGAACCAACATCTCTTCCGTCCATGGAACCAGCATCTCTTCCGGCGATTTACAGTGATTATTGTGAGTGATTTCTTTGCAGTTAGGATTCCGCTGGGAGTGATTCCCTACAGGTTTATTTTGAGTGCTGTGCAGGTGTATTAGAATTTTGGGGGTCCCTGTTTTTAGCAAAAGCCATGGATTTCCGCAGTGTTTTGAGCAAGGCTTTGAGTCGAAATCCCCTTCAACTAGGTTTTCAACCAAAATCAAACTCTGACGAAGCTGCTGCGCTTCAGAATCCACAAATCTATGGCTGCTTTTCAGGCTAAATGATGGGCTTGGTTTGGCTCAAGAAATGAATGTGCCTAAGGTTAGATCTGTCTAAGTAGACCTATCTTTGCCAGACCGAAGGAGCGCCATGGCGGGCGGAGGTGCTATGAAGGTGAAGACGAACAAATTCGTGGAAGATTGGGGCACTCTGCGCGAGAATCTTGAGTTTGGACCGTTTTTTAGTGCAAGGTTGTTTGGTTTTCTAGCACTGGTTTGCGAGTAGGCTTGTTTCGATGACTGGCTATAACAGGTTTTTCTGTAGAGTTCATTGTTTTCGGCTCTGCTTGTTGGTCTGGAGGTTTCGACCATGTTTTTTTGTTGGGTCTTGCTCAAGCAAGCCCGCTATCTTTCTTTATCCTTTTCCAATTGTTGGCTGGCTCTTTGCTCCAATCCGCAGGATTCTTTGTCCTGTTTGCTGTCTGAGAAAATTTCCAAAAGGTTATTTGGGAGCAGTATTCAAAGCCTATTGAACAAGATGCTTGGGAGCAGTACCAAATAGGAAGACAACTATGAAATTCGGAGCTGCTGGTTTCAGGATCATTGAAGATCAAATTGAGTTCACACAGACAGAGTTGCAGGGGAATGACAATATGGATGAGAACTTTAAGAAAAATATTAGATCAGCTTGTATTGTTAATCTGATCACTGGAGGTTTCTCAGCAGCAGACAATCTTGATTCTCTCTTCGATTTGAGTAAGATCAAGCTTGTTGAAAATTAAGGTTTGTAATCCAATCCTTTCTTATTCAGATCTATTATTTAGGTTTTTAATCGATTCCTTTCTTATCCAGATCTGTCATCATATCAACTCCATAGGAAAAAACTTCGCAGTCTGTTCTTGATGCAGAAAAGCATGTCCGTACGGATTCCAGAAGGTTGCCTTTATGGTTCTATTCTTGATCCACTAAATCGCCGTAGCGAAATCCATGAGCACAAATCTCATCTGCACAAACTTCATGCTTGCTCAAGCAAATCGCCACAGCGATTCTGTTGAGCAGATAAAATGTTTTTCTTTTCAAAAATTGTATTCTTTTTAGTATTTTCAATATTGTATAAAGCTTAAAAATTTATAAAATAAAATTTTATTTGGTCTTTGGGTGCTTATTTTGCACCCATGTTTTGTTTTAATAGATCGCAATGGCGATCTTTGGGAGCTCACAGAGTGCAATATATATCTCATAAAACATGCGATATATGATGAATATACCTTAAAAAAACAAATATTTTGGTCGTGTAGATGCAAATATTAATCGCGGTCGCCATCTGTGCAACCTTTTTAGCATGTTTTTGGGTCACCAATATGGTTCTCATGAAGAACTTTTTGCGTTTTATATGGCCATTGCAACCTATTTGAAGGTCAACGAGAATTTCAAAATTCTCTAACTAATGAATTCGTGCATTATTTGAATGTGTGCCACGTGTCAACATTTGATTTGATAGAAGACATATTAAAAACAATACCTTCTTTTTCTACTTTCAAAAGTATGCCACGTGTCCATATTTGATTAGCTAGAATAATGTTTTTTTATTTAAAAAGTATGCCACGTGTCAATATCTCATTAGTTAAACAACCACATTAGAAACACACATTTTTTCTACGTGTTATAATATTATTTTTTACATGTCGTTATTTTAGGAAAACTATACCTAGATTTCAATAACACATGTAGGGTTTCGTAAATTAAAAAAAGGCCATACGTGATTTTTTTTTTTTTAATTGCAAAAACAACACTTGAAACAACATGTCCATATTGCGAAAAAGAACACTTGAAAACATCAATTTTCTATTTCCTACGTGTTCTTTTCTTTGTAGTGTTTTTAGTGTTGTAATTTAGTTTTTCAGGTGTAGTAAAATTAAAACCTACACGTGCTATTTTAAAGATAAACAACGCATGGTTCCGCCAAAAAACAACAGCGAAAGAAAAATGTACACGTTGACAAAAATTCACAAAAACCATGTCAATTTTTTCTATGCGTGGATTTTTCTGCCAAAAGACCACAGTGGGAAATTTCTGCCAAAAAACCACTGTCTCTTTGTGCAAATCCGGATAAATAGGCCACGTGGACTTTTGGGGCCATTTTGGTGTTGTTTTTGGCATAAAACAACGCTTTCGTACAACTAAAAAAAACTGTGGACCAAAAATTGGGGTCAGTGTGTAACGTATGTCTTCCATTCGATGAGATTGTTGATAGGCCAGTTGTGCCCTGTACTACTCGCTTCGTTGGTAGAGGTGTTTGCCATAGTGTTTCCTCTCTTGGGTCTGTCTTTTCACTCTCCTCCCTTATGTTGTCAGTACGTCGCCTGGGTGTTCAATGTCTTCAAAAAGTCATGCCCTTTGCTCTTCTGTGGCTCTAACCTTGTACCCTAAAAGCTATTTCTTCTATTTCTAAATAAACCCTAGTTTGGAAGACATAATTTAGGGTTTAAGCTATTTTGGTCATTTTGAGGTGGTTTATAATATTTTTAGCCTAATTTAAGGTCATAAATGGATTCTAGACTCTTTAAAGGTCCTAAAGCAACAAATTTTAGGCGATTTGGAGCTTCTCCTCTTAATGTTTTCCTTTTGTCCAATGTGTATTAGGAGTTCTTGGGAATCGGCATACAAATGGTGACTGGAGTGTCAAATCTGAAGGTGTTTAAAAGGTTTCTGAAAAATTACTGCTCATTTGAGATGGCCGTAGCTTGTGCAAATTATATTTTTCTATTTCTCATGACCAAGGTACTCTGTTTGGTTTATAACAATTTTTATGAGCTGCTACTTCTTTCTAGGATCGCCATAATTTTTGTAAGGCCTATCCTTGACATGGAAAGATGGAAGTCCATATTATCTTAGGCATACATATGATATACTTGTTTGATTTTATCTCCGAAGTTTCAAACACCATAAAGATATCTATTGTGAAGGCTTTAATCTGCTGTTACATACTTAAAGTTGCATGTAATTCACTTAGTGTATCAGTATTGCGAGTTTGTATTATGAGAAGTACCACATTAGCAGTAATGCTTCTTGTACTTAGGCTCATAGTATAAAATCGAGTTTTTCCACTCTTGAAAATGGTTACAATGGTTTTTGTATGCTTTGGCATTAACGATTTTTTGATAGTAAATATTAAGATGGATTCCAGCAGAGAAATGGGATTTTCCGTTTTCAAAATATGCTTGCTACACAATGTGTTCTGAACTGCCTTTTTATGTCTGTCATTGGGCTTATAATTATTGAAAGATATAGGTGGTATCCTAGAGAAATGCATTTCTGTTATCTGATTGGAAAATTTGAATCTGATTCTTATAGTATGTTATGAAGTGTGCTGTAAATAATACAGGAGAATACATATAAGATGTACTTTGTGAACAATTTAGCATCTATAGTAGGAATATACTAAGATGTATTCATGCTTATTGGCCAATAATGAATGACTGTAAAAACAAGTCAGGAGGATTTGTGGTAATGGTCTTACTTTATTTATGAGATATAAAACATCATGCTCCATTTGGCTTATTGATCTACTGGAATTTGAAGTTTTATTCGGAGACGATTATATTTTGGTTACTGATTGTTAATTGTTTTCCCCGGATTTATGGTACCATCTTGGATTGAAAAGTCCATGTATGGCCAGATAAGACAGCGGAGGGATTGACCAATGCTTAACTAGCTCAAGCCGGTTTTTTTTTTTTTAATTGCAAAAACAACACTTGAAACAACATGTCCATATTGCGAAAAAGAACACTTGAAAACATCAATTTTCTATTTCCTACATGTTCTTTTCTTTGTAGTGTTTTTAGTGTTGTAATTTAGTTTTTCAGGTGTAGTAAAATTAAAACCTACACGTGCTATTTTAAAGATAAACAACGCGATGGTTCCGTAAAAAACAACAAAAAAAGAAAATGTACACGTTGACAAAAAATTCACAAAAACCATGTCAATTTTTTCTATCGTGGATTTTTACGCCAAAAGACCTACGATGGAAATTTCACGCTTAAAAAACCACTTGTCTCTTTGTGCAAACCGGATAAATAGGCCACGTGGACTTTTGGGGCCATATTTGGTGTTGTTTTAGCATAAAACAACGCTTTTCGTCTAACAAAAAAACAACTGTGGACCAAAAATTGGGGGTCGATTGTGTAAGCGATATGTCTTCCGGGGATAGGTTCTCAGACGTGATGAAATTATTTTTTCAGGATTATAAAGTCAAAAATACGTATTTTTGAAAAAATACGCATTTTTGTATTTAATACTTCGTCGGCGGGAAAAATTGGCGTCGGTGAAACCTACTGTTTAAACTTCGCTTGAACTTTTTTAGCAGTTTATTTTTTATTTTTAAACGCGAATCTCCTCCGACCGGCGAAGCGAAGTCTTAAGTTAAACTACGCGAAACTTTTTTGGTGTTTAAACGGATATATTCGCTGCGAAAATTTTTTCGTTCGCGTAAATTTGTTTTTAAGTTTAAACAACTGTGGCCGGTTCAGCGTAAAGCGAAAACGAATGATTTCGCCACTGAACGTTTCTTTATATATCTGGGAGGCATTTTATTTGTTTTTGCGCAGAAGAAGGTAAACCACCTGCGCCCTCCTTCACAACCTGTGCCCCTTTTCCCTTTTTTTTCATTTTTTCTTAGTTTTTAGGCAAACCTAGTTAGTTTTTTGTTGTTTTTTTTATTGTAGGTCTAGGGTTCCTCCATAGTGAGGCCCTCTCCTGTTGCCCCCCTCCATTGAGGGGCGTAACGATGGTGAGCGTCTCGTTCTATGGTCGAATCCAGACTGATTTTTGTGAAAAAAATAAAGAAAAACAAAGAAAAAAAAACAATAGAACAGAAACAATAAAAAAAGGAAAAAAAATAATGAAATAAAAATAAAAATAAAAAAATAAGAAAGAGAAATTTGGTTGCCTACCCTTTCATCGACAACAGTAGCAGTTAGGATAGGGAGTTCTTTAAGAGAGACTAGGTTTTAGTTCGGAGTGATCCTTGGCTGAGGTAGTGACCCTCGCCTGGCGTGCCACATTGAATTGTGCCATGCCGAGGGTGGGTCTCATTGCTGATGTCGAGGATTGCTAGGGTCAACCTCCCATTTACGTGTATAGCCCTCTCCTGCTGCTTGTTGGCTTCGGTCACGCGGTGCTAAAAGGTGGGTGTTGTACTCTTATGGAAGGTCAGGAGAATATTTAATAAGATATACCCTATTTTCTGACGGTGTTGTTGACGAAAGTCCAACACTAATATAGGGAGTGGCGTATATTTCATTAAATATTCGTGACTTTGCTAGGTGGTCTTATGCAATATGTTCAGTTGAGTGCCGCCAGGGAGTTTCCTAATGGAGTCAGTAACTGGGTCAGATCATAAATTAGACTTGTTGAAGAGAATGAGAGAACTTGTTAAACTCAGTAGGGTGCCTACAACTGTCAAGCCTGAATTAGATCGCGACCCTCTTGAATCGTTGTCAGGTCACCAGGCTTTATATTCTCCGTGGCAAACAATATAGACTTCTTGAAATTCTTGTTACCTCCTTTAGAAGGAGCGAGCTTTGCTCTGACTCTCTTTTGGGTGTCTCTGTGTCAATGTATCTTAGATACTTTGCTAGGTTATATTACACAAAGACGCCCAAAATGGGGGCCGGAGCAAAAATCATTCGTTCTAGAGGAGGTTACAAGGTTTTTGAGTACTCTATTTTTATTGTGGCCACGGAGGATATAAGGCCTAGTGGTTGCTTGCGATTCTGTGGGTTCATTAGATGTTAGTGATTGATGAGTTCAAGCATCGAGACCTTCCCAGTCTTTCTTTCCCCTCCTCTTTGGGCAATGTAGCTTAGTTTACATGCTAAGTTCCATCGTCCAAAGAGGGGTGAAAGCAAGGCTTGGGAAGTCTCGATGCTTGCACTGAGGTCGATTTGGGAATCCGCATGCTTTGACTCTTGAATTCAAGCATCGAGACTTCCCCGTTTTTCTTCCCTTCCGCCTCTTTGGGCAATGTAGCTTAGTTTACATGCTAAGTTCCATTGTCCAAAGAGGCGGGGGAAAGCAAAGATTGGGACGTCTCGATGTCTGTGGGTTCATTGGATGTTAGTGATTGACGAGTAAGCATCGAGACTTCCCAATCTTTCTTTGACCTCCTCTTTGGGCAATGTAGCTTAGTTTACATGCTAAGTTCCATTGTCCAAAGAGGGGTGAAAGCAAGGTTTGGGAAGTCTCGATGCTTGCACTCTGGTCTCATTCATCCTGGCGAAATCGGCATTTGAATGCCATCAAGACCTATAATTTGTACCTCCATTCCTTTGGGTGGCACATGCCATGCAAACCCATCTGGTATTCAGAGCATGTGCCACCCATGGGAATAGAGTACATATTATAGGTCCTGATAGCATTCAAAGCCCAATTTGGCGTACCGAAGTTCTAGTGGTTGGGAGGATGTGGATCATGTATCTTGTGAACCTTCTGATGGATCAGATTCGTCCCAGCTGGTCCGTCGCTGTTTGGCCCCTCCGCGTGCGTAGATTACTTCTCATCAGCAAGATTCTGTGGCATGCGAAGAGGCAAGCAGCAACGGAAGTCAAGACGGGTCTGATCCGAGGAAGGTTCTTAGGGCACTACGGTCGACATGAAAGAAATATCATACATGAAAGAAACATAAAACAAGGTGACGAAATATATAGAAGACAAAAACTTGTAACAAAAACTTTACTTTTTATTCATAGTGCCAAAATGGTTACAATACGGTTTGAACATCCTCATACACGGTTACAATAGATAGACTGAGGGTACTCATCACATCATCTTTCTAGACATCACCGTCTTCATCAGTTTCATTATCTGGGCTTCCGTCCTCTTCTGCATGCTGGCCTAGGTTCAACCTCCTCTGGTCCTTTCCCTTACTGCAACGTCCTCGAGATGTGTTTTTTCTGACACGTTGCCTGTTTGTCTGGGTCATTGGCATTGGAGAGTCCGCTGGGTCACGTACCATTAAGTCCTCAAGCAGATCTCCTGTATTACTTGCACCTGGCCTTTCTGTATCAGACTCCTCTTCTGTATCTTCGCTGTCGTTTGAGTCGTCCGAGAACATGTTCTTGTCTAAATCATCTTCGGCATCGACAAAATGGGTATGTTGAATGTCCTCATCAACATAGTTAGCGGCATTTACAGCAAGCAGCTCATCCTCACTGTCTTCGAAGTTGTCCTCTTCCACTTCAGAATTTGCATCCATGAAAGGAAACTGTAGCTTATCAACTACGGCTGCACCACTGTTGCGATTCAAGAGCCGCCAATTTGAGAAGTTATATACAAGTTTGTCAGCCTTCTTATGCAAGAGGCGATTTCGTGTCACACTATGTATGTACTTATAAGCACTCCAGTTCCTCTCACTTGCACTATTGGAGGACAATGAGAGGATAGTCATTGCAAGGGGCACAGAACGTATCGGTAACACGTCCATGGGCTTTGCCACCATGCATAAGATTCCATATTTGGTTCCTTCTTGTGACTCTCCGATTGCATCGTGGAAGCTCTTCATCCGCCCACCTTCCACTCAAGTTACGGTATTCGTTAACTTTCGGCAATGAAAATTTTGTAGTCCAGAGCTATTGGGGTAAAACATTTTTGCAACCTTCTTCAATGAACCCATCACTTCTTTATCGTATGCTGGTCCATATCGCGGGTTTGTGTGGGTCTAAGACATGTCTTGGCGCCATGAAGATCATTGTAGGACTTCTCCCATCGTTCATTGAAGTTCTAAGCAATCTTCGCTGCTTTTAGCATTGTCAAAGGGTGCATTGGGGCCATCATTGTAGAAAGGATTGAATGGAGTGCCAACACCTCCAGACCTTTCGATTGCTTGCCTTCGAAGAATCAAGGGTTTTGATGGCATGACAAAGCGGGTTGCATGCACTTGACAACATTCTTTCGCCTCTCCAAAATGTCTCCCCCAAGCATTTTCGAAGGGTGGCAGCTTTGTTCTTAGGTGTTTTGAAGCATTTTTTCCCTACGCCTCCGCTCCCATTCAAAGAACTTCTGTATGGTTGAAGGTCGAGATAATCAGTCGTGACACCTAAGCACTCTTTCAAGACAAATGTAATTGGAACCAAACCGAGTCGGCGGGATTCATGAGTGCTAGGGCCTCCGACGCCAATTACTTGTATATGGCGAAATTGCCTTCTTTGTGATGAATTTCACGAGCGGACGGGCCTTTTGAATGGGATCTTTGAACCAAGTGTCTTTGTGAAAACGGGTCCTTCAAAGCAATAAGCTCGGCAATGGCATTGGCGGTACTGGTCGCGTGCAATCACGAAATTCGAGACTCCAACAATTCACCCGCTAATTTACAATTAGACGCGTTGTCCATTACGACTGAAATATTCTCTTCGGTCCAAAACTCTCTATCACGACCTTTGTTTTTGAAAATCCAATCTCCTGTGACTTGGTGGAGTTTTGGTTTCTCAGATTTTCAAGAATGCCGCCCCCGGATACACGATCATGAAATTTATAAGATGGTCCTTGTTTACATTGCTCCAACCATCGGTCACTAGTGAGGCTGGCCCGGCTTCAAGATAACGACTTAACTTCATTTCCATCCTCTCGACCATTTTCCGTGTATTTCATCCACCATTTTGTTATTGGCATGTTTGTATGAAGGCAATCTAAAAGCCGGCCCCCGCTTTTGGCAACTTCACGGAAGGCTTCTTTCATTGCTTTGTGCTCCAAAATATGTGGAGACAACCCGGCATATAAAAATGCCTCTACAACCTTCAATTCGTCTTCTTTGGGCCATTCTTGATGTTAAGCAGTGGGTCAACCCTCACATTTGCTTAGTGCGTCTTTCCACTATCTCAATTGTCTCGCCATTCTTTTTTAGCCAGGTACTTAACCCCTCCTATCGACCCTAGTCCACCCTCGTTGGTTGGTACATTTGGCATTGCCGCAGGAGGGGTGGTGTAATTGATCTCTTCTTCTTGGCATGGTGAAGGTCCTTGGCTATCCCTTCACCGTGTTCTTCTATTTGCTATTCTTTTTTTTTTGACCCAACATTTCAAGTGCATCTTGTCATTATGTCGCCAGATGCCGTACATGTTTGCACCCCAATTTTAGGATCCCGTAAAAGATGAGCTCGTATTCTTGTCGCGGATCCATTTATTGACGTGTACCCACAAAATACGCATTGCCACTCATTCTGACCAAATTCCTTCACAAATCCCCACTCAGGACCTCTCTTTCGACCACCAGTATTTCGACATATAATTCTTCCACGTGCTGTTCCAACCCCCGTGGCCCTGCCATGACCGCGCGATGGCCGCGCACCCCTAGACGATGATGCATGACCGCCGGCGGCGCCGGATGTAGATGCATGGCCGCCAGCGGCGCCTGATGTAGATGCATGACCAGCTGCCATCCCTGCTGCTATCTAAAATTACTGTCTCTGCTCTGGTATGCTAAAGGGTAAAGACTCCTTAATCGTCCGAACTAAAGGCCGACGTCTATATACGCGAAGGAGCAAGCTCACTACGCATATGTTACATCGACGTCCCGTTCGAACGTAAGGAGTGAAGGACAGGAACCTATAGGTCTCTAAGGAACAGGGTAGGAACCCAAGGTCGGAAAACTCTGTGAAGGAGGAATCTCACTTCACAATTCCGGCGTCAGGCCCCGGACGCAAAAACCCACACCTCAAAGGCTGACCGTTTCCCAAGGAGTATGTGGACTCGACCTGGTAGTCAACGTCGAGCGTTAATTCTAGAGCTAAACACGTTTTTCTTATATATAATATTTCACCTGCACAAAATAGACCAAACAGTGGCGCAAAAAGTTTTTTTCCCTTAGCAAAATGCCCCAATATGCTTTGCAAAGTTTCGCGTAAGCGAAAACAAATTTTGCTTTAAGCGGCGAAAAGCTTGTTTTAAACTACATGAATTTTTTTCCGCCCGTAGGAAATTTTTTTAGACGTATTTTTGACATATTAAACGTCAAATTTGTGCCGTATCAAATGAAAAAATACGATTAATGATAAAAGCATTATCTGATATTGAACCTATCCCTGATGTCTTCCATTCGATGAAGATTGTTGATAGGCCAGTTGTGCCCTGTACTACTCGCTTCGTTGGTAGAGGTGTTTGCCATAGTGTTTCTTCTCTTGGGTCTGTCTTTTCACTCTCCTCCCTTATGTTGTCAGTACGTCGCCTGGGTGTTCAATGTCTTCAAAAAGTCATGCCCTTTGCTCTTCTGTGGCTCTAACCTTGTACCCTAAAAGCTATTTCTTCTATTTCTAAATAAACCCTAGTTTGGAAGACATAATTTAGGGTTTAAGCTATTTTGGTCATTTTGAGGTGGTTTATAATATTTTTAGCCTAATTTAAGGTCCTAAAGCAACAAATTTTAGGCGATTTGGAGCTGTATAACTCAAGTTATGAAGGTTCAAAGTTTTGACCCCTCACACAGTGTGTGAGAGGCTAATCCGAGAATGACGGATTTGGTCTGGGCGCACTCTGTGAGTGGTCACTACTTTGTCTCTAACTTTAGTTTTATAAACAGTTTCTTAGTGTTAGAACATACATTCCTAGCTTAAATTCAAGCTCTAAGCTACCCTGAGCTATCAGATTGCTCTAATTATGCCTCGATCTAGGTCAACATATGGGTCGACCACTCACACAGTGCGCGAGAGGCGAATCCGAGAATGACGGATTTGGTCTGGGCGCACTCTGTGAGGGGTCATCCCTTTTTTACTCTAATTTTCAGTTTACAAGGTGTTTCTTAGTGTTATAACATGCAATCCTAGCTCTAATCTAAGGATTAAGCTGCCCTGCACTATCAGATTACATTAATTATGCCTCTATCTAGGTCAACATGGGCCGACCACTCACACAGTGCGCGAGAGGCGAATCCGAGAATGACAGATTTGGTCTGGGCGCACTCTGTGAGGGGTCATCCCTTTTGGGCCAAGATTTCTAGGGTTTTACTAAAAATTCTTACTAACTTAGCATTTTTCTACTTGCTGCACTAGAGATTGGAAATTTTTTTTCCCAATTTTCAAGGTTCATGCTTGGGTGGCTATTCCCAAGACTGGAAGTCTACTGTTAGTCCTAACAGGGAATGGTCAGTGCTCGATCTTGGTCTGCCAAGATCATGCTCTGATACCACTGTGACGTCCCCTACTCCCTCTACGATGCACACATCGTATCAGAAGGCGGAGCATTCCCCCTAATAGCCAAACTGGCAGGGGCCATCCACCTAACACCACTCCCAGTAGAATGAGCCAGCAAGGGAAGAGTGGATGTGTCATTTGCCCGTCTCCCTTTGGGTTGACCTAGCTGCGGAAGCGCGAATAAACATGAGCACATAACATCAATACATCAATACAATCACCTCGAAGGGTGAACACATCATAATCATCACATGTACAACAACATCAATATGAGCAATAATAACAAAGGGGAATCCTACCCAGGGCTCAGACTCAAGGGGGTTCGACTGACGACTTGGGCCTCCAGAAGTCATTGCAGGCGGAATTCATGGCAAATGGATTTGGGCGGCATAAGAACATGGTGAGGGTAGTCCACTCCATCCGCCCCTCCGTGCACACTTTGCGCAGTAGGTTGAAAAGTATTGGGACCTCGACCGTAGGCCCCGCCGGGGTTGCATAGCCAAGGGGCCTGGCGGGTTGCATCTCCCAGTCCCCGATGAGGCTGGGAGGAGAGTCACCTCCCCTCGAGGAGGCATCCATGCCCATCACACAGCTGACCCGAGGGCCTTTGCCAGTATCGACTTGAACCTCATTGAAGGTGATGCATCACCCAAGAGGTGTCGAGCTCATGCCTTGCCCACACTCAGTGATAAGCCATTAAGCCTAGCCCACTTAGACCCGTTAGGCTTTACACACCGAGGGGGTCAATCCAGGTGATGGGACAAGTTCCTCCTTGTCAACCGGTCTAGCCCCGCCACCCACAACCAAGGCGGGCTCTTGTGCACCGGGCCGCATGTAATTGGGAACTAGTAGGCTATCTAGGATCATTTGCTACACAGGCTTTAGGCCTCTACCCCCCTTCCCAATACATGGAGGTCACAGAATGAAATACCAACATCATCACAAAACTGAAATGAAGAATATCATCTAATCTATCTATCTAAACATCCGAGTTAGGTTCTTTTGTTAGAGCTTATGATCCGGGGATCCGCCAAGGCCTCTAAGGCTGAACTAACATGCTAAACCGACTATTGCCTAGCCACAAGGCTGCTTTGCACAAGAATGACTATTTACCCGGCACCTTGACCCGCTCGGATCCTGAAATGCGCCCATGCCTCGATCCCACTGAAGACGTTTGCTACTCAAGATCTCACAGCAAAGGCGGCTTTTGAGCCCGCAATGCGTAATTAGGGTCTTAGCTTGGCGGAATGGCTCAAGAGAACCCTAAATGCGAGAGGAGGAAAGGAGCTCAAGGAAAACCCTAAATGTGAAAGAAGAAAAGGGTTTAGGGTTTAAGGGGAAAGCCCTTATATAGAGACTTTTAGGGTTAGGTTAACATTGGCCAAATGGGGTTTTGCCATTTAGCATGGGGTTTATAATTGTATATATTTATTAAACATGCACAACATTACGAGGTTGCCCCCTAGGTGCAACCCTTTACGGCTCTCAAGTACATGTCATTCGTGACATGTACGTGTGACGTGGCAGTATAATATACGTATTCGGATCGTATATTATGCTGGAACGTCACATCCACCCACTTTTTCCTATATTGGTGGGAGCGATATCCTAGAAGTTCTGTAGATGCTCAAGCACGAGAATGGAGCAAGAGCAGCAACAAGCTAGAATCAAATATTTTTCTATCCATTTCAGAAAATCATCTTTTGATAGCCACATAGACAAATGACAATAGCTGTTAGACTTTCATGGCATGGCAAAAGCGGCAGCAAGCTGGAATTTAAACGAGGAAAAATGTAAATCCCTATAACTATCATACTTTGCCATGGAAGGCAAGCAAAGATTCAAATTCCAAGGTATGTATCACCAGATTTAGCCAAGCAAGGTTAGAAATGGAATCGCATTCGCAAGCGATTGCCAAGTGTCTTAAAGAAGCAAGAATAAAAGAATAGAATCTTCCTGTAATCTTTATATATCTTTAGATAGCTTAATGTATGTGATTCATTCATGTGTTTATCATATGCAGGTTATATTGTAAGGTGTGTGGTTCTACCAGTTGAAGGCCATATTCTTCAAGAACCAACTGGAATAGTAAGCCAAATCATACCATGGAATTTTCTACTTTTAATGTTGTTTATGAAAATCAGCCAATCTCTTGCTGCTGGAAATAATGTAGTGCTTAAAACAACAGAATAGACACCTTGAGTGTACTCAAAAATGCTAATGGTGCTTCCAGGTTGTTATTCGAAAAATGCTCGTGATGCTTCTGAGGATAATGGTTATGGAAATGATGTACACCATTCAAAGCCATTGCATCTTAAAGTAAACAAAAGTAAGGTTTGACAAGCCTGCAGTTCCTTACAGAACGAGCTAGACATATCTCCTAACATGTTTTGTTGTTGCAGGATGTAAGCTAGCCTTTTTCATGTCTGCTTGAGAGCTTGGCATACAACACCAAAGCAAGAAATGACAATATCTAAACATCATATATTGGGACATGCTACCTGCAGGCGTAGATGCGAAATTGTAGTTAGGTAAGAGAACATATTACTTACTTTCTCTTTCCCTCTGCAAATCTTCCAAGCATGCAATGACATTTAGAACTCTCTGTTTCTATGTAGCGCCCCATGAAAGGCAACGTGTTACGGGATTCTACTGTAGATTGCATACGAAAATCACATTGGGAGACTTAAATTCTAGAATGATGGAATCATGGAAAAAATTAGTGGCTATTAATAGCCAAATGGCGATTTTTTAGGGGGTCTAGACAATTTTTGCGGCGAATTTTATGAAGGGGGATTTCATCTAAAAAAATAAAAAATAGCCATAGTTAAAACAAATACTACATTATATTTTTAGGATTCGCCAAACTATTTTCTCCCTTTTCCTTAAAGAAAAAGGGATTAGCCTTTCTTTATATCTTATCTTTGTATTACAATATTTATATATTAAATCATTAATAGCCAAACAAAAATGAATTCTTATTATAGACTTTTACGCATTTCCACCTACCATCATTGGTGATATAGTTTTTCAAACTATGAATTTCTAATACATATACCATATATGCATCTTTAAAAAGGAAATGTAATAGAGGGCCAATATCCTTCTAGATGCCCGAGTTGGTTGCATAACATCTGGGTTAGAGATAAGTGCAATTTGATCACCATATCTAGATGGTGTGGTTGCATTGAATGTAGTTCAAACTATGGATGTTATAAGCTATGTTGTGAGCTTATGTTACAAATTTTTTAATATTATTGTATGTTCATTGATTATTGATTATTATTTGTAATTGTAGTACAATATATCTAGAGCTGCAGAATTTAATTTACAGTTTTTGCTTTTTCCAGTTAGAAAAAAAATAGCCAAGTGAAAGCTTATAGTACATAATTCAAATGTTTCGCCAAGTCCAAATATATATAAATGTAATAATAATAATAACTTTAGCCAAATATATATCATAAAATACTGTAAAATTTTGAAAAATAGCCAAACCATTTTTTATGGAAAAATATATAGTATGCTTAATTTTTTCCCTGGATGGAATTAAACTGCCCACACATGGATCAAGAGATTAAGATGAAAAGATCGAGGGTCCCACACATTGGGTCTGTATGGTTTCACAGGACTTTAAACCTAGAACATTCTTCATGCTCATTAAAACTCATGGTTTCTAAAAAAATTTAGAACATTTTAGAGCTGTCTGGTGTTTCTTCTAAGATGTCTATTTTGTTGCAAGAACATTTGCCTTTTGAGGGTACACGCATGCTATTATTCTTTAGACTAGTAATGGTGCCCAGCGTTGCTAGGCATAAGCTGGGAATTTGTATGGACGAAAATCTACTCAGCTCAGACTCCTTTTCATAAATCTAATATAATAGAAACCAAGCCCAGCATTGCTGAGCTTTAAGAGGTTTTTGTGCATTCGACACCCTTTCATTTCCCTTTGTCTTTGCTCTATCCGCATTTCTCTTTTTCCTCATTTTCCTACACACTTTCCTTTTTCCTTTTCTCGTTTTTCTCATTTTTCACCTACACGTCTTATTTTTCCTTCTCTCCCTTTTTTTTTAAAAAAAAAAATCCCCTTCTCTTCCCTTTCCTTTCCCCTTTCCCTTCCTTTTTTTTTGACAAAAGTTTTCTCTTCCCTTTTTATCATTTCCCCGTCCTTCCTATTTTTCCCATTCCTTTTCACTTTCCCTTTTCCCATGCATCAATGCTGCTTTCTTTTCCCTCACATTTTCATGTGCCCTTTTCTTCCTTTTTTCGCCATCCTCTTCCCTTTTTATCCCTTGCCCTTTTCCTCGCTTTTTTCCCATTTCCTCTCCCCTTTTCCCTCATGCCCGCTTTTCCCTTCGCTTCCCCTTTCTTTTTCCTTTTTTTTTTTTTTTCCTTCCCTTTTCATTCTTTCGTAGCCACCCTTCGCTTTTCCCCAGACCCTTTTCATTTTCCTTTCCACCTTTTTTCATTTTATCTTTCTTTATACCTCTTTCCATTCCCTTTTCTCTACCTTTTTCTATGTGCCCCTTTTTCTCTTTTCCCCACCCTTTTTCTCTTTTCCTCTTCCCTTTCCTCTTTCTCTTTTTTTCTTTTCCTTTTCCTTTTCCCATGCTCTTTTTCCCCTTTCCTCACCTTTCCCTCTTTTCTTTTTTCCCGTGCCCTTTTCCCTTTCCTCTTCCTCTTTTTCAATTCCTTGATCCTCACCCTTCTCCTGTTCCCCTTTCCCCCTTCTTTTCCTCCTTTTTTTGACTCTTTCCCTCTTTTCCTTTTCTCAGTCTTTTTCCCTTTTCATTTTCCTGGTGGACTTTTTCCTTTCTGTTTTCCTCCTTTCCCAATCCTTTCCCTCTTCCTCTTTTATCGATGCCCCTTTTCTCTTTCTTCCTTCCTTTCTTTTTTCCATTCCCTTCCCATATTTGTTCTCTTTTCTTTTCTTTCATGCCCGTTTTTCTCTTTTCCCCCACCCTTTCCCTCTTCCCCTTTTCTTTTTTCCATGTCTTCTTTTCGCTTCCTTTTTTTCCCTTTCTTCGCCCTTTTCCTCTTCCCTATTTTTTCGTGCCCTTTTCCCCTTCCCTTTTCTCATTTCCCTCTTCCCTTTTTCCAAGTTCTATTTTTGCCTTTGCCCCTCCCTTTTTATTTCTCCTTATCCTTTTTCTTTCCCCCCTTTTCCCCCTTTTCCCCGCTTTTTCCCTCATTTTTCCAACTTTTCACTCTTTTCCTTTTCTCAGTGCCACTTTTCCCTTCTCTTCCCCTCTTTCTTTTCCTTTCCCATGATATTTTTCCCTTCCCTTTTCGTCTTTTCTCACCCTTTCCCTTTTTTTCCTCTTTCCCATGCTCTTTTTCCCTTTCCTTTTCCCATGCTCTTTTTTTTCCTTCCTTTTCCCATTCTTTACCATTTTTCCCATTCTTTCCCTTTTTCCTATGCCATTTCCCCTTCCCTTTTCCCCTTTACCTCTTCCCTTTTCCTCATTCCCTTTTCTTAGATTCCTTCCCCCCTTCCCTTTTGATTTTTTCTTTCCCTTTCCCTTTTCCCATGCATTTTTCTCTTCTCTTATCCCCACTCTTTTGCCTCTTTCTTTTTTCCCTTTTCCCGTGCCTTTTTGCCCCTTCACATCCTCTCTTTCCTCCTCCTTTTTCCTTTTTCCTTTTTCCTTTTTCCCCCTTTCCTTTACCTTTTTCCCATAAGACCAATCATGGTGGTAGGAAGTTGTGCGAGAAATCTCGGCCTTTGAATGCACCTAGATGATCTCGGCCATTCAAATTAGTGCTTAATCCAATCCAAGACTGATGGTATAACATTATAATATAAGACTAGTAATAGTGCCCAGCGTTGCTGGGCATAATTTGGGAGCCTGTGTGGACGGAAACCTATTCAGCCCAGACTTCTTTTCATAAATCATATAATAGAAACCAAGCCCAGTGTGGTTGAGCTATAAAAGGTTTTTGTGCATTTAATACCCTTTTCTTTTCCTTTGCTTTTTGCTCTATCCCGTGTTTTCCTTTTTTCCTCATTAGCCTACACACTTTCCTTTTTCCTTTTCATTTTTTTCTTATTTTTCTCACACGTTATCTTTTTCCCTTCTCCCCTTTTTCTTTTTTTTTAGCCCCCTTCTCCCTCTCCTTCCCTTCCCTTTCTCCCTCCCCCCTTTCCCTTTCCCTTTCCCTTCCCATTTTCCTTTCTCCCCTCGATAGGGCTTTTTTTTCTCTTCCCCTTTTCATCTTTTTCCCGCCTCTTCCATTTTTTCTAATTTTCCTTTTCCTTTTCTTTTTTTCATTTTTTCTTTCCCTTTTCCCATGCCCTTTTTTTCTTCTCTCTTCCCACTTTTTTCATGTGGCCTTATTTTTCCTTTCCCCACCATCTTCCTCTTTTATCCAAGCCCGCTCTTTTTCCCATCTCTTTTGCCATTTTTCTTCCCCTTTTCCTCGTGCTTTTTTCCCTTCCCTTCCTTTCCCCCCCTTTTTTTCCACTTCCATTTTTCTTTTTCCTTCCCCTTCCCTTTTCATCCCTTTCCCAATTTTTTCACTTTTCTCCTTGCCCTTTTTCCCTTTCCTTTTTTCTCGGTCCCTTTTTCATTTTCGGTTTCCCTTTTCCTTCTCTTATGCCTTTTTTTCCATTCCCATTTCTCCAATATGTGCCCCTTTTCTTTTTTTTTCCATCCTCCTCTGCCTTTTCCCTCTTCCATTTTTCCCTTTTCTCCCTTTCCCATGCTCTTTTTCCCTTCCTTTTTTTCCTTTCCTCACCCTTTCCCTCTTCCCTTTTTTATCATGCCCTTTTCTTTTTTTCATCTCTTCCTTTTTTTTTTTTCCATTCCTTTTGCTCTCCACCCTTTCCCTTTCCCTTTCCCCTTTTGCCCCTCCCTTTTCCTCCTTTTCCCACCCTTTCCCTCTTTTCTTTTTCTCGGTGTCTTTTTATCTTCATTTTTTCCCTCTTTTTTTATTTTCCACCTTCCCTGTCCCTTTTCTAATGCTATTTTCCCCTTTCCTTCTTCTCTTTCCTTACCTTTTCTTTCTAACATTTTTCCTTCCTTTTTTCGATGCCCTATTCTTCACCATTTCCCTCTTCCCCTTTTTTTGCATGCCCTTTCCCCTTTCCTTTTTGCCATTTTCCTCGTGCCCTTTTTCTAGGTTCTCTTTTCCCATTTCCATCTCCCTTTTTCTTTTTTTCCTTTTCCTTTCTCTCATCCCATGCGCTACAGGATTCTAGTCCACAGATTGAGGTAGTCGTATGGGGTTGCCATCAGGATATCCAGCCAGGGCGGTTTGTGTCTTCTGTGTATATATTGCTTGTGCATTCTGAAATCCTGCCTCCATCTAATAGGTGGCATCTTCAGGTCCCTCAACCACAATGGAAAAGTGCTTGGATATGGGTATGGGATAAGTTGCTTCATCCCAAAGTAGTAGTTCTGTGGTGGCAAGTGATCCATAGATGCCTCGAGTCAACGAGGTTAGTCCATAAAATGGATAATCGGATTTCGAGCTCTCGTCCTTTATGCCCGACCAAAGGGTTGAGAGTATTGAGCATTGTTTTTTTTCTTGTGTGGCCCGGCCCGGCGGGCATGGCCTTGGTTGTTGACCCTATTTGGCACGTCTAGATCTAGCCGACAAATTTTGCTTGCTCTCTATCGATGCTTGGCCCAAACTACTTGGAAGCTTGAGCTTTTCATCTCGCATGTGGTGGCTTTTATGGTCAATCTAGAAGAGAAGGAGGTTGTTTATCTTTAAGGGCATAGATCACTGCGAGATGAGATTGTTCTTCAAGAGGGCGCAAAATAAAATTGTTATGGCTTACAATTGTTCTTCTCTTGATCAAGAGAAGAAAGTACTAATCTGCATACTTACCTTGATTCATTCTTTTGCATAGGCGGTGGTTGTGCTTTCCGGTTGGATCCGGTTTGTCCACTTTGGGGTTATAATCTGTCTTTGCATTTTATGTTGCTCACGGTTTTTAGTTGGTGAATAAAGCTTGTCAGCCCTCAAAAAAAAAAAAAAAAAATTCCATGCGCTTTATTCGTCCCCTTCTTCCCACCCTTTTCCTGTTCATCTTTTTCCCCTCCCTTTTCCCACCCTTTCCCTCTTTCCCTTTTCTCGATGCCTTTTTATCTCCCTTTTTCCCCTCTTTTTCTTTTTTCCCTTTCGATTTCCCTTTTTCCATGTTATTTTCCCCTTCCTTTCTCCTCTTTCCTCACCGTTTCTTTCTAACCTTTTCCCTTCCTCTTTTTGATGCTCTCTTTTCGTTTCTCTTTTCCTCTTTCTTCACCCTTTCCCTCTTCTTTTTTTTTCCATGCCCTTTCCCCCTTCCCTTTTTGCCTCATTGCCCTTTTCCAGGTTCCCTTTTCCCCTTCCATCTCCCTTTTTCTTTTTTTCCTTTCCTTTCCCTTCCCCTTTTCCCATGTGCTTTGTTCGTTCCCTTCCTCCCACCCTTTTCCCTTACCTTTTTTCTCCTTTTCCCACCCTTTTCTTCTTCCCCTTTTTCCGTTGCCCTTTCTCCCTCTCTATTTCTATTCTTTTTTTTCATTTTTCCTTCCCTTTTTCCCTTTCTTTGTCCTTTTTCTCTTCCCCTTTTTCGTATGCCCTTTTTTCGCTTCCCTTTTCCCTTTTACCCATGCCTTTCCTCCCCTTTCCTTTTCCCTTAAGAGATCAAATCATGACTAATCATGACAGTGGGAAGTCGTGCTATAAATCTCGGCCTTCAGTTTCAATCAGATGATCTCAGCCATTTAAATTAGGGCTTGATCCATTCAATACGGTATAACATATATAATATAACATAATAGCCCACTGAGACTATTTGTTATTCCTTCTTATTGTGTATTGCCATAGAACTAGGCAGGCAAGGCATACTTAAGTCTTTTGCTTCTTGAACTTTCATATATTCTTTGTAAAATTTAAGAGTAGAATGCATGTTGAAGGTGCCCAGAAGTGATGGGACTTTCCTTCAATTGATCATGCTTAAGAAATGCACACGAATTATTGCATCCCCAGTTGCTTTATCTTCTACGCTTTGTTGCATTTACATGCACACGAATTATTGCGTCCCCAGTTGCTTTATCTTCTAAGCTTTGGTGAACCTATAGATGTTTCTGATATACTTTTTCTGATATACATTATAAATTAGTATTAAAACTGAGATTTTTGTGTTCTCATTCTCAGAATGCGCAATCACTAAGAAAGATGTTGAAGATGTGTCTAACATTCAAGTCAACAATCTTACTCATATAGAACTTATTCGTGAAGGTGAGCTTTAAATTACAGCATGAACTTTGAATATATTAGTTATAGAACCTTTACAGGCTGAAGACAGGTTATATTGGTGAAAGACAAACATGTTCAGTAATAGTATTTGCACAACATTTGCACAGTTGCATGGTCCTTGCTATGTTAAGCAAAACAATGATATCTTTAGGATAATAGCAGAGTGAAATGCCTGCAACATTATCTTCTTTCTTGAAGAAAAACCCTTATGAAGCATTTGATCTTCTTTTGCATCTAGATTTTCAAAAGCATGACCACTTCTGTCACCACATCCAGTAGGATACCGTTTTATTAGCATTTATTATTGTATACAGGGTTGCTCATACTATATAACACTTATTTGGATAATGCAGATAGGAATCTAATTTCCTGCAAATATAGTCACGGAAACCAATAGACCTAAGCTAAGTTTGTTAAGTTATAGTGCATAAAGTAAGTTACATCAGCTGCGGAAAGTGCATGTAAATGTGAATCGCCTGATGGACAAACAATGACAATGGTAAATGACCTCTCAGTTGTCAATCTTATGCAGGCGGTAAAGAAGTTGCTATAGTCTTTATGGTTCATCCCCATGTCTCCTTTTCCACTTCTGCTGTCTAATACAAAGAGTGAAATGTTTCTAAGGCATGTATTTGATTCAGGTAAGAGGCCCAATGGACACTAAGTACTGGACAATGTCTTCTTCTCCTGTAATCTTCTTCACAAAGGCCACTTTTCTTCTCAACTCGGCCAGTACCTTAGCAAACAGACTTTCAGAATGTTTTGTATTCTTAGCCTTCCAATCCGGATATGAGACAATTGTTTTCCTGAAATTGAATGCATTGTACACTGGCCGCCTTGCCCGACAATGGGGATAAGCTCTCCTTTAAAAAATGGACATCCTTAGGCTTTGAAAAGGAAAGAGATAAGTGGACTTCCCTGCTGCCTGCATTCTCATAGCCGTAGCTGTCGAGGTATTGTTTCTCTTTTGCTGCCATCGCTAGACTTCAACTTCTAGACTTGAGTGGAAATTAGTTCGAGAGAAGAACCCTTATCATCTACAAAAATCCGTTCGGGGACTCCAACGGTTCTGTTCTGCACTAGTTGCACTACAAAAACTTTGCCCTGTTACGACGTCTATTACGACGCCCCCGACGCCGTTGAACGCCGATGAACGACGTAAAAAGTCGATAACGACGCCTATAACGACGTCGTACGCCGCTTTTACTACGCCGGGACGCTGCCGCTATATCTGCCGCGAACGCTGGCGCCGTCTTAAAACTCTGACGTCGCGCCGTTCAACGACGCCACGCATTGCGTGCCGCCGCTACGCGGCCGGGCTACAAATGGGTGGCGTCGGAAGCGGGTTGATGACGGTAAAGCACACGTGTTTGACGCCGTTTAACGACATCGCATTATCGCGGCGACCATATGGCCGGGCGGCCTAGCTGCGTTGGCCGTTGTTGACGTGGGCGACCACATACACGTCGCCGTTTAACGGCGTCGCCGCAAAGCAAAAGACGTAAGCAACGTCGTTTAACGACGTTGCTTAATTGTATTAAAAAATTTTTTTTTTTTGAAAAAATAATAATAATAATCGTTTATTATGAATGAAGTTAATACATTTAATATTAAAGCCTATAAAATGAATTTAACCAATAAAGAAATATAAGATTTTAACGTCATTAAATGATGTCGCTTAAATATATTAAAAAAAATACAAAAATAAATGAAGCCCCAATTTTTTTAGCTAAATACATTAATCAATAAATTAAGCTAAATACATTAATCAATACATTAAGCATATTGAAAATTAAATGCTTACCTGGTACAAGGTGGCAAAGTTGTTTTGCACAAACAACGCATTTGCTAGGAGTGTACATGCAAAACAATAAATTCAATGATTAGTAAAATATTAGTATAAATAAACAACTTAAAGAAAAAAAAAATATGGAAAATCAATGGGGGAGGGGTGGTTTCAATGACGTCCCCTTCTTGGATAACAATTTAACCTAAATAAAGCATTAGTATTTTATTAGCGTATTGAAAAAATTAAATCCTTACCTGGAAGAGGTGCCAAGTTGTTTTGCAAGAACAACACATTTTGCTAGGAGTGTACATGCAAAACAAAAAATTCAATGATTAGAAAGAAATAGTATAAAAAAACTAATAAGGAAAATTTTTGGAAAGAAGAAGGGTCTCGTCTTTTAACGACGTCTTCTTAGATGGGAAAAAAAATTAGAAGAAGAATGGAAGAATTCCGAAGAAGAAAAGGCTAAGAAGAAGAGGAGGAACCCGAAAATGGGGAGGAAGAATACGAAGAAGATGAAGCGCAAGAGGAGGATTAAGAGTAAGAATTTGAATAAGAGGAGGAAGAAGTAGTATAAGAGGAGGAAGAATCGAAGAAGAAGATGACAAAGGGAATGGAAGAATATGTATGGAAGAAGGATGCAAGAATGGAAGAAGAAGAATGAAGGTTGAAGGAAGAACAAACAACAAATACAAAAAGCCCTAAATCTACCCAAAAACAAGTTTAGATTCAAAAAACGAGTTGGTTGATCCGTGCACATACCTTATGAAGCTTGTCTTACACTTAGAATAGACCCCAAAGTAGATCCACCGAAAAATCGCCTCAAAAATGCTCCTCCATAAGTTTTGCTTGCTTTCGAAAATAAGCGGCGGGATTACCTTTGTTTTGATTTAAATGACAGTCGTCGTTTAACGACGTCGTGGCGCCGTTAAACGACGTCACAAAACGTTGTTGAACGACGTTTATAACGACGTTTTTTTTTTATGACAAAAAAAAAAATTTTTATTATTATTTTTTTTTTTTTTTTTATTGACTAATATACTGTTGATTCTTCTTAAAATCATGCCCTCAGTGGTCCGTACTAGCAATGGATGTTCTGAGACGCATGTCCTATACAAATATGAGGGGCCTTGGCATTCTCAACGTAGTTGTCCTTTCTTTCTAACTTGCTTGGACCTCTATTTCCTGTTGGCTGAATATTGAGAAACTTATCCATTCCCCAATTTAGCTAAAATATTCTATTTCCTCTTGTTCCCTTGTTCGAATATTCCTATATTGCCATTTTCATTAACTTTGCTTCACTAATAAGCTTTCTGAACTACATGTGATTTCATCTGATACAAACAAAATTTTGAGCAGTACCAGCATTTGAAGGGGGATTGTACCCATTAACTTTCACTAACTTTCATTTATTGTGTTGAAAATGTAACCCATCTTTAAACAAGGTGTTAACATCTTCAAACCCATGGATGCCAAGTCCCAGCTGCATAGACCTCATATTGGATTGCTGCAAGACCTCATATCTAGGAGTATCAAGTTTAAATCTTTTCCAAATTTTGTAACCATTGGGCACCGAACTTCTACCCTATATCTTGTATAATACATTTTAAATAAACCAAAAAGTATTTGCTTCTAAATTTCCTTAAGGCTTTTCCTTTTCCTCGTTTAGGGTTCGCCCTTAACCTAACAGCACCTCGGCGGCAGCGGATGTCTTTCTATTCTGTCTATCTTGCACAAGCTGGCCTATACAATCTGTAAATAGACGGACAGATGCTACGCTGGTGTAGACAATGGGATAGTGCTTATATGGTCCCTTAAAATGCTTCGCTTCTGACCATTTTTCTCCACTGCCCTTGTGCTTTATTTTGCTCTTGAAGAAGAAAGGAGCTCTGCTCAGAAAGGTTTAACAAGCAAAGAAGTAGACAAGTCTGAATAGCGAAGCACAGAGGCACCAAGGTTATTTCTGCAAAATCGGCCACATCCATACAAGACCAAATCGATCAGGCAGGCAACATGTTACCAGGTTTTTATCCTTAATTTTTGCTGGGCTCCTTGCATTAAAGAATAGATCCACTATTTTTTATTGGCCATTTCCACAGGGCTTATGCTGTACCAAATTCCCACCAAGTTAGATACCATCTTATGTAGATCTTATGTAGATCTGGCTTTTATAAGATTCTGCCACCCTTATGGGGATTCTATTATTAATTAAATCCATTTTCTGATAGCTATTCTAGCTGTACTATAGATCCTTTTAAGTTATTCTGCTGTAAAATTAGCCTGCTTATTTCTGCTGTATAGCCCATTACAATGCCATAGATTATTGCAAACTAGTTTATTTAGACCGTAAGTTCTTTAAACTCCGCTCTAAATCTCCCAGAGTGATTTAACGGGCCCTTTCCCTTTACTCAAAATAATAACGATATTCCCTATTTGAAGATCTATCCATTTGTTCTATTTGATCATCTAGCATCTTAGTGGTGTGATAGATTTTATTTGTTCTATTATGTGTCCGTCTGATCACTTATGGTCTATGTTCTAAAATTTTAACTGTAATTCCTCTCGTAATATGATGTGCTATGTCCACAGGCTAGTTTACATGTTTTAAGGATTTAGTCTAAGCTAATTCTAAGTGCCAAACTCTGCTTCTGTTGTAAAGTCCTGTGACCCTTATGCAGTATTAGTTTTGCCTGATTCCCGCCTTGGTTCCTTATCCCTTTAAATGGTTAATAATATAGACAAGTTTTTGGATCTCTTTTACTTATGCTTGTTTATATTCTGCCTTACTCATATGTTCACTGAATTTGGTGTTTCTTTTCCACCTTCTATTGCCTTTCTTGATGTTGCGTCCAATTCTTAAGTGACTCTCTCATGTGCATATGTACTTTCACATGCTAATATGATTTATAGTCATAATTTTCAAATGTCATGTTTCAACGTAAAGTTAAATGGTGAAGGGCGTTAAGCCGGATGGGTCTTTAGCTTACCTGTTAGTGGCTTATGCATTTACCCTCTTTAGGCTAACTTGCATTTGGTTCCACTGCAGGTAACCGGACTTATCCCTCCATGTGGTTTATGGTTAAGGATTGAGCAAAGCTACTGCTCAAAGCGTCAAGTTTTCCAGATTTGTCAAGTTTTCCAGATTGGTGATATCTAAGATCCTCTCTTATCTGCGTTCTCAACTGCATGTGATCGGCCACGTCCCAAGTGCAAAAGACCAAAACTCGGCACCCAAAACGCAAACCCTGCTAGAACCTGGCAACTCATAGGGTTTACGTTTGAGGCTCTATCCTTGTCGATTTGACTAGGACCTTGGCGCCGCGGTCTTGGCGTGAGGGGGGTGTTGACGCTTGAGCACGGACCCTAAAACCACCCGAGCGGCTTTGCCCCAAAAGTCCTCTCCGAAGGCCCGGGCGGCGGGACGGGCAACTTCCCCTCTCCGGGAACCGCGGATCCGTCTCTCGCCAATGGACTCGAACGTTGACATTGCCCTAGGGACCAAGTTTTGTGGCCGAAGCCCACCCCTTCTCGAAGCGCCAAACTATCTCATGTGCAACACACTCGTAGTCAATTGGCCTAGGAGGTGGTCTGGAATACCGCAATGTAGGGCTTAAGTGTTTCTTTCTTTTGCAAAACGGCCAGGTGTAACTTGGTCCCTAGGGTAATTTTGGCATTAGGACGATGTGGCGGTCGAATTGCCATTTGAAACCTCCTTAATGTCCGAACGACAAAACACTTTGGTTTCTACATCGCCGCCGCGGGACGCTTTCGCGGTTTGATATGTTCTCCGGGGACGGATGTTGGATTTTTTGGATCTTTCGGACCAGGCTCCATGAACAAAGGATTCAACGGCCGGATACGAGGAACCGAGATCCGGAGTGTGGTCTTTAGCGTCACGCCCCGGGAGCCGCCAGAAAGGGCTGCCTCGGGGAAGCTTTTTTTGGGGCTCGCCTCCCGGGTTCGGGGACTCTCCCCTTTAATGAGGAGGCCTTGCAAGGTCCTGGCCTTGTTTGACTTGGGCAAGTGTGCCCTATTTCGGCTGCCCAACAACAGGCTGCCTGGACCGTTCTAATGCAAACTATTTGATCTAAACCTTATCCAAAATTTTTGAAAGTTGGCCTCAGTATATTGGCGATGACATAGGAAGCTAGCTGACAAAAATCAGAATTTAAACCGTACTATGCATTAATTACGAATTTATTTAATGTCTTGCTACCGCAAAAGCGGCCCTTGACTTCTAACCGCCACAACGGGAGGAGTATGGGTCCAAACTCCATTCCGTCGGTTCCCCTTGCTTCGCGTTCTCAAGCGCATGTGATTGGCCACGTCCCAAGTGCAAAAAGACCAAAACTCGGCACCCAAAACGCAAAACCCCCGCTAGAACCCGCAACTCATAGGGTTTACGTTTGAGAGGCTCTATCCTTGTCGATTTGACTAGGGACCTTGCGCCCGTGTCTTGACGTAGAGGGGGGGTGTTGACGCCAGAGCACGGACCCTAAAACCACCCGGAAGCGGCTTGCCCCAAAAGTCCCTCTCCGAAGGTTCCTCGGGCGACGGGACGGGCAACTTCCCCTCTCCCGAACCGCGTGATCTGTCTCGCCAATGGACTCTAACGCCGACATTGCCCTAGGGACCAAGTTTTGTGGCCAGAAGCTCACCCCTTCTCGAAGAAGCACCAAACTATCTCATGTGCAACACACTCGTAGTCAATTGGCCTAGGAGGTGGCTGCTGAATACTGCAATGTAGGGCGTAAGTGTTTCTTTCTTTTGCAAAACTGACCGTGTAACTTGGTCCCTAGGGTAATTTTGGCATTCCGGACGATGTGGCGAAGTCGAATCGCCATTTCGGAGCCTCTGCAATGTCCGAACGACAAAACACTTTGGTTTCTACATTGTCGCCCGCAGGACACTTCGCGGTTTGATATGTTCTCCCGGACGGATGTTGGATTTTTTTGGACCTTCTTGAACCAGGTTCCTTGAACAAAGGATTCAACGGTTGGATACGGGAACCGAGATCCGGAGTGTGGTCTTTAGCGCACGCCCCGTGGGCTGAGCCGCCAGAAAGGCTGCCTCGGGGAAGCTTTTGGGGCTCGCCTCTTGGGGTTCGGACTCTCCCCTCTAATGAGGGAGGCCTTGCAAGGTCCTGGCCTTGTTTGACTTGGGCAAGTGTGCGGCTCGGCTGCCCAACAACAGCCTGCACCGCTCTAATGCAAACTATTTGATCTAAACCTTATCCAAAATTTTTGAAAGTTGGCCTGTATGTTGGCGATGACTTAGGAAGCAATGACAAAAATCAGAATTTAAGTCCGTACTATGCATTAATTACGAATTTATTTAATGTCTTGCTACCGCAAAAAGCGGCCCTTGACTTCTAACTGCCACAACGGGAGGAGTACAGGTCCAAACTCCATTCCGTCAGTTCCCCTTGCTTCGCATTCTCAACTGCATGTGATCGGCCACGTCCCAAGTGCAAAAGACCAAAACTTCGGCACTCAAAACGCAAAACCCCGCTAGAACACGGCAACTCATAGGGTTTATGTTTTCAGAGGCTCTATCCTTGTCGATTTGACTAGGACCTTGGCGCCGTCTTGACGTAGAGGGGGGGGTGTTGACGCGAGAGCACGGACCCTAAAACCACCCGAAGCGCTTTTGCCCCAAAAGTCCTCTCCCCGAAGGCCACGGGCGACGGACGGGCAACTTCCCCTCCTGGAACCATGATCGGTCTCCGCCAATGGACTCTTTAACGCCGACATTGCCCTAGGGACCAAGTTTTGTGGCCGAAGGCCACCCTTCTCAAGAAGCCAAACTATCCAATGTCCAACACACTCAGAGTCAATTGGCCTAGGAGGTGGGTCGCTTGAATACCGCAATGTAGGCCGTAAGTGTGTTTTTTTTTGCAAACCGACCGCGGTAACTTGGTCCCTAGGGTAATTTTGGCATTCCAAACGATAAGTTTACGTCCAAGATAAATTTTTTTTTCAAGTTTTTTTTAAAAAAAAAAGAGTGACGCCGTTGAACGACGTTGTTTTTTTTGGCTCTGGCGACAATAGCGCGTGGCGCGGACGATGCCGGCCATCTTTGGCAAAACCGCCGCCACCGCCGATATTCTAATCGCCGCTTAACGACGCCATGTCGACGATGGCATGACACTTTGGCTGCTGTACGGCATGTCGCCAAGCCACCGGCCGACTTGTCACGCCGATTTTTAGTCGCCGCTCAACGGCGTCATGTCGACGATGGCGTAGAACGATGGCGCGTGCCGGTCCGCATGTCGCCAGCAAACGGCCGGATGTGCCCACGCCAGATCCACGACGAGCGGCGTTAAACGGCGTTTTGTGCATCGCAGACGACACGCGACGCTTTGCCGGCCAGAGCGCCAAAGACCATGCCGCAGGCATGGTGGACAAGTCAGCTCTGTGTGGCGTCGTTGAACGATGTCGTGATGCCGTTGAACGACGTCAACGTCGTCGAACGACGTTGTCGTCGTTCCTCGACGATTTGACGTCGTTCAACGACCTCTAGACGTCATTGAAGGTCGACTATCCCTTGTAGTGTTGAAACCCCAACGCCTCTTCTGCTTTGATGCCTTCTGCCCCAGCTGCTTGCAGGTAGCTACTTCAATACTATAAAGTTATGCAATACCTAAAACAATTAACCCTAAAATAAAAAGGCTTGAGTCTTACATGCATGCAAAAAGTAAGAGAAATAAAAACAAAGGGGATAAACCATTGGAGGCATGGATTTTTGACCAATAAAATAGGATGAGCACTCTAGAAGTTTAGTTTCGTAGACATCATGAAATACGACCACTAAATCATATGAAAACCATAGCAAAAAAAGTATATAAACACAAAAAAACCCTTGTTATTATGTTGAATTAAAGCTTAAATTGAATTGAATTGAATTGAATTGGATGGTTTTATTGTCCACGGAGGCATAGAAGTAGATAACTAGTTGAACCTTATAGCATTGCTTAATAACATTACTGGATTAACATTTATAGGTTTCTAGGTTATGCCCAGCAACTTAACTAGTATACAATGAGGGCTAAAGGGCAAAAGCCATTTAGCTCCTTGAGCAAATAGTAGACAAGGATAAAGGTTGCATAGGCACTCCATTGCAACAATTACGTTATAGTGCAGAGATTATCCATCTTCTTGCAGCACTTCCTTACCCATCGTGAGAGGAGGGAGCTGCTAGAAGATGAGCCGCTTCCATAAGATAAAAGTCCCACATGAGGCCTCATGTGACATACTAATCGCACTCGTTGGGGTTGAACAAAATATACTTGCAATTTTTGCAAAATCGTTCGGTCTTCATGATGAAGTAGAGTGTAATACACTTCCCAAAATCCAACACCCCATCTTTATTCTTATCTAGGGTGTCAAAGTGGCTTAGAATCTGATCTCTCAAACGTTGTTCTACCAAAGCTAGTAGAGCTCATTCCTAGTTATACAACCATCATTGTTCCTATCCAAGAACTCAAATATATCTTTGACTTTCTTCTTCTCTGCCACTGAAAGGTCCTCGTAGAAGAATTGCGCCCTTTTGTGAAGGGCATCTACTTTTGATATATTTGTTATATCCGTGCTTACGAAACAAGAAGCAACACAGATCTAGCTATGATGCTTCTCACACATCTTCTCCTTTTGTTCAACAAGCTAGATAAATACAGGAAATTGAAGAGGAGAATTTTTTCTTGAATACTTCTTAAAACTATACTTGTTTGTAAGTCATGCTGTAGTTTTTGAGTACTTATGCATTGTCAAGGTAGACCCCATGTCCTCGAGTGAGAAAAATTCAAAACTTAGGCATTTTTGTTACGAAGGTTTTAACAAGTCAAGAGGTGACTTTGCTTTAAAGACCAATGTCCCCCTTTTTTTTGAGGACAAAGAGTAGACTTTATTTTCTTTGCTACCACCTATGCTTTTCTATTTAAAGACCATTGTCGTTGTTCTAAAGACATTAGACAAGACTTCAATTTCTTTCCTACCAAGTCGTTGAGTAAAGATCAAATCGATTTATATTACCCATACGGTTCCTGTCCAAACAATTAGACAGAGCTTTGCCGATCTTCCTTCTCTGCATATGGAAGGTCCTCATAGAAGTATTGTGCCCTTGTGTGAAAGGCATTTATTTCTATCGAGTTTGCCATACACACTCCTGCTTACGAGAAGAAAAGCAACCCAAATCTCCCCATGATGCTTCTTACACTTCTTTTGTTATTTGTGGTTCAACAATTTGGCTAAATACACCAAATTGAAGAGGAGATTTTTTCCTTGAATATTTCTTACAACTATAATTACTTGTAAGTCATGGTGTAGTTTCTGAGTACTTATACATTGTCAAGGTAGACCCCATGCCTTCGAGCAAGAAAGATCCAAAACTTAGGCATTTTTCTTGCGAAGGCTTTGTCTTTTTCTTAAAGAGTTTAGACTAGACATTATTTTCCTTGCTACCACCTATTCTCTCTGACTCTCTCGCCTTCTCACACTTTATTTTCTTTCTCCACCTCTCTCTCTCTCTCTCTCTCTCTCTCTCTCTCTCTCTCTCTCTCTCTCTCTCTCTCTCTCTCTCTCTCTCTCTCTCTCTCTCTCTCTCTCTCTCTCTCTCTCTCTCTCTCTCTCTCTCTCTCTCTCTCTCTCTCTCTCTCTCTCACACATGTCCGGGGTTTGATGAGCCTTAGTGGCATGACGTTAAAATACTATCTATCTATCTATCTCTCTCTCTCTCTCTCTCCTCTCCTCCCTCCCTCCCTCCCTCCCTCCCTCTTGCTCACATTCTCTCTCTAGCCTTGCTGCATTCTCTCTCTAGCCTTGCTCACATTCTCTCTCTAGCTCTCTTTGCTCACATTCTCTCTCTAGCTCCTTTAGCTTTCTCTCTAGCCTTCTCTTACCTTCTTTCTCTCTTTGTCTCTCCTTTTTTCCACTATCCCGCCTAGCCTTCTTTCTCTCTACATCCTATGCTGACCCATGGCGCCAATAGCTCTCTTTGCTCACATTCTCTCTCTAGCTCTCTTTAGCTTCCTCTCTCTAGCCTTCTCTTTACCTTCTTCTCTCTCAAGGCTTTGTCTCTCCGGCCCCACCCCAAGGAGAACCGGGGAGGGCGCCGCAAAACGCCCGGTCCGGATAACAAAAGACAAGGGAGAAACCTCTTCCATGAGGAGGGAAGCTCGGGCAAAGGCCCAATCTATGAGATTGACTCCGGGGAGATGGGACGAAGGTCATTCTGGCCCCGCGACAGACAGTACAGACGAGGGACCAAGGAAACAACCCGGAGGAACCCGGTCGAGAGTAATGTAACCCGGGATGCGTGGATTGTGGCCAGACATACAGGTCCCTCGCGATCCCACGTGCTCAAAAGACGGTTTGGCGATAAAGGCAACGGGTTCTGAGATGGAGACCCGCGATGCAAAGATTAGGAAGACGGGCTTTTGGCCCACTTTGAGAGGCAACAGATAAGCAGGGCCTTGCGAATTTGGCGAAGCCACAGGTGGATTCTCGTCACCACCATGGAGACTATGGTACGCGACAAGCGTGGTGTTGGTGATACGCTGGCAACTATTTCCACCTCAAGTCGAAGTTCAGGGGCATGCCAATCGCGGATACAAAACGCCCGAGCCATCGTTGAAGCCAGCCAGCAGAGCTAAGAACCCCGCAGAGTAGGGTCGGTGACACAAGATCGAGATTCAGAGCTCAAAGCAACCATTGCCCAAAGAGGGGCTAGCCGGGCCTCCATTTGAGGGTCCATGAACACCGCGTAACCTTGCACAAATGAGTTGGCCAAGCAGCAGAGATTCCAACAGGAGCTAGGCTCCCGACTCCGGCGGAGGGGAGGCGCAGCTTACGGGGGCGATAGCGCCGCGTGCCTGACCCGCCGGTCGCCAAGCGGTGACGGGGGCACACCACCTCCTCCATCGCACACCACTTGCGCCCTCCCCGCAGGCGGCCCACACACTCCGATAGCGAGTCACCGGGCTTTGGGACAACTAATGTTGCCCTCGACTTCGATGGCGGCGAGGGGGAGCGCCGATGCCATAATGTGGTGGTGCGTGGACTCTCGGAGGAGGCAGGAGAAGATCTCACCAAGCGCATCCAGGATGAGATCCTATCTCGAATGTCATTCCCAACTATGGTACACATTGCTAGAGCAAGCCGCCTTGGGACTCGGGGATCGCCCGTAGCGTTGTCACCTTCACGCGGTTGGCGGACATGCGAAGAATGCGGGAGGCCATCTGGCGTCGAGTAGACAATTGAAGGGGCTGATGCGTATGTCGACCCGAGGATCTCACCCGATCTAGCAGGGAGTCCGGGCAGGCGAAATTGGTCCATTCGGGGGGCGCCCGATTGTAGAGGCTGCGCAGAACCTTGTCGGGGCAAGCCGCATTTTGGCCGGGCGCTTGGCCGAGGTCGCTTGAGGCAATCGTGCATTTCAGCCGCTTCTTCTTCTTCTTCTTTGCCGCTGATACCTCTCTTGCACCTCGCTCCCGCCCGCTCGATTCTTTGCTTTCGGCCGATTACTCTGCTCCCAGCGAAGGCGGATCATCGGCGTCCACATCGAATGCCAACAAATAGGAGCTGTGCCTCGGGATGGTGTCTTGAACTGGCCGGGGCTTCCGAAGGCGAGAGTCTCCATACTATTGCACCAGATATGAACCTCATTTTCCTCATGGAAACATAGGAGCATGGGGGCCTGGGAACTTCTACCGGACCTCCTAGGCTATCGCATTTCGGTGTTCAATGAGTGCACGCAAGCGAGGGCATGGCGGGGTTACCGCTACTACCATGCAACCTTGAGGCACTTTCGGTCCCGTTGCACAAAATAGACAGTACAATCGCTACTTGTGGGTGCGCTGCGCAAACATGGCAGATGGCGACACTTTTCTCATAGCAAACATGCTACTTTCCACATGCCAAGAGCAACTTTTATCACACTCATTCTGGATGTGGATCGATTGGAGCCCCTATGTCGATCTATATGATGACATCCAAGACAAACAATGCGAGGGTTATGTTGCTTGGCGACTTTAATGCACGCGAGGGAGCCGAGGTTCCAAAATTTGAGCCCCGGGCAGGGCGTCTTTGCGGTTGAACCCCGCAGAGGTGGCTTGGTCAAGGATATCAAACGGCGACCATATTTCACGCTATGGCGGCGCTTGTTGTTCTTTGGGTAGTATCTTTGACACGGTTATTTGTAATGGGTTGGCACAATGGCCATCTTCGGCCGCTGACTTGTAGATAGGAGAACCAAGGGGCGGCTCCAGTGTGGTGGATTATCTGGCTGGTTGAGGAACGGGGATCGCACACTGGGTTACTCATTTTTCCATCGGGGACGTATTTTTTCGGGGAAAGTAGACTCGGACCACCGCCCCCGTTCATGCATCTCCATTGGGAGGCTCCCGTGCATCTACTACCTCAACACACCGCGGTGCCCAGCTGCGCCTGGACTACGTAACCGTCACGGGGACCTATGCCCGGTTGCTTGAGCATGATCCGGGCGGGGGCTGCCGCAACTCCCCACACTTCAAGAGCAATCTGCTCAGCCAACTCTTCGCCCGGACGGACGCAGAAAGATACTTTGGGAGAGGCCGCCACGGCGACCCTCGTGCACTACCACCTCCCCCCGCAACAGATGGTTTGATGATGAGTGTCGGAGCTCAAACGCGACAATCCGCAAGTCATCGATCCCATCTCCCGCCCACAAAGCCGTCCGGTCAATACCGCTCCTTTCTCAAGAACAAGAAGGCCGGATACCTCAGAAGAGCATCAGCAATGAGATGTTTGGTCTCCTGGACCCGCACCCCAGACATACGAGAAGGGTCTTGAGCAAGCCCGCACGCATTACGGGGAACATCACCTGAGCAATGGGTAGCAATGGGTACAAGATTTATACCGACCTGGCCGGGGGCGGGCACCAGTCCCTCCACGATAGGCATGGCTCACGGTTATCACAGAGGGGATGTCATCATGGCCCGGCAGCCGCCTAGCTAATGGGAAGGCAAAGCAGATTTAGATGGCATGCATGCGCGAACTTTGAAATGGGTCGGGCCTCCACTAGTGCCCGTCCTTACGACATTGTTCAATAAAAGCATTGCGAGAAGGCTTCCCCACGCAATGGACCACTAGTAGGGTAGTGCCCATATACAAAGCAGGGGACCCTCAATGCCCGCCAACCACCGTACTATTATGGGCAGCTCTCTTTGCAAAACCGCTATCGGCATCCTTGAGCAGCGTGGGTGACAACATGGGCAGAGGGAAACGGAGGTGCGAAGCTCTTACACGTGCAGGTTTCCGCCCGCATATTCCACCATTGATCATATCTTCACTCTGCGCACATTGATTGAAGATATGTGAATCGCCGGTAACCCGCATCGTTGTTTCGATGGATTTTGCAAAAGCGCTCGACACGATTACCCGCAACAAGCTATGGACGATTTGCGGCGATTTTAGGGGACCCCCGGACTTTGCGGAATGCAAGATATAGATAGGCATGCGAGGCATGCTCGGGCCGTTATCACATTGGCAGCAAGACCCGGTGATCGAGTAGCATTGAGTCGCCGGGGTTGCCCCTCTCCCCCACACTCTTTGGCCTATACATTGATCGGTTGGAAGATTGGCTCTGGAACATGGAGGTGCTAGCACATCTCATGCATCACACAATCCGACAACTCATATATGCCGACGATGTCAACCTCATGGCCTATACTCCGGAGGACATGCAACGCACTGGATGCTCTTGACACTTTTTGCCAATTCAACGGCATGCGAAGTTATCAAGGCTTCCCACATTCACTTACCGTGGGCGGAGGTAGAGGTGGCTCCGACCTACAAGTACTTGGGGATTGAGTTCTCAACTACCACTCATTGGGATGCAGCTATCGTTGCGGGTCACGACGGGTTGGAAAGCACTATATGCCATGTAGAACAACAGCCACAAGGCGAGTTGTATGCCCGAGGCCACCAAAGTCCACATTTGTTTTCGCCTTGATTGAGCCGGTCCTTTGTATGGGCAGAAGTGTGGGGTCCGGTGATATCCCTCAACACGGAATGACCTCGGCGGGTGCGTAGGCCTTCTTGGCGCGGGCCCCGGGGTGAAGTCCACAGTTCTGCACTCAGATCCTACTCAGGAGACGTGCTTTCTACCCCTTCAACGGGCCGCATTGGAACGCCATATCGCTTACTTCCAAAAGGTGGTCGCTATGGCTGATACACGCTTGCCCCACCTTGCTTTGGCCACGACGATGGGTCCCCTAACGTGAAATCCCTGGCTGGAAAGACAAGCAAGCTCGGTGGTTCTCCACCGGGTGTGTGCAAACAGATGCGGCCCGTGTCGACAAAGAAAGATCGCAAGGCACTTAAACTGCACCTACATGCTACTTTCCTTCCCAAGCTCGGGATGCGAGGCTCGGCGACGTTAAGTCGGGCACACTATCGCCAAAGAAGTCAATCCTTGGCTCACAAGAGGCCCACACCGATTTGTACACCTACCGCCCATGAAGAAGCGCAGACTTATAGCTTCCATTCGCAGACGGGTGCACATCGCTTCCCGTGATTGAGGCGGGGCATTGGGCCGGGGAACCACGAGAGTAAAGGCTTTTGCTGTTGCCACCCGTATGGATTGAGGATGAATGTCATGCCCTCCAGATATGCCCAGTATTTGCCCATATCCGAGCGCGATATGTTCGATTACTAGTGCATGGCCAGCCGTTGTATCAGTTATTGACTACGGCGTCAGTGGGATTGTTGGGGTCATACCTCCAGGAGGTTATAGATGCACGGACTCGTTTGTGTCCTACGGGACGGTATTGAACTGTCCTATGCAATTGTATAGTGTGCGAGCATGCTTATTACTGCTAAGGTTTTTCCCTCGAAAACCCTTCGGGACGGGGTTTTTTAATCCCGTCAGTAATATGCTTGCTGCTTTCTTTCTGTTTGGGTCCCATAGGCCAATTGATCTCCGTGGTCGCTAAAAAACTATTTTATTCTATTCTATTCTTCTATTGTTCTAAAGAATTTAGACAAGACTCTATTTTCTTTCCTACCAAGTCATTGAGTAAAGATAAAAAAGGTGTATCTTACTAGTATAGTTCCTATCCAAACGATTAAACAGAGCTTCGCCATCTTCCTTCTTTGCGTAGAAGTATTGCGCCCTTGTGTGAAGGGCATTTATTTCTACCGTGTTTGGCATACTTACCCCTGCTTATGGCAAAAGAAACAACCCAAATTCCCCCAATGATGCTTCCCACGCTTCTCTTTTGTTATTTATGGTTGAAGAAGCTGGCTAAATATTTTGTTATTTATGGTTGAAGAAGCTGGCTAAATACAGGGAATTGAAGAGGAGTTTTTTTTTTTGAGAGGAGATTTTTTCCATGGGCCTTCTAGAATTCTTACTTCTTGATGACTTTTTAGATCGTGCAAACTGGATTGGACATATGCAAGTAGCAGAATAATCGGAATATTTCTTGAAACTATAATTGCTTGTAAGTAATGCAATGTTAGTTCAAAGTAGGCCCCATGTCTTCAAGTGAGAAAGATCAAAACTTGGCATTATTGTTACGAAGGCTTTGCTTAAAGACCATTATCGTTTTTCTAAAGACTTTAGACTAGGTTTCATTTAGACTAGTGACTTTTTCTTGACCATGCTGGAGATTTCACTTCCTAGTTCAAATATTGGAAGATTTCTTGCATGCAAACTCGCATGGAATAAAAATAAGTGGGATTAAGAAATGGCAGCCTTTTGATGCAAACGGAATGCAGTTAAATACAGATAATGCATGTGAAATTTTATTGTGAAGCATTGAGAGAAGAAAAAATGCCACGTGGTTGATTTGAGTTTTTTTTTTTTTTTTTTTTTTTTGAAGAGAGGGATTATTTGTATTTATCATAATAAGGTAATAATGTTATAATGTGTGTCCATTGTCAATCTCACCCTAGATCTAACGGCGAAGATCGTTGGACATAGATCGAATGGCCCGGACGTTCATGAAAAGGTGGCCTTTTAGGTCCTCTTTTATTTGCAAGTCAAGACCTAAAAGGCCACCTTTTCGTGAACGTTCGGGTTGTTCGATCTATGCCCACTGATCTGAACTATCAGATCTAGGGCGAGATGGACAAGGGACACAGATTATAACATTATTATATAAGATATCTTATAATGATAAATACAAATAATCACTCTCTTTTTAAATTGCAAACTGGATCTTTCTCACTCGAAGACATGGGGTCTACCTTGACAATGTATAAGTATTCAGAAACCACACCATGACTTACAAGCAATTATAAATTGTAAGAAATATTCAAGGGAAAAATCTCCTCTTCAATTTCGTGTATTTAGCCAACTTGTTGAACCACAAATAACAAAAGAGAAGTGTCAGAAGCATCATGGAGATATTTGGGTTGCTTCTTTTCTCGTAAGCAGGAGTATGTGTGGAAAACTCGACAAAAATGAATGCCTTTCACACAAGCACACAATACTTCTACGAGGACCTTCCATACGCAGAGAAGGAAGATGGGCAAAGCTCTGTGTAATCGTTTGGACAGGAATCGTATTGGTAATATAAATCGATTTGATCTTTACTCGATGACTTGGTAGGAAAGAAAATAAAGACTTATCTAGAGTCTGTAGAACAATGACAAGTCTTTAAATAGAAAAGCATAGGTGGTAGCAAATAAAATGAGGTCTAGTCTTCCGTCTTAAAAAACAAAAGGACATTGGTCTTTAAAGCAGAGTCAGCTCTTGACTTGTTAAAACCTTCATAACAAAAATGCCTAAGTTTTGGATTTTTCTCACTCGAGGACATGGGGTCTACCTTGACAATGCATAATTACTTAGAAACTATAACATGACTTACAAGCAAGTATAGTTTTAAGAAATATTCAAGGAAAAATTCTCCTCTTGAATTTCCTGTATTTAGCCAGCTTGTTGAATAAAAGGAGAAGACATGTGAGAGGCATCATAAGTAGATCTGGGTTGCTTCTTTTTTCGTAAGTAGGGATATGGCAAACATATTAAAAGTAGATGACCTTCACAAAAGGGCAAAATTCTTCTACGAGGACCTTTCAGCGGCAGAGAAGAGGGAAGGCAAAGATCTGTTTGAGTTCTTGGACAGGAACAATGATGGTTGTATAACTAGGAATGACCTCTACTCAGCTTTGGTAGAAAAAGATATGAGAGTGCAGATTATGAGCTACTTTGACATCCTGGACAAGAACAGAGATGAGGTGTTGGATTTTGGGGAGTGTATTACACTCTACTTCATCATGAAGACCAAACGATTTTGCAAAAATTGCAAGTATATTTTGTTCAACCCCAACGAGTGCGATCAGTGTCAGATGAGGGACAATGGGGGACTTTTATCTTATGGAAGCAGCTCATCTTCTGGCAGCTCCCAGGCTGTCGTACCATACAATAGATCATCTTCTGGTAGCTCCCAGGTTATGGTAGTGTACAATAAATCATCTATTTTCCCCTCGAGATGGGTAAGGAAGTGCCGCAAGAAGGTGAAGAATGTCTGCACTATAATGTAACAGTTGCAATGGAGTGTCCATGCAACCTTTGTCCTTGTCTACGATTTGTCTACTATTTGCCCTTATCTACTATTTGCTCAAGGAGCTAAAGGGCTTTTGTCTTTTAGCCCTCGTTGTATACTAGTTAAGTTGCTAGGCATAACCTAGAAACCTATAAATGATAAGCCAGCAATGCTATAAGGTTCAATTAGTTATCTACTTCTATACCTTCCTCCACAATAAAGACCATCCAATTCAATTCAATTTAAGCTTTGTTTTAATATCTAGCATAATATTTGGCAGTTGTTTTTGTACTTTTGTACACTTTTGACTATGGTTTTGCTTTGATTTAGTGGCATATTCAAGCGGGTGTACTAATGTGTATATCTAGAGTGCAGACCCTATTTTATCATTAATGTAAAAGTTTGCTCCACTATTTTAGGAATGACACCGCTGAAGACTCCATGCGTGCTATTCTCGAAGCCCTGTATTTCCTCTTCTTTTGCATCCAAGCAATCCCATTACCATAAAATGTTGGGGTTGAACAAAATATACTTGCAATTACTCGTTGGGGTTGAACAAAATATACGTGCAATTTTTGCAAAATCGTTCGATCTTCATGATGAAGTAGACTGTAATACACTTCCCAAAATCCAACACCCCATCTTTATTTTTATCTAGGGTGTCAAAGTAGCTTAGAGTTTGATCTCTCAAATGTTGTTCTACCAAAGCTAGTAGAGTTCATTCCTATTTATACAACCATCACTGTTTCTATCCAAGAACTCAAATATATCTTTGCCTTTCTTCTTCTCTGCCGCTGAAAGGTCCTCGTAGAAGAATTGCGCCCTTTTATGAAGGGCATCTACTTTTGATATATTTGACATATCCCTGCTTACAAAAAAAGAAGCAACTCAGATCTAGCTATGATGCTTCTCATACATCTTCTCCTTTTGTTCAACAAGCTAGATAAATACAGGAAATTGAAGAGGTGAATTTTTTCTTGAATACTTCTTAAAACTATAATTGCTTGTAAGTCATGCGGTAGTTTCTGAGTATTTATGCATTGTTAAGGTAGACCCCATGTCCTCGAGTGAGAAAGATTCAAAACTTAGGCATTTTTGTTACGAAAGTTTTAACAAGTCAAGAGGTGACTTTGCTTTAAAGACCAACCCCTTTTTTTTGAGGACAAAGACTAGACTTTATTTTCTTTGCTACCACCTATGCTTTTCTATTTAAAGACCATTGTCGTTGTTCTAAAGACATAAGACAGATCAAATCGATTTATATTACCCATACGGTTCCTGTCCAAACAATTATACAGAGCTTTGCCCATCTTCCTTCTCTGCATATGGAAGGTCCTCATAGAAGTATTGCGCCCTTGTGTGAAAGGCATTTATTTCTGTCGAGTTTGCCATACACACTCCTGCTTACAAGAAAAAAAGTAACTCAAATCTCCGTGTGATGCTTCTTACACTTCTCTTTTGTTATTTGTGGTTCAACAAGTTGGCTAAATAGTAAATACATGAAATTGAAGAGGAGATTTTTTCCTTGAATATTTCTTACAACTATAATTGCTTGTAAGTCATGGTGTAGTTTCTGAGTACTTATACATTGTGAAGGTAGACCCCATATCTTCGAGTGAGAAAGATCCAAAACTTAGGCATGTTTCTTGCGAAGGTTTTGTTCTTTTTCTTAAAGAGTTTAGACTAGACATTATTTTCCTTGCTACCACCTATGCTTTTCTATTGTTCTAAAGAATTTTGACAAGACTCTATTTTCTTTCCTACCAAGTCATTGAGTAAAGATCAAAAAGTGTATCTTACTAGTACATTTCCTATCCAAACGATTAAACAGAGCTTTGCCATCTTCCTTGTTTGCGTATAAAAGGTCCTCGTAGAAGTATTGCGCCCTTGTATGAAAAGCATTCATTTCTACCGTGTTTGCCATACTTACCCCTGCGTATGACAAAAGAAACAACCCAAATCCCCCCATGATGCTTCCCGTGCTTCTCTTTTGTTATTTGTGGTTCAGGAAGCTGGCTGAGAAGTTTTCCTTGGGCCTTCTAAAATTCTTGCTTCTTGATGACTTTTTAGATACATATGCAAGTAGCAGGATAATCGGAATATTTCTTGAAACTATAATTGCTTGTAAGTAATGCAATGTTAGTTCAAAGTAGGCCCCATGTCTTCAAGTGAGAAAGATCAAAACTTGGCATTATTGTTACGAAGGCTTTGCTTAAAGACCATTATCATTTTTCTAAAGACTTTAGACTAGGTTTCATTTAGACTAGTGACTTTTTCTTGACCATGCTGGAGATTTCACTTCCTAGTTCAAATATTGGACGATTCCTTGCATGCAAACTCGCATGGAATAAAAATAAGTGGGATTAAGAAATGGCAGCCTTTTGATGCAAACGGAATGCAGTTAAATACAGATAATGCATGTGAAATTTTATTGTGAAGCATTGAGAGAAGAAAAAATGCCACGTGGTTGATATTTTTTTATTTTTTTAAGTGAGGTATTATTTATATTTATCATAATAAGGTATCTTCTTATATATGTTATAATGTGTGTCCATTGTCCATCTTGCCCTAGATCTAACGGCTAAGATCGTTGGACATAGATCAAATGGGCCGGACGTTCACAAAAAGGTGGCCTTTTAGGTCCTCTTTTATTTGCAAGTCAAGACCTAAAAGGCCACCTTTTGGTGAACGTTCGGGCTGTTCGATCTATGCCCAATGATCTGAACTATCAGATCTGGGGCAAGATGGACAACGGGCACATTATAACATTATTATATAAGATACCTTATAATGATAAATACAAATAATCCCTCTCTTTAAAAAAAGGGGGTGAAAAAAGAAAAAAACCAATCAACCACGTGGCTTTTTTTTTTCTTTCAATGCTTCATGACAAATCTCACATGCATTATCTGTGTTTAACTGCATTCCATTTGCATCAAATTGAAGGCTGCCGCATTTCTTAATCCCACTTATTTTTATTCCATGCAATTGTGACTGGCCAATTTCCATGCAAGAAATCGTCCAATATTTGAACTAGGAAGTGAAATAGCATAGTCGAGAAAAAGTCACTAATCTAAATGAAACCTAGTCTAAAGTCTTTAGAAAAATGATAGTGGTCTTTAAGCAAAGCATTCGTATCAATAATGCCAAGTTTGGATCTTTCTCACTTGAAGACATGGGGCCTACTTTGAACTAACATACATCCAGGAGGTTATGGATGCACGGGCTCAGTTGTGCCCTCCGGGACGGTATTGAACTGTCCTACACAATTGTACATCATGCCAGCAAACCTATTACTGCTAAGGTTTTTCCCTCGAAAACCCTTCGGGGCGGGGGTTTTTTAATCCTGTCAGTAATACGCTTGCTGCTCTTTTTTTTTTTGTTTGGGTCCCATAGGCCAGTCGGCCTCCGTAGACGCTAAAAATCTATTCTATTCTATTCTATTCTATTACTTACAAGCAATTATAGTTTCAAGAAATATTCAGATTATCCTGCTACTTGCATATGTCTGGTCCAGTTTGCAGGATCTAAAAAGCCATCAAGAAGCAAGAATTCTAGAAGGCCCAAGGAAAAAATCTCCTCTTCAAAAAAAAAGAAAAACTCCTCTTCAATTTCCTGTATTTAGCCAGCTTCTCACTCGAGGACATGGGGCCTACCTTGACAATGCATAAGTATTCAGAAACTACAGCATGACTTACAAGAATTACAGCTTTAAGAAATATTCAAGGAAAAATTCTCCTCTTGAATTTCCTGTATTTAGCCAGCTTGTTGAACAAAAGGAGAAGATGTGTGAGAAGCATCATAAGTAGATCTGGGTTGCTTCTTTTTTGGTAAGTAGGGATATGGAAAATATATCAAAAGTAGATGCCCTTCACAAAAGGGCGCAATTCTTCTACGAGAACCTTTCAGCAGCAGAGAAGAGGGAAGGCAAAGATCTGTTTGAGTTCTTGGATAGGAACAATGATGGTTGTATAACTAGGAATGAGCTCTACTTAGCTTTGTTAGAACAAGATATGAGAGTGCAGATTATGAGCTACTTTGACATCCTGGATAAGAACAGAGATGAGGCGTTGGATTTTGGGGAGTATATTACACTCTACTTCATCATGAAGACCAAACGATTTTGCAAAAATTGCAAGTATATTTTGTTCAACCCCAACGAGTGCGATCAGCGTCGCATGAGGCCTCATGGGGGACACGATCAGTGTCGCATGAGGCCTCATGGGGGACACGATCAGTATCGCATGAGGCCTCATGGGGGACTTTTATCCTTGTCTACTATTTGTCTACTATTTGTCTACTATTTGTCTTTGTCTACTATTTATCTACTATTTGCTCAAGGAGCTAAAAGGCTTTTGTCTTTTAGCCCTCGTTGTATACTAGTTAAGTTGCTAGGCATAACCTAGAAACCTATAAATAATAAGCCAGCAATTGTATTAAGCAATGCTATAAGATTCAATTAGTTATCTACTTCTATACCTCCGTGGACAATAAAAACTATCCAATTCAATTCAATTTAAGCTTTGTTTCAATATCTAGCATAATAATAGGCTGTTGTTTTTGTACTTTTGTACACTTTTCACTATGGTTTTGCTTTGATTTAGTGGCATATTCGAGCGAGTGTACTAATGTGTGTATCTAGAGTGCACACCCTATTTTATCATTAATGTAAACAATGGTTGCCTCAAATTACCGTTAATTACAGCATATTTTATCTCGCGTAATGTTTGCTCCACTATTTTAGGAGCGGCACCGCTGAAGACTCCATGCGTGCTATTCACGAAGCACTATCCTTCCTCTTCTTCTGCATCCAAGCAATCCCATTACCATAAATTTAGCCCCTTCTTGGAAGCAAGGGACAATCCGGCAGATTCCAATTGCTTTCCCCATCTTTTGCTTCAATTTATTTGCCCAAAAGGGCTTTAGATGCCTTAGAAGAAGGTCCTTAACTATCCAAATCAGATGCACTTGCCAAATCAGCCATTATTGGTTGTGAACAGAGGAGTAAAAAGAGCAATAGAAGAAAAAGGACCATCCAAGCTTTCTCTGGAAGAAGCAGAATGAAGAAGCAAAGCACTTGGATCCACCCGCAAAACAAGAATTGATGCAAAACAGGGAGGGACAGATCGATTTACTTGGTCGATCTGGTTTGGAGGTCATTGGATTGCTGGAATCTGCTTTCATTTCAAGAACAACTCAGTTTTCCCATAAAAAAGAGCTTCCTTTTGCTGGATTGAAAACCTTTGAGCGGCTATGGCTGAGCTCCATTTCAAAGAACAGGGAAGCTCGCTTTAGTTGGACGTAATGTGAGGAAAACCGTTGTTTACGTCCGTAACGCCGACGACCGAGACTCCCTCTGTAGTTTTTCGGGCGGCGACTCCGGCTCCTTTCGTCGGCCGCCCTCGCTAAGCGGGACTGCCTCAAAAAATTATAGGTCGGAATCTCTTCCAACCGTGCATTACCTAGTACATATTCATGTTCCCTATGGTCTTAGCGCTTTCATTTCTATGTGTTTTTTTTTTTTTAATTGCCACCTGGTCTAATCTAAGATTGCAATTGAAAGTCTTTTAGTTCCAAAATTGGGTCTAAATGGCTTAAAGTCTGTTTAGACAGACTAGGAAGGTTTTTTTTTTTTAATTGCTTATTATTATTATTACTATTACTATTACTATTACTATTACTATTACTATTACTATTACTATTACTATTACTATTACTATTACTATTACTATTACTATTACTACTACTACTATTATTATTATTATTATTATTATTATTATTATGTTATTGTGTAAGTGTTGGACCCAGCCCTAATTTGGGCGGCCCAGATTTGATGAAATCAATGGAAGAGATGATGCCACGTAAGATTCTAGGGTTTTTTTTTTGCTAGGGTTATCGATGGCCGCCGCAACAGAGTTTGGGTTTTTTTTTTCCATTCTTTCGGTTCAAAGATATGAAAGCTAAAGACCATCACAGCTTTTTCTATGATCTCTGTTCATGCAACATGGCCGTTACAGGGTATCCGTTCTAGACATTGTTTACTATCACAGCTTTTTCCATGATCTCTATTCATGCAGCATGGCCGTTACAGGGTATTGGGGCAACAGAATGCCTACAAGGATAAAATTCCACAGCCGTTTCTTCTCTGCAAGGATCTGTTGGGCATCACTGTGCGCTAGCTATGGCGGCGTCCTCTACCTGCGACTCGATTACAGACCTTCTGTGGCTTTTTGCCCAGCATCGAAATTGCCATAGCTAGGGTTTCACCGACATTTGCAGTAAGTTTCTTTGTAGCTACCTTATATTACCAATTTGGAACAAGGAAGCAGCTCCATTTCTTTTCGGAATCAGACCAACGATTTTAAAGCTTTAGCAAGGGATGGAAAAGAATCCCGGATGCTTTTGGTGGATTTACAATCCTGAAGGTCATTTGGGCTTTAAAGGACGAACGACAGTGGCGGCAACAGAACTGGTTCATCAAATCTGCTATCTAAATGCCATTTTTGAATCTAGAAGGTATAGGGGTTTCTGTGTCACAAGAAATTATTGATCAAACTGGACAGAAGGTGAGCTCCACGCATTTGCTTTTTTTTCTTTCTTTTGTCACGGTATTCTATATATTTTAAACTTACATTAGCCTTAGTTCTGCATATCTTTTCATAGATCCATCTCTTGGGTTCTATTTTATTTGTTACAATATTCTACCATTTCTTATTCTTGCCCTTTGTATATGCTATGCCTCTAAACCCCATATGTTTTTTGAAGCCATCTGTAGCATGTACATAATATTTTGCTTTAGATTGCTTCATTTGATTATCAAGCTCTTTTTAAAATAGGTAGGACAGATGACTGAAGTGAAAGCAAGATTTCAAGAGCAATTGACACAGAAACAGTAAGATTTGAGCATGAATTAGCTGTCGGTAGTTATAGCTGGCAGTGGATTGCTATGTTCAGAGATGGAGTTACATTTCAACATCAAGGCTTATGCATTGGCATTTTAGAATCTCAAGCCAAAGATCAAAATCCTTTTTTTGACATTCCATGGCAGCACACTAAGATCTTCATTTTGTTGATTTCCAGTTTTAAAATCACTGCCATGTTAGGTAGTATATGGAAGTTTTGGTATTTGTGGTGGTCCATATATCAAGCACACGTGATCAAGTTACATTTACTATATTACTTGGGCTATTTAATATTGATGAATACAAAGTTGTGCAATTTAAAGTTACTGTCATCAGTGATTGTTGGCTACCATATAATTTGGATATAGAGTATTAAGAAGCATGCACTATAAGCAAGATCTTACGCAGCACTTGCACATTATTTTTAGGAGCAGTTCGATCCTCTGCTATAAGAAAATTATTCATGGTATTTTTTATGCCATTTTTCTCTTCTGCAGTTCTGGCAGCAGCCAGTAGTTTAGATTTTGTGTATTGGTGACTTTGTGGCAAAATTCCCTAGACTTTTCATTCCTCAATATTCTCAGACCATTTCTTATTCTTGCCTTTTCTTTATGTTATACCTCTGAAACCCAGATGTTTTCTAAAGCCATATATAAAGTCTGTAGCATGTAACTGATGTTTCCTGGTTCATGGTCTTTTTGTATTGCCTTATTTGATGTGAGTTGGTTGCATTTGCATTTGAATTTTGCAAAGAGATAGAGAGATAGGACTGCCATGGTAAATGATGCAATACATTTTGTCACTGATACGCAGAAGACCTTCGACCATATTAGAACTATAATTGGATTGTGTGTATGCAGGTGCCAACTAACCACAGCTGACAAAAACATATGTCCTATTTACTGAGCTTGTGAACCATAGCTGACAAAAATATTTGTTCTATTTACTGAGCTTCCTCTAAGGTATATGTAACAAACATGGCCGATCCAAAAATGGTGCGCCATATAAGTGATTGAAGCTGATTCAATAAGGGCGAGCCCTATGAATTGATTATTTAATGTGGAGTTGTAAATTGTGATGATCACACTAAGACACCATGAGTGGTGATTATTACTTTTGTCCTGTTTCAATGGTACACAGGATGAGTGGCTTAACTAATTGGAATATATCTGATGGGACAATACAACTTCAATACAATAGGAACACAGGATGTGTGGCTTAACTAATTGGAATATATCTGATGGGACAATGCAACTGCAATACAATATATATTCTTCCTATAACGCATCCATGCCATGGAGGTCAAGCACAATCAACATTACTATAGAGGCGTGATTTCAAACTAGGAAGTTACAACAGCTTTATGTACCCCAAACCATATGTGTAAATCGACACAAAACAATTTTGTACCCAAATCATACATGTAAATCAACAAAACAATGCCATTTATGCCATTTGTTTGTGGCCTTGGAGATGACATAAATAGTTGAGGTTATATGCATAGAAACGCTAAAAAATTACATTACAGAAAGCAAAGCAATTTCATAGGGCCATAATTATCACGACATAGAATTTTCGATCTCAAATCAATATTAAAGGTTGGCGGAGATCAAGTACAACACATATGTAGAAGCATGAGCTCACAAGATTTCTCTATATTAGAAAGGTGAAAGTATGATATTCTACATCGACTGTACCACATAAACACAAGCCCCATAAACACGAACCACATATAGCCCAGCAACGATGGGGGTTTGGTTTTCTATTTCTCAGTGATTATATTTTTCCATTTGGGTCTCCATTAAAAGAAGGTAAAGCGAGTGTATAAATGGAAAAGAAGAGACAAACTTCCAAATCCTTCATATTAAGATCCGTTCCTCCAATATACACAAAATAAATATGCAAAATTCGCGACTATTATATAACAACGTGTCTCCAACTTTGTCCATGAATTTCCATATTAGAATGAAGAAGCCCTAAAGGTTATAATATATCCCAAGTGAAGCTTATTTCAAGACTACAAAGTTTCTTTATGTCTCGCTCTTTTCTTCTCTTTGATCAACTACATTTACCCAACTTATGCCCAGCAGCGCTGGGCACTATTACTAGTTATTATTAGTGCTACTAGGCCTACACCATTTCTTGTAATTCTAGCCTATCCACGTAGCATCTCCAACTTAACAAAAATTGAAGTGCCATTACCTTTCACCATTAGATCTTCTTTTTTTCTTTTCAGATAAGGACCAGCAAAATGCACATGCACACAAAAGAATCTTATATATTATATAAAAATATAGCGTGTGTCTTCTATGGAGACCTAGATCGAATGGTTGAGGATTTGATCGACCAACGGTGAAGATGACATCTGCGTGACTTCAACCAAAATTTCATCTTGACTGTTGCTTCAATAAGATTCACTAAATCCGACAGTGAAGAGGTAAAAGGGGAAAGGAAAAAGGGAAAAGAGAGGAAAAATGAAGAAAACGGGAAAAGGGAGGGGAAAAGGACAGCCTTGCTAGCTATATCCCACTGCCTTGCGGCAGCCAAAGTGGAGGACACGTATAGGCTTTTAAGTTCTACCACGTCGGGGATCATCATCGTATAACCCCAGTCACCAACTCCCAAAGATAAATATACATTGGCAAGGTTTGAACGTATAAACTCACTAGATGATATTCTAGTAATCATCTAGTGTGCATCTTCGTAAGATATCCTGCCTACAAATCTAGTGTAGGTAGGATTATATCCTACCTACAAAGTGTGCATGTAAGGCAAAAATTTTGCCCAACGGATGTGTGGCGAGTTGGTATAGGCCTAGTAATGCCAAAATAAATGTGCATTTGGTCATGGGTTCAAACCTTGGCAATGTATGTTTATCTTTGGGAGTTGGTTACTGGGGGTATACGATGATGATCCCCGACGTGGTAGAACTTAAAAGCCTATACGTGTCCTCCACTTTGGCTACCGCAAGCTAGTGGGAGTATGGCCCTTAAACAAGCTTTAACACTCCATCTGCCCCTCCTGTGCATACTTTGCAGAGTAGGTTGAACAGTCTTGGGACCTGACTGTAGCCCGCCGGATGCATAGCCAAAGGGGCTACTCCTGGGTTGCATCTCCCCAGTTCCGATGGGGCAGGTAGGGATCACTCCCACCAGAGGTTAGCATGCTGACTCAAGGTGACTAGAGGGCCACTTCCCGTACTCGACTTGAACTCCATGGAAGGTGTCCACCACCCCAAGAGTGTCGAACCCATGCAAAGCCCGCACGCAGTGGCAGAGCATTAGGTCTAGTGCACTATGGTCCCCGATAGGCTTTACTACCAGAGGGACGTAATCATGGAACCTCCTTGTATGCTCCTCCACCCACAACCAGGTGTGGCCCCTCCACCCACAACCAGGTGTGGCTCTTGTACACAGGCCGAATTTAATAGTGCATTAAAGAGGGCTAGCTAGGAGCATCAACTACTAGGCTTTTAAGGCCTCTACCCCCCTTCCCAATATAATGATTCCACAGAGATCATCATCACATACATATCATAGAAGAACCAAAGAATAAGATTTAATCTAAATCACAAAGTTAGGTTCTTTAGTTATGGCTTGATATCTAGAGGTCTAGATGGCTGCTATGGGCAATTCAATAGGCTAAACCTACTTACTCTATGTCTGGGAGGCGGATTAGATTATTGAATTGGCAAAATACCTGATCCCTGGCTTACTCCTCCTGCTCTGAATGCATCCATGCTGCAGAACTGTTCGAAGATGAAACTAGAAAGGGAAGTTGATGAGCTAGACTGCTCAGACAGACTTCGAGAGTCAAGATTGGCTCTTGGAGCAAGCAAAACGGAGTTCTAAAAGGCTGTGGACGAAAATTGAAAGTTAGGGTTACATATACCTTATATAGACTAAGGGTTAGGGCTAGGGTTTCCATTAACCCTTGAGCATGTGGGATAAATGGGTGTGGCCCACTTGCCTATATTTAAAGTGTACACATGAATAAATGTGCACACACTTGCAAGTTGCCCCTAGGGTGCTACTTGCTAAGCTACACGTCGGCGTACACGTCAATCGGGACGGCGCGGTAACGCTGAACGAGGTAGTACAAAGATATGTCCCGGGACCGATATCTTGTCTTTGGGAATGTCACACTAGGGTTGCCCGTTCTCCCAGACGCTCGTTGGCCTGCCAATTGGAAGCTTAACTTCTCGGACACGCAGGGGGATGGGAGGGAGCTCGGTTCTTGCACCACATTTTGGCACCTCATCTAGCTATGGATGTGGACCTCTTAACCTGGACCTCAGACGACATGCAACGCCATTTGGATGCTTTGGATATCCTTTGACAATTCATTGGCATGCGGACTAACTTGGCCAAGACGAAGGTACTAGTAGTTTCATCCTCACACCAGCCATGGAGTCCCTCCTTCACCTATTTATATCAAAATATGGAGTTGGCTCCCACTTACAAGTATTTGGTAGTGGAGTTTCCTATTACCACATACTAGGATGCTTCCATCCAGTTGCGCATCACAACAAGTTGGAAAGAACAATAGTCAGAAAGCAGAGCTCTATGCTTGGAGCCATCAGTTGCAATTGTTTTGGGCCTTGGTAGAGGTCTGGAGCCCAATGATACCCCCCTCTAGTAGAATGATCTAGAATAGGTGGAGAAGACATTCTTAGGTCGAGTCCTCGCAGTGAAGTCGACAATCACATATCAAATTCTACTGCAAAACACAAGTTTCTTACCCCTTCAAAGGGCCGCATGGAACCGTCATCTCATCTAGTTTTAGAACGTGGTCAATATGTTTGATGCTCGTCTCTCCAAGCTTGCTTATATCGCGACATTGGGCCCACAATGTCTTAAAGCTTGTTGAAAGGAAAAACAAGCTCATATCCCGATGGAATATTCAAGCACACAGGTACAGCCATGTCCAATATGAGGAGGATCACAATCACTTATAGCAGGACCTTTATGCGTGAGTCTTTAGTAAACCCTGGGATACAGGTGCACTGGCACATATTAAGACAACACATTACTGGCAGCAGATTAGTCCCACGTTCACATAAGGCCCACAATGCTACCTACGTGAGCATGGGTGATAGCTTCCATATGCATGGGTGCGCATTACCTTCGCCATGAGACAGGCAGATGGACTCAGGAGGCACGCGAGGATATGATCTACAACGTGGTAATCAGGCTTACCTTGAGGGAATATATAGATGGCCTCCGCTATATAAAACAGATAGTAAAGGCAAGATAGCCGAATCTACCATGAGAAAAGAGGCTCGTGCAAAGGCTCATTCAACAAACTTGGTCTGGTACGCATATGGGTAGTACTCAAATCTAGCAGCAAACCATTCACACACACTTGATCGGGCACCTGTGGAGAGCTAGAAACAGATCCAAGCAACAGTTGAGGGAAATACTACTAGGATTTCAGGCGTGGCAAAAGTAATACACTTCTCGGTGCCCAAATTGCACAAAAAATAACTGGATAAAGAGAATCAACGCGTTTCAGACACTGCAACCTACATGCAACAGCTCGATGATGTAACCTACATGCCACATTGGCAGCATCCATAAGGATATATGACAGACCCCCACAAACTTGAACACTAGATCTCTTAATTGCTAATCCAATGGAGTAGCCACTAAATTGAACAAGGGGGAATAGTAGCCAGCTAAATTAGTGATTTTTAGATGCGGATATTACTAGACATTTTATTTGTAACTTCATTCCTAGTACGAGAATGAAACCTGTTTGGGAAGGCTTCGATAGATTGGTAGCAAAAGAAGCCTCGATTAGAGGTGTCAAGGAATTCATAAAAGTTAATGCTCTCCAAGGATATTCCTGCATATGACGTAAAATATGACTAGAAAAAACAATTTATGCGAATCGGTTATTTCAGACCAGGTTTATGAATAAGAAATAAGCAACCACAATAATTTCCTAGAAATAAAATAATATCTAGACAGTATTACATAAATCTTGATACTTTTCAACTGGAAATTCCAGTACTAATGAATACTCATTGAAAAACACTTTTTAAAATATGTATGTCTAAAATTTGTGAGCGAACGTGGTACGTGTTAAGATAAACTCGTATATGCCAGGAAGTTAAAATAGAAGCACTTGAAACAATCAATATCAAATATTTGAACAAAAAAGTCACAACTATCATAACTACATGACGCTTTGTTCTTTCAATTTAAGTTTTGAATAGTGTATTAAAAAGGGCCACCAATAATTCGCAATTCATTTTTTTGTCTGTGATGACTACCATCTATTTTGAAGACAAAAACAATCCCATTTGCAAATGCATATTAATAGCAATAACTTATGACTTTACAATAACTTCACATTGTCAACAAAATTGCCATTTGCAAATGCATAAGTAGTAGCAACAACTCTACGCGCAAATGCACAATTAATAGCAATAACGTATGCCTTTACAATAACGCCATGTAATGATCCGCATGCAAATGCATAATACAAAGCAAAGAGATTATGACTTACAACAACTCCACACAATGTCTATTAAGCATGACGTTGTCAAAGTTTCTTGGTGTGCCTTTGTGCCACTCAATGGACACACATGTCTCACAACTTAAATGGCCACGAAGACAATATATATTTTATCCTCAATTTATTTATGCGACCAAGACAATTGTCTTCTACTTATTTATGACCTCTTATTCTCACTACAACATCTATATTCAAAATATCTTCATTTGCCATCCCATTACTCAAAACCCTTCTTTTTCTCCCCCCACCCCTGCTCCAAGCCTGCTTTACAGCTTGGTAACAAAAAAGGAAGGGGGGTTTTCTTGGCCGGTTGGAGAGGGATATAATTTTAAGTTTGGAAAAACACCGTCCAACTTCATTTAAGGACAATATACTAATCTGTTTTCCATCTTATTAGTGAATTTTGAGTTATTATATGGAAGCATGCCACTGTAACTGTATTGTTTGCCTATTTGCACTTGAAATTTTAATATCATGAGTCGTTTTGGTACATGTGCATCTTCTTAATAGATTTGTTTATGATAATCATATCTATCAAATCAAAAAAGAGTCTGCTAATCGAATGCACTGAATAACAAATGCCACACTTGGGTATTATTGACGCATCACGTTGCCTGAAAAAGACAAGAAACATAAACACTTAAGTCCCTCAATCAACCACGGGGCATCTTTTTTTTTTCCTGCATTATCCATATTTAACTGCATTCCATTTGCATCGAGTTGACAACTGCTATTTCTTAATCCCACTGATTTTTAAACCATACAATTGCAACTGGCAAGTTTCCATATGCAAGAAAATGTTCAATGTTTGAACTACAAAATGAAATCTCCATGTTCAAGAAAAAATCACTTGGTAGGAAAGAAATTGAAGTCATGTTTAAAATCATTAGAACAATGACAATTGTCTTTAAAGCATAGGTGGTAGCAAAGAAAATGAAATCTAGTCTAACATCTTTAAAACAAAACGACAATGGTCTTTAAAGCAAAGCTAGGTTCTAACTTGTTAAAGCCTTCATAACAGGAATGCCAAGTTTGAATCTTTCTCACTCGAAGACATGGGGTCTACTTTGAAAATGCATAAGTACCTTGAAACTACACCATGCCTTACAAGCAATTATAATTTTCTAAAAAATATGCTGATTATCCTGCTACTTGCATTCTCCGAAGGCCCAAAGAAAAAATTCCTCTTCAATTTTTTGTTTTTAGCCATCACAAATAACAAAGGAAAAGTATGTGAATATTCATAGGGAGATTTTGATTGGATGGCAGAAATAGATAACCTTCACAAATGAGCACAATACTTCTACGAGGAACTATCAGTGGCAGAGAAGAAAGAAGGCTGAGTGCGTAAGTACTTAGAAACTACGCCATGACTTACAAGCAATTAAAGTCTTTAAGAAATATGCAAGAAAAAGTCTCCTATGCAATTTCCTGTATTTAGCCAGCCTGTCGAACAAAAGGAGAAGACTTGTGAGAAGCATCATAGGTAGATTTGGGTTGCTTTCTTTTTCGTAAGGGGGGGATATGGCAAATATGTCAAAACTAGATGCCCTCCACAAAAGGGCACAATATTTCTACAATGACCTTTTAGCGGCACAGAAGAAAGAGTGCAAATACCTGTTTGAGTCCTTGGATAAGAACAATGATGGTGGGATAACTAGGAATGAGCTCTACGCAGCTCTGGTAGAACAACATATGAGAGATCAGATTCTGAGCTACTTTAACATCTTGGATAGGAACAGAGATGAGATGTTGGATTTTGAGGAGTGTATTACACTCTACTTCATCATGAAGACCAAACGATTTTGCAAAGACTGCAAGTATATTTTGTTCAACCCCAATGAGTGCGATCAGTGTCGCACGAGGCCTCATGGGGGACTTTTATCTTATGGAAGTGGCTCATCTTCTGACAGCTCCCAAGCTACAGTACTGTATAATAGATCGTCCTCTAGCAACTCTCAGGCTGTGATACAGTATAATGTCTCATCTTCTGATCCCTCTAAGGAATTACTAGTATGGGGAGCCAAGTCTGTAGCCACTAGCGTCCTTACTGCTATCTCTGCCCTTTGCACTATAATGTAATCATTGTTACTACAAGATAATGATAGTTAAGAATAGAATAAGCATCAAGATACACTTCATAAATCAGTAGAGTACTGCACATGCTATCTGATCTGATGATCAACTTGATATATATTTTCTATCGTATTGTTATTGGACTAAGTATTAGAACAAACTAGAAATGGTGCCCAGCATTACTGGGCATAAACTATGAATGGTAAATGATAAATTGATGCAATTGTTGAATTAATTCACGCTTATAAAATTACACGATGAAAATATATGATCACTTTTTGCTCTTCCCCCTTCTCCATTTTCTCATCATTCTTTTTCCATAATCATATTCCAACTTTTTCCATTTTTGTCATTTTCCTTTCCTCTTCTTTTTGGAGGGGCAAGCCCCTCGTTTTTGTGGGTTTGAGGCATATCCTAGGTATATGCTAGAATATACCTAGAATATAGAATATGCTAGTGACTGCTCCAAACCCGTTATTCCCTGTAAACTGGCGGTCACCTGCGACAGAGCATCGGGGGCTATGGCGACCCCGAAGAGGTGAAGACCTCCAAGTCCGGCAGCAGCAGAGGCCCACAAACACAAAGATATTGCAGCAAAGCGGGCAAAGAAAACCAAGAAAGTTTTTGCTTCCTTGGAGTCTATTATGCACCCTGCCATTTTATTCTTAGGACTCTTCTACAGATGAAGGCCGGACCTTAGCTACATATCTTCAAGGAACATGTTTAGTCCCGTTGATTATTTAGAGAGCAAAGTCATTTTCTTGTCCAGATGTTCATTGGGGATGGAGCAAAACTTGTTCGTGATGCTTTTCAGTTGGCAAAAGAAAAGTCCCCACGTATTATTTTCATTGATGAGGTTGATGCGATTGGAACTAAGCGTTTTGATAAGTGACCGCCTATGTTTCTTAGTTTTTTATTCTTAATGTAATTGCTACTTATCTGTTTTAAAATTGATAATTAACAGTAAAGTGAGCGGTGATCGTGAAGTTCAGAGGACCATGCTGAAGCTCTTGAACCATTTGGATGGGTTCAGTAGTGATGAAAGAATCAAGGCAGGTCCCTTCTTCTTGAATTGACACCAGGAAATGATAATTGCTTACTTCTTGAGTGAGTGGAAATCAGGATTAGATAAATAGAGGGCGTTCTCTCATCTTGCAGGTCATAGTTGCCACCAATAGAGCAGATATTTTAGACCCAGCCCTGATGCGTTCTGGAAGACGTGATAGAAAGATTGAGCTTCCACAAAGAAAGCTCGAGCACGAATCTTGCAGGTGCAATTTTATCTTTGTTAAATAAGGCCTACATTATATATAAGTAATTGACATGTTTTGCATTTCTGGTTTAGATACATTCTCCAAAAATGAATGTAAATCCAGGCATAGGAGTTAGCTAGATCAACAGATGACTTTAATGGTGCTCAGTTGAAAGCAGTTTGTGTTTAAGCTGGGATGCTAGCTTTAAGGAGGGATGCAACAGAGGTTTTTATAGCTATCCTTGTCTTTTTTTTTGCTTACCTCTTTTCATGATTGATTCTAGAATCTCTAATTATTAGTGGCCCTGGTACCTTTGAGTCTTATGCATGGAAGCATATTTTTATGGGCCAGAAAATTAAACTCTACATGAACAGTATTGATATTCTAGTGTGTTTGCGTGAATTTGCTGTTAATTCTTAGAGTCATGCTAAAGCATTATATTTATTCATTCTTGGTTTGACTCTTTACAGGTTATTCATGAAGATTTCAATGATGGCATTATTCAAGTTCAGGCAAAGAAGAAAGGCCAGCCTAAATTATTATGCATAAGTCATGTTACATCTTCTTGCAGTCTATATGCTCAATAGTTTTTGTACAGCATGGAGATGAGTTTCCCATTCCAGTGTCAGTGATATTGACCAAAATTCTTGTATAATACTTTCTATGTGATTAAGAATCAAGCAGAGTTCTGTACGTATCTATCTTCATAAGGATACACCTTTGTTTGTTTCTAAACCTATTCGCCTTCCTACAGATGAAACCGTCCAGTCATAATGAAGAAAGCTAAAATTTGTTGGTATTGTAAGTTTCTCAATGTAGTTCTTCTTAGTGTGACTGAGACAGATTTTTCTGCAGGATGTGGCAACTCTGTATGTACCCAGTTTATCCTAGCAACCAGGCTGCAGCCATGATAACCAATTGCATTGGAAATGGAGTCATGCACTTTGAAAAGGAAGCTAAGTTGGAGGACGGTACAATTTTTGAAAGGGGTGAAGAGTTGGAGTTCCAGATTGACGAGGAGCAAGTCATCTCAGGTCTGGACAAGGCAGTTGCATCTATGAAGAAAGGTGAAATTGCAACCATTTGGATTGCTCCTGAATATGGGTTTGGTGAAGTTGCTACCCCAAGGGACCTTGCAGTATTGCCCCCAAACTCCAAGTTAATTTATGAAGTAGAACTAACGTCATTTGTCAAGGAAAAGGAATCATGGGACATGAACACCCAAGAGAAGATTGAGGCAGCAATTAAAAAGAAGGAAGATGGAAATGCCTTGTTTAAACAGGGTAAATATGTGCGGGCTAGTAAGAAGTATGAGAAAGCAGTAAAATTCATAGAATATGACAGGTCATTTGATGAAGATCAGAAGAAGCAAGCAAAAACACTAAAAGTGTCATGTAATTTGAATAATGCTGCATGCAAGTTGAAGCTTAAAGATTACAAGAAGGCTGCAAAATTGTGCACTAAGGTATTAGAGTTAGAGTCGCAGAATGTGAAAGCATTGTATAGAAGGGCCCAGGCATACATTGAAACTGCAGATATGGATTTAGCAGAATTGGATATAAAAAAAGCATTGGAAATTGATCCAAATAATAGAGAAGTTTGGCTAGAGTACAAGACCTTCAAATAGAGACAAATAGAATACAATAAAAAGGAAGCAAAAATGTACGGAAAATATGTTTGCGCGGCTAAGTTGGGAAGATCCTGAATCTAAGAAGGTGGAACCAGGCAAGGGTGATACTGTAAAAGAAGACACTGCTGAAGCAATGGCTGTGGATGCTGCGGCATGATGGGTATACCTATAGTCCAACCTAAAGATGTCCGTGGTTAAGGGTGTGGCAATTGGAAATTAAAGCAAATGATGTAATGCCATTTTGGGGCGTTGGCACTTTAACTTGTTAAAGTTAATAGTCTGAGCAATTGTGAGCCTGTTAAGATGAGCTTTTTCAGGAATCTGGTGATTTTTCTTTTGGATGTTTCAAAAAAAAAAAAAAAAAAAAAAAAAGTCTGGAGGGAGAAGGATTTTAATCACATTTTGTAGGGACGATCTTAGTGCAATCATGCACTTAGATGAGATATGTTATTAAGTATGATTTCCTTACAATTGGTTTGGTTGCCCATTTAGAACATGCCATGAGCTCTGCAACCTTCATTGCACTTTAACAGATTAACATCTTTATAGTTACGTGCTGAATTTTAGCCATTCCCATAATCTAACATACCTAGTCATCAGGGTTTGGGTGAGATTCCTGGCTCATGAATCATCATGTTTTCTTCTTAAGTGTAGATGTTACACTTAAAGTAACACAATATTTTATGTTGTACAAGGCAGTATATGCTTGTGTTGGAGGTGATAGCACAGTTTCATGAGTGCATCTAAGCTTGACTAAGAAGAAGAAGAGCATATTTTTGCTCCAACTACGTCCAACTGACTAAGAATTATGCATGCCAAACAGTTGATACACATCTGCCATAGCGGTTGCAGGATCTACTTGGTACATATTTTCTTTTATTCTTGGCCTTCAGTTATAGAAAAGACACTGACTTCTTGCTCTAAAGTTTCTTGATAGCTAGAGAGATTTCAATCTATATCAACGGACCTGGCCAGAGCTCTGGATGATCTCCCTTTCAGCTTTCTCGACATCTCTGATGAAGTTCAGGAGTAGGTATGTCTAGTTTCACATGCAGAAATGACCATTTCAAAAGCACGATTCTTCATATTTTTGTTTCTATTTCGTTGGTGCTACATTTATTCGGATCTAAAATCTAACGAGCGTATTGAGTGTAGTCTTTGCTACAAAGGAACTGCTTATCTATATTGAGGTAGAATTTCAAGGTCCGAGCCTGAGGCCAATGTTCTTCCTCTGCTTAACCTTATACAGAATTATATTTTGCTAGATGTGATTTTAGTGACTTGCTTTGATACATGGTTGTCCCTTAAATCCTAAGGCTGGCATATTTCTTTTTCATGTTTCTGTGTGAAGGTGTTAAATTCATAAAAACTTGAAATAACATTAATGATGTAGTTAAATCATGGTTTTAGGTCTTTATGGGGCTACTAAATTAAAATCTTTCTTGAGTAATGCACTGATGTAGTCACTTACATCCAGTCACAGCTTTATTGGGTTGCCCGAGGGGGGCAAGCCCTTGTTTATGTGGGTTTATGGCATATTTATATGCTATTATATGCTAGGAATATGCCAATGACTGCTCAAAACTTACTATTGCGTGTAAACTGGCGGTGGAGCAGGGGCCACTTTGGAACCGGCTAACCGGTGCCAGGTCTGTATCTACGCTTCACCGGTGCTGGTGCAAGTAAGTAGCTGGGTTCGGCAACAATGCGCTTCTGTTCGCCGGATTCTATTACCGAGGTATGTAGTATGCACTTTGCACAACGGTTTGGGGTTTATGTCAAGAATGTATAGATCTCTAAGGTCCAGGAATTCTGACCAATATAAGTAGGCATGTCGATTCAAGGAAACTGGGATGGTTGGACGGAGCATTGGTGGAGATGCCCATGTCCACAAACTTGGCTTATAGCCTAGTGCTCAATTGCACCAAACAAAAAAATCTGGAACATGGTAGGCCTATTCAGTCCTTTATTACTTAGAGTGGGCTTGATTCAGTTGCTTTCATAGCTAATCACCTCATTGGCCTGTTTGCCTCATGTGGCAGTTTGTTTGAAGCAAAGCATGCATTCACACAGAATACTCATGCCTGATCTGCACTCTTGTAATCCATTATTGGTGCCCATGCCAAAGCAGATGATTTCAAGATGGCTCGACAGTTATACGATGTGTTTCATCATGGCAGCATGTCTACTGAATCTACATTTTCCTGCATCGTAAAGGCCTGCAGCAATATAAAACAAGGAAGGCTCGTCCATGAAAAAATTATCGAATGTGGAATGCAAACTCATATTGCAGTGGGCAATACGCTAGTTAGTATGTATGCCAAATTTAGGAGCTTAGAGGAGGCTCATGACATTTTCAACAATCTGCCGAATAGGAATGTGGTGACATGGAGTGTCAGTGATTGCAGCATATGTTCAGAATGAAAGTATTCCAGCATCTTAAAAGCATGTTGTTTCATGGATGGCAAAGCAGTCATAAGCAGGCCATCTTGCTTCAAAACTTTTCGACAAAATGCAGGAGGGCTCTATAAAGGCAAACAAAGTAATATTCTTGAGTGTTTTAAAAGCATGCGGTAGCGTAGGTGCTACAGATAAAGGCAATTTAGTTCATTAGCAAGTTCAGCAGCTTGGACTTGAACTTGACACCGTAATGGGAAGTGCTCTGGTCGATATGTATGCCAAATGTGGATGCTTAGAGGAGGCATGCAAAGCAAAATATCTCAAGAGAAGCTATTTGTCTTACTAGACATGTATGAGACAATCCGCGATCTTCTTCCAGAGGTTTGATCAAATTAATATGTACCAACAGCAAGGATTATTTGCTTGGAACAGTTACTTTTCTTTATATGCTTTCCAAGATCATGCTCAGCCATGTCTTTTATGGTGTTTACTGTGTGAAAACTGCAGGAAATATCATTTTTTTCCCATGATAGGACGCTGGGTAGTTGTGCTGTCTATAATAACTGTACGCTGTGCCTCATCAAACCACATGCAGTTTTTGCAGGTAAGCTTTGGAAAACTTATGACTTTGAAGTAACACAAAAAGCTACAGAATGACGAGAATGGAAATTGAAAATTATGTTTAGTAGGTTTGCATAGTATATCGAAGTACGTGCATGATCTACCTGATGCCTACAAATTATAAGGGAAAGGAACAACAATGGACTGAACTAATGCAAAAGTGCAACGAAACACGATCTCAGATTTTACATAAATTCAATTAATTGTCTGATTTGGCTGTGACGCCATTCATTTCTTTTAACGTGTTAACATTGTTGTATTTGCCATAGGAGCCAGCGCAAGGGCTTTATGGGCCTGGAGCGGTCTCTGAAGCAAATTCTAAAAGTCAAACTGCTACATTGTCCATGTTGGGATTTCACCAGGCTGGAACTGCAGATGCTGTCAAGAAAGCCAGTTAAAAAAGCACATATATATAGTAGGGCAATGGCTTTGTAGGCCTTAGGATCAGCAAACCTTGCAGGCCGCAGGACATTTTGCATGGGGGTGACGGAGTCACAGATACAATTGCTATATGAGGGTCTATTGAGCTGTTGACGAGATAGCTCAGTACTGTGATTACTGCATGAGAGAAGTTCTTCTGCAGTACAGTCAGTGTGCAATCCCTGAAAATGCAAAAAGCAAACAAGTTGATCAACGTGGTGGGAACTTTATGAAAGCCAGTTGCACCAAGCATAGCAGAAAGTGTGTATTGAAGGAAGAAAGAAAGGATCCCAGAATAATCAGGAGGATATAAGACAAGTTCCATGTTATAAACATGAGAGTGAAAATCAACCGTGTGCTGTCTGTTCATTAACCATTGGCTGAATCGTAGATGGCCATAGCCAAGAAGGAATTTACTGTTTTAACATGGAGTTGAAATGCATAGAAATGATGAGGACTGGAAAAGGGCCTACTGCTGACATTTTACAAACAGGATCTTGCGTGTAGTTAGTATCAAAATAGCATTATATGACTATAATGGAGAATCTTTATCTACAGAGACATTAAGATGGTGACCCTCCTGGACCTGATGGTTGTGGGAATTCATTTTTTCGCCAGGTTTTATAGCACATGAGGAAACAATTACATGCATGAAATTTGGAATTGTGCACAGAAGTCGAAGCCGAGTCCAGTTGTGTAGCTAACGTATATGGTTGTGATAATTAGGACTCAACAGATGTCATGCTTATCATTGTTGTGTTATATTATCAGGGGTTGCTGGACCAATTATTGACATGATAGTGAGAAAATTCAAGGTCACAGCAATGGAGCTCGTAACATTGACTGATCCAAATGCAGAAGACTTTTACGAACTCTACAAGGGAGTGTGTTCTGATTATCATGTGGGTAATTTACTTAAGCTTTAAATTCTAAATAATCATATGCCTATGAACCAATAATAATTGGACTTGTGCAGTTATAGCTTCTTTTAGTTGGTAAGGCTCTTAAAACCTGAATGATATGTTTTAGAAATCACAGGCCATGGCTCATGAGCTAGCATCTGGGGCAACTATTGCACTTGAAATCTGTGATAAGGACGAACATGTGAATCCAGTAAATGCCTTTCGAGAGTTCTGTGGACCGCCTGATCCTCAGTTAGCTCGAGCATTAAGGCCGCAAACTATTCGAGCACTATTTGGGATTAACAAGGTAATCACTGGTCAACTCAAGATATCCTTTACCTTCTTAATAATGGTGTTTATTATGCAGATAAAGAATGCAGTTCATTGCACAGACTTGCCAGAAGATGGCGTACAAGAAGCAATGTTTATTTTTAATCATAATTTTAGGCCCATTGAAGATGCTCGGTTATATACCAATTATAACCTAAGATAAGAAGTGCAAACCTAAAATCATTATGTTGTAATCTACCCTTGTACATTATTAGCCAGGTCAGTGATTGAATAAATACTGAAGATGCAATCAATGGCTATTAGCGTTATGATTGTAATTCATGCTCTTGATTTGATAAGAGTGGAGATGCACACTCTGAAAATACAAATACAAAATGAAAAAATTGGAAGATCTACTTATTGTATGTATTGTTTGCGACCTTGTTTGCCTCTTCCGTTTTAGTGCAAAACAATGTAGTTTTGGGATTTTGTGATGGACTCGTTTATTGTTGTCGTTATGCAAATGTATCACTAAGAGGCCCTCATAATCATGGTGCTTAAAAAGCAATTGGTATAAAATGGGAGCATAGAATGATGGATAAATTCTTCTCATTCTTGCATATAATTTAATCATATTAAAGTCACACAAGAAAATGTAGTGAATATCGTACATAAGAAGTTGACTTCAAATGAGCTAAGTTGACTTCATATGAGCTATGTCCTCTTATTTGATGAAACCATTACAAGAGCATTGCAATCACTCTCTCTTTCCAGCCCATGTGATACACGACCTATTATCTAATCACTGAGATTCTCTCCAATTTTTACAGCCTAGAATAAAAAGAAATATTGGAAAAAAGCCCCATTATTACATTCCAAGAACCAATTCTTAAGAAATATGCTCAGGAATAGCTAGATCTAATATAAACCAAGTGACAAATATTTGACAATTGCAGGTTGCAACTTTAGGTTTTAAATGAAGGCATCATATACACTAATATAAATTTTGTTTTGTTCTTCAATAGAAGTCCTTGCAAGGCCTGTTTAATGCAGGCCAAAATCTGTATTTTGTTAATAGGAGTCCTGCAGCAATATCCTTGATCTCAATCAAAGCATTGAACATGATGCATTGGGACAGTGAACGAATGTTTTCCCTTGTTCTATCATGGAAAACTCCCCGCTCTTCTCTTTTTTGCATTCTCATTTTCCTTTTTCCTTTCATGTTTCCCTTTTTCTTTTTCTTTTTTCCACTCCTGCTTTTCCTTTTCCTATTTTCCCTTTCCCCTTTTTCTCTCCCATTTCCTTTTTAACATTTTACCTTTTTTTTTTTTTTTTTTTTTTTCCCTTTTTTCTATATCCTCTCCCCTTTTTATATTCTCTTTTTTCTATTTTCTCTCTTTTTCCCCATCCCTTTTCTCTTTTCCCTTCCCATTTTTTTATTTCCCCCAATCCCTTTTTTCTCTTCTTTCTTTCCCCCTTCAAAAACCTTTTGAGCATTATTGGGCATAAGTTAGGAACTAAAAATTTCCCTTTTTGCTTTTTTTGTTTTCCCCTTCCCTTTTTTTTCATCCCCTTTCTCCTTTTTTTTTTTTTCCTTTTTTCCCTTCCCTTTTCCCTTTCCCCTTTCCCATTTCCTTTTTCCATTTTCTTATTTTCCCATTTTCTATTTTCCCCCTTACCCCCCATCCTCCCTTTCAGTTTCCCTGTTTTACCTTTCCTTTTCTCCTTTTCCTTTTTGCCCTTCCCTCCTCTTCCCTTTTTCTCATTCTCCTTTCCTTTTTTCCTTACACATTTTCCCCTTTCCCCTCCCCTTTTCATTTTCTCTCTTTCCCTCTTTCCCCTTCCCTTTTCCCTTTTTGGCTTTCCTTTTTCCCCTTTTCCTCCTTTCCCTTTTGTTTTTTCAAACCTTTTTGACCGTGGGATTGAAGCAAGTGAATCATGACCATTGCATCAAAGCATACACACTCTAATAAATTAAATCTCGGCCTCTCAATAGAAGAGCCAATCCCGTCCCTCCAATCTAGGGTTTGATACATGATACATATTTACTTACTAGTAATGGTACCCAGCGTTGCTGGGCATAAGTTCGACATGTAAATGTTTTTGCCGCAATGAGAAAAGCGTGCAGTAATAATCCAACTTTTGTAACTTTTTAATTTAACAAAAACTTTTGCAAGCTTTAACAATGTTTTAAAGGAAACCTAAGCTCCTTCATGTTAGATAGTGTTGCATCTGTATCTTTTTGAGGTTTGAGTGGCGCTTGTTCGTAGCAAGTATGAGTGGGTGAAGTGTTAATCTGAACATGTTTTGAGGTAAGGCTATAACTATAGTCAAAGTCTATAGCTCTTTGCAAGGCTTGGCATAATGTGGTGCCCACCGTTGCTGGGTTATCGGAACATGTAAATGGTTAAGTCGCACAATATAGCTTGTATTATATTGAGAGTTACAAAGATCTTTGATTTGAACAAACTAATATAATACAACACGGACGGGGTCATCTTATATTATAATGTTATACCGTATTGAATGGATCAAGCCCTAATTTAAATGGCTGAGATCATCTGATTGAAATTTATAGCACGACTTCCCACTGTCATGATTAGTCATGATTTGATCTCTTAAGGGAAAAGAAAAAGGAAAGGGGAGGAAAGGCACGGGTAAAAGGGAAGCGAAAAAAGGGCATACGAAAAAGGGGAAGATAAAAAGGACAAAGAAAGGGAAAAAGGGAAGGAAAAATGAAAAAAAGAATAGAAATAGAGAGGGAGAAAGGGCAAGGGAAAAAGGGGAAGAAGAAAAGGGTGGAAAAGGAGAAAAAAGGTAAGGGAAAAGGGTGGGGGGAAGGGAACGAACAAAGCGCATGGGAAAAGGGGAAGGGAAAGGAAAAAAAGAAAAAGGGAGATGGAAGGGGGAAAAGGGAACCTGGAAAAAGGGCACGAGGCAAAAGGGAAGGGGGAAAGGGCATGGGAAAAAAAAGAAGAGGGAAAGGGTGAAGAAAGAGGAAAAGAGAAACGAAAAGAGAGCATCAAAAAGAGGAAGGGAAAAGGTTTGAAAGAAACGGTGAGGAAAGGGGAGAAAGGAGGGGAAAATAACATGGAAAGGGAAATCGAAAGGGAAAAAGAAAAAGAGGGGAAAAAGAAAGATAAAAAGGCATCGAGAAAAGGGAAAGAGGGAAAGGGTGGGAAAAGGGAGGGGAAAAAGATGAACAGGAAAAGGGTGGGAAGAAGGGGACGAACAAAGCGCATGGAATTTATTTATTTATTTTTTTTTTGAAGGACGACAAGCTTTATTCACCAACTAAAAACCAGAGCAACATAAAATGCAAAGACAGGATTATAACCCCGGTGGACAAACCGATCCAACCGGAAAGCACAACCACCACCCTATGCAAAAAGAATGAATCAAGGTAAGTATGCCGATTAGTACTTTCTTCTCTTGATCAAGAGAAGAACAATTGTAAGCTCATAACAATTTTATTTTGCGCCTCATGAAGAACAATCTCATCTGCAGCAGATCTATGCCCTTAAAGATAAACAACCTCCTTCTCTTCCGTGATTGACCATAAAAGCCTACCACATGCGAGATGAAAAGCTCGTTTTGTAGTTTGGGCCAAGCATCGGGATAGATAGCAAGCAAAGTTTGTCTGGGGCTAGATCTAGACGCCAAATAGGGTCAACAACCAAGACCATGCCTGCCGGGCCGCCACACAAGAAAAAACAATGCTCAATACTCTCAACCCTTTGTCGGCATAAAGGATGAGAGCTCAAACCGATTATCCATTTTATGGACTAACCTGCTGGACTCCGGGAGGCATCTATGGATCACTTGCCACCACGTAACTACTACTTTGGGATGAAGTAACTTATCCCATACCCATATCCAAGCACTTTTCCATTGTGGTTGAGGGACTCAAGATGCCACCTATTAGATGGAGCAAGGGATTTTAATGCACAAGCAATTTATACACGAAGACACAAACCGCCTGGCCGGATATCTCGATATAACCCCACACGACTACCCTCAACTGCGGGACGAGAATCCCTGTGAGCGCATGGGATGAGAGAAAGGAAAAGGAAAAAAAGAAAAAGGGAGATGGAAATGGGAAAAGAGAACCTAGAAAAAGGGCACGAGGAAAAGGGCAAAAAGGAAAGGGGAAAGGGCATGCAAAAAAAGGGGAAGAGGGAAATGGTGAAGAATAGGGCATCGAAAAAAGGAAGGGAAAATGTTAGAAAGAAAAGGTAAGGAAAGAGAAGAAGGAAAGGGGAAAATAGCATTAGAAAAGGGACAGGGAAGGTGGAAAAGAAAAAAAGAGGGAAAAAATGAAGATAAAAAGACACCGAGAAAAAGGAAAGAGGGAAAGGGTGGGAAAAGGAGAAAAAGGGAGGGGCAAAAGGGGAAAGGGAAAGGGTGGAGAGCAAGGAATGGAAAAAAGGAAGAGAGGAAAGGGAAAAGGGCACGAGAAAAAAGGGAAGATGAAAAGGGTGAGGAAAGGGAAAAAAGGAAGGGAAAAAGAGCATGGGAAAGGGAGAAAAGGAAAAAATGGAAGAGGGAAAAGGCAGAGGAGGATGGGAAAAAAAAGAAAAGGGGCACATATTGGAGAAATGCGAATGGAAAGAGGCATAAGAGAAGGGAAAGGGAAAGCGAAAATGAAAAGGACTGAGAAAAAGGAAAGGGAAAAAGGGCAAGGAGAAAAGCGAAAGGGTGGGAAAGGGATGAAAAGGGAAGGGGAAGGAAAAAAAAAATGGAAGCGGAAAGGGGGGAAAGGAAGGGAGGGAAAAAAGGCACGAGGAAAAGGGAAGAGGAAAATGGCAAAAAGAGATGGGAAAAAGAGCACAGGATAAAGAGGAAGATGGTGGGGAAAGGAAAAAACGGGCCACATGAAAAAGTGGGGAAGAGAGAAGAAAAAAGGGCATGGGAAAAGGGAAAGAGAAAATGAAAAGAAAAGGAAAAGGAAAGCGCCCAAAATGGGAAAATCAATATGAAAAAGATGAAAAGAGAAAAAAGCCTCATCACAGCCAAAATAAAAAATGGGAAGGGAAAAGGGAAAGGGAAAGGGAAAGGGAAAGGGAAGGGAAAGGGAAAGGGGAAGGGGAGGGGGAGGAAGAAAGGGAAGGGAAGGAGAGGGAGAAGGGGGCTAAAAAAAAAGAAAAAGGGAGAAAATTCATAAAAAAAGATAACGCGGTGAGAAAAATAAGAAAAAAATGAAAAGGAAAAAGGAAAGTGTGTGGAATCAATTTAATGAGGAAAAAGGAAAAAGTGGGGATAGAGCAAAAAGCAAAGGAAAAGAAAAGGGTATTAAATGCACAAAAACCTTTTATAGCTCAACAACACTGGGCTTGGTTTCTATTATATGATTTATGAAAAGAAGTCTGGGCTGAATAGGTTTCCGTCCACACAGGCTCCCAAATTATGCCCAGCAACGCTGGGCACTATTACTAGTCTTTGTTAATTTTCTATTATTGTTTTTGTATTTGGAAAAAAATTCTAATCAAAATGCCATATGTTGTTGAACTTGGAGACCTGTGTAAATGTATACTTAGCATTGGGTTGAGGTAAGGATTTTACATGAAAACACTAACTGCATTGGGTGAGATAAGGATTTTACATGAAAATACTAACTTTCAAATTTCCAAGGTGTGCAAATATACATTTATGAAGATACCAGCTTTCGCAATTCCAAGGGGAATTTTGCATGAAAACACCAACTTTCAAAAGTCCAAGGTGTGCAAATACGCATTCACCCTTATATATGAATTCATTCGTTCATTTGTTCATTTAAATTTGTCTTTATGTAAACTTCTTAAAAGGATCTTATGTATTCATTATATGAAATACAATGCTGTACACACATATCTTGATTCATTGAGGAGAACTTGTAGTTGTTTGAATAAACTATCTGTTTCATCTTTGTTCTCATGCCATCCATAGATACATAATACCTTGGCACCTTGGAACATAACACCCTAGCAACTTGGTTACTTTGTTCTCATGCCATCCACAAATACAGAATACCTTGGCACCTTGGAACATAACATCTTGACAACTTGGTTATGGATATTTTGTATTATCTACACATATACAATCTTAGAAATAGATAGATAGTTGTTGTTTGTTGTTATAGGAACGAAGGATTGGTTTCAGACACGAATGTCAAAGATCCATGGAGAAACAACTAATGCGACCCAAAGACACAAAATCAAGTGCGCCCAATTTTCTATAAAATCAACATGATATATTGAGGCAAGAAAGCAATGCAATCACAGCCACATAAATACATAGTTAGTGATATACCCACTCTATAGCTTCAATGGAATCATCCAACTTCATTTAAGGACAATATAGTAATCTATTTTCCATCGTATTAATTTTGAGTTATTATATGGAAGCATGCCACTGTAACTGTATTGTTTGCTGAAACGCTCCTAGAGCATTAAGCACTTGAGATCAAACAAAAGGGAGTAATGGAACTCGAATAATAAATATCTTTCTTTAATAAAATTCATAAACTCAAGGTTACAATTGAAACTACGTAGGAATCTACGCAAGACAGCATCTCTACTATCATTCGTGCTCCCCTCGCTCGACAGTCACGTAACTACCAGATTAATCTGTAAGAAATGAGAAAGAAGTGGTGGGGGTTAGTCCAGGGAAAAGGACTACGTGGGCAACCGTTACCTGGTCTAGACAATCTGGAAAGAAACACAACAATACAACACAACTTCAACAGTTATTAATGTTATCCAGGGATGATCAATCCCTCGCCCGGGCTCTCACATACACCATTCGCGACACGGATGTACGTTCACATACCAATCACCTGGTATGCACGATGCTCAACCGCTCCAGCCCTCCGGCATCGACGAAGGGGTGGGTTCGTTCAAACAGTTAAATCATATCTTTTTAAACATTCCACTTAACCATATCAAGGTAACAAGAACATAATAAAGGAAATGTTTAACAACCACTTTCTACAAGCAAAAGAAACCATATGGAATAACTTGATACATACAAGGGGCATTACGACGACATAAAGGAAGTAAAAGGAAGGTGAGGCAAAAGGTTGGGTTCTCAGCCGGATTCGAACCTAGGTCTTTGAACTAATAGCTTTAACCCTTAACCATCTAGACTAGTGGATGTTTTAATAACTTTAAAGCTAGAGATTAAATAAGAACGAAATCGAAAGGTATTAAAAAGGCACAACAGAGGCTTCTATTATGCGGAACAGGGCCGGATTCTACCCATTTGATGTTTTGAATCAGGCGTAGACTCCGGTTCAAGCCTGCACAGAAGATTAGGTCTACCAGTTTGCTGGCTTTGTCAGCGATTTGGAAGCAAAGGGAAACAAAAAGACATCGTTTCCTGGCTAGACTCAGCAATGATTATGGAGTTCTAACCTTGTAGCCGATTCTGGACATGCCTTTTTGAGTAGACAGCAAGATGTTAGATGAGAAACAGACGCAAAGCTGGCATCAATCCACATCCTAAACAAGCATATGAACAACGACGGCCAAGCCATCATAGATTCCCATGGATTTGGCTCCGATTAACCCACCATTTATGATTGATCTCTTCTGTATCTATGCTTGAAGGCGCAGGCAGAGCTTCTGAAAGTTTGACCCACCAAAAAGACGTTTTTCCTTAATAACGTTATAATCCTAAAGACAAGAAAAATATCCTCCCCTTTCCTACTATTAGTAAAAATCTTCCTATTCCTAGCTTCGCTATTCTAATTCAAATCCCGTATTCCATCAAATATCTAATATACCATAGTATGAATACCATAGTATAAATACCGTAATCAACTCGTTTCCCAACCATTGCTATTCTTTTCTATAAATTATTATTTCTACCCTATGGTTAACGCTCAAACGTTAACTTGTCCAGCAACCCCCTAGTTGTGTCACATTTTCTCCCGCACTAAAAATTTACCCATGTCCTCATGGAAAGATTCTCAAGAGAGTACACACGTGATCCATGCACGCAAACTTCTATCTTTTCAGGAGGTTCAAAAGATCTATGGTGTTCAAAGAATGCTATTTGGGCTTGCTTTCGGGTTTTCCTAGTTCTCCCATTCCGAAGCCTCAGGTAGGCTTTGGCAATTTTAATGGTCCTAGGGCTCCAAACTTGGCTGACGTAGCTACAATACAGAGGACTTATTTCTTCGGGACCCTCTTCCTCATCACTGGATATGTGGATGACCTTTTTTTTCTCGCTGTCACTTGGAATATCGATGATCTCCAATTGTCTGGCCCAATAACCAACAATGGTTAACGATCGGGAACCTAGGCTCTGATACCAAATAAAACGCTCCTAGAGCGTTAAGCACTTGAGATCAAACAAAAGAGAGTAATGGAACTCGAATAATAAATATCGTTCTTTAATAAAATTCATAAACTCAAGGTTACAATTGAAACTACGTAGGAATCTATGCAAGACAGCATCTCTACTATCACTCATGCTCCCCTCGCTCGACAGTCACGTAGCTACCAGGTTAATCTGTAAGAAATGGGAAAGAAGTGGTGGGGGTTAGTCCAGGGAAAAGGACTAAGTCCCGGTGCGGACCTCCCTTAACCACTGGCCCGAGCAGGTTGAAGCATCCGAATTGGAGTTGGATGTAGGAATAAATGCAATGCAGATGACAAGCTTGCTCAATCAATGATTTCGCATATTTTTTGTCCCAGATTTTTGCTGAGATAGACCTTCAACTAGAATTGGTATGATCAAATACAAAATCAATCAAGAGGGGGGTCTAAGGCGCTCGGTTCTAAGGCGCTCATCATGAAAGTGATGTCTCGCGGCCGCTCCACCATGCAAAAATCTGGCTCCCCCTCTATGAAGAGGATGAAATCGCACTGATCTCTGTTCTCACCTAGGCTTGGCTGGCCCTGGTAAGGGCAAGCCCAACTCATCCCCTGATCTTCTCATCTGTTTATGGGTCGACCTCTACCGCCCCTGCTACAGCCGAGAAAGCCCAAGCAAGCTCGAGCCTTTGCCATTATCATCCACGGTGATCACTATCTCTGTGGCTGGCTGGAAGGCTCGATTGTAGAACTCTGGGAAGCTCTTTTGGAGGAGCAATTTTTTCCAGATCATCTCTTCATTGGTGAAGCAGGTGTTACCCCGGAAAACCCTATTGATCTTGTTGAATGCTGGTTGGGAGACTACATAGGGGATAGAGAAGCAGCTCCTGTTGGAATTTTCGATGTCTACAGCGAATGGGCCATAGGGAAGATTCGGGTTAAACTATACTAGAGGCAGTCTTTGCCTCTTTTCTGCTCAGTTGGCTTAGCTCCAACGAAAGTTGCAATCCATCTTTTACATTATTCCTTGAATCTGGCCTTCAATTCTAGAATTTGGTCTTTGGTTTCCATGTGTGGGCCTGTTTCCCTTGCATGCAGTGGCTATTCAGTGGGCTCCTTTTGCCTGCCCTCTTTTCTGGAAGGCGGCTCATAATATCATCTATGATTAACATCTTTTTTAGGCTCAGGTCAATAAACTCTACTGGTCCAATTTATTGATCCTTTTCTGGTACTGTCCTATGGAGATGAGTGCATCCTTGCTTCAAATTCGCAGCCTTTCTTTCAATGGGCTGCCCATTGCCTTCGTCTATAGCCAGTTCTAATTCACAAGCTGTTTCTGATTAGGGAGCAAGAAAGTTTCTGCGGCTGGCTGGAAGGCCCACTCTTTGAGCTATGGATGCTGATGGTAGATGAAAAGCTTTTCCCTGCCCTTTTCTTTACGAAAGCAGCAAGCAGCTCATCCTTTCATCCTGTTGCCACTGTTCTTGAATGGAAAATTGTTTTTCTAGGGGCTGATCAACCCCGCTCCCTCAACATTTAGGTCGTTTCTTCCCAGCTTTTGACTGATCACATCACTCTAGAAGTTTCTGAGAGCCTAACTGGGTCAGCCCTCTTAAATGATTTCCCACCATGGACTCCCACCATCTTTTCTTGACTCCCCTCTCCCTCATGTAATCTCAGTCTCTCCCCCCCTTCCCCTTAGCTCGCCACCCTTTTCTCCCAGATCCCCTAGCCTTCAACCCTCTGATATTTCAACAGCTAGCTCCCCAGCCTCTACTCGTTCTATTTTCAGATCTATTGTTCTAGTGAATCACTCTCATCTTTTCTGGGGAATTCTAAAAGGTCCTGTGGGAGAACTTTGGGCTACTGTTCTTGATCACGGTGTTCTACATCAGGATCAATTTCGGTGTTTAGGTGGCTTGGTCATTTTGGGAGACCAATTAGAGGTTCGCAGATCGGGTCGAGAACCTTCTCTTTGGAGATTACCTAGTAGTTCCAAGACATTCCTTAGTTGTTCAGTGTGATTTCTTCGACGCTGAGTTCTTATTGGAGCTTTACTAGATGGAGAAAGCTCATCCAGAAAGGATCCCTGTGGAAGGAACTAATGTTAGAACATATGCTCGTGTGTTCCGGCTCCAACTATAATGACGACCACTCGGCAAAGGGAAGACGGGTCCCTAGCCCCCAAGGAAAAGTTTCCCTTCATACTGCAGTTGTGGCTGATAAAATCCGTTATTTCAAGAAATTTGGTTTGATTGGTAAGGTTTGGGGGCCACCCAAGCGAGGATGAAATCAAGAAAACTGGAAAGAGTTTGCAGGGCTAAAACTGAGATTAAGATCCAAGTTCTTGGGAACACCTACTTCCTCCTAACTGCTGCCACCACGAGAGAGGTTGATGCTCTATTTCGAAAAGGTTTGATCTCCACTCCAAATGGGCAAGTGTTCCCGCAAAATATCGGGCAAAATTCGAGCTTTTAAGCCCGATGCTCTCTACCCAATAACTGGATCTCTCTTCTCGATCCGAGTCCGTAATATTGGAATGAGCAAAGTTTTAAACTGATTGCCTCTAGACTGGGAGAGTATGTGTGCATGGACAGTAGACTTGATGAGGCCCCCAAGATTTGTATTTCAGTTGATCTTCTTAAGCCTATACCTGAATCTATCCAATTCTCTGGATACTTTGATGAAGACATCAACTTCCAGATTTTAGCAACAGGTTTGCCGATCCCATGTGCAGTGTGTGGGGTTAGATTGCATGCAGGTGTTAACTGTTCTGTGGACAATCAATGTCCTATCTCTGGATCCCATGTTCCCTTAGAAGGACAAACTAATGTTGCAGGCGAGGATGTTGTTGCTATGGTTTTGACAGGCCCAAGATGTACTAGGGAGAAAAGGGAATGTTCCAGGTCTGCCCAAGAAGCTACCCCTATTGTTCACGATGCTGCTGAACTTCATGGCATGGTTCCTTCTCTCTTCCAGCACGTGGAAAATGCTCTCTCTGTTGGGGCCCCACAGGATATTAATGCTGGATCCTTTGACCAGTCAAAGATCTTTGAGCAGACAAGGACTCTAAACTTGATCATTGCTAAATCTACTCAATCATCCCCTGCTTTGACTAGTCAAAAAGATGACATGGAAGGCTTATCCCCTGCTTTGACTGGTCAAAAAGAGGACGTGGAAGTCTCTCTTGTGACTCATACATGGTTGACCAGTCAATGTGATGATGTGGCTAATAAGCTGTCTGCAACCATGTGCACTGACATGAGTAACAGGGCCGATTTGGGTAACCACCTGGCTGCAATCAAGAGTGATGCTATGGTGCATAGCATGGAATCCAATACTGCTGACATGGACAACAAATTGGCTACTCATGCTGATCCAACCCTTGGCTCTCTGTCCAATCTCAAGGCTGGCCTGGCTGATAAGATGGAGACAGAGGATTGTGCCACTAATGTGAAGAATCCAACCATTGGCAACGCTGCCACTGATGGGGTTACAGCCCCTCCAATCATTGTCAATAGTGAAAGTGATTTGGCAATAAAACCCTGTGCTACACATGCTGATTTAGCCCTTGGCTCAAAGGATTGTGACACTAACAAGAAGACGACTCTTCCAGCCATTGACAATGCTGCCACAGATGGGTTCACAGCCCCTCCAACCATCGTCAATAGTGAAACTCCTGGGGACAAGCTTGTAGATGGGGAGGTTGAACAATTGCCAAGGGCAGTGGCTGCCCAAGAATCCTCCCTTGAAATGGATGCATTCCTGCCCAAGATACTAACGCCTGCAGGGAGGAAGAAGAAAGGGAAAAAACAGGTTGAGATGGGGGAAAATCACGGAGAGGAAGGTGTGGTGGATCGAATCAAATCCGGTCAGAAGCTTTTGCGGAACCAAAAGTTGGTTACCTTTGATCTCTAATGGAAGGTCCAGCTTCAAGAAGAGGTATCGTCCCAGGACCTCGCAAACACTGGAGGTTAGTCGGTCATTCTTATTTCTGTTTTGGGTGGGGCAGCAGGTCTTTGTAGACACGGATATGCTAGTGCTTCAATATGGGTAAACAAGATCTCATTGTAAGGTTTACCGGTTGAGTTAGCTTCAGAAAAGGTGGTAATGGGAATGAAGGTACAACAGAGTTCTTAAGGCAGGTTTTTTAGCTTCAGATTGAGCGGTAATGGGAGTCATGATACAGCAGATTTCCTTATGCAGGTTTTATATGTTATGCAGCTAAGCTGCCCATACAAACTAGGTGGGTAATCCCCCCAAGTTTTGATATTTCTATTATCTGATAGCCTACCAACTATCTATATGCGGAATGTATACATTAAATATATCTACTTTTGCCTACATCTCAATGTATTTTTGCATAACACGGCAATGACAAGTCATATTAAAATGATCAATAAGCATGCAAGCAACAAAGATGGGAATCTGTATCAAAGGGTCCATACAAACAAAGGAATTGTTGAGTTAATTGAAGAGCCAACACTCCAAAAATATGACGGCCCTAGTCTATTACAGTTAAAAAAAAAACAAATGCCATCCTAAGCCAAACACTACATTGTTTTGGTATGTAAGTCATGGCAGGTACATGGAAAACAAATGCCATCCTAAGCCAAGTACTACATTGTATTAGTGTATAAGTCATGGCAGGTGCATGGAAGGCAGGTAAAAGTTCTGTCAGATAGGGTTTGGTACCTTCAAGTAAACAACTACCAATGAAGGTGATATCATGGAACTTGAGGGGGATCAAGGGGACACTAAAACGAGCTAGGGTACTTGCGGCAATAAGGTCAATGGCAGCTGATGTCATTCTTCTCCAGGAACATAGGCTGCCGGATTTTGAAGCTAGATCTTTGGGAACTTGGGTAGGGGTGCAATATGACTCGTTCACATGCGCAACTCAAGGCACAAAAGGGGGTACTGCTCTACTGTGGAGGGGGCAAAATGCTGTACTCCAATTCAGGGGCACAAATGGGAGATGGCAGGCAGTGATTTTTGAGACACAGAGTTGTAGGTGGGATCTTCTCAACATCTACGCTTCTAACAAGCCTGCAGAAAGGGCCATAATGTGGAAAGAGATTGAGACTTGATCCTACAAAGAACAAGTTGAAAATTGGCTATTGGGGAGACCTAAACATGACCGATATCACGGGATCGTAAAAATCGGACTCCACAGAACCTCGTCGGTGAAGAGAATGCTTCATGGAACTCCTTACTTGTCAATGTGGGCTTCGCTCTCATTCCGCCTTCTAACACATCCTTCTCTTGGTCCAATAAGCAGAAGGGACATGATCGGGTTTATTGTTTGCTTGACAGATTCTATTTGGCTAACAAGTCACCGGCTTCTTAGGCAGATGTTTTGTTGAAGGGGATTTGGCTTTCACCCAGTCTGACCATGTCCCGCAAAAGCTCACCTTCGAGGATGCTCCTATGACTAGGCGGTCTGGTAATGTCCCCTTCAAATTTAATACCTCTCTAATAGGGAAGTCAGCATTTTGTGATGCATTCCGAGCCTTCTTAGTGTCCCATCCTCGGAGAATGGGTTGCCAAGTATGAAGGCATGGATTGGCTTGGGTGAGGGGGATTAAGGCTTGCATTAAAAATTGGGGACGAGATAGGGCGCGACAGTTTAAAAGATCAAAAAAATACTATATATGACCAACTCAGAATTGCAAAGCAAGAGCTTCTGACAGACCTTTTAATGTTACCCTTCATTCTTTAGAAGCTGATCTTGAGGGCAGAGCTAAGGCTATCGAAGAGGAAGAGGCCAGGGGGGCTGCTGTGAGATCCAAAATGAAATGGTATACAGAGGTAGATCATGAGAATTCTAGGCACTTCTTTAGACTTCCTGGGGCTAGATTGGCAGAAAACAGTGTCACTTCTATCATTGATGATCAGCAGAATCGGATTGATTCATATGATGGGATCAGAGCATATGTGAAGGAAAGTTTTCAATGCATGTTCAAAGAAGACCCCTTTCCCTCCAATTATGACTCTATGCTTCAAAACTGGATGGCAAAAATTCCTTTGGGGGGCAAAATCTCGGAGAATGACAATAAGTCTTTAATGCGTCATTTGGAGGATGATGAAATCTTCAAAACTCTTTCCTCCCTCGCTTCTGGTAAATCTCCTGGTCCCAATGGTTTTCCTCCAGAGTTTTTCGTCGAATTTTGGGATCTTCTGGGTCCGGCCTTTCTTCGGGCAATAAGAGGGGCTTGGGAGGCTCGATATCTACACCCAGCTTTGTCCACAGGTTTTATCTCTCTGGTCCCAAAGGTGGCTAGGCCACAAAAGCTAAATGAATGGAGACCCATAGCCCTGACTAATGTGCTTTATAAGGTCATCATGAAGATCATTGCCAATCGACTGAAGCCAATCCTCAATAAGGTTATTGGAAGTGAGCAAACGGCTTTCTTACCAGGTAGGCATATTTTGGATAACTTTATCGCAGCAAGAGAAGGTCTACATTGGTGTAAACTCTCCAAACAGAAGTGTGTTTTTTTGAAAATGGATTTTCGCAAGGCATATGATACTCGTCGCTGGAGGGGACTTCAGGATATTATGCTACATATGGGTTTTGATGCTTCCTTTGTTGAGATGTCTTTAGGCTTCAACAAACTTGCTTCAGCATCAGTTTTGATTAATGGGCAACCCTCGGAGCTGTCTGAACTGAGAAAAGGTGTCAGGCAAGGTTGCCCTCTGGCACCCTATTTGTTTTTTATCTGAGGGCACTCTCACTGGTCTTCAGCTCCCTGACTCCTCGCAAAAGCTTTCAATCATGCAGTATGCAGATGATACGTTCATCTTCCTCAGATATGATGACTCTAGCTCTGCAGCCTTCCATGAAATTGTAGATGCATTCGGGAAGTTATCAGGGATAGAGCTCAATGCGACAAAATGTGCAGTTATTTGGCCCTTTGATGCGGATGTTGATCCGAGGGTAAAAGACTTTGGATTCCGCATTCTTAAAGATGAAGCCACAAAATTGCTTGGTATACCCGGTCGTCCTTTCGATAATCTAAAAGGACTCGACCCCTATTCCGGACAACCCGAGAAAGAAAGTCAACTTATGGTCAAGCAAAAGGGCTTGCGATTCTTTGGAAAGATTGCAGGTTGCCAATGCGGTCCTTGCGACTTCCCATGTATACTATTCTCCTATGGTTGCTCCTAAATACATTTATAGTCAAATGCACCATCATCGGGAAGTTTATATGGGGGAGGAAGGCATAAGGTGGCATGGTCGGTACTGTGTATAGATCGAAAGGATGGTGGGATGGGGTGCAAGGACACGGAAACTCAAGCTGGGGTGCACATGCAGCAAATATGTGTGGAGAGCACTACAAGGTATTACCTCCCTCGCCTCGCACTTTGTCAAATATTGGCTTCAACGTTGTTCTTTAAAAGGTAAGCCTTCTTTACCTAGGGAGGAAATGGGTTCCTTCTTTTATAGTTACAAAATTGCCCTGTGCACATCTCCAATTATGCGGAAGCTGTTAGAGGTTTGGTTAGAAGTTCAAAGTCTTTTTAAGCCAATGGAAGCTCAGGGGAAATTTTGGAAAGCCGAGCATTTTCCGGAACACTCAGGATATGGATGAGAAATAACCTCCCTCTTGCTCTCACACACCCCCGCATTTTTCTTAAATGGAGGTCGTGAGGAATCACTAGAGTGGCACATCTTTGGGACTAGATACGGTGGCTCTCTGGTCTCGCTTTAAAGAAAAGGTTCAAGGTGCGGGGGAGGGTGATAGGAAGATCCTAAAAGAAATATGTAGTACTTTGGCTAATCTTTTAGGACACGGGAAGGCCCAAGTGAGATGGGATGGGCTTGTAGGAAGAAGAGAAATATGTTGTCAAGACGATCACCGCCTTCTTCTACGTGTTGATTCCCTCTTAAAAGTGGGATGAGGTTGGGAGTTGATATCAGATGAGGCAAAACAACTGCTAGCTAAGTCATGGACATCACTATGCTCAAGAAGGTTGCAGTTTTTCAGGATGGTTAGCTTTACAGGAGGATTGAGCACTATGGAGAGACTCTTCGAAATGGGATTCTTCGAGTGACAGATGCCCGCTTGGATGCAATACCTCAGAAACCCTCACTCATTTATTCTTTTGCCCCAAGGTCATGATCTTCTGGGATTGGGTGTGTCCGCTCATTGGTACCAACGTTCTACAATGGCCAGGAATAATTATGGCTACTGATGGAGATGTTATCTCTGCGTCTCTGCTTAACATAGGGCTGTGGACAATATGGAAGCATAGATGTGGTATTACTATGGGGGGACAACAATTTTCCTTGGACAAGATGAAGAATACTTTTAACATGGAGGTGGCACTCATGGCTCTCGCCCATCATCGGAAATATGGGCTCAACTATAACAAGGCTCTAGACAGGATTGGTAAAATCCAAGGATTTATGTCTTCTTTAAGTGTCATTGGTTAGTTGTGGATGATCTGAGTTCGGAAATGCAAAGGTTAGCTTTATTAATCCCATAAGTGGGATATATGTGTAACACTTTATCTATAAATTAATATAACATATTCATACCCTAAAAAAAAAAAAAAAAAAAGGGGACTAAGTGGGCAACCGTTACCTGGTCTAGACAATCTGGAAAGAAACACAATATTACAACACAACTTCAACAGTTATTAATGTTATCTAGGGATGATCAATCCCCCGCCCGGGCTCTCACGTACACCATTCGCGACACGGATGTACATTCACATACCAATCACCTGGTATGCACAATGCTCAATCGCTTCAGCCCTCCGGCATCGACGAAGGGGTGGGTTCGTTCAAACAGTTAAATCATATATTTTTAAACATTCCACTTAACCATATCAAAGTAACAAGAACATAATAAAGGAAATATTTAACAACCACTTTCTACAAGCAAAAGAAACCCATATGGAATAACTTGATACATACAAGGGGCATTACGACGACATAAAGGAAGTAAAAAGAAGGTGAGGCAAAAGATTGGGTTCTCAGCCGAATTCGAACCTGGGTCTCTGAATTAATTGCTTTAACCCTTAACCATCTAGATTAATGGATGTTTTAATGACTTTAAAGCCAAAGATTAAATAAGAACGAAATCGAAAGGTATAGGCTTCTATTCTGCGGAACAGAGCCGGATTCTACCCATTTGATATTTTGAATCAGGAGTAGACTCCGGTTGAAGCCTGCACAGAAGATTAGGTCTACCAGTTTGCTGGCTTTGTCAGCGATTTGGAAGCAAAGGGAAACAAAAAGACATCGTTTCCTAGCTGGACTCAGCAATGATTATGGAGTTCTAACCCTGTAGCCGATTCTGGACATGCCTTCTTGAGTAGACAGCAAGATGTTAGATGAGAAACAGACGCAAACCTGGCATCAATCCACATCCTAAACAAGCATATGAACAATGACGACCAAGCCATCACAGATTCCCATGGATTTGGCTCCAGTTAACCCACCATTTCTGATTGATCTCTTCTGTATCTATGCTTGAAGGCGCAGGCAGAGCTTCTGAAAGTTTGACCCACCAAAAAGACGTTTTTCCTTAATAACGTTATAATCCTAAAGACAAGAAAAATATCCTCCCCTTTCCTATTATTAGTAAAAATCTTCCTATTCCTAGCTTCGCTATTCTAATTCAAATCCCGTATTCCATCAAATATCTAATATACCATAGTATAAATACCGTAATCAACTCGTTTCCCAACCATTGCTATTCTTTTCTATAAATTATTATTTCTACCCTATGGTTAACGCTCAAACGTTAACTTGCCCATCAACCCCCTAGGTGTGTCACATTTGCCTATTTGCACTTGGAATTTTAATATCATGAGTCGTTTTGGTACATGTGCATCTTCTTGATAGATTTGTTTATGATAATCATATGTACCAAATCAAAGAAGAGTCTGCTAATTGAGACTAGATTGAAGCTCGAATGCACTGAATAACAAATGCTGGTGTCTAAAAAAGACAAGAAACATAAACACTTAAGTGCAAAATCCCTCAATCAACCACGGGGCATCTTTTTTTTTCCCTGCATTATCCATATTTAACTGCATTCCATTTGCATCGAATTCACAACTGCTATTTCTTAATCCCACTGATTTTTAAACCATGCAATTGCAACTGGCAAGTTTCCATATGCAAGAAAATGTCCAATGTTTGAACTACAAAATGAAATCTCCATGTTCAAGATAAAGTCACTTGGTAGAAAAGAAATTGAAGTCCTGTCTAAAATCGTTAGAACAATGACAATTGTCTTTAAAGCATAGGTGGTAGCAAAGAAAATGAAGTCTAGTCTAACGTCTTTAAAAAAAAACGACAATGGCCTTTAAAGCAAAGCTAGGTTCTAACTTGTTAAAGCTTCATAACAAAAATGCCAAGTTTGAATCTTTCTCACTCGAAGACATGGGGTCTACTTTGAAAATGCATAAGTACTCCGAAACTACACCATGCCTTACAAGCAATTATAGTTTTATAAATATATACTGATTATCCTGCTACTTGCATTCTCCGAAGGAAAAATAGTATAATATGTTGTGATCAAAAGTAAAACTACAAAAGGGGTTCTAAGGAGCATCCTAGTGATATTCCATGTAATTCATGCATGCCCTTTTCCATCAACCATGCATGGTGGACAATTCTTAAACCACGCTCCACCTAAATTGAAGCTCACAATTCAAATGCTTATGGCTACAGTCAAGGTGCTGCCCATTATATTACAGCTTATGTGTTGTAGGATCAATGTGGTACATAGAGTTTTATCATACAAAGATGTGGTGCATAGAGTTTTATCATACAAAGATTTAACACCCTAGAAAATGGAGTTTAGAATTATAGCTATTTGGCTTATTCGAATTATAACCATTTCGGATTATCTGCCATTCATCATAATCATACATCTTCCCCCACAGTGGACCACTAGCAGAGCAGTTCCAATATACAACGTGGGTGACCCTCACTGTTCAGCCAATTATCGCACCATCATGGTCAATTCACTCTTTGCAAAATTGCTAGCTGGCATTCTTGGGCAGCAGTTGACAATGTGCGCAAAGGAAGTAAAGATTCTATGCAGGCAGGATTCTGGCAACACCATTCCACCATTGGTCATATATTCACTGCAAACCTTGGTGGAAGATAGCAGGAACCGTGGCAAGATCTGTACTATTGCTTTGTGGACTTTGGTCTGTGCCTTAAGACATGCTATGGGATAGATCGAGGCAGTTGAGAGCCTTAATGGATTTGCAAAATGCGATATGCAGATTATATGAGGTACGCTCCGGTAGACTAACACCATCAGGAAAACCAATCATCAATGATATTGGAGTATGCTAGGGTCGCTTCTTACCCCTTCAAAGGGCCGCATGGAATCGTCATCTCATCTAGTTTTAGAACGTGGTCAATATGGTTGATGCTCGTCTCTCCAACCTTGCTTATATCGCGACATTGGGCCCACAATGTCTTAAAGCTTGTTGAAAGGAAAAACAAGCTCATATCCCATGGAATATTCAGGCACACAGGTACAGCCATGTCCAATCTGAGGAGGATCACAATCACTTATAGCAGGACCTTTATGCATGAGTCTTTAGTAAACCCTGGGATACAAGTGCACTGGCACATATTAAGACAACACATTACTGGCAGCAGATTTGTCCCACGTTCATATAAAGCCCACAATGCTACCTACGTGAGCATAGGGTAATAGCTTCCATACGCATGGGTGCGCATTACCTTCGCCATGAGACATGCATATGGACTCAGGAGGCACGCGAGGACATGATCTGTGAGTGTTTCCAACTCATAGCCATTGAGGACGAATGCCATGCCCTTCAGACCTTTGATCAAATTCGTGCATGGTATATTCCGTTGGTCTCATCCAACCAGCTATTGCGTGTATTATTAGACAAAAGCAGCGGCCATCATTTATATTTATTTTCAATCCTTATAATTGTTTTTTTTTCCTTCAAAAGCCCATTAGCCCCTTTTTTCCTTTGTCCCCTTTCCTCTCCATCTCCTTCTAGACCCTTGCTATAGTCATGGCAACTCCAATGACCCCCTCCCCCAATCCCAAGGACATACATATTGATGGTGGCTCCATCAAACCCCAGTCAAAGTAACTGTCAGATGACAACATGGCATCAATCAAAGTCACAGTCAGACAACAACATGGTAATCAGGCTTACCTTGAGGGAATATATAGATGGCCTCCGCTATATAAAACAGATAGTAAAGGCAAGATAGACGAATCTACCATGAGAAAAGAGGCTCGTGCAAAGGCTCATTCAACAAACTTGGTCTGGTACGCATATGGGTAGTACTCAAATCCAGCAGCAAACCATTCACATACACTTGATCGGGCACCTGTGGAGAGCTAGAAACAGATCCAAGCAACAGTTGAGGGAAATACTACTAGGATTCCAGGCGTGGCAAAAGTAATACACTTCTCGGTGCCCAAATTGCACAAAAAATAACTGGATAAAGAGAAGCAATGCATTTTATGATCGCAACCTACATGCAAAAACTCAATGATGTAACCTACATGCCACATTGGCAAAAGATCCATAAGGATATATGATGACCCCCACAAACTTGAACACTAGATCTCTTAATTGCTAACCCAATGGACTAGCCACTAAATTGAACAAGGAGGAATAGTAGCCAGCTAAATTAGTGATTTTTAGATGCAGATATTACTAGACATTTTATTTGTAACTTCATTCCTAGTACGAGAATGAAACCTGTTTGGGAAGGCTTCGATAGATTGGTAGCAAAAGAAGCCTCGATTAGAGGTGTCAAGGAATTCATAAAAGTTAATGCTCTCCAAGGATATTCCTGCATATGACGTAAAATATGACTAGAATATGTAGCATTATAATAGGGGGTTTTTTTTATGTTTTTGTACTGTTTTCTCTAAGGTTTTCATATGATTTGGTGGTCGTATTCATCCAGGTGTACTAAAGAGTATTTCTAGAGTGCAACCTTTTGTTAGCCGCTGATTTTAAAAAAGGGGCAAATCGTGGGTGAAATTCGGTTCTTTTTAGGGTTTAATATCTAGGGCTAGCATGCATGAGCTTATTGTTGCAGGGAAAGCCTTGTAATTTTCAAAGGAATCCGAAAGGGAATTGTTTAATGCATCAGCTCGAGATACGGCAAGCGGTCAGAGCTTATTGTTACTGGCCCGGTTCTTTGGCAAGCACTTCGATATCCGCATTGAAAAATTTATTTAGAGAAGATAATGGCAGCAGCCATTCTTACGTCGTGTGTGTCCTTCCTCCCGCTTTTGTGTTTTAAACGATGGAGCTATTTTTCTTTTTTCATTTCTATGAACATGTAGAGGCCCTTGATTTTACGGTTTGGAGGCCATTCAAAGTTAGGCTTTCGAGGCCCACGCATTGCATTGATTGGTTTGCGGCGGCCGGGATGCAGCGCCCCAGATCGTAGTATGGTATGGCACGGTCCGATCTAGTAGACGCCTAGTTATCCATCGTGCATGCCCATTTTACATAATGCTCGACCGTTTCAATGGTTCATCAATTTTAAAGACATGAAGATGGTATGCTTTTCATAGCTCGATCCGATTCCAACGGTTCATCGCCTTTTAAAAAGTGAAGATGGTATGTTTTCAAGCTCGATCCGGGTTTCAACAGTTCATTAGTTTTATAGAAATGAAGATCGTGATATGCTTCCCAATGTACCGCCTCTATTTTTCCACTTGTTAAGTATTACTCTGGTCGAAGGATACGGGCAGCCCATTCTTATTGCTTGAATCAAGGCTTAAATACAGGGCATGCAAACAAATAGAATTTAATCGATGCAAGGCGTCTGTGCAAGTTAGTTCTCACCTCTGCAAGCAAACGGGATCCATTTATGTAGGGATTGTGGAGTTCAAAAATCCGGAGCATCATGGCGAGGCATGGCGACGATCCTACTTTTCTCGTCTAGGGATATTTGGTAAGCTTTGTTATCCCGATAAATTTAGCTCCAAGAGTACATATTTGCACTTGCAAAACACAATAGTATGGGACATCCTCAAAATAGAGCTAAGTACAAGGGCGAACCGATATTTATGGTAATACAGGCATGCGTAAATATACTATTTCTCAATTCTCATTTGTATTGTGTTCTATTATCTTTCTATCCTTATCTCGCAGATGAGCATGAAGATTCCGAGATGCTAAGTTGGTATCTTTTATTTATCTCTAATTGTGTAGATCTTTTGGCATTTTCGAGATGCTAATATGTTTGTTTCCTTGTTGGTATATTTTCTTTGTCTCCCATTGTGTAGATCTTTTGGCATTTTTGTGTCGTGGCATTGCCTACAAATATTAATATCTAGCATGACATATTAGCTTCTATGGATTTTGTCGTCTCGTGTACGTAGGACCTAAATAATCAAAGATGAATTCTATAGCTTGGCTACTTGACGCACAGAAAATTGACATCCAAATTGGCGTCCATAATGTAACAACTATGCTTTAGTTAGAATGGCACGTTGTACCTGGAATGGAATAGGTTGCAGTGTTCATACGATTGGGGATATTTTTGCAATTTGGTTTATGTTGGAAGTTAGAGAAGTGATATTTTTGCAATTTGGTTTATGTTGGAAGTTAGAGAAGTGTTAACCAATTCAAATCTTGGACAAGAATACTCCCATGTCTATTCCTTGTGAGTTCTTGTAAAGTTTTGCTTATTCTGAAGTTGAAGTGCTCAAGTATTTATGTTCATTTCAGAGTTTATGCCCATCCATTTAAGTTGCTTTGCAATTCTATAACACCATATGCAAGGCAAATATTGGTTGAGAATTGTGGAAATATGATGATCTCATGTTTACCAAATCTTAACTCGATCCACTTGTGGAGATGTTGATTATTCCCCACAACATATGTATAAAGATGGCATTTTTTAAATATACGACAACATAGGTGCCATGGCAAAAAGCACATGGTTTAAGTGCTCTTCACGACTATATTGTTTCAGGCAAGGCCTTTAAGGGGCCAAAATTTTCTTAATCTAACACAAACCATTACATCTAATGTTTCCCAAGTGTGATATGATGTTGTTTGTTTGCCCCGAAGGGGCAAAATTTTAAAGTTATAACACAAACCATTACATTACACACTTTAAAATTAAATCCTTTTTAAACCCCCTTTGTTTGGGTGCATATTCACCTGGGTGGGGTGGGGGGGGCCGAGAGCCCCTATAATTATGAGAGCCCCTATAATTATGTTTTGCACGTACAAAATCAACACCATATAGTATATTACCTGAAATCTTATAGTATTTTTCAAATCTTGTTATACAGTATCATAATTTCTATACATCCATACCCCACAAACGAGGAATTTTTGTGTGACGTTGTAGATCAAGGAATAATGGGTGAATATGCCCATCCAACAGCTCTCCTTGCCCGGAGTCACCCCCCGTGTGAATATGCACCCAAACAAAAGGGGGTTTAAGGGGGAATTTAATTTTAAAGTGTGTAATGTAATGGTTTGTGTTATACGAATCAATTATTTCAGACCAGGTTTATGAATAATAAATAAGCAACCACAATAATTTCCTAGAAATAAAATAATATCTAGACAGTATTACATAAATCTTGATACTTTTCAACTGGAAATTCCAGTACTAATGAACACTCATTGAAAAACACTTTTTTAAATACGTATGTCTAAAAGTTGTGAGCGAACATGGTACATGTTAAGATAAACTCGCATATGCCAGGAAGTTAAAATAGAAGCACTTGAAACAATCAATATCAAATATTTGAACAAAAAAGTCACAACTATATGTCATAACTACATGATGCTTTGTTCTTCAATCTTGTTAATTTGGGATTTTCAGGTTGGCTAAAAATATTTTTGGAATTTTTTTTAACTTCATTTCCTAAGATTTTAGGTGTTTTACCTGCCGGAGAAACTTTCAGATTTGCCAAATATTGTAGATTTTTTTTCATACAATTTTAGTCATGGATTTCCTCCCTTTATCTCATCGAAGTGGCGTACCGCAGGATGCCACACAAAGCCATCTGCAGGAAATTTCCTTGCATCGGCAGGGACTGGCCACGTAGCTCAGATTAGGGCAAGATGGGTTTGGCAGAAGCAGATTGAAGCACAAGACATGGCGCTCTGTTGTAAAGAAAAGGCATGCAATTTTATTGGGAATGTTTACATGGGAGCTGAGTGGAATGGGGAAGCAGAAGCCTGAAGGAGCAATCAGGAGTCACAACAGGGGCGATAACAGGGCAAAAATAAGAAAGCCAGAACTAATAGCGCTTCGATTTGTTTGAGGAAGAACGGCTTCAGAAATGTCAGCTACGGCATTTGCTTTCAAACAAGTTATGGTCTTTCTCTGGTTATGGTGAGGTCAACATGCAATCTCTTTCTCTGGCTATGGTGAGGTCTCAAGCACCCCAAGCACCCCAATAGACGCCATGGTTTTATTTTTTACAAGGTCAGGGGCCGGGAGGAAAACGTTATGAAGGGGGAGTCATGACTGCCATGACTAAAGTAGAAGCCCAAAAGGGAGTTCCTGCCTGTGGCACTGCAACAACACTGGAGTATGGAAAGGTCCACAAGAAATTATAGTGGATTCACATTCAAATTTCGGTGTTGTAGCTTCGGTATGGTCTTCCCTGCCGCACGCCAAATCACAGGTTTCGTATATTATTATCATCCTTCCCAAGTTCTGTACATTAAGCTCAGTTCGCTGGAAACCGCTTCGCTCTTCCATATTGCTATTAGACACGATTTTGCCCCAGGTAATTGACTAGAACTTTAAGACAACTATGGCATTTCGAAATGAAAGTTCTTATATTTTCATCTATTTATATGTATAGCAGAACAGAAATACTATGAGTGTCACATAAAGTTTATGTTTTTTTGCAACTATTTAATTTTCTATCATTCTCAGATGTAGGTTCTCATTGGTATTATTCATGATTGTTAAAAGTGTAATTAATATATGCTAGGGGTTTTGAATACAGATGCAACATGTTGACTGGCACATTCTTTTTTAGGTTGTCTCACCAGCGTTCATATCTTTCTCCAACGAATCTCTTCTGGCATAATATGAAATGGGTAGATGCATGCATGCCGGAACTGCTTGCCACAAGATTTGGGAGTTTTATTCATACATTTATTGTTTCAGAGATCATGCCTGCTTAATTTTTCAATTGATGAATGAATGGAATAGTGGGTTGTCATATGCTGGTAATTTCATGATTTTGTGTGGTGCTAGAAATATAAATTGTTCTCTGCACTTTATTGCAGCTTTGCCATTTTGCCTACGATCCTCTGATTTCTCTGGGCTGCTCCGGGTGTGGGTGTTGCATCTTCTGAAGTTGTGGATAAGCTGGGTAAGGTCTCATTCTGTAGTTGAGATATAGGAGAATCTTTTGAACCATGGCTGGCCTTTGTTTGAGCGCATATGTACAGATGATGATGATGATGATTATCAGAGTTAGGATTTTGATGGATGTTTTTGTTGGATCTTCCTGCACATACTCTAGATGCATGGGGTTCATGTAGCCCTTTTCTTCCCCTAATGATTCCATTTTTTTTAATATGCTTAAATTTGACAGAACCAAATTGCTAGCTTTCAAGAACCATCCGGATTGTGAGTTTAGACTTCTAATGTCTAAATGTTTTTAGCTTATTTAGTCAGTTTAGAAATTTAGGGTTCTTTAACCTGTTAAGTCCGATCATTTTTATCCATCCACTCATTCTCATGGATGTTACAGGTTCAATTTTCTTTTTGAGATTCTGTCGTTCCTCCAATGTGTTCATAGTGAATCTGCTTTGGATACTCTAATACAATCGAAAGATCATAACTTCAGTCTCCTTGGCAGGTTTGTTTGTATTTGAATTAGGTTTCCTATGACTGTTTCATTCTATTTTAAATATTGTAAAACATCCATGTGGCATCAACAATTGGCCATAGCCAAAGCATGAAATCTTGCAGCTCTATGCTTCTAATTGGATGTCACAGGAAAACATTGGAGCGTCATAGTTTAAATTGTCAAACCTTCATATCTTATTCGAGCTAAAAAGTCAAATCATGAGACATAGGTATCCCTTCATCTGCAGACCTTTAACATAACAATAGTCTTGATAGCATGATAATACACGCCACTAGACTTTTGTTTTCTGCGGAGACTTAGATGTGGCAATTGCTAACCCATAAGGCTTCAATTCCTGATATAGCACATCAAATGTTTTCCAGATGAAAAAGCCCTTTTCTTGATTGGACAAAGTATAGACACATCAAATAGATGCCTATTACTACATAATCTAAAATCTGCAAGAAATTGTTATTGAAGCATGTGCAGGCTCCTCTAGAGATGTTCTGCTCCACCCTTTGGGTACATACATTTCACATGCCCATTAATTTATGTTTGAGAGTCAGAGAACAAAGAAAGAGAAACTCCTCTACATAAAATTTAGGCCTTACACATAAACTGGCTTGGCTAGACATTAAATAAAATACTCTTTTATTTACTGTGATTCAGTATTAGACCTGTATTGAGATGATGTTCTGATGGAATGTACTAGAATTGGAGATCAGCTTAGTTGAGGAGGTGCATGAAGTAACTAACTTGAAAATAGATAGTTATACGCAGAAGAGAATGCAAGGTATTGGAAGCTTAGACGTTCACGGATATAGAGCAGCTCTGGTGTGTTCCGAGCTTTAATAGCTAGAACCATTAAATAAGGGAAGTAAATACATTTCTTATTGAATACAAGTAGGTCTGAGAATGAGCAACACAAATGGTTATACACAGACTTTTCACTGGATTTGGAGCAGCTCTGGTGCATTTCTAGGTTTAATAGGTAGAACCATTCAATATAAATGAAATAAATAAATTTATTTTTGAATACAAATAGGTTTGAATGCAGGGAAAAAATTACTAAAGTCATATTTTAGATTAGCTAGAACAACTTTGGCTGATTTAACCCAAAATACATAGGAAAACTTTCGAATGTTTGGCTATTTTTTGTTTGAACCTTTATATAAACTTTAGCCAAACATTTATGCTATGCCAAACTTTTTATTGTACGAACATATTAATAATAGAAATCTACTAGTTGGAGAACAAAAAACTGTCCATCTAATATAGTATTAGCAACCTCTATTCCATAATAAGTGAATGAAAATCTCATATTTTACATTAGCTATTAAAAAGCTTCATATGAACATAATCTATCCCTAAATGCATAGGAAAACTTTCGCAAAAACATTTGGCTAAAGTGGAAGAATTTTTCCTCTCCTTCTTTCTTATGTTTGGCTAAACCTTGGTGTAAGGGAGGTCAACTTTGAAAATATTTGGCGATTTTTTTCTTTTTTCCAAAAATTTCCTCCTTTATAGTTTAGCCGTACTTTTTCCAAAATGTCAAAAAAAAGAGCCATTTTCTTTAATATTAGCCGCTATTTTTTCCTATATTTGAATGTAAACATAGAAAATACTTACTAAGGAGAGACTCGCAAGGTATTGGAAGATATAGACTTTGCTTTGGATTTGGGCTAATCAAAGATCATGGTAGATAGAACATTCAATAAGGGAAGTGAATAAATTTGCTAATGAATATAGATAGATTTTAATGTGAACAGATACGAGATAAGCTAGATAGGTTTTAAAGGGTGCATATATTGCTTGAATTCCACATGCTTATATATATCACCATATGTAAGCATTTAGAGCAAAAACACAGGCAGCCATGGCAACAAGATGAAGTCTCCAAAGAACTTGCACCAAACATGGCAATGCATGCCCATTATAGAATGTATGTAGAATGAAAGACATCTTACGCTTTTAAGTCCAAATAGCAAATATTCCATCTTCCACAAATGGTAAATGCTTCATTTGAACATGGAGAGGTTCCATTTTCATTAAAGCATTCATTACAAACCACGTCAAATATTAATTCATGTTTACTAAAAAATGTAATTTTAAGATTGGGGATTACATAATTGAGGTTATCTTTGAATGATAAGTCTCTCAACCCCTCTATGCAAATTAGCACTTATTTGGATTACAATTCATGATCGATGATTTGTCTACAGAACCTTTTTTTCCTTGATTGCTTGAGTGTAATATATCAGGCTATGTAAATTTGCATATGGAGATGACAACAAAAAAGAGCAGTCCCTTTATGTTTAAGATATTTTGTTCACGATATTCAAGAAATTGGTAAAAGGTTACTAAGACATACAACTTCTTATGATTACGTGTTGGACATCTCGTTCTGCAACCCTAGCCTTCAACATAGAAGATTCTTCTAAACCTTGCAATGCTTAACAATGGATTTAGCGGTAGGAATGCCTAAATTGTTGTATATGTGGCTCGAGAATTACAAAATTTATGCGCCCATTGTTGTAACAAAATTTTCACGCCTCAATCTTTGTTCTATATTAAACAACCGCTGTACATTTATTCTTAGGCAGAGCAGCAGCAGCTTTCCTGCTAGTTCAATTTAAGTTTTGAATAATTAATATTAAAAGAACCACAATAATTCTAATTCATTTTTTTTTCTGTGATGACTACCATCTATTTTGAAGACAAAAACAATTCCATTTGCAAATGCATATTAATAGCAACAACTTATGACTTTACAATAACTTCACATTGTCAACAAAATTGCCATTTGCAAATGCATAAGTAGTAGCAACAACTCTAACAAGGGGGGTTCACATAGTTTTGGCCGTACAAACCACGTGAGTGACCCGAAAGGGTTTGTTTTCCCCTCAAACCATACATATACTCGTACCTAGGGGTAGTTTTTTGAGGTTTTTAGGGCGATTTTGGCACTGTATATGGCTGGAAAGGGGGTTTTTGAAAAAATTCAAACACGTATACAAGGGGGTTTTTGCCAACCCCTTGCACGCAGGTGGCATACCCCCTATATAATAGGTGCATCCCCCGGGAACTCTACGCGCAAATGCACAATTAATAGCAATAACTTATGACTTTACAATAACGCCATGTAATGATCCGCATGCAAATGCATAATACAAAGGAAAGAGATTATGACTTACAACAACTCCACACAATGTCTATTAAGCATGACTTTGTCAAAGTTTCTTGGTGTGCCTTTGTGCCACTCAATGGACACACATGTCTCACAACTTAAATGGCCACGAAGACAATATATATTTTATCCTCAATTTATTTATGCGACCAAGACAATTGTCTTCTACTTATTTATGACCTCTTATTCTCACTACAACATCTATATTCAAAATATCTTCATTTGCCATCCCATTACTCAAAACCCTTCTCCCCCCACCCCTGCCCCAAGCCTGCTTTTACAGCTTGGTAACAAAAAGGAGGGGGTTTTTAACCGGTTGGAGAGGGAGGGGCTTTCTAAATATAATTTTAAGTTTGGAAAAACACCATCCAACTTCATTTACTGACAATATACTAATCTATTTTCCATCTTATTAATGAATTTTGAGTTATTATATGGAAGCATGCCACTGTAACTGTATTGTTTGCCTATTTGCACTTGAAATTTTAATATCATGAGTCGTTTTGGTACATGTGCATCTTCTTAATAGATTTGTTTATGATAATCATATCTACCAAATCAAAAAAGAGTCTGCTAATTGAGACTAGATTGAAGCTCGAATGCACTAAATAACAAATGCCACACTTGGGTCTTATTGACGCATCACGTTGCCTGAAAAAGACAAGAAACATAAACACTTAAGTCCCTCAATCAACCACGGGGCATCATTTTTTTTTTCTGCATTATCCATATTTAACTGCATTCCATTTGCATCGAGTTGACAACTGCTATTTCTTAATCCCACTGATTTTTAAACCATACAATTGCAACTGACAAGTTTCCATATGCAAGAAAATGTCCAATGTTTGAACTACAAAATGAAATCTCCATGTTCAAGAAAAAATCACTTGGTAGGAAAGAAATTGAAGTCATGTTTAAAATCATTAAAACAATGCCAATTGTCTTTAAAGCATAGGTGGTAGCAAAGAAAATGAAGTCTAGTCTAACGTCTTTAAAAAAGACGACAATGGTCTTTAAAGCAAAGCTAGATTCTAACTTGTTAAAGCCTTCATAACAAAAATGCCAAGTTTGAATCTTTCTCACTCGAAGACATGGGGTCTACTTTGAAAATGCATAAGTACCTTGAAACTACACCATGCCTTACAAGCAATTATAATTTTCTAAAAAATATGCTGATTATCCTGCTACTTGCATTCTCCGAAGGCCCAAGGAAAAAATTCCTCTTCAATTTTTTGTTTTTAGCCATCACAAACAACAAAGGAAAAGTATGTGAATATTCATAGGGAGATTTTGATTGGATGGCAGAAATAGATAACCTTCACAAATGGGCACAATACTTCTACGAGGAACTATCAATGGCAGAGAAGAAAGAAGGCTGAGTGCGTAAGTACTCAGAAACTACGCCATGACTTACAAGCAATTAATGTCTTTAAGAAATATGCAAGGAAAAATCTCCTATTCAATTTCCTGTATTTAGCCAGCTTGCCGAACAAAAGGAGAAGACTTGTGAGAAGCATCATAGGTAGATTTGGGTTGCTTTCTTTTTCTTAAAGAAGGATATGGCAAATATGTCAAAACTAGATGCCCTCCACAAAAGGGCACAATATTTCTACAATGACCTTCCAGCGGCACAGAAGAAAGAGTGCAAATACCTGTTTGAGTCCTTGGATAAGAACAATGATGGTGGAATAACTAGGAATGAGCTCTACGCAGCTTTGGTAGAACAACATATGAGAGATCAGATTCTGAGCTACTTTAACATCCTGGATAGGAACAGAGATGAGATGTTGGATTTTGAGGAGTGTATTACACTCTACTTCATCATGAAGACCGAACGATTTTGTAAAGACTGCAAGTATATTTTGTTCAACCCCAACGAGTGCGATCAGTGTCGCACGAGGCCTCATGGGGCACTTTTATCTTATGGAAGTGGCACATCTTCTGACAGCTCCCAATCTACAGTACTGTATAATAGATCGTCCTCTAGCAACTCTCAGGCTGTGATACAGTATAATATCTCATCTTCTGATCCCTCTAAGGAATTGCTAGTATGGGGAGCCAAGTCTGTAGCCACTAGCGTCCTTACTGATATCTCTGCCCTTTGCACTATAATGTAATCATTGTTACTACAAGAGAATGATAGTTAAGCATAGAATAAGCATCAAGATACACTTCATAAATCAGTAGAGTACTGCACATGCTATCTGATTTGATGATCAACTTGATGTATATTTTCTATTGCATTGTTATTGGACTAAGCATTAGAACAAACTAGAAATGGTGCCCAGCATTACTGGGCATAAACTATGAATGGTAAATGATAAATTGATGCAATTGTTGAATTAATTCACGTTTATAAAATTACACGATGAAAATATATGATCACTTTTTCCTCTTCCCCCTTCTCCATTTTCTCATCATTCATTTTCCATAATCACATTCCAACTTTTTCCATTTTTGTCATTTTCCTTTCCTCCTCTTTTTTTTTACGCTTTTTCCTTCTTGTTTTTCTTCTCTTTTATCCTATTTTTGTTTTCCCTTTTTGTTTTCCCGCTTTTCCCTTCATTTCCTCTTTTCTCATTACTTTTCCCTTTTTCTGTTTTCCCTTCCCATTTTTACCCTCATCTTTCTACTTTAACATTTCACTTTTCTTTTTTGCCTTCCCCCTTGTTCTTTTTCTTTTTCTTTTTTTTTTTTTGTTGTTGAAGGCGTGGTTGGTGGGACTTGCACCTGCCCATGTCCTTTTTCCTTTTTGTCTTTCCCCACTCTTCTCCTTTTTGCATTCTCATTTTCCTTTTTCCTTTCATGTTTCCCTTTTTCTTTTTCTTTTTCTTTTTCTTTTTTCCACTCCTGCTTTTTGTTTTCCTATTTTCCCTTTCCCCTTTTTCTCTCCCATTTCCTTTTTAGCATTTTACCCTTTTGTTTTCCTTTTTTCTATATCCTCTCCCCTTTTTATTTTCTCTTTTTTCTATTTTCTCTCTTTTTCCGCATCCCTTTTCTCTTTTTTCCCTTCCCATTTTTATTTCCCCATCCATTTTTTCTCTTCTTCTTTCTTCAAAAAGGTTCAAATTTGATTAGGGAACTAAAATTTCCCTTTTTTTTTTTTTGTTTTCCCCTTCCCTTTTTTTCCATCCCCTTTCTCCTGTTTTTTTTTTCCTTTTTTCCCCTTCCCTTATCCCTTTCCCCTTTCACATTTCCTTTTCCCATTTTCTATTTCCCCCCTTACCCCCCATCCTCCCTTTCAGTTTCCCTATTTTACCTTTCCTTTTCTCCTTTTCCTTTTTGCCCTTCCCTCCTATTCCCTTTTAGGCTATTCTCCTTTCCTTTTCCTTACACATTTCCATTTTTTCGTTTTCTATTTACCACTTTTAATTTAATACCCTTTTCCCTTTTAACAATTTTCTAAAGGGTTTTTTCTCCCTTTCGCTTTTCACCTTTTTCATTTTCTTTTTTCCCTTTTTTTTTTTTCATTTTATTTTATGAATCCCTCCCTTTCCTTCCCCTTTTCCCTTTTCCCTCCCTTTTCATTTCTCTCTTTTCCCTTTCTCCTTCCCTTTTCCTTTTGGCTTTCCTTTAACCCTTAAATCCTTTCCTTTTGCCTCCTCCCTCAGGATATTAGTTTGCAATTCTTTGATTAAAGAGTATAATTATCAGGGGCTTGTCTAGTATCATTTTCGCAAGGTTTTCCTGGAAAAAATCTTTTTTAATCCTAGTAGTATTGTTTTTCAAAAATTGTATGGGTCAAAATGATCTATTGTATTCTTGCGGACGTTAAAAAATATATTCTATTCTTTCAAAACTTTTGATTTGGGATTGAAAAACTCTAATAAATTAAATTTCCGGCCTCTCAATAGGATGGCCAATCCAGCTCCCTCAATCTAGGGAATTTTTTGATACATGATACATATTTACTTACTAATAATGGTGCCCGGTGTTATTTGGGCATAAGTTCGTTCATGTAAATTTTTGCCACAATGAGAAAACGTTCTTAATAATCCAACTTTTGTATTCATTTTTAATTTAACAAATGTTTTACGCAAGCTTTAACAATGTTTTAAAGGAAACCTAAGCTCCTTCATGTTAGATAGTGTTGCATATTTTGTATCTTTTTGAGGTTTGAGTGGCACTTGAACATAGCAAGTATGAATGGGTGTTTGTTGTTAATAGGAACATGTTTTAGGTAAGGCTATAACTATAGTCAAAGTCTATCTCTTTGCAAAGGTGGGCATAAAGGTGGTGCCAAGGTTCTTTGGGTTCTATCGGAACATGTAAATGGTTAAGTCACACAATATAGCTTGTATTATATTGAGAGTTACAAAGATCTTTGATTTGAACAAACTAATATAATACAACACGGAGGGGGTCATCTTTGTTAATTTTCTATTATTGTTTTTGTATTTGGAAAAAAATTCTAATCAAAATGCCATATGTTGTTGAACTTGGAGACACTATAGGTTAAATGTATATCCAGCATTGGGTTGAGGTATAGTAATTTTACATAAAAATACTAACTTTCAAATTTCCAAAGTGTGCAAATATACATTTATGAAGATACCAGCTTTCACAATTCCAAGCGGAATTTTACATGAGAACACCAACTTTCAAAAGTCCAAGGTGTGCAAATACGCATTCACCCTTATATATGAATTCATTCGTTCATTTGTTCATTTAAATTTGTCTTTATGTAAACTTCTTAAAAGGATCTTATGTATTCATTATATAAAATACAATGTTGTACGCACATATCTTGATTCATTGAGGAGAACTTGTAGTTGTTTGAATAAACTATCTGTTTGATCTTTGTTCTCATGCCATCCATAGATACATAATACCTTGGCACCTTGGAACATAACACCCTGGCAACTTGGTTACTTTGTTCTCATGCCATCCACAAATACAGAATACCTTGGCACCTTGGAACATAACATCTTGACAACTTGGTTATGGATATTTTGTATTATCTACACATTTACAATCTTAGAAATAGATAGATAGTTGTTGTTTGTTGTTATAGGAACGAAGGATTGGTTCAGACACGAATGTCAAAGATCCATGGAGAAACAACTAATGCGACCCAAAGACACAAAATCAAGTGCGCCCAATTTTCTATAAAATCAACATGATATATTGAGGCAAGAAAACAATGCAATCACAGCCACATAAATACATAGTTAGTGATATACCCACTCTATAGCTTCAATGGAATCATCCAACTTCATTTAAGAATAGAATAGAATAGTAATATAGTAATCTATTTTCCATCGTATTAATGAATTTTGGTACTGTAACTGTATTGTTTGCCTATTTGCACTTGGAATTTTAATATCATAAGTCGTTTTGGTACATGTGCATCTTCTTGATAGATTTGTTTATGATAATCATATGTACCAAATCAAAGAAGAGTCTGCAAATTGAGACTAGATTGAAGCTCGAATGCACTGAATAACAAATGCTGGTATCTAAAAAAGACAAGAAACATAAACACTTAAGTGCAAAATCTCTCAATCAACCACGGAGCATCTTTTTTTTTTCCCCTGCATTATCCATATTTAACTGCATTCCATTTGCATCGAATTGACAACTACTATTTCTTAATCCCACTGATTTTTAAACCATGCAATTGCAACTGGCAAGTTTCCATATGCAAGAAAATGTCCAATATTTGAACTACAAAATGAAATCTCCATGTTCAAGAAAAAGTCACTTGGTAGAAAAGAAATTGAAGTTCTGTCTAAAATTGTTAGAACAATGACAATTGTCTTTAAAGCATAGGTGGTAGCAAAGAAACGTCTTTAAAAAAAAACGACAATGGCCTTTAAAGCAAAGCTAGATTCTAACTTGTTAAAGCTTCATAACAAAAATGCCAAGTTTGAATCTTTCTCACTCGAAGACATGGGGTCTACTTTGAAAATGCATAAGTACTCTGAAACTACACCATGCCTTACAAGTAATTATAGTTTTATAAAAAATATGCTGATTATCCTGCTACTTGCATTCTCCGAAGTAAAAATAGTATAATATGTTATGATCAAAAGTAAAACTACAAAAGGGGTCCTAAGGAGCATCCTAGTGATATTCTATGTAATTCATGCATGCCCTTTTCCATCAACCATGCATGGTGGACAATTCTTAAACCACGCTCCACCTAAATAGAAGTTCACAATTCAAGTGCTTATGGCTACAGTCAAGGCGCTGCTTATTATATTACAGCTTATGTGTTGTAGGATCAATGTGGTACATAGAGTTTTATCATACAAAGATGTGGTGCATAGAGTTATATCATACAAAGATTTAACACCCTAGAAAATGGAGTTTAGAATTATAGCTATTTGACTTATTCGAATTATAGCCATTTCGGATTATCTGCCATTCATCATAATCATACATCTTCCCCCACAGTGGACCACTAGCAGAGCAGTTCCAATATACAACGTGGGTGACCCTCACTGTTCAGCCAATTATCACACCATCATGGTCAATTCACTCTTTGCAAAATTGCTGGCTGGCATTCTTGGGCAGCAATTGACAATGTGCGCAAAGGAAGTAAAGATCCTATGCAGGCAGGATTCTGGCAACACCATTCCACCATTGGTCAGATCTGTACTATTGCTTTGTGGACTTTGGTCTGTGCCTCAAGACATGTTATGGGATAGATCGAGGCAGTTGAGAGCCTTAATGGATTTGCAAAATGCGATATGCAGATTAGATGAGGTACTCTCCGGTAGACTAACACCATCAGGAAAACCAATCATCAATGATATTGGAGTACGCTAGGGTTGCCCGTTCTCCCAGACACTCATTGGCCTGCCAATTGGAAGCTTAACTTGCCGGGATGGGGGTCTCGGTTCGTGCACCAGATTTTGGCACCTCATCTAGCTATGTATGTGGACCTCTTAACCTGGACCTCAGACGACATGCAACACCATTTGGATGCTTTGGATATCCTTTGACAATTCATTGGCATGCGGACTATCTTGGCCAAGACGAAGGTACTAGTAGTTTCATCCTCACACCAGCCATGGAGTCCCTCCTTCACCTATTTATGTCAAAATATGGAGTTGGCTCCCACTTACAAGTATTTGGTAGTGGAGTTTCCTATTACCACATACTAGGATGCTTCCATCCAGTTGCGCATCACAACAAGTTGGAAAGGACTGTATGCTATGTAGAATAATAGTCAGAAAGCAGAGCTCTATGCTTGGAGCCATCAGTTGCAATTGTTTTGGGCCTTGGTAGAGGTCTGGAGCCCGGTGATACCCCCCTCTAGTAGAATGATCTAGAACAGGTGGAGAAGGCATTCTTAGGTCAAGTGCTCGCAGTGAAGTCGACAATCACATATCAAATTCTACTGCAAAACACAAGTTTCTTACCCCTTCAAAGGGCCGCATGGAACCGTCATCTCATCTAGTTTTAGAACGTGGTGATGCTCGTCTCTCCAACCTTGCTTATATCGCGACATTGGGCCCACAATGTCTTAAAGCTTGTTGAAAGGAAAAACAAGCTCATATCCCGATGGAATATTCAGGCACACAGGTACAGCCATGTCCAATCTGAGGAGGATCACAATCACTTATAGCAGGAACTTTATGCATGAGTCTTTCCTAGGATGGGTCCTATGATAGGCATATACTGGCCGAAGTGAAGTGGTATTCTCATTGAGCTTTGTAAAACATTGAGTACAAATGGATCCCTCACTAGGGATAGATAAATTTGGAAATATGAACTTTAAATGCTCTGAAACTAGACAATCATCGAGAGCATGATGAAACTGAAGAATACAACATAAAAAATGGTTTTATCCACCACTTGGTCGATGCAAAGGTGAGAAGACCCGGTGATTGCTCCTCATCGGGAAGAAGAACCACGCCTTCTTAGGTTTTTGAGGAAACCCAAGAAAATAGTTGAAGCACGACCCCCACGCACTATGGCAACCACAAGACCTTAAATAATCCTGCAGAATCAAGGCTGAAAGAAAAATAACCCGTCAATGAGTTAGATGCCATAGGCAAGAAGACTCGGAGGCTCAGGCCACCGAGAAAGAAACAACAAGCCGACCAATCGGGAACCGCCCATGGAATGACCATCGCGGGAAAAAACAACCGATCGATCTTTTGCCTCGGAGGCTACTGTGTGAAAAAAAAAATAATATATATGATGTCCGGAGGCAACAAATACCACGAGAGAGAAAACATAAATAATAAATATTGACTCTCGGAGGCTACAATGCCACAATCAGAGAAAACATGAATAAATAAATAAAATACTAGTGCCATGCCGAGAAAGAGTAAACCAATAAGTATGCCTCAGAGGCTACAAAGCCACGCTGAGGAAATAAAGAATGCAAATTTAAAGGTCATAGAAAAGGAAATAACGAACACGATCAAACGAAAAAACCATCAAGGGAGGGAGGGTGAGGGAAACTGATAGGATAGAGAAGAAGGAGAAATCTAGCTCAAGAGAAGGCCGATGATAGAACAATGAAGAGAAGCCGAATAAATAGGAAGAGTGACAAAGAGACGTCCCCATCCAAGGAATGTCGGTTCTATTGCTGTCGCAATAGAACCATGGCATTCCTAGGATGGGTCCTATGATAGGCATATACTGGCCGATAGAAGAGGAACAAACTCAAAAAACTACTCAGCATGTAAACTGAAAAGAAGAGAAGCTAAAGAGAAATATAGTATAAAGAAAGGGAGAAACGAGTCTACAAGGTCACTGGAAAAGAATGCATAGATAAGGCTGATGGCAATCAGAGTAAAACGAAGGAAGAGAAACTAAGAAAAATGGAGGGAAAAGGGGATAAAGAGAAGACAGAGACAAAGGAACAATGAAGAAGCAGAAAGAGCAAGTAATGCCGGAATGCAAACAATGGAATGAATAAAATGAAGGAGAACACGATGGAGGAATGCTATGAGAGATGGAAACGGGAACATAAGAATGAAGAAGACAATGGAATAGTGCAGTAAGAGATGAGGGAAGGAACTTATGGGACAACAGCAGGCAGAGCTACGAACATGATGTCATCATCAAAGCAACGATCTCAAATGACTAATGTACCAATAAATACTACACTAACAAAGATACTATAAAAGCAAACTATCCTAACTAGCAATAGAAAAAAGGAGCAAGAAGACAAAGAAACCCAAAGAAGGAACAAATGCGACTAATAATGTCACTAGAGTTAAACGGAACAATAAGCTAAAGAAAATAAATTAAGGAAACAATGCAAACACAACCAAATAGAGAAATGATAGCAAATGGAGCTAACGAGATAATGAGGAGTGTATAGCAAAATGGAGCGTACCAAACCCATAATGAAGCATGTAGAATCTAATAAAAGCGATTGAAAATGTGGTATAAAGAAAGGGCAGAACGAGTCTACAAAGGTCACTGCAACAAAATAGAATGCACAAACGTAGCTGATGGGACACATGGAACAAGTGGAGTGAATTCATAAATCGAGACAACAAAAGATCAATGCGAAAGACATAGAAACAACCCAAGTGACCCAAGTGACCCAATATAAAACACCTAGAAACAAACAAATCGACTGATAGACTGGAACAAATGGAGATAAAGGCACCAAGTACTTGGAAAAAGGGAAAACATGGAAAAACGATGAGCAAAGGAGGGAAAAAAGCACATTTAGATAATGAAGCAATGGCAAATGGATGGATTAGAATAGCAAAACATGTCCAGGGAATACAGAATAACTGGAATGATGATATCAAGGAAAGAAACAGAACCTAGAGCAAAAAGGACAACTGTGATAAACTGGACTAAGAATAGAAAAAAATTTAGCGCACTTGGCAAAGGTGCACTCGCAGTTAGAAGTATAGAAAAGTTATGCAAAAGACCCGAGTGAAACAACTAAAACAACGACATAAAAGGAGTTAGAGGTACCAACCACAAGTAAATGGCACAAAGGGATCAATATTTATGCGAAGCAAAAGTTAATCTGAAGCAAATGACTAAATGTGGCATGCAAAAGGATCAAAGATACTATAAACCGAACTAGCCTTCCTAGGAATAGAAAAGAACAAAAAGACAAAGAAACCAGAGACGGAACCATGCAATAAAAGAAGTAATAAGGTCAACAACGTTAAACAGAGCAACAAGCCAAAGGAATTCTATGAAGGAAAGAATGTACCGTCAAAAAGAGAAATGATATCCAATGGCACTATTGAGATAATGAGGGGCATATAGCAACTCGAGCGCAACAAATCCACAATGGGGTACGTCAGAAATAATAGAATAGTCAGAGCAAAGAAGTGAAGTGGAGAATTGGGTCTGTCAACGTCAAAACTAAAAAAAATGACGAATCGAAACGGAAGAGACAACTGAGTTAATGGTAATAGAAGGAGGAAGGTGAAGCAAGAGCCAATATAATGAAATGGAAAAAATGAACATGGCATACGTTGATAGAGAAAATGGCCAAACGACTGCACATCGGTATCATGCCGAAAGAGAAACAAAGGTAGGCCACTGGAACACATGAAGAAACGGGATAGAGAAAAAAGATAGAGAAAAACACAGCCTAGATCAGTAAAGTGCCCGAGAGTATCAAACAGCCATATCGCTAAACCAATATACCTACCATGAACATACGTAACATCATACCATAATGAAGCACAAAGGCCATCTCTAGCACCTTGATCTCAACTAAAAGAAACGAATTCAGTCACCATAGGAGATATGGGGAACGACGAGGAAAGCAGTCGCCTATGGGACAAGACCTCCCACTACAAGGCACAAGGGTCTTTTGTCACGGGCAAATTTGTCACGCCAATAAAGTTTGTCACGCATTTTAACTTTGCCACTCGTGACAAAGGCAAATCTTTTTTTGCAACTCGTGACAAGAATTCAAACTCAAAAACCGTGACAAAAGACTAAAATTTGACACGCGTGACAAATATTTGTCATGCGTGACAAATGTTTATAGCCTTTATCACGCGTGACAAAAGTTTGTCACGGGTGACAAATTTTTGTCATGCGTGACAAAGGCTATATTAGTTGTTATGCGTGACAAATAAACGGCTATATTATTTGTCATGCGTGACAAAACCTTCGTAGCTTTTGTCACGCGTGACAAATTTTTGTCACGCGTGACAAATAATATAGCCGTTTATTTTAAATCTGTTTATGCTCCTCTTCTCTTAGGCGCTCTGTTGGGCGCTTGGTATGGATCCCAACCTTTTTAGCAATCTTCCTCCTAGTACTAGGAGGAGGAGGATAAAAAGAGTTGATAGATGTGTTTGCTCCCAACCAGCAAATTTGAGACATCGCCGAGGACACCATCTTTGGTGAGTTTGAACCTTGTTGGTGTCGGTCATGTGTGGGGCAAAGACAAACCGGTTGCTACTGGTGATTGAGCGGCATTTGCAAATCAAATGGTACTTATTGGGGGCTTCAAGGCTTTTGTAGGCGTTTTGGTGTGCCTACAACCCAACACCACTAGATGGACAAAAGTTAGTAAATGATTTGATTTGTTATAGGTTTATTTTATTATCTAGCATGTTGGGGTAAATAGTTGTATTTTTAGTTAATACATAGTCTTTTATTTGAAAAGCATTCTATGGTTAAGCGAGAACTCAACACAACGAGGCATAATCAATTTTTCGAGGGGAGTTTGGAGACATGTTGGAGATGATGATGAAATAGATTCTGCACAAAGTGCATCCCACTATAGGACCCGTGGATCAAGCGACATAAATGTACATGGTGGAAGTAGTTACCAAGTTGTGGGGTGTGACATACCTGATTTACCAATGCCGCATCACATTGAGAGATTATTAAAACCTGTAGATCGACGAAGATTAGGTCTATTTAATGGTCCATTGCCCAACTTAGGTGACATATTCACTTATTGGGGTCGTCGATATGTAATAAAGCGATCTCACGCCCCCGGATCCGAAGGGGATTATTCATTGCCCAAAATCATCGTGTTGGGTATAATTCAGTTGTCCCTTTGATGATCTATGGAGGTCCAGAGTATAGTGCATCCAAGTGGGAAGCATTAACATATTATTCATTTTCTATGATGGTATACGGTTGCAACAGTAATGCACGCACTATGGAAATGAGATCAGAGTACAATGAGGATAAGAGATCTTACATTGATGGTCGTGTGGAAGAACATGGCAATATAGCGGGGCTGATCAACAGCTGTGGTGCCAATAAAAATATCATCAATTGCATGTTTGAAGAAAGAAGTAATGATCGCGAGGAGTTCATGACAAGAATGTGTAAGCACTTTGTTATGGTTGTTGCTATCAAGAGCCTTAGAGAGGTCGACGAGTTATTTTTGGACTATGAATTCCATGAGACTGTACCTGATCGGTTTTTGTAGAGATAAAAACTTTTAGTTATTTAAAACAAACTTTTATTTTTAATAAATCGCTACTCGATATTAATGATACTTATCTTATTAAATCTGAATCTTTGTTCTTGTTTCATTTTTCTTTGCTTTTTTTTTTCAATCATGTACTCATATTAATGTTGTGCATACTTAACACCATCAAGTGTAATGCTTAGATTCTATGTGCAACATTTAATGCTATTCAAAGTGCATTAGGTTTCTTTCATTTTTCGTTTCTTTATTTATTCAATTTATGTGCTCCTACTTATTGTTGTGCTTACTTGGCAACTAGTGGTTAGAGACTTTGAAGAAGTGCAGGTAACTATTTTTCACACTTCCATAATAATTTAAAATATAAACTAAGATGTTTGACTTGCAGGTGGGGATATTTAAGTATCCTGCAGGCTGTAGGATCTTAGAGGGCTCACCAGATGTACCTGCTTTGGTGATAAGCCCGATGGGCAAGCCAAAGTTTGGACCAGGAGATAGTGCCTTACGCAGGACTATAAAAAATATAGCGCACGATCATTTTTATTGGAAAGCACCTCACAAGAAAATGAAAGAGCACATTGAGCTGGTGAAATGCTTTACTCATCATTTCTTACAACAATCACTCTCTTTGTACTAAATTAAAAGCGTTTGTATCTCATACTTAAATGCGGGTGATACGTGAGGTTAAGAAAATACATGGGGATGTCTCGGAGTCCTTTATACGGCACAAGTTATCTGAGATCCATAGGTGTGTTATTATTGTCTTCAATTTTATTAAATTTCAACCATCTTCATTAAAATTCTTATTGTATTAATGCTCTTATTTTTTCCAGAAGCCATCGCTCTAAGCTGAAGAAAGAGGTTAAGCATCATCTAGAAGAGAGAACTTCTAAGCGAAAACGTATCCCTGACGAAGCATGGGAGTGGGCCCTTCGAGAGATCGCGGCAGATGATGCGTAACTGCATGCACATACGCAGCAGAAGGAAGCCACATCGTAAGTTTACTTTATTTTAGCTTGCAATATTTTATTCTCTCTTTTAAGACTTTCTACATGTGCAAAGGCGAGAATTGCACAAAGAAACAAAGCAGGTCATCGTTTTGGTAGTTCTGGCCAATCAGGATTCGAGGCTAAGTTTGTAAGTATTTGATTTTTTTGTAATGGCCTATAGTCTTATATGAGGCTTTCGCGTTTTGCATACTAACTGCTACTTTATTTTTAGTATGCGCAATACGGATTTGCGCCCACTCAGGACCAGTGTGATGTAAGAAAATATATGTCACGTTCTAACTTTGAGTTGTACATGGCAGGACTGAACATATGGCCACTTCATGAAGCCGATAGAGAGGTCAGTAACTAACTTGAATCCAATGAAGATACCACTGATCAACATAGTTTCTAATGCTACTTATTTTTTGTAGAGGATTGTACGGATGCGCCAAGAAGGCGAGGCCCAGAATTTGGCAGAGGAAGACTATGACATCGATGTCCCAGATGACAGACCATTTTTTCAGGGAGATGGAGTAGAGGGGGACGATATGTCTCGACGCCATGATGACAGGGATGGAGACAGTGGCAGTTGTGCGTATTGATAGACTTTGCATACTTATATTTTGTATACTTGCATATGTACTTTATATAAATTTTATGTATATCAATTTCATTTTATGTTTGTGCCAATTTGCAACCAATCAGGGATAATCAAAATTAGCTGCCCCAAGCTTCCTTTTTTTTTTTTTCCATATACAATTTGCCACAGGTAGCAAAACTTATATATAATAATATTAATAAATTATAAAAAAATATTATGTAGAAAAAAATCAAATAAATAAATATTATTAAATATCAGTTTGTCACGCGTGACAAAAGTAAAATTGGCAGGCGTGACAAAAGTAAAGGTTTTATCACGCGTGACAAACTAAGATTTGTCATGCGTGACAAATATAATTATTTATCACGCGTGACAAACTAACATTTGTTACGCGTGACAAATATATTTATTTATCACGCGTGACAAACTAACATTCTGTCACGCGTGACAAATATATTTATTTATCACGCGTGACAAGTGGTTTCATGTTTGTCACGAGTGAGAAAAGTTATTTGTCACGACACTAATAATATAATAATATAGTGTATTTTGCGTGACAAAAACCGTGACAAACAAGGGTTATCTCTACTAGTGTCCCTCGACAAAAAAAAAAAACTGGCTTGGACTAGCCTAAACTAGCACAAACATCAGCATTGGTCAATCCCTCCGTTGTCTTATCTGGCCATACATGGACAATAAAGTCCAAGACGGTACCAGCCCTCCAAGGTCTTATGCCAAGATGTTACATTTTGATATTTAGATCTAGATCATCCTAGGGTAAGACAAGATAAGATATCTAGTTCATAAACTAAGAATGTTCAAGATTTAACACATTCAATCATCATGTTATTCTGATGTATATAGCAGTCGTCAAAAGGCCACAATATACATAGAGAAATAGAACACTTCCCTGATATAGTTGACTATAAGCTACGGTACACTTGTACAAACTACTTCAAATTAGTATACCATATAGCAAGAGACCATCCTTAAATTCTAGTACAGTAGCATACTAGTAATGCAAACTAGTAAGGCATTTGCCTGCTGAAATTTGAACTATTGTTTATACTAATAGATAAGATATAATATTAGATCTATCAAAGCTATTCTATGCATCAGTTTTAATAAGCAAGGCTTGTTTTTCCTTTTCCCAGCCTATGTTTAACAAAAGTGGTTCAAACCAGTCAACATATGCAAACGTATCAGATTTTATCGTCTTCAACTCGGAACCACCACGAGCAGCCACTGACCAAAATAGCATCAGCTCTTGTATTCAATTTTCTTCAGTTGTCCACATCGCCTAAAGCTTATCCAAGACACCAAGGACAAAAAGACACCACAATGGGAAGAGAGGCCCGTACCTGCAGCCAAACAATACACTGTTAGCATGATAATGGTAACAGTGCAAGGGCCAAAAGGTACATTGGGCCTCTCGGTTCATCACTGATTGCCCATTGTGATCCAGCTATATGGAAAAGACATTTGAAATAAAAGTATGGCAGGTTGTCTAGAGAAACAGAAATATGCATCCTATTATTTATACAGAATCTTTTCATAGACCTTTATCATGTCAAGGAACTTGTAATCTCCAAATCTTATATAAGAAAGGCCCAGCTTGTTGCAAACTCTTTGGCTTCTAAAAATATGGCAACTCCGTCACCCTAAAGCTCGTGAACATCTAAGCCCATAGGCAAAACTGTTCTACAAAGGAAATCTATTTGAAAGAAAACCCTTATACCTGGATTTCTTCAGCCTAAAATTATCAAATTAAGCTGCTGGTACAACCATGCTCTTGAGCTTTTTTCTGTAACCAGCATTCATTGTGTTCCAAATAAATCATGGCACGCTTGCATATGCATGATTCTTGCCCCAAAGACAAGTCTTTTCTTCAGTGATGTGTCGATCCGACCAAGAGTATAAAATAAGAAGTAATCAAGGGAAAGCCGAAGCTCATGCTTAGGAAAGATGAAGCTAAACTTGTGAAAATATAAGCAAGCGGCATGCCTTCTTGGCACCTAAATATCCTTGAAGACACGTTCCGTTGTTGCATTCAATATGTGCTGCTGCGCCAAATGTAGAATTCAGAATACTAACCTCATCAATGCCTTGTGTAGGTATGCCATCCCATTTTATAAGCCATAAATTTTCTCGACCAATGAGTCAAAATGCATAGAAATACAGCTCAGCTGCCATATGCCATCAATATGCTCAGCCTAAATATTATAGTTACTCATGGCAATAGTTGCCTTGAATAAGGGAAAATGAAGAAATCCAACTTCATGCATCTTTAGAACTCCAAGGAATCGTCCTTGCAATAACTATACAAAAGCCCCATGTATCGTCAAGTGCATGAGCCATTTTTAAAAAAAACTTTTAAGCCATAATAAAGGTTGCATGTTAGCATAGTTGTTGTTTGACATCCACATGTCAAACATGCACTTCAAAAGACATGCATTCATATGCTTTAACATATGGAACCTTTTTTTTTTTTGGAAAAATCCCTTCGTTATGCAACAATGGTTCAACAAACCACATGCCATCAAAATAGAAACCAAATAGACTCTAACCTTATACAAGTGTGCAGGCTGCTTCAAGTGGCACCACAGTAGGTTTTCTGCACCAAAAGTACATGAAGCAAATTGCATAATATATTTAGATAATTTTGCTTTCATAACTGCATAATGTTCTGCATACGTGGCAAGTGATCAATGTTCCACCTATTACGTAATAAATTTAATCCATCATGCTTTCTAGAAAACTAGCATAGTTTTCCACTAAATTGGAGCATCTACTTTTAAGAATATTGAGAAAAAAAAAAAAAAAAAAAAAAAAACCAAGCCAATGTTAGCATAAAGATCTGCCAATTGTATTTAGAAGGAAATACATCACAAATATGCAAAATGGAGAACCAGGAAAACTAATTATTATGGGACAAAAAAGCCCTAATAGGAGCAAGACAGAGGAAAGAACAACGATCTGTAAAGAATTAACAAAAAAGGAACATGAGAAGAATGGGTTAACCAAGACAGATAGAACAAACACAAAAATAGCACACCAAAGGAGCAGCTAGAACGATGGGGTATAGAAACTAAAAATACAAATGAACCAAATAGGGGCAAATGGATACAACTGAGGGGCACCTAAGGTGGAACAATCATGGAGCAAGGGAGCACATAAGCAAGTGGCTAGCAGAGACGATGAGGTAATGGTAACCAATGAAATGAAGAGACCAAAGGGATTACTTGAACTTGACCAATATAGACGGAACAATGACAACAAAGGCGCTGACGTGGCCGGGAACCATGGTGCCCTCAGACTAAAATAAAGATAAGAGCGGAACAAATGGAATAATAGCGGGGCAAACGTAGGATGCAAGAGAGAATAGAGAGACTAAAGCAAAAAAGGAACAAAGAACGAGATATAAAGAAGAAAATGAAAGGGACAAATCATTCCAAAAAGATCACTAGCATAGTCAAAAGTACCATTAACCCAGCAAATTTAAGGAACACAAGGAACCACTAGAATGGATCGTAACTAGCCATACGTAACGCCCTTTCAGTGACAAGACTAAGAACCTACCACAACCCAACAATCAGAGAGCAATAAAAAATGGACCCCATGACCAAAAAATAATAAATGGGTTAAGTGGGTAAAACCCAATCAATGGCATAACAAGAAAATGAAAAATAATAATAGAGATAAGGAAAGAAATGGAAGTCACGAGGCAAAAATCGTGCCAGCATAAGAAATCTCAAAAGAAACCCAAGAACGAAGTAAATGCAGAGCACAAATGGTGAACCCCAAAAACATGCAGAATAAGAAGACTAGAACTCCTGTCAAAAATCATATTCATACCAGACGATAAGCACTTATCAAACTAAAAAATATAACATTACGAGAATGCAAAGATAGAATTTGACGAAATATCAAAGTGATCAACTAGACATCCAACTATGAAATACCACATGCGAAATGAATGCCAATACATTCTACGAAACAACGTATAACTGGAACGAAAACAACTGAATAAGCCTCTATGACTAGAAATGAGGACTAGAACCTGTGCGATCAACTAAGGAGAAAAAAATACTAAACTGAGACCGTCCATGTGAGAATGGCAAGGACATAGGAAGACAAGATCTATCCGGACATAAACTGTAGAAGCTTAGAATAACTCGGCTGAATTTGCCTTAACCGATGCATATGAAACCATGAGCAGATCACGTATAAACATCACCAGGTAGATGAAGCAAGTAACTAAATGGACGCAAAACTCAAAACCATGTCATCAAGATAAGTCAAGCGCAAACAAAGTCGTATCCTCTACCACTATCTCTCGTGGTGTGAGATCATGTAACACGGAAACTCCAAGATAAAGGTGCATATGCCACTATAACAAAATATGTAGGACTCAAAGATGCATACATCGTATAGACATACAATGCAGCTTGTCTGACAACACAAGCCAACTACTAGCCTGGGATGTAAGGACTATCAACATAGATGAAAAGTGCCAAAAGATATGCACTAACATGAAACTTGACAAATGATTACACCATAACTTAACGTCATACCACTTTGGCAGCACCCCTTCTGGGATCTATGACATCACATTCTCAAGCACACCCACACATACTGACCCAGAGATGGAAAAATGAAGGACGACAACAAGCACCTATCCTGGCTATGGTAACATGAAACCGGCACGAGGACAAAATATACGTGCAGCAATTGGAAAATGAATTAGCAACCTAGATGGAAATAAGGCAAAGATGCCAGCACACATCTCTAGGTAAGAACCATATGTAAATGAGGATATACCCTGTGCAGATCGTTGAGCTAAAAAATATCTCAGCACGATGCAAAGAGGAAAGGGAACTCACTTTAAAGATAATAGAAGGAATTGGTGAAGTCCTACCAACCATAAAGAACTCCTAGGTCATCAGCCATCTGTGGCATTAGCTAAAAGAAACAAGATCAATTATGTTAGACCTCAGCACCGCATAATGTGAGCGTTGTGAATTGCAACCAAGGGGCCACAACACTGATAGACAACAAATAGTAGCGCAAATAAGGATAACATGCATGTGTGAGCGTATCCTCGAAACACCTACAATAACAATGGTTAATGCTAAACGAAACCAACATATAGAAAAACAACTCTAAGAACCATGTATACACATATATTGAAAATAGAACGAGTGAAGTTCCTGAGAATGCATATCGGAACCCCTTGTTGATAGAAGCACATAACCTAAATAGATGCACGAGCAATAAAAAACTAGAAACCTCCAATAAATTGACCAAAAAAGGCTAATCTATAAACACATCAGGAATACTGGAATATAAAATTAAGGAAATCGTAGAAAACAATTGGGGCATCGAATATCATTACTATATTATGATTACGGGAAGAAATTAGAAAAGAACGTCACAAGAAGCCTAGGCAAAGCGACAACCATGCTAAACCTGGAAACACTAAACTTCTCGCTCAAGAGAAACTTGTCAGGAATCAAACAACAAGGACGGTGGAGCATTAAACCCCTAACCCAGACTGCAAAGCTAGATTCAGAGAGAAAACCAAGCTGGACTCACCAATCCAAAGGGTTAATTATATCCACAACATCAACCAACAAGAGAGAGGCACCTCTATTACGCCCTTAATGTGCAAACAAGAAGAAAAAACCCTCAGAATGTTATGTACCAAAATACAAAATAAAGGAGAACTACGAAACCAAAAAAGAGGGGAAAAAAGGGGGCAACTTAACAACAAAGACTAAAGCAACTTTAAAGGAGACAAAGCAAGCAAAGAATAGATGCAGAACCAACAAAAAGGAGCAGGAACACACAAGCTCGAAAAAGAAAATGAAGAGCACAGGAACAAGGATCTAGGCTCTAGCAAGTACAAGAAACGACCAGAGTAAACTCTAAGGATTGAATGGGAAAAAACATAAACAAAAGGAGGTGCAAGGGTCCAGAACTTCAAAAACAAAAAAGGGAAAGCAGAATCCCGGTATCCCCCAGCAAAAAAGGGACAACCTGGTATCCCGCTTCCAAGTGTTTGCAACAGAAGCGGAAGCGGTTGCCGATTGCAGAGGAAAAGAAACGAGAGAGGGATTGCGAGGGAAGATTGCAAATGAGTGATTACGAGGGAAGATTGCAGAAGATTGAATATTGCTGAGTATGCCCCACAACCTCGTAGGATCAGCCAAGGAAAGCAGAGGGTTTCAAAGCGAGAACCGATGGCAGAAGCGAATCGAAAAGAGGAAGGCAATAACAGATTTAACCCCTCTAAAATCCGGCAAGGTAAGTCGGAATAGATCTCCACTGCCAAACCATTCTGTATAACAAGGGCAAAATCGAGCCCCCTTGATCCACAAACCAGACAAAAGCAAAGATGCGACCTGAGGAAGGAGGAAAGCAAATCTGGAAGACCCAATCCAGGGCATGATGTCGAAAACATACCAAGGGGCTGGAAAAGAAGAGATTAGAAAGAGCAGCAGACACTTAGAGGAAAAAGGGAAGGAATAAAAGACCTGAAACCATGAATCCATCATCGCCAAAGGGATGCATGATCACGAACCCAAGAATATCATGCTTTCAAATCAAACAAAAGCAAAGAAGGAAAAACCTGACTGACAAGCCATGGCAAACTCTATTCCTGCACACCGGAGCAGAACAACCACCACCGATGCACAAAGCCTACAAAACGAAAACCAATAACAGAAATATTAGGGCTGGCCACATGATCGATTTTTCTCTGATTCTGATGTCAAGATGAAGGTGGAGGCCTCCGTTTGAGGTCGGAGGCCAATTTTGAATGTTCCATTCCGAAAGGGGGAGCACCCAAAAAATTTAGTCTAATCTGCTGTTCTTCCTCTCTTCCGCAGTTCTTCCCCCTCCCTTTCGCCACTTTTGCCCTCTCTCGTATCCCCTCTCATATAAAATTCATATACGGAGGCGGAGGTCAGAAAGATCGCATGTGGCCACCCCTATTGTAAAGAACGAGATTCATACCTTCCTTGCAAGAAATTCGTTCTGGGAGCATGGAGTGCTTGATGCAAGTCTCCGAGTTTGAGCGTGGTGTGCTTTGAAGCAGGTCGTGCTGCTTGGAGAAACATCTGAATCTGTTTGTGGCCAGAGATGGAGCGAGTGGGGCTGCTTGTAGAAAATATTGAATCTTTTGGTGGAGCGTGGAAACTGATTGGGACAGGCAGCCATCCACAAAGAACCCTAGAAACTGATAGGATAGAGAAGAAGGAGAAATCTAGCTCAAGAGAACACCGATGATAGAACAATGAAGAGAAGCCGAATAAATAGGAAGAGTGACAAAGAGACGTCCCCATCCAAGGAATGTCGGTTCTATTGCTGTCGCAATAGAACCGTGGCATTAGTAAACCCTGGGATACAGGTGCACTGGCACATATTAAGACAACACATTACTGGCAATAGATTTGTCCCACGTTCACACAAGGCTCACAATGCTACCTACGTGAGCATAGGGTGATAGCTTCCATACGCATGGGTGCGCATTACCTTCGCCATGAGACAGGCAGATGGACTCAGGAAGCACGTGAGGACATGATCTACAACGTGGTAATCAGGCTTACCTTGAGGGAATATATAGATGGCCTCCGCTATATAAAATAGATAGTAAAGGCAAGAAAGACGAATCTACCATGAGAAAAGAGGCTCGTGCAAAGGCTCATTCAACAAACTTGGTCTGGTACGCATATGGGTAGTACTCAAATCTAGCAGCAAACCATTCACACACACTTGATCGGGCACCTGTGGAGAGCTAGAAACAGATCCAAGCAACGGTTGAGGGAAATACTACTAGGATTCCAGGCGTGGCAAAAGTAATACACTTCTCGCTGCCTAAATTGCACAAAAAATAACTGGAAAAAGAGAAGCAACGCGTTTCAGACACTGCAACCTACATGCAACAGCTCAATGATGTAACCTACATGCCACATTGGCAGCATCCATAAGGATATATGACAGACCCCCACAAACTTGAACACTAGATCTCTTAATTGCTAACCCAATGGACTAGCCACTAAATTGAACAAGGGGAAATAGTAGCCAGCTAAATTAGTGATTTTTAGATGCAGATATTACTAGACATTTTAGTTGTAACTTCATTCCTAGTACGAGAATGAAACCTGTTTGGGAAGGCTTCGATAGATTGGTAGCAAAAGAAACCTCGATTAGAGGTGTCAAAGGAATTCATAAAAGTTAATGCTCTCCAAGGATATTCCTGCATATGACGTAAAATATGACTAGAAAAAACAATTTATGTGAATCAGTTATTTCAGACTAGGTTTATGAATAAGAAATAAGCAACCACAATAATTTCCTAGAAATAAAATAATATCTAGACAGTATTACATAAATCTTGATACTTTTCAACTGGAAATTCCAGTACTAATGAATACTCATTGAAAAACACTTTTTAAAATACGTATGTCTAAAATTTGTGAGCGAACATGGTACATGTTAAGATAAACTCGTATATGCCAGGAAGTTAAAATAGAAGCACTTGAAACAATCAATATCAAATATTTGAACAAAAAAGTCACAACTATCATAACTACATGATGCTTTGTTCTTTCAATTTAAGTTTTGAATAGTGCATTAAAAAGGGCCACCAATAATTCACAATTCATTTTTTTGTCTGTGATGACTACCATCTATTTTGAAGACAAAAACACCATTTGCAAATGCATATTAATAGCAACAACTTATGACTTTACAATAACTTCACATTGTCAACAAAATTTCCATTCGCAAATGCATGAGTAGTAGCAACAACTCTACGCGCAAATGCACAATTAATAGCAATAACTTATGACTTTACAATAACGCCATGCAATGATCCGCATGCAAATGCATAATACAAAGCAAAGAGATTATGACTTACAACAACTCCACACAATGTCTATTAAGCATGACTTTGTCAAAGTTTCTTGGTGTGCCTTTGTACTCAATGGACACACATGTCTCACAACTTAAATGGCCACGAAGACAATATATATTTTATCCTCAATTTATTTATGCGACCAAGACAATTGTCTTCTACTTATTTATGACCTCTTATTCTCTTTTTTTTTTTTTTGTTTTGAAGGCATGGTTGATGGGACTTGCACCCGCCCACGTCTCCGATCTGATGGTAGCCAGTGGGTTTTGAACCCTGGTGGGGCTCACCCAATTCAAGGCCTTACCACTAGACCACCACCGCGATGGGCTGACCTCTTATTCTCACTACAACATCTATATTCAAAATATCTTCATTTGCCATCCCATTACTCAAAACCCTTCTTTTTCTCCCCCCACCCCTGCCCCAAGCCTGCTTTACAGCTTGGTAACAAAAAAGGAAGGGGGATTTTCTTGGCCGGTTAGAGAGGGAGGGGGTTTCCAAATATAATTTTAAGTTTGGAAAAACACCGTCCAACTTCATTTAAGGACAATATACTAATCTATTTTCCATCTTATTAATGAATTTTGAGTTATTATATGGAAGCATGCCACTGTAACTATATTGTTTGCCTATTTGCACTTGAAATTTTAATATCATGAGTCGTTTTGGTACATGTGCATCTTCTTAATAGATTTGTTTATGATAATCATATCTACCAAATCAAAAAAGAGGCTGCTAATTGAGACTAGATTGAAGCTCGAATGCACTAAATAACAAATGCCACACTTGGGTGTTATTGACGCATCACGTTGCCCGAAAAAGACAAGAAACATAAACACTTAAGTGCAAAATCCCTCAATCAACCACGGGGCATCTTTTTTTTTTCCTGCATTATCCATATTTAACTGCATTCCATATGCACAATTAATAGCAACAACTTATGACTTTACAATAACGCCATGCAATGATCCGCATGCAAATGCATAATACAAAGCAAAGAGATTATGACTTACAACAACTCCACACAATGTCTATTAAGCATGACTTTGTGAAAGTTTCTTGGTGTGCCTTTGTGCCACTCAATGGACACACATGTCTCACAACTTAAATGGCCACGAAGACAATATATATTTTATCCTCAATTTATTTATGCGACCAAGACAATTGTCTTCTACTTATTTATGACCTCTTATTCTCTTTTTGGGTTGCCCCTAAGGGGGCAAACCCTTGTTTATGTGGGTTTGTGGCATATTATAGGTATATGCCAGTATATGCTTGAAATATGCCTATAACTGCTAAAAACCCTTTATTGGCTGTAAATGCTAGGTCGTTTTCGTTGTTGGGCAGCCACTCTTCAAACTGGCTAACCGGAAAAGTTCTGTTCTTCGTATCCTTATGATACTCACTCTCGGAAGCAGTAATTGCACTGGGGTTTCCTTTTTCGTTGAAGAATGGAGTCCTTGATAGCAAAGGCATTGGAATCAAAGCTCAAGTATTGGCTCCGCTCCTTTTCTAAAGAGCAGTTCAAGCTTCAGGGTCGAAATGTGCAATTGCATAATCTTGGTAATCACAACTTAAAAAAATTTTAGGATATAAACAAGCTGCATTCTGACAATCTTAATTGGGAAATTACGTTTTTCTACTGCCTTAGATGTTAACGGAGATGTGCTACATGCAACCATTGGTCTTCCTCCTTCACTACGCGTTACTCAGGCAAGGGTTGGAAAGCTGCAAATTAGGCTCTATTCATTTATGTGATCCACGATATTAGATAAAAAGAAAGAAAAAAAGCTCGCCTCCACAACCGGAAGGGGCATTTCCAACCCTACCTCGGCCTCTTCTGATCCGATCCAGTAAAAGTAAGTGCTGAAATGTAGAAAGAGAGCCCTGTGAATTGATTTGCTACGCATTCTGAAGTTACACTTAGAAGGAGATCTCTTTGTCAATAGCAGCTTGGTTAATATTGTATGCCAAATGTGGCTTCGTTGCAGAGCAAGAGAGGCATTTGACAAACTTCCAATGCAAGATGTTATTATCTATTCTGCAATTATAAGAGGTTACGGAATGAACCATGATGGTCAAACCAGATGATGTTAACTTACATTTCTATCTCTTCTTACAGCATCTAGCCATGCCAGCTTGATGAGTCAAGGTCAGCAATATTTTAGCATGATGAGGGCGAGCTATGGCATCACACTGACAATTGATCATTACAATTGCATGATTCTTCTTGGACGATCTGGACATTTGCATGAGGCAGTGGAATTACTTGAAAATGCAGGATCATTGCCATCTAAAGAAACATGGTTAGCTTTGCTTAGTGCATGCAAAACATATACAGATGTAGACTTAGGATTAAGGTGCCTTCAGAGGGTGGTGCAAATAAAGCCAGAGCATTCTGCGTCTTATGTAGTCATGTAGCAGTATTTATGCAAGTGCCGGTAGGCAAGAGGATGCAAAGAGGATAGAAGAGTTAAGAAAAGCTGCAGGGACGATGAAAAAACCTGTAAGGGCTTTAATTCAGATCAGCATACATGGCCTCCTTTCTCAAGGGTTTTACTTTTGAATTGAAAGCATCTTTGAGTCCATATACCCTGCCTCCAAGATTTCAAAGAGGTCCAGTGTTCTGTCCCCAATATTCTGCCTTTCTCATTGATGGTCCAGTTCTTCTCTGTTTAGAGTTCATGCTAGAGGATGTGAGATGTAGAGGATCTGGATTCTATTGCATCTAACTACCACCAGGTAAATTAATTTGGCTGATTGTATTTTGTTTGCTTCAGCCAGGGATGCTAATAAACTTTGGTGAAGGGTAATGGCAATGGCTATACGTATCAGTGCTTCTGTGGACCTGGTAAACAAATATGCAATCTGTTCATTATTCCTTTTGTGACATGTCCTGTTCAGGTTCTATCACTTGCTAAACCCTGCATAGTTCGTTTTAATGTTGATTTGTTGATGTGCATCTTCAAACAAGGTTTCTGCATTATATTTTAGAATCTTTTATAAGTGAACTTAAATGTGTATTTCTTCATATACTGAAGATATAGTCCAATTTGTCTTACCAGTTCCATTAAGGATTGGGAAGATAAATTTTTGAGTTCTTTGTCTAGGAACGTCGCGTAATCAGTCATTCTTTTGTAAATATCAGCTAAAGCTACAGTAAAACCTTATGTACTTGGCTGCAACAGCGAAATCCCAACCTCAGGCACCCCTCTTGCTCAGGTTTTATCAATTGCTCAAGTCTTATCATGTTGTTGCAATTTGTTTAGAATTGTTTTGTGCACATATATATTAGGTGATAAAAATATTTTATTGGTGTTTTTCTACTACAGAAAGCAGCATGCAGATTTGTCAACCTAAATGCTCGAGGAGAATGAAGTGCATTACAATTGGGTTCAAATCCTATTTTACACTTACACCATTTCACATTTGTAATATATAATACGATATTGCTCTTGCATTTTCTTGATAATAGCTCCTGTATATCTCCAGAAAAATGCTTCTCAAAATTACTTTTGCAGGCTTTTTTATTTCTGTCATATAAATGTGCGCTTGACAGCAAGCATGCATCTCAAAGCTCATTTTCTGCACTTGAAGCTACTCTTTTGAGTGTATTGCCATAGACACCTCGAAAGTAGTCATTGTATTCTAAACTCAAAATGTAAACAGGTGTGTTGGGTGGGGGATAGGAAATGGTTTGCCCAACCCACCACTTTAAAGATCTAAAGCTGGCCATAAGGCACACCTAAATGTAGTGATAGTTTGAGAAGCCTGCGACTGATTGGAGATGCCAATATTATTCCCGTAATAATATTTGGGATGCAAAAATTGGTTTTGCATGTGAGCAAGTTCAACTTGGCAATGCTTCAATGCACATGGCCCACTATGATGTGCAATGTCAAGACTGCTATTAAATTAGATGAAACTGAAGGATAGAGGATTGTAGACCAAACTATCTCTAGATGTTAAGATGGTTTGGGAATTTACTATCTAAAGTGGCAAAATGCCCACCTTTGTTGTAAATAAATTTGGTTGATTGTGTTTTGTTTGCTTTAGCCATGAGTGCTAATAACTTTGGTGAAGGGTAATGGCAATGCCTTGAGGACCTTTTCATCTATCAACTATCAACTACTCCAATGTATATCATCCTATTAATAAACTCATGGTTTCAAGTATACTCTATTGTCTAAAAGTACCAATTTCAATAAAATGTCAAAACATAACTTTCAACTACGATTTAAGCCACTTCACAAAACATGTACATCCATTCTCTCCTTTATTACACTTCTCTTTATGCTTCTGCCATCCTAGTTCCATACCAAGCACCAAACACCAATACCTTGCGCTCAAATCCCAAAGTCCATATGTCCAACTACATCCTACTCCAACAACACCTCAACACCTAAGCAGAACTTAGTAATGCAAATGCGTACCAACACGTTCACAAAATGTCAATGTCTTAAAATAGCAATTTCGATTCAAACACTCTATTGTCTACAACTACAACTTAAGCCACTTCACTCTCCGGCCATATGGAGGGCAACCCCCTCCGCGCAAAGACCTTTTTTTTTTTTTTTTTTTTGAAGGCATGGTTGATGGGACTTGCACCCGCCCACGTCTCCCATCCGATGGTAGCCAGTGGGTTTTGAACCCTAATGGGGCTCACCCCAATTCAAGGCCTTACCACTAGACCACCACCGCGATGGGCTGACCTCTTATTCTCACTACAACATCTATATTCAAAATATCTTCATTTGCCATCCCATTACTCAAAACCCTTCTTTTTCTCCCCCCAACCCTGTCCCAAGCCTACTTTACAGCTTGGTAACAAAAAAGGAAGGGGGATTTTCTTGGCCGGTTGGAGAGGGAGGGGTTTTCTAAATCAATCTTGTTAATTTGGGTTTTTCTGGTCTGGAGAAAAACTTTTTTGGATTTATTTCTAAGTGATTTTCCTAAGGTTTGAGGGCTTTTTGCCGCCGGGAAAAAACTTCCGGCAATCCAAAAATTTGAGAAAATTTCTTTGGGTACGATCTCGATATAATTTTTTCCTTTCCAATCTTCGGCACGGTTTTCCTTTCAATTTTGGGCATGCATATGCCACGATTGTGGGGCAAGGGAAAAGGGCCGATAGGGTTTCCCTTTCCTCCTGCTTGCTTTCTTTCTAATCGTGAAAACATCAAAGGCAGACTAGGATGATGCTGGATCTATGTTTAGCCACTGCTTGGCTTCACAACGGAATCGACTATTCTGCCTATCCCCAGGGCATATTTGGTGGAAACTGCAAGAGCTTCCTGTAATCGAATGATGACTTTAGATTTTTGCCAGTGCAATGTTTTCCGTATAATCTTCTATGGAGCTAAGACAGGTACGCTTTAATATCTTTTGTTTATTTGATTTTCCTTTGTGTTCTATCTAATATCGAGATAGAGCAGGCAGAGCTCCCTAAACAAATTTCTAATTTCTCAAGATCAGGAAAAACTCTTGCATGCATCCAATGCCTGTGCATTGGAAGGCCGGCATGCATGGTTTCCAGGCTAAAGCTAGAATTATAAGCAAGCATACGGTTGCCTGCATTGGACCGCAAGATGAATGGTTACAGGTTGTAGCTCCTTAGGTTTTTTACTGGCTTATTTAGTTTGTTTATGAATTCTTACTCACAAGGATTTCAGGTTTTGAAGAAGTCCGTGGATGAATTTGAGTTCTCAACCATCATTGCACAAGCTAGACCTTTTTATTTATGAAAGAGCTAAAGAGGCAACTGGGAATCCTGCAGTAAAAGACATTGTTGCAAGTAGGTGAGAACATATTCTCTCTTAGAGGTGATGTAAGGGCAGTTAGCTACAGTCTCATATTTCTTTAAGAGATAATGGATATACAAACGCTTTACAGCAATAAATGGCCTCTGTTTCTGTTTTCATTGGGGAAAGGAAAGTTGGTGTTTCTTAGTTCATTTCTATGTCCATTTATGGGAGCGTAAAAGCATAAGGTATGTTAAACCAGGAGCAAGAATGGAAGATAAGATTATTTTGTTTTGAGTAGATTGACCAGGTGGAGATTTTCAATATGTTCCTCCCATTCTCATTCTATTAGAAGTCAATGGAGTTCATGATGAGTTTGGTTTCTAGAATATTTGTTTTGATATTTATTGTTCTCTACCATTTTTCCAGAGAACAATCTCTACCATGAAGAGAGGTTTCTACTGGAACTCAGCACTAGGCAGTGGAACTCAGCAGTAAGCAAAGGACTGTATATGATGAGATGAATCTTTGACAGTCTGCTCAAGCCTTCCTACTGAGGTGTGGAAGATAGATCTAATTTTTAGTTATCTAATATGCATCTGTATGCCGCGATTTCACAATCGTCTAAGATTTTGCCACAATTGCCGCAAGTTGGCTTCTAAATTTATTACTATTGTCACATGTTGAAGATGTTTCTGCCTCGCCCATTTTGCCGTATTCCAGTGGCAGAGCCTCTTCATCTTCAACGAGGTTCGGAATTTCTATCTTGAAGAATTTGCTTCAGTTTGCAGAGACCTGAAGGAATCTAACCCTATCTTATGATTTGTTAAGATTACGAGGGGATCTTTTGGTGCATCTGAGACCTGTTGTCCCGTTTAGAGAATCCAAAAAGGTTTATGGGCTGGAGATTATCAAGGTACTCACGTATAGAATTCCCTTGCTACTGAAGGATTGGTTACGAATGAGTGTTTAGTGAATAATTTTACTTCTCATAGCATATCCATAAGTCATCGTATGGTTATTTGCATCTCTCAAGTCTGGAACTTATCCCTTACAACCTTTGTCCTAATCTATTTTAGCTTATCTAGATAGGAGCAATTCCTTAGAATAATTGTACTAAATCCAGAAACTTCAACACATGATGCACATTCTTTTGAATATCATAATATATGTATTTTTACACAATGAGCTTTATCCCCTTCATCAGCAGCACACCCAATCAGGAATGCTAACAGGAACAGGATATCTTAAACGCAGCCTAGAGAACACGATATCTATACTAATGAATCCTATAGTCAAGCTTCTATGTTGCAAGGAATCATCCATTTCTTATAATTTCCATCATGGCATCTCTATTATTTCATTATTGATTCTCATGATACTGGTAGAGTGGATACATGGTCGTAACCAGTTCATGCATAACCCTCAGTTTTTTGTACATCATCTCTATCTATTTATTTCACAGACTGCGACAGATTCCATGAACATTATATTTGAAAGTAAGGGCTGAGTCATGAAATGACTTTATTGCAGAGCATATATCATCATTGAATTATTAATGAGCTTCTCATCCACCTTATTTATTTCTAAACGCATACATGTCTGCCTGAAGGACTATTCTACAATGATGATTGCCCTATCATGCTCAAGATTGACTACTATATAGCATTGAGCAAAGAGTTCTAAAAGAGACTGTGATGATATTGTGGCAGTGGAGGTAATTTTGAAGAAGGCATTAGGGACATGTTAGCATCAGGTTTACTAAGTTGATGTATTTGTGGGGCAGATAAAGCAGACGATAGCGAATACAATCTATATTATTCAAATATAGATATACACATTCAGAGACATAATGTTACAAATGTTTCAATTCCATCTTTGTTGTTGTAGAAATATTTCCAGGCTAATCCATCTACTGCTTAATAACAGGTTCTCTATTCAAGCCAGAGCCTAGAGCCTGTGAAGAAGAGGCCAAGCTAGAGTGTTACTCAAAGGCTTGGATAATGTTCTCTCTTTGCAGAACAATCTTCCACCATTCATATGTATCATTGTTATTAATACAAACTAAGGCTTTTGCATGCTTTGAAAATCATAACCAGTATGTACTTTTCTTCCTTTTTAATTAATCAATGACATCGTAGAGATCCAGGCATTCCTTTGTTTGAATAAAAAGATAGAACTATTTACTTCTATTCCCGAGCTAAATATTTCTTTGTGAAAGAGATTCTCTGAATCTAGCATGACTCTTAAACATTTCTCTTAATAATCAGGTATGATCCTGATGCTGCAAGATGGCGCTAAGATGGATTACAATATTTTCATGATGTTTGCCTATCTTTGGAATCCTTGGCCAAACTTTATGCAATTGTTGGATCATGGATATCCACACAAATGCTTCTGCTATAGGAGTTTTTAGAAATCTACAGTCATGGAACAAACATGTAGCTTACAGATCTCTTTTTAAAATCAGTCATGTTTGTCAATATTCTTCCATCTGATGAACCTTTTTCCTGTGCTACAGTGGGAAATGTGATCTTCCTTGACTCTGCAATTGGCATGGGATGGGCCTATTCAATCACTAGCTCTGATCATGAGAAGATAAATGATGCAAAACTGGTCCGAGCTTCTGCCAATCCATTGCAGTACATCGATTATCAGCTTTTCTAACGCTTTCTTTCATGATGAACAACACAAGATACTCATATTTTTTGTTGGGCTTTTGCATATAAATCTAGCTTTGTTGCTAAAATTTGTTTCCAATTCTCGGCCATCTGGGTTTTGCAGGACATTATGTGCCTCAGGTAGCTTCTCTTCTGCTCAAATATAACTGCATTGAAGGCAGGTACAAGTTCAATCTAAAAGGAATAGCTGCAAGCAACAACAAACCATTTGAAATGCTTCAATTCTTCAGATTAGAAAAAGAAAGTTCTTCAAAAACCTGGCTTGATATTTGTGCTGCAAATTGAAAATCCAATGTTAAACTTGGCCTTTGATATAGCATAAATGTATGAGTGCTTTTGGTCTCACGGGCTGGTGTCAGATGATACATTTGACGCAGTAACACACTCCTGCAACTTCGATAATTATTATTTAGGACAACAAGATCACCACAGTGTTTCCAAAGACTCTGAACAAATGTACAAATGTTAGATGAATGCAACCATGAAAATCGGCCAGTTTATCAACAATTATGATATTACTTTAGATGTTTGACTGCCTTCTCTTTTCTTCCAAGAGTTCCGCTTGAAATGTCAGGTACTTAAAATTGCACCAAGCCAAAAAAAATTATTTCTCAAATGTAATATATGCTCTTTCATCAATCAACTATTACTAAATCAAAAGAGATTCTATTTGAAAAAAAAAAATTAAAAAAGATGTGCGTCGTTGGTTTTGGCTTGCTCCCCTAGATGCCGTACAGGTGGCATGGCCTCTCACCAACGTGGCAGTCCCATGGAGAGAATGGCGGTGCGCCGAACTCCTCCCTTGATCCGGCTATGGCGTTGAAGCAAGAAAGCCATGGCATCTAAGCACGGTGGAGCCAAGCTTTGCGCCGAATTAAACTTTTAACGGATTTATTCTGGCTGCCCTGCTTTAGAATACAAGCTTTGTATCCTGCTACAAGGAGAAGAAAGAATCGTTCAACTGCAAACCCAGTTCTATTTGATCCGTTGATGGTTTTCATGCTGCACAACACAAAACAGAAACAGTATGGAAGCAATAAAGCCTCACATTCAAAGCCTCGGATTCGAAGCAAGGACGCCAAATTAAACCCAAAGCTCTCTTCCCTGATCTAGCCCGCCCTGCTCTCTATGCCCATCCATGTCTGTAAATCCATGGCTGCCTAATATCATCGCTGCCCATCCATGTCTGTAAATCCATGGCTGCCTAATATCATCGCTGCCCTGCAACTGTCTCACACAATCGGCCATCCCTCTGTCGCCCAAAATCGCCTAGAACTCGGCCCCTGCCAGGCCCTCGCCAACTGTAAGGTTAGGGAAAAACGTGCACACAGAGGTTGCAAAAAATGGACGGCCACGCCCTTTTTGGAATTCCACAATAAAACCAGACTTTCAAAAACAATTGCACAACTCTAATTTCAATGTGATCATTCAGTTAAACTAACTATCGGCAAAAATATATTCTTTGTTGTGATCCAGATTTCATAGAAAAGTGATGGAGTGAACATATGCATTCATGATGAACGGGATTCATATTTCAATTCCCTTACAGGCTCTCCGTGCTAATATAACAGGCTTGATTGTAAAAATGGTTGGAAATTACTATGGCACTCTTGCAGCTTCAAGTTGATAAAGAATGGCTAATATCATCTTTGTTGGTGTTTCTTTCTAGGCAATAATAGATAGCAATTGGCAAATTACTCGAGCATATCTTTTGCCGATATATATTGTACTTACATCTTAAACTAACTATTTATAGAGGGAAACCAAATATTTGGTCTCATTTGTCTATTTATCCAAGTTAAGATATATATTATGATAATGCATGATTCTGAACGTTCTGAATGACTCAGATTCAATTACAGGGTGACAGTCCTAGACATGCCTCATCATGTCAAGGCGTTGCTTTTCCATTTCAACCCTGCTTCTCCATTTCAACCTTGGAATAACACGATGTTGCTGCTGACTCTTCAAACCCTATAGAAGATATAGCCATTGATGTATTTGCTTAACCTACATCAACTTGATTATTCTCAGGACATTTAGTACTGATACTCCATTCACGTGGTACCCATCATGTTCATGTACCCGTAGCCATTTTAATTCATGTAAACCATATTTAATTTAGAGCTAAGACTTTTTGTTAGTTGTATAAAAATTAACATCTTTATTTTTTCATCCATGCATCTGCCATAGGGTTTATCCTAGGACTATCACATTTGCATAATTGTAGAAACTCATATATTTGCATAATTGCAGAAACTCATATATCACTGTTTATATTAGCCAACTATAGCTTTCTTTCATAGTGTGTTGTGCTAGATATAATGTAGAAGTTTTTGGCTTGACTTCAAAAAATTGCAAGAGGCAAAAGGAAGAATTTTTATAAACTTGCACAAGAGATTGAGAACTCAAAATCTCTTAATATAGAATTTACAACGACAATCAAATTGTCACATTATAATAAATGCTAGCACAAAAATGCCACTTCTTAGGATGTATACCATATTATAAGCTAATAGCAATCCACAATAGTTTGTATTTTAGATAGATCGTGCTTAGGAAAAACAAAAAGAAAAGCTTAGGAAAAACAAAAAGAAAATTCATGTTCATATGACAACATTTGCTAAAGTTCCAACACTGGCATCCTTACCCAAGTAGACGTTTAATGCTTTAGGCGCAATTCTTTCTTCCTCTACATCTTATGGTATTTACTTATTACAATTTCACACATCACGTACATCTTTGATTGATAGAATTAATACCAAATGTTAAAATCTTGCCCTTCATCATCTACAAATTGCTACATACACCAGCATGGCAAATACTTTCTAAAGCCCGGGATAATAAACTTGAGACATGCTCATACAATCTTCAAATGCAAATTTTCATACTCCAAATCGTTTTTTTATATTAAACAACCACCTTTCAAATCGTTACTAGGCCCGGCAACGCCGGGCACCATAACTAGTATAATTTTAAATTTGGAAAAACACCGTCCAACTTCATTTAAGGACAATATACTAATCTATTTTCCATCTTATTAATGAATTTTAAATTATTATATGGAAGCATGCGACTGTAACTGTATTGTTTGCCTATTTGCACTTGAAATTTTAATATCATGAGTCGTTTTGGTACATGTGCATCTTCTTAATAGATTTGTTTATGATAATCATATCTACCAAATAAAAAAAGAGGCTGCTAATTGAGACTAGATTGAAGCTCGAATGCACTAAATAACAAATGCCACACTTGGGTGTTATTGACGCATCACGTTGCCTGAAAAAGACAAGAAACATAAACACTTAAGTGCAAAATCCCTCAATCAACCACGGGGCATCTTTTTTTTTTCCTGCATTATCCATATTTAACTGCATTCCATTTGCATCGAGTTGACAACTGCTATTTCTTAATCCCACTGATTTTTAAATCATACAATTGCAACTGGCAAGTTTCCATATGCAAGAAAATGTCCAATGTTTGAACTACAAAAAGAAATCTCCATGTTCAAGAAAAAATCACTTGGTAGGAAAGAAATTGAAGTCATGTTTAAAATCATTAGAACAATGACAATTGTCTTTAAAGCATAGGTGGTAGCAAAGAAAATGAAATCTAGTCTAACGTCTTTAAAACAAAACGACAATGGTCTTTAAAGCAAAGCTAGGTTCTAACTTGTTAAAGCCTTCATAACAAAAATGCCAAGTTTGAATCTTTCTCACTCGAAGACATGGGGTCTACTTTGAAAATGCATAAGTACCTTGAAACTACACTATGCCTTACAAGCAATTATAATTTTCTAAAAAATATGTTGATTATCCTGCTACTTGCATTCTCCGAAGGCCCAAGGAAAAAATTCCTCTCCAATTTTTTGTTTTTAGCCATCACAAATAACAAAGGAAATGTATGTGAATATTCATAGGGAGATTTTAATTGGATGGCAGAAATAGATAACCGTCACAAATGGGCACAATACTTCTACGAGGAACTATCAGTGGCAGAGAAGAAAGAAGGCTGAGTGCGTAAGTACTCAGAAACTACGCCATGACTTACAAGCAATTAAAGTCTTTAAGAAATATGCAAGGAAAAATCTCCTATTCAATTTCCTGTATTTAGCCAGCTTGTCAAACAAAAGAAGAAGACTTGTGAGAAGCATCATAGGTAGATTTGGGTTGCTTTCTTTTTCGTAAGGAGGGATATGGCAAATATGTCAAAACTAGATGCCCTCCACAAAAGGGCACAATATTTCTACAATGACCTTTCAACGGCATAGAAGAATAGAATAGAATAGAAGAAAGAGTGCAAATACCTGTTTGAGTCCTTGGATAAGAACAATGATGGTGGGATAACTAGGAATGAGCTCTATGCAGCTTTGGTAGAACAACATATGAGAAATCAGATTCTGAGCTACTTTAACATCCTGGATAGGAACAGAGACGAGATGTTGGATTTTGAGGAGTGTATTATACTCTACTTCACCATGAAGACCGAACGATTTTGCAAAGACTGCAAGTATATTTTGTTCAACCCCAACGAGTGCGATCAGTGTCGCAGGAGGCCTCATGGGGGACTTTTATCTTATGGAAGTGGCTCATCTTCTGACAGCTCTCAAGCTACAGTACTGTATAATAGATCGTCCTCGCAACTCTCAGGCTGTGATACAGTATAATATCTCATCTTCTGATCCCTCTAAGGAATTGCTAGTATGGGGAGCCAAGTCTGTAGCCACTAGCGTCCTAACTGATATCTCTGCCCTTTGCACTATAATGTAATCATTCTTACTACAAGAGAATGATAGTTAAGCATAGAATACGCATCAAGATACACTTCATAAATCAGTAGAGTACTGCACATGCTATCTGATTTGATGATCAACTTGATGTATATTTTCTACTGCATTGTTATTGGACTAAGCATTAGAACAAACTAGAAATGGTGCCCAGCATTACTGGGCATAAACTATGAATGGTAAATGATAAATTGATGCAATTGTTGAATTAATTCACGCTTATAAAATTACACGATGAAAATATATGATCACTTTTTCCTCTTCCCCCTTCTCCATTTTCTCATCATTCCTTTTCCATAATCACATTCCAACTTTTTCCATTTTTGCATTTTCCTTTCCTACTTTTTTGGGTTGCCCCTAGGGGGGCAAACCCTTGTTTATGTGGGTTTATGGCATATTCCAGGTATGTGCCAGTACAGCCTGAAATATGCCAATGCTAAAAACTTGATATCGGAGGTAAACTGGCGGTGGCCGCCGTTGGTGGGCAGCCACTTTCGAAACCGGCGAACCGGTGCTGGGTCCTCGCATTCTTATTCAAGAAGCTTTTCAGATCTTCGGCTTCTAAGAGATGGTAGAAAAAGAGCAAAGTCTTGGCTTGGCGCAGATGATGGAATCAAGAAGTCCGGCAGGGACAAGCACGTAGAGATGGGAAAAACCCAAATGACCGTGGAAAGAAATCCGGTAGGGATTTGGTTTTAAGACCGGTGATCGGAACAAGGAAATTTTACAGGTATTTTGGATTCAAGCAAGAAATTAGATTTAATAGCAAGAAACGAGTATCTAGAAGCCGGGGAGCAAGCTATTTGATGAGTCGCAAAGCTTGGTGAAGCAACTCCTTCATGTTAGATTAAGAATCGAATCTTCTTGTATGCACTATGTTAATTGCGGTCAGTGTAGCAAAGCGGTTTGCTCTTGCCAAAGGCGATCCACATTATTCTGTCACATTTATTACTCATTACGCTCATAAGGTGCGTTTGATGCATAGTTTTCCGTTTAACTTACGTTAGTACTTTCTTTGTCTGTTTTTTTTTTTTTTTTTTTTTTACCGATTTGGTGCCTTAGTTTGGTTCGTTTTGCCTCCACAAATTCTCATCCATGACATGATGATTAGGTAATTTTGCATTGCGCATGGTATGCTATATCGTTTTTACCCGAGAAAATGGTAATGATGTGCGGTCAAAGTGCAACTTTTCTTTACATACCGGACTATGCATAAGTTTGTGGTCAGATTCTTGTCGCAAGATTCCGTGATCTGCATTTCCTTCCCCGTTTGTTTCTTCGTGCATCTTTATCACCTTGAATTTTTCGAGACCCCATGCCTTTAATGACACCTTGTAAGATTTTGGCTTTTAAATTTGGATATCGACATGCAAATAAGAAATATCCTGGTTGTTTTATTTTCTAGAAATATAGTATATCAATGGTGCGTCTTTCACGTGGCATTTATTTGAATCTAACGAAGCTTTCGGGATGGGATTTTGGTCTGTCTACTTTATTTCCTAGAGGCATGTGAGAAAATGCTGGGCTTTTTACAATCCATATTATATCCCCTGCTTTCTGTTATTTGATACCATGTTTCTAGGTATAAAGCAACATAGGAGAAGAAATCACATGCTTGCAATAGATTGTAGAATAGATTCTTCTATCCCTAAAAAGAATTTTCCGTTATTCATTCTATTGTGTCTTTTGTCTGGGGGAGGCGAAGCCAAGAATTATGTCTTCTCAAGGCTATGAAAAAGCGGGATCATTATATTCACATGTGTTGGATATAAGGAAGCATGAACAAAAAGAATTTTGGTGATCCGGAGGGATTCGATGCGTGAAAAAAGACTAAAGAGCGAGAAAACTTGCCTGTTTTGGATATTCTAGCAAGAGGGATATTATATTTACTTCAGCCATGGATGGCCCAATTGTGGCGATGAAGAAAGAACCGCATGCGGGTAATTTGCCTTCAAAAGAGGGCAATATCTTTGAGGCACCGCCGAGGGAATTATATGGAGATGATATGACATCAAGCAAAACATGCAAACACTAGAAGCAAGTGCTCATTTCAAATTCTTTGGATGCCCACAAACACTAGATCGTGAATTAAAACCGATATCGATGGTAAGTCTTTGGATTTATTCTCCGCTTAAATCTTAAAGCTAGCTTGTCTATAATAAAAGCGGTTTATTTCTTTTTGTCTTGGCAAGACAATCATTTAAGGCAATTGTTCTACTTTGATAGCAGACACTAAAGATGGATTTGGTTTGCTTAAGACTCATCTTAATCAATGATAATGGGACCATATATCTTTTACATCAGGGAATGAAGCACTTAGGTCCTATGCTATCATGATCAACGACGAGATCGATAACATAATTGGGACTATCCTTGTTAATATGTATGGCAAGTGTGTATTTCTGGATGATGCGATGTTCATGTTTTAGAGGATGCTTCATCAAATGTATGTGATAGCATGGAATACACTAATTGCAGTAAATGAAAGATATGGCAGTGGGTATGCATTCAAAGCGCTTGAGAGAATGACAGCTTCAGCATGCTAACAACTACTTTTACATGCTTTTTAAGTAATAACTATTTTCCTCTTGTATTACAGCAGTCATTTCAGAGGTTTAATTCAGCACTAAATCATTTGATGCATCCCAATTTTTATTGAAACTGACTGTCTAGGTAGGTCAGGAAGGCTCCTCATTTTTTAAGCTTCCTCCATTCTTTTACTTCCTGCTCTGCAAAAGGTAAATGCTTTGTTTTCCAATTCCAACAGAGGCATGATTGTGAAAAAGCAATCATCTAGAAGATGGGATGTTTCATCGCAAATAAAGAGAGAAGGGGGGTTTTTGAGCGTCATCTTCATGTTTCTAGGGCAGAATGCAGGCAACTAATCAAACCCAAAGTGTTTCCTGAACATGTAGTTATTGCCACAGCAGAGAAAGAAGATTTTCGCATTATTTCTGCACTCCCTTCTCCGTTTGGATCAGGTGGGGTTTGCATGGCAGATTCCCAGCTCAGTTTGTTGTTCCTTCAGCTTGGCATGTTGTCGGCAGTCAGTTTTTTATTTCAACTCCACAAGTATGTGCTCCAAGAGTCAATGACATGCATATGTTGAGAGAAAAACAATTGTTCCATGAGTGATAAATTTTGAATACTAATGCCTTCATTGATCTAGTCTCTAATTTTAAAGTATCATATATCATTCATATGCACCGTTCATCTCCAACTCTGACAACTTTTAACATCTTATTTTCAAAAATATATCTGCAGAAAGAATACACTATTTCAATTGAATTATTAAGTAGTGTCGTCATCCAAAACTTTAGCACACTATTCACACACAAAACAAAAATAAAGATGATAGAAAAAAGTCTGCGTTCGGCTCGAGGTTCTTTTGTCGTCCATCCACATGGCTTTACTGTACATTGCAGGTTGCAAGTGTGAACCGGATCTGATATGGAGATGATGTAAAGTTTGCAGCGAGGACCACGCCTTTTATTCTTGACAAATACCAAGTGTTTTAGCACGAACAACTAAGCTCGTCCATCTAGGGACAATTGCTTTTGTGCATCCATCGGTCATAGTTGTGAGAAATAGCTTGCGATCATTTGTAGCTCGGGCGATATTTCCAAACGTCATTTGATTCTCATTTGTTGTTGAGACATATCGCGGCAATTACAAATTAAATCTACAAAGTTATAGTTTGACTAAAATACGTGGTTTCGCACACCATATTTCTCAGAGAGCCATGTTTCTTAGAGAGATCTGGTTAAGTTGCGTTCCAATAATTTACTTTTCGGCATTCCCATTTCGGATATAATTTCTTATCCCAAAATTGTGTTCATACAAAAAAGAGGGAGAAAAATCTCGAGGAAGCTCTTACATTTGAAGTTCGGTTAAATGCATTTGAGTGTTCAGACGCACGATGCCAAAGTGGCATAATTTTTTTTAAGAATGTTACGAGATTTTCACCCGTCCGTTAAAATTGCATTTTATTGAACCTTATTGTGCAAGCAATTGCATTTTTGGCCTCTCTCTAATGGCGTCTGCCAGGGATATTTGTATACAAGATAATCTATGAAACACAATTCTTGGATTGAAAAAAACTTGTTAAGGGTGGCTCCATATATCTATGAAATACAAATATGGATCCAAAAGAACTTGTTAATGGTGGGTGCCAGATAATTTATATGGAACATAGATGTTGGATTAAATAAACTTGTATGGGAGGGCTCTTGTGCATTATTAATCTATTTTGGACACACTTGCTTTATCCAATGAGTTGTGTTCACAATTTTCTGCAATGCATGTAGTTTATACCTTGCCTTTTTTTTTGCCCTTTGGTAGGGCAACTCCTTGTTCCCACAGCTATCCCACAGCTATTGAGCCCTCGTGACATTGCTGTCTATAGCCGAAATAGCTCTTCATTGAAAAGGATACAATTTTAATAATGGCTTTCCAATTGAGATTTTACACATTGAAAATGTGATATAAATCATCACCATAAGTGTGATAACCATCAAGTCAATTGGAGTATGGTCAGTTGCAAGGGAGCATTCAATGTTCTTTGTTGTTTGCTCTCGAAATGTAATGAGACTTTTTTCATTATTGTTCCAAGAACACATGATGTAACACTGAAAGCTGGTGGACTGTCTTGCACATACAGTTAGTTTTTCTTCTCCAATGAAATTAACACCTTGCATTGATAGGAACAATCTGATATCATGGCAATGCCATATAAGCTTGTATTTTATTGAAAAATTGTGGCATTCAAAATATCATAATGAGGAACATATAATTCTTTCGATAGTAACAAGCTGAAATACGAAGAGTAAGCAACATTAATCTTAAGAACTTGGAAAAACAGAAACCATGAAAACACACTTTCGCGCCATCGGAGGGCAACCCCTCGTGCGCAACACCTTGTTTTTGTACGTTTTTTCCTTCACTTGTTTTTCTTCTCTTTTATCCTATTTTTGTTTTCCCTTTTTGTTTTCCCGCTTTTCCCTTCATTTCCTCTTTTCTCATTCCTTGCTTTTTTATTTTTCCCTTTTTCTGTTTTTCCCTTCCCATTTTTACCCTCATCTTTCTACTTTAACGTTTCCCTCCCCCCCCCCCTCCTTTTTTTTTTTGAAGAACTGTGTCATCAATATATTAAAAGAATGGTAATATTACAAAGCAAGTGAGGAGGAAGGAGAACTGCCCCAAAGAGACAGCGATACCTTGACACTCCACAACAAACTCACAAAAACGCGAATCTCCACTCTTTGTACAAACCGACCATCACCATCTACAACACCCAAGAAGTCCCGCCAAATGGCAAACTTCCTCTCTACTAATCCCGGGAACACCAGAAAGCTTTGAAATAGCTTGCACCCGAGTCGAGGAATCAGAGAGGCTGCAGGCTGCTGAATCCCCTAAAAGATCCACAACCGCCGCCGCTTCCAAATCAGCCACACCAACCAAGCCCGCGCACGGATGCAAGGCTTTCGCAGAAGAGCGGCCAAGCACCGAGGATACACATGAAGCGCAAGCTGGCGGCTAGTCAATCTCACAAAGCGAGCCCCGACCCAATCCTGTGCGGGCTGCAAGTGAGGGCATAAAACCAGATAATGCTCTGCAGTCTCACGACGAAGGCCACAACAAGGGCAGAGAGGGCTCACACTCGGCCTAAATTGACTCACAATGGGCCTTCCCCCTTTTTCTTTTTCTTTTTTTGTTGTTGAAGGCGTGGTTGGTGGGACTTGCACCTGCCCATGTCCTTTTTCCTTTTTGTCCTTCCCCGCGCTTCTCTTTTTTGCATTCTCATTTTCCTTTTTCCTTTCATGTTTCCTTTTTCTTTTCTTTTTTTTCCACTCTTGCTTTTCGTTCTCCTATTTTTTTTTTCCTTTTTTCCCTTCCCTTTTCCCTTTCCCCTTTCACATTTCCTTTTTCCATTTTCTTATTTTCCCATTTTCTATTTTCCCCTTACCCCCCATCACATTGACCCCAATTTTTGGTCCACGGTTGTTTTTTAGTTTCTGGAAGTGTTGTTTTATGCCAAAACAACACCAAAATGGCCCCAAAAGTCCACGCGGGCCCGTTTATCCGGATTTGCACAAAGAGGCCGGTGGTTTTGGCAAAACATTCCAATGGTTTTTCTGGCAGCTTTTTGTTTTTGATCAACGTGTCCTTTTTTTCACTATTGTTTTTCACGAACTTTTGTCAACGTGTGGAGGAGCCACGCGTTGTTTGTATTCCAAAAAACACATGTAGGTTTGAATATTAATACGTGGAAAATTGAAAAAGAATAGTTTTTTTTTTCCTTTTCAATGTGTGTTGTTTTGTTTTCTCCACTTGTAGTCTTTAAGTTAACATTGTTTTCACAAAAGAAAATACGTAATATCTAAGAAATCCACATGTATTATTTTAGAATAATTGTTGTTTTCAAATGTTGTTTTACTACGACAATATGTAGTTATTAGATATATCTTTTTTTTCTATATGTATTATGTTTTTTCTTTACATGTTGGTTTTAAAATTTTCATTATTTTCTTAAAAAACAATACGTAGTTTTAAAGAAACCCACATATAGGGAACATTGTTTTCCTTGATTTGATATGTAGCTATTAAGAAGTAGACACGTTGTTTCTTAATGTAGTTGTTGTCTCAATGAAATAAAATATATGTGGCTTTTATTTAAATTTAGAGAAACAACCTGTTTGGTCCGCTCTGGAACATCTGTCTAACCAATCAAATATTGACACGTGGCACTCAATTTTTCAAAAAAAAAAACAATTATTTATTAGCTATTGATAATTTCAATCTACTAAAAGGAAAAAGACATCATGGAGCAAGCATCATTTAAATGTCCACTAAACTCAAGTTTGCCTTTAAACTCAAGCTTGCCTTAAAACACAGATTATATTTTCACAAATTTATATATTGTATAAACTCAATTTTGCTTTATTCAAATTCTTGCCATGGAGCTGATTTGATACATAGTAAATGATATGCATATTCTTCTTTTCATGGCACTGCCGCCTTGCAAACCTGTCTGTTTCCTTTCATTATGCCAAAATATTCTGAAGAAAAGAAAGATCCCTTTAACAACCTTTGACAAGTTCGCATGTTTCTTTACAAATGGAGGGCTGCCAAATGCATTTTCTGCAGTTTCTAATCCTCTCTCTTCTGCATAATAAAACACCGTGACAGTCACCCCCTTCATAGAAAAAGCCAGTGCCAATGCTCTTCCTGCAAAACAAACACAATAGAATATTGAGTGCTCAATTGATCTTATTTTGAAGTAGACAGAACAATCGTATGCTCATTGCCAAATTTTGGACGGAACCTTTTATTCAAAAATTGGTTTAAAAAGACAACAATGTTCAAAAATTGGTTTAGAAAGACAACAATGTTGGTCCTTTTCCAGTTTCAAAGGCATATCAAAAACAATTAGCTTGCAGTATTCTTACTACGTTCTAGTTTCATATTCATAGAAACAGACCGTCTATGTAGTTTCTAGAAATACATCATGGGCATATGCAATCAGGGGAGGAAATAGAGAGTAGAATAAGATTTACCGATCCACGAGCCCCCTCCTGTGACAAGAGCTGCCAAGCCTTCTTCGATCCTCATTCCAGTCTACTCTGTTGGATTAAGTCATCTTTAAGGATCTGCAACGGAAGCTCCAGATGGGCGGACTAGGTCATCTGTGATTGAAAGAACAGATTAGATTTTTTACAAGATCAAGAGAGCAGACTGAATATGCTTTTTGCTGGAGTTACCTTGGAGTCCAAGCCACATCTTCTGCAGTCCTCTACCGCCATAGCCAGACCTCCAAACTCAGAACAATTAATTTCTTTGAGCACAAGGATATTCAGAATCTAGGCTGTCCAGATTGTCTTGTCCGGATTTATTGCAGCTCATGTCCATTTGACTACCCTTCTGCATCCAGAAGTGCGCTCAGAGCCATTTCCGGGCTCCCATCGATGGATCTATGTAATGACCTTGATGTTCTTGATATTTTCCTGGCCTTTTTTTACAGGCCATTTTATACCAGTTGATGCAGCGACAGAGCACCTACATCAAAAAGAAGCTTTGCCATCGCCAAGCAAAGGAGCTCTGCCGGATTCGCCAACGCCAAGGGGCGCCATTGCCAAGGGGGAGAGAGGGAAAAAAAACAGGGAGGAAAGCAGAGGGAGAGAGGAAAAACGGGGAAGGAGCTCTGGGCGGATTCGCCATCGCCAAGGGGCGCCATAGCCAAGGGGTAGAGAGGAAAAAAACAGGGAGGAAAGCACAGGGAGAGAGGAAAAACATAGGGAGGAGCTCTGCCGGATTCGCCATCGCCAAGCGGCGCCATAGTCAAGGGGGAGAGAGGAAAAACACAGAGAGGAAAGCACAGGGCGGAGGGAAACACATGGCGCAAGGCCAATCACATTAGAGGACTTGGATCAACATCTTAGCCGTTCATCGTGCTGTCAATCTCGACCATCAATTTCAAGGGCCAATATCTAACATAATAAAATGGGGATGAAGATCTCAACCGTCCATCTTGACGGTTTGATAAAATACTACTTGCATTTGCATGCATATTTTTTTAAATATATATAATTAGATTTTATCCCCCTTTTTTCCTGCTGAGGGGCTATTGTTTCTCCTATTGTGCCCCACTCTTTTTCTCTCTAGCTTTTTTTATATACAACTCCCTACCCCTACCCTTGAGGTATGGCGGTGCCCATATATTTCTTGGGGATGTCGAGTAGCGATTGCCCTTGAAAACTATTTCTAGTCGATCCTTTAGGTGGATCGGCTGCAATTTGCAACCTGGCTGCTTGGCAATGCACACGAGTTGGTTTTGCTTGATCTGGCTTACCGGTACGGTTTTCGTGTTCTTAAGAAAGCAAAAAACATTCTCGAAATTTTAAATGATAAAAGGAAAAGGTTATATGCACACCCGAAATAAAACCCCCAATAGCAAAGGTCGAGATTGTAAGAGCTTCAACAACTCTCGGTATGTTTTATATCGAGAGGTACGCATGGTAGCACTGACTCCGGATAGCATAGGCAAAGTGCAAAAGCTGTAGTTCTTGCCGAGTGTTTAGAACTATTTCCATCCTAAAGTGCTTGAAGCAATATAAGATGCGAGAACAAAATTCTGGAGAAGATTATATGGCTCAAAAAAAAATAATAGCTTGCGTGGAAAGAATTACTCCTCCTCACATTGGAAGCCCGACCAACTGTTGTGCTGGATCTGCCAATCCTATGAAAATTAGCATTAAAACTGGAGATAATATCGAGTTCCAGTAGAAGCAAAAAAAAAACATCTCAGATCTCAAAAATAGAACCAAGGCAGGCAAGAACCGCTCTATAGGCGCATGCCCACGCGGCATGTTGGAGCCCACATGGCATGTTTGAGCCACGTTGGCATGTTTGAGCCTAGGTGGCATGTTAAAGCCAAGGTGGCATGTTGGAGTCTAGATGACATGTTTGAGCCATCTTGGCATGTTGGAGCCTAGGTGGCGTGCTGGAGCCATCTTGGCATGTTTGATCCTAGGTGACATGTTGGAGCCTGCATGGCATGTTTGAGCCACCTTGGCATGTTGGAGCCTAGGTGGCATGTTGGATAAGTGGAATGTTGGAGCCAAGGTGACATGTTTTGAGCCTAGGTGGCTTGTTTGAGCCATCTTGGCATGTTTGAGCCACCTTGGCATGTTTGAGCCTATGTGGCATGTTGGAGGACATGTGGCATGTTTGAGCCTAAGTGGCATGTTGGAGCACTGGGTGGCGTGTTTGAGCCATCTTGGCATGTTTGAGCCACATTGGCATGTTAGAGCCTAGTGGCATGTTTGGGCCCATGTGGCATGTTTGAGCCACCTTGGCATATTTGAACCTAGGTGGTAAGTTGGAGCCTAGGTGGCATGTTGGAGTCTAGGTGGCATGTTGGAGCCTAGGTGGCATGCTTGAGCCACCTTGGCATGTTGGAACCTAGGTGGCATGTTGGTGCCTGCGTGTCATGTTTGAGCCACCTTGGCATGTTTGAGCCTAGGTGGCATGTTGGAGCCCTTGTGGTATACTTGAGCCACCTCGACATGTTTGAACCACCTTGGCATGTTGGAGTCTATTTGGCATGTTGGAGCCCACGTGGCATGTTTGAGCCACCTTGGCATGTTTGAGCCTAGGTGGCATGTAGGAATCTAGGTGGCATGTTTGAGACTAGGTGGCATGTTTGAGGCCACCTTGGCATGTTTGAGCCTAGGTGGCATGTTGGAGCCCGCGTGGCATGTTTGAGCCACCTTGTCATGTTGGGTGGCATTTTGGAGCCTAGGTGGCGTGCAGGAGCCTAATGGCATGTTGGAGTCCACGTGGCATGTTTGAGCGTAGGTGGCATTTTGGAGCCGACATGGCATGTTGGAGCCTAGGGAGCCCGCGTGGCATGTTTGAGCCACCTTGGCATGTTTGAGCCTACATGTCATGTTGGAGCCTAGGTGACATGTTTGAGCCACCTTGGCATGTTGGAGCCTAGATGGCTTGTCGGAGCCTGCGTGGCATGTTTGAGCCACCTTGGCATGTTTGAGCCAACTTAGCATGTTTGCACCTAGATGGCATGTTGGAGCCTAGTGGCATGTTTGAGCCACCTTGGCATGTTTGAGACACCTTGGCATGTTTGAACCACCTTGGCATGTTGGAGCCCGCCTGGCATATTTGAGCCACCTTGAAATGTTCAAGCCACCTTGGCATGTTGAAGCCTAGGTGGCATGTTGGAGCCTAGGTGGCATGTTTGAGCCACCTTGGCATGTTGGAGCCTAGGTAGCATGTTGGAGCTTGTGTGGCATGTTTGAGCCACCTTGGCATGTTTGAGCCTAGGTGGCACGTTGGAACCTAGTTGGCATGTTGGAGCCCGCGTGGCATGTTTGAGCCACCTTGGCATGTTGGAGCCTAGGTGGCATGTTGGAGCCCGCGTGGCATGTTTGAGCCACTTTGGTATGTTTTAGCCAAGGTGGCATGTTGGAGCCTAGATGGCATGTTTGAGCCACCTTGGCATGTTGGGGCCCGCGTGGCATGTTTCAGCCACCTTGGCATGTTTTATCCTAGGTGGCATGTTGGAGCCTAAGTGGAATGCTTGGGCCACCTTGCATGTTGGAGCCTAGGGGGCATGTTGGAGCCACGTGGCATGTTTGAGCCATCTTGCCATGTTTGAGACACCTTGGCATGTTGGAGCCATCGTGGCATGTTTGAGCCACCTTGTCATGTTTGCGCCACCTTGGCATGTTTGAGCCTAGGTGGCATGTTTGAGCCACCTTGGCATGTTGGAGCCTTGGTGGCATGTTTTGAGCCACCTTGGCATGTTTGAGCCTAGGTGGCATGTTGGAGCCCACGTGGCATGTTTGACCCACCTTGGCATACTTGAGCCTAGGTGGCATGTTGGAGCCACCTTGCATGTTGGAGCCTAGGTGGCATGTTGAAGCCACGTGGCATGTTTGAGCCACCTTGCCATGTTTGAGCCACCTTGACATGATGAAGCCTAGGTGGCATCTTGGAGCCGACATGGCATGTTTGAGCCACCTTGGCATGTTGGAGCCTAGGTGGCATGCTGGTGCCCATGTGGCATGTTTGAGCCACCTTGGCATCTTTGAGCATAGGTGGTATGTTGGAGCCTAGGTGACATGTTTGAGCCCAGGAGATGGATCTCAGAGGCCAGACCCCAGGAGATGGACCTCAGAAAGGTTGTCGAGGCAGCCTTTCCTATCAGCGCTCCTTTGGGAGGGCAAATGCCAATCCCCTCCCCCCTCCGGGAGCTCAATTTTCCTATCCGACCGTTGAATCCGTCATTCAAGTAACCTGCTTCGAGCAGGCTCAAAACAATCCAAGATCCATCCGGGAGAACTTATCACACCACGAAGCGTTCTGCGGGTTGACCGCATAGAAAACCAAGTGTTTTGTCATTCGGGCAGTACAAAGGCTCTGGAATGGAGATTCGACTTCACCATGTCGTCCGGAATGGCGAAATTACCCCAGGGACCAAGTTACATGGTCATTTTGGCAACAAAGAAACACGAACCCTCTACATAATGGTATTCCGCAGCCACCTCCTAGGCCAATTGACTACGAACGTGTTGGACATGAGCTATCTTGGTGCTTCTTGGAGAAGGGGTGGTCTTCTGCCCACGAAACTTGCTCCCCGGGGTAAAGTCGACATTTTGAGTCCATTGGCAGAGTCAGTTCACAGTTCCGGAGTGGGAAAGTTGCCCGTCCGTGGCCAGGGTTCTTTGGGAGAGGACCTTTGGGGCGAACTGCCTCCGAAAGGTTTTAAAGGGCCATCTTATGGCGTCAACACCCTCCCTCTACATGATGACATTGTGCAAGATTTTGGTCGAATCTGACTAGGATATAGCCTCCGAAACGTAAACCCTGTGTGTTGCTAGGTTATTGAAGGGTTTACGTTATGGGGGTCGAGTTTTAGTCGGTTGCACTTGGGTCATGGTTGAGAAAGGCGCAATTGAGAACATGAAGCAATAAGGCCCGATGGAATGGGGTTTGGAGTTATCCTCCTCCCGGTGTTGCAATTAGAAGCCAGGCCTTTTGCTATAGCAAAATTGTTTGGGATCATTCGGGATGGCCAATAGATCCAAACTCGTTATTTCGATTGCCATGGCTCGCATGTGTGTTTAGCAAAAAGCACCTAGCTATCAAAAAGCGACCCACGTTTTGGCCTCAAAGCGTAAACCACGTGTGTTGCTAGGTTATTGTAGGGTTTACGTTTCGGAGGCCAAAATGTGATCGTTTTCTCGGATAGCTAGGTGCACCTTTGCTAAACACACATCTTGAGCCATGGCAACCGAAATCTTTGTAGTTTGGATCTATTGGCCATCCCTAATGATCCCAAACAATTTTGCAACCGCAAAAGGTGCTCTTGACTCTAATTGCCACAGCGGGAGGAAGATAAATCCAAATCCCATTCCTCGCCCTATTGCTTCACATTTTCAATCGCAGACTTCTTGACCATGTCCCAAATGCAACCGACTAAAACTCGACCTCCATAACGCAAACCTTTCAATAACCTAGCAACACACGGTGGTTTACATTTTGGAGGCCGTATCCTAGTCGATCTCGAACAGGATCTTGCACAATGTCATCACATAGAGGGAGAGTGTTGATGCCGAAGATGGACCTTTAAACCTTCCGGAAGCAAGCCCTAAAGGTCCTCTCCTAAGGCCCCCGCCACCTGGGACGCAACTCTCCCACTCCAAAACTGCGGAACTGACTCCGCCAATGGACTCAAAATGTCGACTTTACCCTCGGGACCAAGTTTCGGGCGTAAGACCACCCTTCTCAAAAAGCACCAAAGTAGCTCATGTCCAACACGCTCAGTAGTCAATTGGCCTAGGAGGTGGTCGCGAATACCGCCATGTAGAGGGTTCGTGTTTCTTCGTTGCCAAAAATGACCATGTAACTTGGTCCCTGGGGTAATTTCGCCATTAGGACGATTATGGCTAAGTCAATCTCCATTCGAGCCTTTGTAATCGCGAGCAACGACAAAACACTTGGTTTTTTCAACGCCACAACTCGCTTTGTGGTTTGATAAGTTCTCTGGGCGGATCTTTGATTCTTTTGAGCCTGCTCGGCGGGTTACTTGAATGACGGATTCAGCGGTCCGGATAGGAAAAATTGAGCTCTGGGGGGAGGGGATTGGCATGCTTGAGCCTAGGGGTGGCATGCCCGAGCCACCTTGGCATGTTGGAACTGCGTGGCATGCTTGAGCCACCTTGGCATGTTGGACCCCACGTGGCATATTTGAGCCACCTTGTCAAGTTGGAGCATAGGTGGCATGTTAGAGCCTGCGTGGCATGTGCCAAACATGTTGGAGCCTAGTTGGCATGTTGGAGCCACCTTGGCATTTTTGAGCCTAGGTGGCATGTTTGAGCCACCTTGGCATGTTGGAGCCAACGTGGCATTATGGAGACAACGTGGCATGTTTGAGCCTAGGTGGCATGTTAGAGCCTAGGTGGCATGTGGGAGCCACCTTGGCATGTTTGACCCCTAGGTGGCATGTTTGAGCCACCTTGGCATGTTGGAGCCCACGTGGCATTATGGAGTCCACGTGGCATGTTTGAGCCTAGGTGGCATGTTGGAGCCTAGGTGGCATGTGGGAGCCACCTTGGCATGTTTGACCCTAGGTGGCATGTTTGAGCCACCTTGGCATGTTGGAGCCCACATGGCATGTTGGAGCCTATGTGGCATGTTGGAGCCCACATTGGCATGTTTGAGCCACCTTGGCATGTTTGAGCACGTTGGAGCCTAGGTGGCATGTTTGAGCCACCTTGGCATGTTGGAGCCACCTTGGCATGTTGGAGCCTAGGTGGCATGTTGGAGACCACGTGGCATGTTTGAGCCCACCTTGGCATGTTTGAGCCTAGGTGGCATGTTGGAGCCACCTTGGCATGTTTGAGCCTAGGTGGCATGTTTGAGCCACCTAGGAATGTTGGAGCCTAGGTGGCATGTTGGAGACCACGTGGCATGTTTGAGCCACCTTGGCATGTTAGAGCCTAGGTGGCATGTTGGAGCCTGCGTGGCATGCTTGAGCCACCTTGGCATGTTGGAGCATAGGTGGCATGTTGGAGCCCGCGTGGCATGTTTGAGCACGTTGGAGCCCTAGGTGGCATGTTTGAGCCATTTTGTCATGTTGGAGCCTTGGTGGAGCCCACGTGGCATGTTGGAGCCCACGTGGCATGTTTGAGCCACCTTGGCATGTTGGAGCCTAGGTGGCATGTTTGAGCCACCTTGGCATGTTGGAGCCCACGTGGCATGTTTGAGCCACCTTGGCATGTTTGAGCCTAGGTGACATGTTAGAGCCACGGTGGCATGTTGGAGCCTAGGTGGCATGTTGTGAGCCACCTTGGCATGTTGGAGCCTAGGTGGCATGGTGGAGCCCACGTGGCATGTTTGAGCCACCTTGGCATGTTGGAGCCTAGGTGGCATGTTGGAGCCTAGGTGGCATGTTTGAGCCCACCTTGGCATGTTTGAGCCACCTGGCATGTTTGAGCCTAGGTGGCATGTTGGAGCCTAGATGGCATGTTTGAGCCACCTTGGCATGTTCGAGCCTAGGTGGCATGTTGGAGCCACCTTGGCATGTTGGAGCCTAAGTGAGCCTGCATGGCATGTTTGAGCCTATGTGGCATGTTTGAGCCACCTAGGAATGTTGGAGCCTAGGTGGCATGTTGGAGCCCACGTGGCATATTTGAGCCACCTTGGCAAGTTGGAGCATAGGTGGCATGTTGGAACTTTTGCATGGCATGTTTGAGCACGCGTTGGAGCCTAGGTGGCATGTTTGAGCCATTTTGTCATGTTGGAGGCTAGGTGGCATGTTGGAGCCACCTTGGCATGTTTGAGCCTAGGTGGCATGTAAGAGCCACCTTGGCATGTTGGAGCCCACGTGGCATGTTTGAGCCACCTTGGCAAGTTGGAGCATAGGTGGCATGTTGGAGCCTGCTTGGCATGTTTGAGCACGTTGGAGCCTGGGTGGCATGTTTGAGCCATTTTGTCATGTAGCCTAGGTGGCATGTAAGAGCCACCTTGGCATGTTGGAGCCAACGTGGCATGTTTGAGCCACCTTGGCATGTTGGAGCCTAAGTGAGCCTAATGGCATGTTTTAGCCTATGTGGCATGTTTGAGCCACCTTGGAATGTTGGAGCCTAGGTGGCATGTTGGAGCCCACGTGGCATATTTGAGCCACCTTGGCAAGTTGGAGCATAGGTGGCATGTTGGATTTTGCATGGCATGTTTGAGCACGTTGGAGCCTAGGTGGCATGTTTGAGCCATTTTGTCATGTTGGAGGCTAGGTGGCATGTTGGAGCCACCTTGGCATGTTTGAGCCTAGGTGGCATGTAAGAGCCACCTTGGCATGTTGGAGCCCACGTGGCATGTTTGAGCCACCTTGTCATGTTGGAGCCTAGGTGGCATGTTTGAGCCACCTTGGCATGTTGGAGCCTAAGTGGCATGTTGGAGCCCACGTGGCATGTTTGAGCCTAGGTGGCATGTTAGAGCCACGGTGGCATGTTGGAGCCTAGGTGGCATGTTTGAGCCAACTTGGCATATTTAAGCCTAGGTGGCATGTTTTTGAGCCACCTTGGCATGTTGGAGCCTAGGTGGCATGGTGGATCCCCCGTGGCATGTTTGAGCCACCTTGGCATGTTGGAGCCTAGGTGGCATGTTGGAGCCTAGGTGGCATGTTTGAGCCCACCTTGGCATGTTTGAGCCCACGGCATGTTTGAGCCTAGGTGGCATGTTGGGCCTAGGTGGCATGTTTGAGCCACCTTGGCGCGTTTGAGCCTAGGTGGCATGTTGGAGCCACCTTGGCATGTTGGAGCCTAAGTGAGCCTGCATGGCATGTTTGAGCCTATGTGGCATGTTTGAGCCACCTAGGAATGTTGGAGCCTAGGTGGCATGTTGGAGCCCACGTGGCATATTTGAGCCACCTTGGCAAGTTGGAGCATAGGTGGCATCTTTGGAGCCTGCGTGGCATGTTTGAGCATGTTGGAGCCTAGGTGGCATGTTGGAGCCACCTTGGCATGTTTGAGCCTAGGTGGCATGTTAGAGCCACCTTGGCATGTTGGAGCCCATGTGGCATGTTGGAGCCCACGTGGCATGTTTGAGCCACCTTGGCATGTTGGAGCCTAGGTGGCATGTAGCCGTGGCAGCCCATGTGGCATGTTTGAGCCACCTTGTCATGTTGGAGCCTAGGTGGCATGTTTGAGCCACCTTGGCATGTTGGAGCCTAGGTGGCATGTTGGAGCCCCGTGGCATGTTTGAGCCTAGGTGGCATGTTGGAGCTACTGGTGGCATCTTTGGAGCCTAGGTGGCATGTTTGAGCCAACTTGGCATATTTAAGCCTAGGTGACACGTTGTGAGCCACCTTGGCATGTTGGAGCCCTAGGGTGGCATGGTGGAGCCCACGTGGCATGTTAATGCCGCGTTGGCATATTGGTTTTGCATGGCATGTTATGTTGGAGCCACCTTGGGTTGTTGGAGCCACCTTTGTGGCATGTTTGAGGCACCTTATGTATGTTTGAGCCACCTTGGTGGCATGTTTGGCTCACCTTGGCATGTTTGAGCTGATTGGGACTGAGATCATGTGCATATGCTCAAAAATGGATTTGAGGCATAAAAAGCAAATCTCTCTCTCTCTCTCTCTCTCTCTCTCTCTCTCTCTCTCTCTCTCTCTCTCTCTCTCTCTCTCTCTCTCTCTCTCTCTCTCTCTCTCTCTCTCTCTCTCTCTCTCTCTCTCTCTCTCTCTCTCTCTCTCTCTCTCTCTCTCTCTCTCTCTCTCTCTCTCTCTCTCTCTCTCTCTCTCGCACGCACACACACACAGAGAGGATTTGATAGACTTGTTGGTTCCCACGGATGTTAAAGTTAAATTCAGTTCAATTCAATTTTGAGATCTTCATAATGCCTTTGCATTCTAGTTTTCTATAAGCATGAGGGGTAAAGGGACAATAGATGAGATATTGCATTTTTGCACCGGTCCTGCACCCCCTCAAGGAATACAAATCAAATTCTTGATGGTTTTGTTATGCAAAAATAGGTGTTAAGTAATTGAAGTAGTTGAAGTAACTTGTCTTACATGGAATACTAGTATAAGGACATGTGATGCGTGCGCGCATCACATGTAGCAAATCAAGTACTCTGTCCTACCACTATAAAGACCCGTGATATGGAAGGATAGGACATGTAGAGAATCAAGTATTCTTTCCTACTTCTATAAAGACATGTGACAATAGAAGTATTACACATGTCGTAATTCATGTATTCTTTCCTACAATGCCTTAGCAAATAAAGTACTCTGTCCTACTACTATAAAGACATGTGACATGGAAGCATATGACATGTAGAGAATCAAGTATTCTTTCCTACTTCTATAAAGACATGTGACAATAGAAGTATTACACATGTCGTAATTCATGTATTCTTTCCTACAATGCCTTAGCAAATAAAGTACTCTGTCCTACTACTATAAAGACATGTGAATAGAAGTATAGGACATGTAGAGAATCAAATATTCTTTCCTACATCTATAAAGACATGTGACAATAGAACTATTAGACATGTAGAAATTCAAGTATTCTTTCCTACAGTGGATTGTATTATAAAATGACATGTCACAATAGAAGAAACTACAAAACAACAGTGGATGTTTTAGTCCACTGAAAAAAGAACACCATTATCGAACAAAACCATACCTCCACAAATCCACATGTAGGATTCTTTGAAAACAGGACATGTAGACCTACCAAAACTGATGTTTTCAACAGTGGACCAAAAACCGGGGTGAGTGTGCATCCGCCCTTTCAGTTTCCCTGTTTTACCTTTCCTTTTCTCCTTTTCCTTTTTGCCCTTCCCTCCTCTTCCCTTTTTCTCGTTCTCCTTTCCTTTTTTCCTTACACATTTCCATTTTTTCCTTTTCTATTTACCACTTCCCGGTATACCCTTTTTTCCTTTTTCTATTTTTTCTCCCCCGTTTTTTCTCCTCCCCTTTCGCTTTTCACCTTCTTCATTTTCTTTTTTCCGTTTTATTTTTTCATTTTATTTTCCCTCCCCTTTCCTTTTCCCCTTTTCCCTTTTCCCCTCCCCTTTTCATTTTCTCACTTTACCTCTTTCCCACCGAGGTTCATAGTAAATTTCTGGTGAGTCTGGCTGAGGGAGATGGCCAAGCGGCGGCGAGGCCCAAGCAAGGCGTGCTCCCGACTTCACGGGGGGCGAGGCGCGGCTCGGACCGCTACCCCGCCCACACCCTCCCGCCGTGGCCGGGCCCCGCTGCTTCTTTGCCCGCCTCCAACCACTCCACGCCATCCCGGCCACCACCACCACCACCCCGGCCACGGGACCGGTCCTGCGCCCACCTTTGACCCTTGAGCCGCGGGGGAACTCGGGGGGCTTGGCGGAGGGCCAATCCCGGTAGTTGAGGCATGCGAACAGCGAGGGGAGAGTCGCCCACAACATCGAACCGCATTCTCGATCGGATGACATTCGGGCGATTCACATTTCTCGGCGGCCCGTCATGGGGCTCGGCGCCCGGAGTGCGTGACCGTATTGTCATATTCGCGGTTCGCGGATGCAGTGCGTGATGCCATATTGCGCCGGGCCCAGATCTTTCAAGGGGACATCCCCATGCGTGGGACGGGACCTCACACGTGCAGCAACAGAGGCACGCAGCGGGGGAGCTTGTCAGGTCGAGGGCGTGCCAACGTGGGGGTGCCGGGATTGGTTCGGCGGGATGCACATTTTCCGACACACGCCCTCGCTGCTGCGGACCCGCGGCCCCAACCGCGAAATGCCAAGTGGCCCCCGCTTCCCCTACCGGCCCCCTTCTCCTGCTCCTACTCCTGCTCCCTCCACGACCCGTGCCCTCAGCCACATCTTTGCCTCCGCTCCATCTACTTCTCCTCAACCTCGCTTCCCGTCCTCCCAGCGACTCGTGCTGCGATACCATCCTATTTGACAAATAGGAATTGTGCCTCCGGGGTGGTCTCATGGAATTGTCGAGGCTTCCCTTAGGCGAAGGGGACGGTCTGAACTCCGTGGCGGCCGATATGGATCTCATCTTTCTCATGGAGACATGGGAGCATCTTTGGCGCAGCTACGATCTGCCGAGGGTTACCAACATTTCTCGGTCTTCAATACCGGTGCACAGACGGAGGGGTCATGGTGGAGTGGCTTGCTACTCTGGGACAACCTTGGCACATTCGGTTACCCTCCGAAGACACGCATTGCACAACGGTACTTGTGGGTCCGTGTGCATAATACCGATGGCAACCCTCTTTTTCGGGCGCTGTTATTTCCCTCGCGAGAGAGCACCTTCTATCGCAGCCACCCGATGCGGGACGGGATGGACCCTTATGTCGATCTATATGATGACATCTGGAAAAGACCAGCCGGTTGGGTAGGGTCGTCCCTTCTTGGAGATTTCAATGCACCGGACAGAGTAGAGCAGCCCATGCGACTTGACCCCCCGGCGATGTCCTGCAGATTTCGCCCTTGAAGCAACCACGGCCCGCGAGGATTGGATGACGGCCCGGGTCACCGCTTTGGCGCGATTGCTCCCCGCTATGTGGTATTTTTGACTTGATAATTTGCAATGGCACATCCGCGTGGCCCGGGTTCACCAAGTGCACATGCGAGAACTGGCGGGACAATCGGGGGGAGGGTCCGGTGTGGTGGACTATGTGCTTGTAGTTGCCCAAGATATGCATCTCATCGGTCGTTCCGGGTGGGCACAGAGCGATCCCGGGATGAGGAGGTCGACTCGAGATCACCTCCCACTTTATTTGGACCTGGTTTGGCAAGCCGCGGACCCCCACTATGCCAGCCCCTCGCCCGTCCCTCGGTTGAGACTAGATTATGAGCGTGCAGAGAACTATGTCGAGGTCCTTATGGACGCCTCCCCGTAATTTCTGCGGACCTCCACACTAGAGTAAAGCGTGAGGCGAGACCAGCCGACTTCGCTATTACGGGATGCGGACGGGTGCTTTGGCGGACCCCCCTCCCCGGCCATTCGGGTCAAGAACATTCCCGCAGAACCGATGGTTTGATGCGAGTGTAAAGAATGCAAGCGGCGGCTTCCGAGTCACATACGGATCCGGTGCCCGCTTGCGAGCCACCACACGCGATCAGCGCCCATCCGGAAGGAGACAAAGGCGCGGTATCTTGCCAGGCATCAGGGGGAGATGTTCGGCCTGCTGGACACTCATCCTCGAACCTTTTGGCGCAGAGTGCTTCGAAGGCCAGCCCAGCCTACAGGGGACATCACACCCGGCGGTGGGAGCAGATTTTTTGCGGCGGCTCTATGACCCGCCAGGGACGCATACGCCCATACCCCCACAGGATGGCCCCCCATTGGTTCTCGTGGAGGAGGATGTTGAGGAGGGCCTGCAACGGCTGGCTAATGGGAAGGCAGCTGACCTCGATGGTATGCAGGCCGAGTTACTCAAATGGGCAGGGCAGCCGCTTGTGCTAGGTCCTCACTACCCTATTCAATAGAGCATTGGGAAGGTCTCCCCGACAATGGACTACAAGCGTGGTCGTTCCCATTCACAAGGCAGGCGACCCACCCGTCCGACCAACTAACGGACGATCATGGTCGGATTCAAGATTTGCCAAACTGTTGGCTAGCATTCTCGAGCGGCGGTTGACACGCTGGCAGAGGCCACATGATGCGGGCCCTCACCTGGCGGAGCTTTAGACCCCGCCACTCAACGATTGACCATATCTTTACACTGCGGGCGATTGAAGACGGCCGGAATCATCGGGGACTTGTATTGTTGCTTTGTGGACTTAGCGAAGGCTTTTGATCTGGTTCCCGAGAAAAGCTGTGGGCTAGGCTGCGTCAATCGGGGCTCCATTGCCGGTGCGAGAATGCCATATCTGAGTTGTATGAGAGTTGTTTTGGCGGGATGCAGCCGGCCAGGCCAAGCATTCACCGATAGTATCGAGGGTCGGGGGTTGCCCCCTCGCCAACACTTTTTGGCCTCTACATTGATCGATTAGAGCCACGGCTTCTCGGAGCATGGGGGATGGCATACGACTTTGCACCGGGTCATCCGCCCGGCTCATCTATCTGCGACGATGTTGGCTCTTTGGCCCACACCCCGAAGCTATGGGTCTCACTTGGATGCCCTAGACACATTTTGTGGGGCTACGAGACATTGGCGTGAATCTTGGCCAAGACCGGGTGGTTCTCATATCCTCTTGGCGTCACCCCATGCCTCCCACTCTCACATATCGGGGGCAGCTTTGTGGGCGTCGCGCCCACCTACAAGTACCTAGGGGTGGAGTTCCCCTCCTCGCTCTGGCGGGAGGCGTCTATCCGCTTGCGGGTGACAAAGCAGAAGCGCTTTATGCCATGCGAGAACAACGATCCGGCGAGCTCTATGATTGGGGCCATCGGTCACATCTGTTCGAACCGGGTCGAAACTGGTCATACATGCGGGGTCGAGGTTTGGGGCCCGGTCGTCTCTATGGCGACACCGGAATGACTTGGAGCAGCCGAAGGCATTTTGGCCACCGCACAGGGTGAAACCTTGATCCCCTATCGGTTCGCTGCAGAAACTGGATTCTTGCAGCCGGTGGCAGCGTATGATAGACACATCGTCTATTTTGAAAAGTAGTTACTATGGGTGATGCTTTCGGCTCCAGCGCGGGCTTACTTGTGGCAATGGGTCCGCGGCGGCTTAGGAACTGTTGGAGGGGTAAGAGACATCGGTGGTTCGCCGGATGGAGCGTCGCGGGGAGCATAGATGCGCGTGAGTGGACCACAGTGACGATCGTTTTGCGGGAGTACCCTAGGCGCTTGTTTCCTTGGCAAGCTCACGGGACCCGGCGGCTCTAGAAGGAGGTCAAAGCGGCCCATTACAAGGGGCTTGAATCAACCCGTGTTAGCAGGGGCCACAGCTCTACTGCGTTCGGTGCCCCGAAAAGCGCGGACTCATTGCCTCCATTCGCACGAGGTGCCCACCATCTTCGATCGAGGCAGGCGGTGGATTGGGAGCCCCGCCGGGGCCAGGGCTCTGGCCGATCTTTGTCAAGCGGGTGCCATTGAGGATGAGTCTCACACTTTCGAGTTGCCCGGCGTTGATCACATCCAAGGCGGATATCGCTCCCTTGAAATGCACGGCGGACTTGCCCTTACATCTGGCTGATGAACACACCCTCGATGCGTGCCACAGGGTCATTACATTCGAAGTCTTTGGACTGCGAGGTCACCTTTGCCCACCGGGCCGCTTTCGTTGATTGGGCACTCACTGGTGTGGTGCATATTTGTATATATATTTGGGTGTTTCGCATTGTATATGTTGCCTTATGGTTTGTCAGCGTGATTGATTGCACGCCACGGTTTTCCTCGAAAACCCTTCGGGGAGGGTTTTTAATCCGGCGATAATCCGGGCTTCGTTTTTTTGTATTGGGTCCTATAGACCGATTGGTCTCCGTGGACGATAAAAGTACCTTCCTTCCTTCCTTCCTTCCTTCCTTCCTTCCCTTTTCCCTTTTTGGCTTTCCTTTTTTCCCTTTTCCTCCTTTCCCTTTTGCCCTTTCAAAACTTTTTGACCGTGGGACTGAAGCAAGTGAATCATGATGACACTCTAATAAATTAAATCTCGGCCTCTCAATAGGATGGCCAATCCCGTCCCTCCAATCTAGGGTTTGATACATGATACATATTTACTTACTAGTAATGGTGCCCAACGTTGCTGGGCATAAGTTCGACATGTAAATGTTTTTGCCGCAATGAGAAAAGCGTGCAGTAATAGTCCAACTTTTGTAACTTTTTAATTTAACAAAAACTTTTCCAAGCTTTAACAATGTTTTAAAGGAAACCTAAGCTCCTTCATGTTAGATAGTGTTGCATCTGTATCTTTTTGAGGTTTGAGTGGCGCTTGTTCGTAGCAAGTATGAGTGGGTGAAGTGTTAATCTGAACATGTTTTGAGGGAAGGCTATAACTATAGTCAAAGTCTATATCTCTTTGCAAGGCTGGGCATAAGGTGGTGCCCAGCGTTGCTGGGTTAACATCGGAACATGTAAATGGTTAAGTCGCACAATATAGCTTGTATTATGTTGAGAGTTACAAAGATCTTTGATTTGAACAAACTAATATAATACAACACGGAGGGGGTCATCTTTGTTAATTTTCTATTATTGTTTTTTTATTTGGAAAAAAATTCTAATCAAAATGCCATATGTTGTTGAACTTGGAGACCTATGTAAATGTATACTTAGCATTGGGTTGAGGTAAGGATTTTACATGAAAATACTAACTTTCAAATTTCCAAGGTGTGCAAATATACATTTATGAAGATACCAGCTTTCACAATTCCAAGGGGAATTTTCCATGAGAACACCAACTCACAAAAGTCCAAGGTGTGCAAATACGCATTCACCCTTATATATGAATTCATTCGTTCATTTGTTCATTTAAATTTGTCTTTATGTAAACTTCTTAAAAGGATTTTATGTATTCATTATATGAAATACAATGATGTACACACATATCTTGATTCATTGAGGAGAACTTGTAGTTGTTTGAATAAACTATTTGTTTGATCTTTGTTCTCATGCCATCCATAGATACATAATGCCTTGGCACCTTGGAACATAACACCCTGGCAACTTGGTTACTTTGTTCTCATGCCATCCACAAATACAGAATACCTTGGCACCTTGGAACATAACATCTTGACAACTTGGTTATGGATATTTTGTATTATCTACACATATACAATCTTAAAAATAGATAGATAGTTGTTTGTTGTTATAGGAACGAAGGATTGGTTTCAGACACGAATGTCAAAGATCCATGGAGAAACAACTAATGCGACCAAAAGACACAAAATCAAGTGCGCCCAATTTTCTATAAAATCAACATGATATATTGAGGCAAGAAAACAATGCAATCACAGCCACATAAATACATAGTTAATGATATACCCACTCTATAGCTTCAATGGAATCATCAAAGAATAGATCTATGCCCTTATATGTGGTATTAGATCTATGCCCTTGTATGTGATGCGTACCAAAGAATAGACCTATGCCATTATATGCCCTTATTTGTGATGCTTTTACATTCAGCAAAATATTGAAGATTAAAGCCCCTTAAAAAAAGATTAAATAGTTGCACAGTTGGCAAGAAAAGCTTTAACCTACAAAGAAGTAGAGTAAGTCATGGTGAGTTTTTTGCTGGTTGTGCATAATAGCTTTCTGTCAAGGTTCTAGGGAATTTAATTATGAGCTAATAACAATAGTTAATAGTTAAGAATATGCTTGCTTGCAATCAGAACCTCCAAAGTAGAAGAGTAATGTGGTTTTCCCTTGCAGACTTATGGACAGTTCATGCGTCCAGGCCTGGCCTAATCTCAAGCACATGTGAATCTCTATATATATGGCATTCAATCATGTGACTGCGTTTTTTGTCTTAGGAAGCATAAATTTAAATGTTGTGCTTCCTACAGCAGTCATTATAAGAAAAATGATTCAAGTAATACATGTGCTTGAGCTTTAAGCAATCAGATATTGCTCTAAAGAAACAAAAGTAAAACTGAAAGGAAGCAAACGAATATTAACAGACTATGAGAATAATAATCCAACCAACTTCATTAATGCTCGCACAGGTCTCAAAGTAGTCTGGCTAACAATCCTTCACAAAGCGTAGACTAACTAAGGATAATTGATTCTATCCTTGATCCAGTTCCACACTGCAGCAGGACATAACCGATAACCGCCGCTCAAATTATATACGCCCAAATTGGGTTAAGGTCCCAAGAATGGAAACCTCCCAAACTTTCTTTCTTGGAAACCTCCCCAGCTTTCGGCTAATGGAAGATTCACATGAGCTTCTGAAATAGCAGCAGCGATGGAGGTGGGCGTGACCAGCGGTGCAGCAGATTCTAGCTGCTGCAGTTTCGCTGATGGGTGTACGCGAAACGGCAAAAAATTTGCAAAGACCGCTATGAAATTTGCATTTTGCTTAGGATGTCACGCCGCTTTGCAGCCGGCGTTTTTTTATTTTTATGCATGTGAACAGGGCATAAAGCTGGGGAGGTTTCCAATCTTGCTAACCTGGGGAGATTTCCATAAAATCCCAAAAATATTTACGTAATAGGAAACCGCCATGGGGAGGAGTTTCCGTATGAATCCAAAGGGGCCGCTTTTCATTAGCGCCGCCGAGCCGCTGACGCGGTGGTCGCGCCCCAAAAGTTTCCGCCACGGAAACTCCAACACGCATGCGGTTCGCTACGTAAAACAACCGGGAGGGCTTTTTCCGAGGTGGCGGACGCGTGTCGCCGACGTGGATTTTTGGATGAATTGGCCCTCGTTTCTTTTGAGCGTAAGCTTTGGCGATAATGAACTCCGCAGCCGGAGTCGCTTTTTTGGGTATTTCTTTGTGGTGGCCTGCCGTGTAGTTTGGCGGTGGCGCCATCCCCTTAGCTTCATTTTGATGCCGATTTTTCTGCATTTGGAGCTTTCTTGAAGCTTTCTTGGAGTTTTTGAGTTCTGGCGAGTTGTTTTGAGTTCTGGCGAGTTGTACAGTGGCGCATCGTCGTTAGATTCAAGTTTTTCTGGATTTGAAGTAGTTCTCGGCGAGTTCTCGGGCGTTCGAGGAGTTCCGAGGAGTTCGGGCGAAGTTCTAGCGACTTTCTGGCGAGTTCTGGCGAGTTTTGGAGTTCTTGGGACGAGTTCTTGGGAGTTCTTGAGTCTTCTGGCGAGTTCTTGAGTTCTTGAGTATGGTGGAGGAAAGCAGGTTCTGGATTGTGTTTTTGTTGTTCCAGCCTCAACAGTTCCCTTGAGAATGAGGATAAGCTCTGTAGCACGGGGATGGATATGGGGGGAGTTTATAGCTCCAGGAGCACAGATATTCCATTTGTGTTAAGACCTGGAAATTGTGACACGTGATATCAAGGCTACCTGGTTGAAACCTCTTTGAATTCAACACCGCAGATGTTCCGAGGCTCTGTGGAATGCAAAATCCTCTCGCTTTTGGTTCAGTTTTGCACGGAAATCCGTTTTGCGAGATGGTTTGGAGGTTAGATGCAACGCAGGTCTTGTAATGGATCTTCATCTGCTGCGTGTGTTGTAATTGCAGAAACTAGGAGTAAATCCGTTTCGAATTGTAATTGAATTTTGGATTGTAATGAAATTTTTGGATTGTAAACAATAGTGAAATTTTCTGAATGTAAACAATAGTGGCGGCGCGGCTTAAGCCCCGCCAACAACAAAAGTTTCCACGGACGAAACAAAAACAGGAATCCAGGAGGAAAAAAGCCCTCCCCGTTGTTTACGACAGCAGTTTTTCATAATAACCCAAATTTAATGTCTATGGCCATCGCTCAGAATATTTTGGCGCTCATTTTTGCTCGTGGATATGGCGGTCATGGCCTTCGTCATAGCCAGAAGCTGTTGGATCTTCAAGCTGGGATGCAGCGTACTCCAAAATCTCTGTCTCAGAATCCAGTTATTCCGTCCGTCTTTGGAGCTTATTTCCGGCATTCAAGGTAATAATATGAATGTCCTTATCACTTGCTCTATTCTTCTTGAATCCCCACTTTTGTTTGATCATGCAATGCAGGAATCAGTTATGGCGGCCGCAAAGGTGCGTAAGATGTGCAGCTATTATTCGTATCTTGCTTCAGCTTGGAAATGGAGCATCTGGCGATGGTGACAAGACATGGCACAGGTGTTCATTTTTTACTTCTTGTTTTTCCTTAGTTTTGCTATTCTGTCCCGAGGCTTAGCTGCCAGAGCACGTCCTGAAAATCTCACTATTGAAATGATCCAATTTACCATTCGATTCGTTATCCTATAATAAGTTGTCCTGGCTATGGAGGTAGTGATCCGTTCTCCATTCTCGCATCAATCTCTTTACAAGTCCGGTACCAGACTTACTAGGGTTCTCGTGCTAAAGGATGGCTCGTGCTCGATATGGAATAAACCCAGTTTATTGCATTTTGGAATATGGTGCAAATAAAGTCCGCTTGGGTGTCTGTTTTAATCAACATCCTAGTTCTTCCCATACTGGTGAGATGAATTTTTCGACCTACATTATAAGGTTTATGATGGCATAGAATTAGGTTTGTAGAACAACAAGTTTATAGCTGCACTTATATTTTGTGCACCTGCAGCAAACCATGGCGCAGAATATTGTGAAGACAAGCATGATTCCTCTTCTTATGCTAGCTGCCTATAGCTCTGGTGCCGCATTGGCAGAATTAAGTGAGTGTACTAGTTTTGCTGGGCAGGATATCAACACCTTGGTGGTAATTGCACATATAGCGGTAGCGCTATGTTATCGAGGGGCTGCAGATGGGAGGTGAAGTGATCTATTTTGCTTTCTTTCCAGTCTCCTACTCTCAGTACGAAATTATGCTTCCTAAAATCACACTTCATCTTGAGTTTATGAAATTAACATACAATGACATTACTCAAACCATCAAAATGAAATCTGTATGACAACATTGTGCTTAGAAGTTTCTAATGTTTTTCTTTTGTTTCCTAGGAATGGTAGCGAGACAAAGAAATGTTGAGGTTGAGAATATAAATGCACAGCTTTGCCAAGTCTTTGCCAAGATGAGAAGGCAAATACCAAAGGTTATATGCCTTGACGTGACGCCTCACATTCATCGGTTTTGGTCTTTGATCAAATCCAAAGTGATCCAATGAAAGTGGAAATGGTTAATTATCTTAAAGCAGGAAAGAGGTTTCTACATGAGAAAAAACCAAGGCGGCTTTTGATGAATTTGAGAAGGCACTTCCTCTGGCTAGAAGGCTTAAAGATCCTATTGAAGAGAAAAAGTCAGCTTAGGTAATTCTCTTCTCTTTGTTGCATCTATTTGTAATCTTCATAATTCTAGCAGACATTATGATTAATCTCCTTTAGTCAAATGGTGCCTATTCTTCTTAGATTTCTAGATCTACAATAAGATCTATTGGATTTGAAAACTTGCCACTGCACAAGCAGCAAAAGATTGTGTTTGGTGAAAACAAAGGTTATGGGTCAGAGCTGCTATTGTGGGCGTTCCATGTGTTAGAAGAGTTTATGGCATTTCTAGAAAAGCATGTTCTATCATCTGCTGCTGCAGCTGGAGGATTAAGGGTTGCTGCTGAATGTGTGCAAATTGCGTTTGGTCATTGTTCCTTGTTGGAAAAATAGGGATTATCATTATCTCCATATCTTGCCAAACTATTTAAGCCCTCTGCGGAGCAAGCTCTCAATGCGAATTTGAACCGTATCGAAGAAAGCATTACTGCACATGTTGCTGCAGATGACTGGTCTCTGTCAAATCTGGTATTGAGTGCTTGAGTTTATGTTGCCCATATGTTCAAACACATGATTCAGGTGCTTTAATGGCAGTTGAACTTGTACTAACAGTAAAATAAGATGTATCTTAAGGTAAACCATTGTTTTCTGGTATGAAACTGCATAATTGCAGCTCATGGAGTTTTTCTATTATCAATGGGCACGAATTACAATTCGCTAGAGTGATCTTATTTGGGTTTTTCATGATGCTATTTGGGGTTTTTCTATTGTCAATGGCTTTTGCATTTTCATTTTGAGATCCTAGGTCGCTGTTCTTAGTATATCTGAGACTGAATGGCTTAAAGTTTATGCCAAATATCAGGCCTAAATGTTTGTCTGTAAATGAAATTTGTAGATTAAATATTTCTGGCATGCTACAGCCTACCTATTCTGATCGGAAGTTGCAAGCAAAGCCTTAGTTTGCATGTACAAGATGCAAAGCCAGCTCATGTACAACGGCTTTTATGGATGGCTGGTCTATTGTAATTATAAGATACAAAGTTTGTAGAACTTGAATATGGATATCATTGGAAATAAAAGCATATTCTAAGATTTTGAGATATGCAAGTTGTAATTGATCTCTGTATTTATAAAATGAGATTCTGAATGCTTTAAAGTAAGATGCCTAAGATGTTTAAATCTGACAGGAACAATGAGATAGACTAGATATGAACAAGATATAAGGATAAATGATGAGATAGAAAATGACATCAATAAGGCTAGATATGAAAATTATAAAGGAAAAATAGCAAGGTTTGATTTAACTAAGTCAATATGTTAAGGGTTGCAGTGGCATAGTATACAACTAGGATGGATATATGAGAGAGTTTACGTCTTAAATGGAACTATTTTTATGAAACATTCATAAACTAGTGTAAATTTTGACGTAAATGTTAAAAAGAAAAAGCTTGGATGAATTCGTTGATGAAAGAAGAACTCAAACAGACGATTTGCTTCAAGAAATAGCTCACTTTGAAATTTTATAGACATTTTGTGGAAACCTCCCCTAGTTTCTTTGGAAAGTTGGGGAGGTTTCCATAAAATATTTAAAAAAATAAAAAATAGTCATTAATGTTGGCAACCACCGATGGACTGCAATGCACGAGGACCGAGATGCACGGGGTTAGTCTTGGTCTTCGTGCAAATTTAAAGAGCCTTTTCTTTTTTTCTTTTATGGAAACCTCCCCACATTTTTTCCGCGGGAAACCCTCCTGTTTTTCTTAATTGGAAACCTCCCGGGTCATCCAAGAAAGCCGGGAGGTTTCCTGAAAGGTGGGAGAGCTTGATAGAAACCCCCGTTTTTTCTAATATGGAGAAAGTTGGGGAGGTTTCCAGGGGGAGGTTTCCGAGAAAATGGGGAGGTTTCCAGGGAAAGTTGAGGAGGTTTCCCAGGAAAGTTGGGGAGGTTTCCAGGGAAAGTTGGGGAGGTTTCCATTGAAGCCCAACCCAAATCGGGCGTAGAAAAAACCATCGGATAACCGCCTTATCGGGCTGCGTTAAAATTTGTCATTTTTTTTTTCCTTTCTGGTCGACATTTGCCATTTTTCACTTACTTAGGTTTCGAGGTTTTGGAGGACTGACAAAGCGGCTGGCTATGGCGGTCGAGCAATGAGATGGCCTCGAAAGCAATGGCGATGGCGATACCGATCGTCCCGGCAGAGTCGTCTAGAGATGAAGTAGAGATGAAGGAGCAGCGGAATGCTTTTGCAGATTGATCTGTTTTTTGCTCTGTTTTTTTGCATCTATTTTTTGCTCTGTTTTTTTATCTTTCCTCACAAAGATCCGCTCTGTTTTTTGCACTTTCCTCTTTTGTTGCATTGCGGAATAGGGAAGGAACAGGAGGAACGGGGCCTGTGGCCAGAATAAGGCCCCAAATCTGTAGAAACACAAAGATGCGCGGCGGACACAGAAACCGACTTGTAAACCCAAGATCGATAATTAGTTATCGATCGAGGAGTAATCTTGATAATTAATTGTCATCACTCCTCCAGTACTGATAACTAGTTATCAGTACTCTTCTAGTAAAAATATGCAAAAAAAAACAACTCTCCCTTTACATACAAGAGTCCGATAAGGTGAGTTTTTTGCTGGTTGTGCATAATAGCTTTCTGTCAAGGTTCTAGAGAATTTAATTATGAGCTAATAACAATAGTTAATAGTTAAGAATATGCTTGCTTGCAATCAGAACCTCCAAAGTAGAAGAGTAATGTGGTTTTCCCTTGCAGACTAATGCACAGTTCATGCGTCCAGGCCTGGCCTAATCTCATGCACATGTGATCTCTATATATGTGGCATCCAATCATGTGACTGCATTTTTTGTCTTAGGAAGCATAAATTTAAACGTTGTGCTTCCTGCAGCAGTCATTACAAGAAAAATGATTCAAGTAATACATGTGCTTGAGCTTTAAGCAATCAGATATTGCTCTAAAGAAACAAAAGAAAAACTAAAAGGAAGCAAACGAATATTGACAGACTATGAGAATAATAATCCAACCAACTTCATTAATGCTCGCACAGGTCTCAAAGTAGTCTGGCTAACAATCCTTCACAAAGCGTAGACTAACTAAGGATAATTGATTCTATCCTTGATCCAGTTCCACACTGCTGCAGCACATAAATTGTTTGTATTATTCAAATCAATTCACTTTCAAATTACATAACAATCTCACACCAGAATTGCATTAAATAAGAAAAGCAACAATTCAAAACACATATCTTGAAGAAGAGCTTCATATTCTTTCATATCAGAGTTCCCGCTATCAATATCCCGTCATGGTCTTGACACCTTTCTGTATCATCTTTCAACAGTGAGGGTTTAACCAAAATCACATGGTACTAATGAGGTGCTACTGCTTCTGAGGCTGTAAAATGACAAAGATATTTTGTTGCTTCAGTAGAGTAGACTGTAGCAATGCAGATAATTATCAGCTCTTGGGTATATCGAAGAGCTAATATCCTGTCCTGTTAGCAAACGATTATCATCACTTGGATATATCAAATAGCACTTAGCAAAACTTGCAAGAAACAAACATGTCAGACAACAAAAATGCAAGCAGATTAAAGCGTAAATCAATCTTGTGAAGGACCTCCCTATATCTCGTCACATAGCTGGAACAAATTCAAGAACATATAGCCAGATTAAATGATGCATGGCTGCAGTCAAACCTGCCATAGTCAGGGCTCTCTGTTCAAACCCGCAGCCTTCTTAGGGTAACGAAAATCATTGCCCTTTTGGAAGAAGAAACCTCATGTTCCACATACACAATGGAAACCCCTTAGCATGCCCTGGCTGTGCATGCCTTGAACCGATGCTGTAGAGGTTCGTCTGATCAATTTGTAGACGATCCTTAGAATCGACATGACCACATGTAATATGACCACATGTAATATTGCTCCAACAGGAATATATTCATAAGAGATACCAACACAGGGATCTGCAGCTAGAGATGAAAGAGCTTGGGGCTTCTGACTTTAAAAAGGAAACTTCTCATCCTGCCATAGCCGTGGAGCTTTGCTGAAGGTTAACCCTTTCCAGAATCCACTCAACAAAACCAAAGAGTAGGAAAGGAAGGTCCTCGGCGGCACCATCAATCGAGGAACCTAAAACGTGGAAAGGGTGAGAAGGGATATCTCGACCGTTCAATTCTTAAGTAAAACCTCACCCTCCGATTTAGGGCTGGATACAACACCCTATAAGGATAGGATGCTATAACTTTATAATATAAAGAAGATGTTGGGATACGCATAAGGTAATCATTACAGCACACGTCACGAAAAGTTTCAGTTGAATCATCAGACTAATTTTTAGACTACAAATCAGATGGATTGTCAGATTAATCATGAGATTATGCATCAGGTAAAATGTGAGATGGATAGTTATATTAGTCGTTCAGACCGGGGCAAACTATTGCAAGGGGTGATGTAGTTCCTAGGCTCCAGGGTTTGCTTAATAAGCTTGAACTTTCATTTGCTAGAGCTTGAGCTTGTGCTTGATTCTGGAACATAATTATGATGGTTTACCAACAGATTGTATTGAATTGGCCATAAATTATTTTTATCTGGCTCTCCAAGTCTATGTGTGGTAGGATTCAAAGTCGCTTTTGGATTCATGTAGCAGAACAGGAAAGAGGAGATGAACAGGAGATGTTTGGTTACTTCCAGAGCTTAGCCATGGCTAAACAAACCAGAAGACCTGCAAAAGGCAACATTGCAACTATTGCAAAAGGTCATTGTAGTGCAATAAGCTTTTATGAAGATACTGAAACTAAGACATATAGGTTGGGCAGTTTATTTTTTGGACCTCTTTCATTCTTTACTTTGCGAGATGATGTTATGGTAGCAATGCCTATCAGCCGCATTTGTATCGAAAAAAAAAATGATTTTTTTTGGATTGCCCCTAGGGGGGCAAACCCTTGTTTATGTGGGCTTTTGGCATATCTCAAGTATATGCCAGTATATGCTTGGAATATGCTAATGACTGCTCAAAACCCCCTATTGTCTGTAAACTGGCAGTCATTTCGTTGCTGCATAGCCACTCTGGAAACCGGGTAACCGGTTTTTGGTTGCTTCGGGTAAAATCATCCTGATCGAGCTTATGCTCCTTTAAACAAGAATATGGAGTACTTGCTCATGAATGATTGCTCATAATGGGAATGCAACGGGATGCTTATGCAAAGCCAGTATGCTTGAATAATTATAATCAAACAACCCTTTGCTACAAATACAAATGCAAAGCAAGGCCGGATCCTCTTAGGCAGATCCGAGGTCATATGGTAAGCTCATGGTAAGCTATGGCAATGGCAAGGTTATGGATGATCGTGGCTTTGGAGCTGGACGGATCTGAAACAAAGCAAAACCCTTCTCGCGACATTGCTATGAGGTATTGCTATGCTTGCATCTTCATTTTGGCATTTATCGATTCAAAGTTACCATGCTTGAAGCTTAAGATTTCTTGGATGTCTTGCATGTTTAACATGATTTAGCTCTGCTTAGTTAGAGAATGGGCTAATTATCATACAAAAGTAAACTGGATTTCACAAAAGAAACCAAAATATTATCTGATATGTATTGACTCCAATGATTTATTTGGTGCATCCCTTTGTGGTTCGGGGTAAGATAAGTGGAGAATAGCCCAAATGCATTTCTAAGCAGGATATCATTAAAAGTTTTGCATAGTGTAGAATTTCTTCTCTCCACTTTTCCATGTTTCTCCTTGCCAATGTCCGGGAAACGTCAAAGCTTTATGAGAGCTCAAGCTATATATTCAAGCTTCGATTTGATGTGCCAAAGTCGATTTAAATCGAGCGAGGAACCTTTCATAAGATAGGAAAATTTTGTATATGGATCTTTTAGGTCACGAGGAGGACATCGGTTTTCAATAAAACTTTCAATAAAATTTGCGTAGGTGTTCGTTGTCTTTGCAGGTCTTGATAAAGAAAGCTTAGATTTTTACAAGCTAGGCGCAACATATAGTGATGCTAGTCACACACCACAAAATTCTATCAGAGAAAATTCTATAAATGCGGACATATCAACATCTTGAGAGTTTGACGCCTTTTGTTATCTTGAAGCTAAAATTGTTGATGTGTGCACCAAAATGGAGAACTAAGGTATTATTAACCTAGATGCTAGGTAATATATCAAAAGATCTAGATATTTTAGAGGCATTGTCTGCGGATGTTTAATTGTAAGTGGGCTTATGTATGATTTGATTGCAATCGGATGTGTATAATCGGAGTTGACATCTTAATAGCCTTGCGAGGTCGTAGCTTGGAGGTTTGGGATTAAGCTTGGTGGTCGTCATGTATGAGAGAAGCTGGAAGGAGGTGTCACCATGGTTTTGTTACTTAATCGAGGTCAGATAAGATTGTAAAGCTTGCAGGAATTTGTTGATTTAGGAGATCCCGGCGATGCAACCGCCGTGCAAATAGTCTTTGGGAGACCTAAAAAAATTGGGCCCCGTTCACAACGCTACGCCGAGGTTGGGGAGATGGTGCTCATGTAGCAGAGTCTAATTGGGGTAACTCCTGCTTTGGGCTGGTGCAAATGGGTGGAACGGTACTCATGGAGCTAGTTCCGTTTAGCCGCAGAGATGGGGTGATTCCCATGGAACAGTTTCGGTTACGATGGAATGTCGTTGTAGAGAGCGAATCCGCCAGCCTCGGGTTGGAATGCTAAGGAGGGAATGCACACGCCACCCGGATGCAATGCTTGTGGGGAAGCGATCCTACTAGTTCGGATGGTGTGCATTTTCTAGGATTCCCCATAGCCCGGCCTCGATCATTTTGGGTTTTATACTAGTTCTTAAACTTAAATCCTCAAGCGGGTATCCGCAAAGAAAAATTGCGAGGAGGATGTTGTCCTAGTTAGTTGAACAACAATCTGCCCAAGAGCTAAGTCTTAAAATAAGTGGTGCTCAAGAAAGGCTTATCTTCTTAGCCACATGAGTGGGAAAAAAGTGGTTTCAAGAGGGCTGCATGTACCTGAGTCAAAATCTTCGCAATAGGATTGATGCTAGATTACTCATTCTTCTCGGTATGGAAAATCTTTTCGGGTTTATTCTATTTAGGGAAGGGTTCTGATGACGCTCAACTAAATTGGGGAACTTGCCTCTTTCTTCGCTTGCACTTGTGCCGAGGAGTGATGGATCCTGTATGCATGCTTGATATGTACCATGTCTTTGGATGTTGTTAATTGTTGTTCAACCAAGTACGTATGATTCATCCGGCTTTGTTTAGTAGGTTGTTCTTTGGCTAATATGACAACTGTGTTTATGCCTACTCGGTGGACTATGGACGGTCGCTTGGGAAGGTCTGTTCTTTTTAGTTCTTTGTGTTCTGGTATTATTATAATCTCTGAGCCAGTAATTTGCTTTTGCATGTTTGGGTGCATGATGATGCAGTTTCTTGCTTGCGTTTCAACACAAATACTTCAAAGATGGTAACAACATCTTGGGATGGAACAGTAAAGATTTGGAATGTAGATGAAGGTAGAGGGGGATGTGAAATTGTAATTTGCAATAAAACTTTTCACTCTTTCAATCCTGTGGAGGGAGTTCAAAACTCAAAACGTGCCCCCAAATTCGTGGGTTGCCAAAAATAATTGCAAAGAATCTCACGTGGACCACAAGCATTAATGATAGGCAGCCCATGTAAAATTCAAATTTTACCTTAAATTCACTTTAAGCTAGTGTATTTTTTTACATCAATTTGCAAGAAATACAAGACACCCTTTCATGCTTCTACCCTGCAGCATGCATGGTTAGACCCCCTTGGCATTGCCTACACCATCACCTAAGAGCATGGCATTAACTTCTTAACATTGCTATCCACAAGTAGAGGAAATAATTTCAAAGAGAGTGTTAGAATTATTGAAATACCTTCACATCGTGTGATATGATCTTCGCATTCCTTCGAGAAAACGCTAAGTGAACTCCTCTTCTTCCTCTTCTTGTGACTCTCCACGAAAGGTACTGGTCTAGCAATGGTCTTCCCATTGAAGTCTTGTACCATGGCTAGACTCGTGCCATGGTATTGACATTTCTACTTTCACTTAGCCTTGCCAGCTTCAGCTAGAAGGAACCTAGCTTCATTCCATACCTGGGGGCTCCTAGCAATGGTATCTTGAGACCTGCCATTGTCTCGTCTATGTTCTGTAACACATTGGGGTTTTCACTCAAACAAGCTCCAATTTTAAAATCCAATTCTTCATCATCGGATGCAACTCCTGTGCATGGCCCCTCTTCCCAAGAAGGCATGGTGTCATCATATGCCTCGGCAAAGTACCTTAGATTGGACAGCCCGCCAGCCTGAGAACCATGTAGAGTACCACAAAACCTTAGAATGTCACCCTCTTTGTACTTGAACATCATCCTGATCACCTTAACTTGATGCTTGCACATATTCCCTTTCATACCCCATGGACAATCACATGATGACCAATGTTCATGTGCAGCATCCACTAAGTAAGGCAAAGCCTCTCGGTTATCATCCCAGTTGTCCATGTTTTGACTCCACACCTCGGCTCTCCCCTTCTTGAAGTTCAGCCATCTAACAGCTTCATCTAGAAGTTCTCGAGCACCTATGATGGCAGTCTCAATTATGTGCTCTTGTCTCTTGTTGGTTTTAAAACCCGAATCCTTCATGAATCTATCAAAGGACAAGTGAGTTTGTAATATACCTGTAAGCATGTAAATGAGCCAATCTATTCTCCTTCCTCTCAAGGCATGCTTGGATACCCCTAATCTCCTCTTCATGTGCCCATGGTAGGACTCTATACCAGCATTAGTCTCTTGGTTAGCATGTGGATACATCCTTGTGGCAATTATCCAATGTGTGATGTTATTGGTCCAAACTCTGTTCATATACCTCACAACCCTCTTCCACATCTTGTACTTTTCCTTGAATTCATCCAACAACTTCTTGACCTCTTTGGTGCATGCTTCCACATAATCACTAGTCCTTCTTGGGTCAATATCTACTTTAGTGGCATATATAATACGACCGAGGTCCTTAAACATTTCCCCCCTAACCTTCTTGTTCTTCACGTGCTTTAAAAGCAACTTCATCCAGTTTCTTCGAACATGCCAAATACACAACTGAATTTTGGTTTCGGGCCAAACATCCTTCAAGGCATTGATTTTAGCCTGTGCATCATCTACAATGAAGCATGCAGGTTCCCAAGTTGGGTCTTCCCTATGTATGCGGTTCTTCATTGCAATCAGCCAAGGATGGATGTCCTCCTCGGTGGCACTAGAGGATAGAACCCAAGCAACAGGGACGCCATTTCCATGTGTGTCATAAACTAGCAAGGTATAAAGGCTGTAGCAGTGGTCGGTTGAATCCAAGGCTACAACATTCCCCCTTCCATGCTCTAACAGGATCTTCATTTGGAAGGGTGTGATGATGCCCAATGTGAAAGGGACTTCCTCCTGATACAAGAACACATCCTCTTGATGTAAATCAACCCACATCCTAACACTTGTGGCCACATTCTTGTGCAGCATCCACGTGTCAGCAGCCAGCTTGTTCCTCGTGTTGACGGAAGACCTCTTGGGGAGTGTGGTTATGGAGCAATTGTTGGTAGGCCCAAGCCTTCTTACCCTTTGATAGCCATGGAGCTACATCATGCCTTGTTCTTGTGCATTGGGAATCCTCAATTCCATGGCAGAATTTCTCTTGATTATCAATGTGCCTCATCTCATAGTATGTAATTTTACATATCTCAGGCCTCAAATACAACTGTTTCACCTGAAAGTGACACCTGCAACCTCGCCTAATACTCATTCCTCTTCTCTGCCTCCTTGAGTAGGAAGGATTCTTCTTCTTTGCTTCAGCAATTAGAGCTCGGGTTGTTTTATCTTTGACCTCCCGATAACGTTCACGATAATCTTCAAGGCCATAGCTGCACCAATAGCTACAATTGAGAAATAGTTGTTCAGTTACAAACCTAAGCAATAAGTCTCAAGAATAAAGCTAAGGTACAGCTGAGAAATAATGGTTCACTTTACTTGAAATTACATGAAGCCATTTAGGCAGTAAAAGCATGAAACTGAATGACAAAACAATTCACTTACTTGGTTATTTTAAGGTGGGCATTTTGGTCGACTCTTTTCTTGGCAGATCCCTCTTCTCTACCCCGAGATCCACGCTTCCTGAAGTGCACCCTTCAAATTCTGCTCCCCTTCCACGAAATCTTGCACCCTGTTTGTGGGGATATAGCATGCATACACTGGAATAGTTTGGTGTCCAGGGTAGGTTACTTGCACAACAGAATGCTGCTCTATCTCCCGTTGCAATTGCAGTCTCGAAAATACACCGAGGGGGGGAGGGGGGGATCTTGAACCGGGAGATGTAAAAGAGTCTGGAAGACAAAAATGACTACAAAGATTTGGCACACTGCTAAAACTAAACTCAATGTGAAGCTATGTCTAACCTTACTTGTTCTACCTCGATATTATTATCCTCTGTCTCCATGCCTGGCCCGAACCCAGATGTTCCAATGGATCGTTTCGAACAGGGCCGGACTGGTTTCTGTGGTAACAGCAAAGATCCCCCAATTCCGTTTGAATTGGGCCGGAAATACCCCACCAACCTTGGGATGGAAATACCACCACCACATTCATTAAATGCATCTGTACAAACAAGTACAAGGGACACTGCCACAGTTACAAGTCAAAAAAAGTGTCACGTCCAACTGCCTTCAAAAAATAGCGCGGTTCAACTGCGCGGTTCAAGATGCCCGGGATGCATGGATCCTCAGGCGTCCTGGCATTGATGCATCCATGGATCAGCGGATGGGCATGCATTGGCTGTTTCTGGACGTCCAGAAACACCGGAGGTAATTTGTCCAGAAACACCGGATCCCGGACTCCATATACGGACGTCCCTAAAGAGCAAATGATTTTACATCAAGATAGAATATCTTCTGAAAAAAATGAGCTAGAAGCCAGAGCTGGAATCTGAAAATTTCAGGCATAGAAGACTTACTGCATATGTAAACTAAAATGGGTACAAAGCTCTCATAAGAGGAAAGAAGAGAAGGTATTCTCGGAAAAGGCAAGCATCCCTGCAGCAATAGTTTTGTGAGAATCCAAAACCATTTTGGAAACAACTATCAACCAAAATAGCCCAGAGAGATCTAGAACCCATGGAGCTGCTCCTCATGGCCAAGGAAATTTATGCCCATGATGTTGAAGCTATGCAACAATAGGTCATTGAGGAAGATATGTTCACATCAAACGATGTAAAAGAGATTCTCAAAGGCATGACGAACGGGAAGGTAGCAGATCTACAAGGTTTGAGCATCGTATTATTGAAATGGTGCAGAGACGAAGATTGATGAATCAAGCTGTTAGGCAAGGCCTGCCACGAGATTGGAAGGAAAATAGAGTTTTTCTGAGACACAAGGCTGGGGACAAAACCAACGTGCGTAATTCAGGACCATTTTGATAGGCAGCATGTTCTCTAAGTTGCTAGGAAGTTTGCTGGAGAGGAAGCTTAGTTTCTGGGCCGATGAGAGTGAGAAAAGATCTCGCTGCCAAGCAGGGTTCAGAAAACAGCAGTGTGCTCTTGATCATGCTCTTAATTTGAGGGTGTTGATCGAACAAGCAAGAAAAACCTAGGCAAGCTTTATATCTAGCATTCATTGATTTCACAAAAGCATTTGATATACTTCCTCAAAAAGACTTGTGGACTCGAATGGAACAGAATGAAGTTCCAAAGGCAATCGGAGGAGCCATATCCCAGCTATACTCAGAAGTGATGGCAAAATTGTCTGTAGATTTTGATAGAGAAATTCGCAGCATAATAGGTGTCCGGCAGGGATGCCCACTGTCCCCAACCCTGTTCGGTCTGTACATAGATGAGCTTGAAGAATGGTTAAGAACAAGAGGTCTAGCAGGCTCTTGATTGGGTAATTTCCTTGTCCAACTCCTATTGTACGCTGATGATGTGGTTTTGGTAGCAAACAGACCTGTGCAATCCCACCTTGTTAGTCTGGCTATATTTTGTGATGTGAGACACATGAAGGTCAATTTAACCAAGTCAAAAGCAATGATCCTAGGAACGGTAAGCCGACCTATATTCATATATAAGGGTGACACTCTAGAGATTGTTGACAGCTACAAATACCTGGGGCTAGAATTTTTAGCAAAATATAGATGGAAGGATTGTATCAGGAAACGGATGGAAGGAGGCAAGATGGCTTTGTACTGTATGCTAACCAAGTATCACAAGGCATCTCTCATAGACTGGGGGCTCAAAAAAATCTTATTCAAGGCCTCGGTACAGACCGTAGTCTTCTATGGATCGCCTATATGGGGGCCATGCATTTCAACACAGCAATGGACCCAAATTGAATCAGTGCTGAAGATATTTCTCCGGGAGGAATTAGGGATTAAACCACAGGTCCCATATGCGATACTGCTGGCAGTATTCGGCATGCTCTCGCTTGAGGCCGAGGCACTATACTAGACACTGAACTTTGTTGTAAGGCTTCACAAACAGCCAGATGGGCGTTTGCCTAAGATGGCGCTGGCACAATCATCATCGTCAGGCTGTATCGGGAGGTGACTATATGGGCTGAAAAACAGGGGATATCTATGCATCAGTTACCGGACACAACTCTTGGTGCCCAAGATTTGGTGCAGATACGAGTTGTAGAGAAACTTTGTGCAAACAGAGGCTCACACATGATTACATATGCATCAGAGGTAAAACCTTTGCTGGTGTACTCAGAACGAAACTATCTGAAAGCTCAAATACCAAGTTCCCTGAAGAAGTACATTGCAAGGTATAGAACAAGGCTACATGTGGAAACAGGCAGATGGTCGAAGACTCCAAAAGAAGAAAGATTTTGTGAAGTATGCAAGTTGAGCATGGTCGAGGATGAGACTCATATATTTTTGCACTGCCCAGCTTATGAGAGATCTGGGCCAGATTATGTATACAAGCTGCTAAATTTTCATCTTTATTAGATAATGATCCTATGATGCTTGGTCTCTATAGAAGCACACCGTTCACTAGTATTGAAATTGTGAACAATATGCTTGTTCACTCTTTGACCTTTCAAGGTCCAAAGTGGGCGTGATATTAATTAATTCTAATTCTTAATTCTAATAACAAACTTTGGGCCTATGCCCTACTATAACAAACTTTGGGCCTCTGGCCCTTGTTTGTTATAATAGGGCATAACATCCTCGTTCCAGGGTGTCCCTCTCATCCCCATCTAGATCTACACACCCATCTCCCAGCTTAGACATCCCCATCTAGATCTACACACCCAACTCCCAGCTTAATAGTTTCACCTTCCCTGTCAAACCACCATAAAAATGGGGGTCACACAGGCCACCACTTTCTACATAAACTGTTCAAACCACCACAAAAATGGGCATCACACAGGCCACCACTTGCTACATAAACTGTTCAGATGCAAGCTACACATTTTAGAATATAATGTTTTCAATTTTGCCCAAAATTATTTTCAGTTTGAAATAAAATTTTCTAGGAGGTAAGTTGTAGGAATCATAATGCTGCCATTTGATTTTTCATTTAATAAGCATGGAATGCTTTGAAAGGACGTTGCAAGAGGTAGCTTGGACATTTGAAATGGTAGTTGGAATCCACAATGTAGGGGCAAAATGTAGACTCTGGAAGCAAAGAAAAGAAAAGGCTAAGGTGCCATAACCATGCATGCAAATCCACTTCATAATCTTCTGAACAGTTTTAACTTTCACTGTGTTTGTTTCTTCTTCATGACCTAAGGAAAAGGGCAGAATACACAATTTAAATTTAGTTGACCGTAACCAAATCTCTGCATGTTAACGTTCGTTAGTTAGGCTGCTCAGAAGAAGATGAAGCCAAATTTGCACGTCTTGTATGGCTCAAGACTTTGATGAGGAGTATTTTGTGCAGCGTTTGAAGAGTTGATATCCAGATAAAACAGCAGATCCAGCAATAATTATGAAGCTTATGAAACCAATGCCTATGGCTACCCCTGCCTGATTGCAAAAGCAAGAAAGGCCTGCCTTTTTGCATAGGCTTGCCAAGACTGTGCCATCTTCTACACCCTTCTTAGTATCAAGATCTAGAGTAAATGCACCTGCAGCTGCTGCAGCAACCATCAAATAAGCCAATACCTGCATTCAACATCGAAAATATCAGTTGCTAAATTCTCTTTTGCTTCCTATTTTTTAATTTTAAAGAAAATGTTTGCCTGATCTATGATAAAGCTGATAAGGTCTGGTATTAGGCCTTTCATAAGGCTGATATTCTTCACGATTTTGAGAACTTTGATGGCAATTTGCATCCCCGAATGTACACTTACTATCACATTTGTTTTCACAAAAAATCTGGGGTTTCAAAAACTGCATCAGAAAATGCCATAAAGAATGCCAGATCTGTACATATAGAGTATGCCCCTACCTTTTAAGTACAGTATTGGACGAGCTAAATGACTAATATGAGTACCTAGTTTAGAATCGTCCATATGACATCAAAATACACTATTGAACAATGAAAGATAGATGACGTTTCTTTTTCTTTTTCAAACTTTTAGTCAGAAGAACAGGATGAAAACTGGTATGGAATTAGACTGCTTTTTTTCTTTTAATTACAATAGAACATGCAGATGAAGAGCTAAAAAGGCCAAAATGAACGCAAGATACTTTTAACTTATGAAATAAAATATGCTTAATGTATAATGTCAATAACAGCTTACTCTGTAGACTTGAAATCTTCATAGCTCACTGAAACAGAGTCTTCTTCTGTGTTAGAATAATCAGAACTCCATCTTCTGGTAGATACGCTCGTGGCCGATTCACCAGTAACCATAACAATGAGAGAAACAAAACTAAACACCATACTTCCAGCCCTAAAAAGAAGCCCTAAAATCTTAATTCTGGATTTCCACTTATCAGGCTTCGCCTTTGCATCTACAGGAGGATTTTGACCCTCAGAATGATCAGCTTTCTTGGACTCCATGAAGGGGGGGCTCCGGAACAGAAGTTGGAGGCGATTTTGGAGACATACCTTAACAAGAAAGGGCAGAATCCGTGACGGAGCCAGCCAGGACCGTTGCTGCTTCTGAAAGCCACGATTTGATAGAGGGAAAGCTCCATGGATCAAGGGGCGTGGTAAAGAATCGAATTTGATTGCTTATTGAGACGACGACATAGCCATGTGATCGAAAACCTGCAACTTGCAACTTTTTGCATGCTCTAGGTACGTACTTTTGGTAAATGGCACACTTTCCTTTTGCCAGTTTGAATCTTAAAATTCAGACTTAACTCATGCATTTGGAATAATAGAACATGCAAAAACCTAACCCTTAGAATGACTACATCTCCACCGTCCCCTTCCAAGTTTTGTCCATTGCTCGTCTATTGATCTAAGATGGAATTGGTGGGAATCTCTTACATAGATAGATCTGCAGTGTACCTCATTGGTGGTATCAAAATGAAGTGTCCGTAGCAAGACACCTCGGGGCCTTGCAAACCAACCGACCATTCAATGGGGCTTTATCGTTCTTATTTAAAACCATGAAGTTTTTCTTCAGAATTCAGCCTAATTGATCCTTCTGATTCTGGCTTCATGCCCATCAAGTTTCTAATGAGGTGACAGAGACACACACCCTAGAGGGACCAGACAATGCAAGTGACTCCCAGCTGCTAGGCCTCACTTGAAGTGTTTACTGACCTTCTTTTTTAATTGATGAACTCTAGATCATGTGATACTCATAGTTTATTCTACATTTTCCTGATTTCAAAACGTTATACATGAATGAATTGGTTTTTGTTCCAAAATGTAATGATCATTAAATATAGGCACAGATAGCACGTGTTAACCAACATACTACTCCTACCTAATGTCAAGAACTCTACAAATAACCATTCAAAGATCCTATGCCTAACGCATTTCTGTGAACTTTTAAACTTCCTATGGACAAAGGTTTTGTCAGCATATCAGCAGGCATATCAGCGGGCATTTCATCTGTAAATATGTACTCAATTACTATAGTTCTATCCACCACTTTTTCCCTGGTGAAGTGATGATGTATGGATATATGTTTTGACCTTCTGTGATGATTAGGATTTTTAGTGAGTGCAATACTACTCCCGTATCATTATAAATTACATTTGGGACTATGCTCAACATATCCAATCTCTTCCAGAAATTGTCTGATCCATCTGTCTTACAGGCCCTGCTGAAGTTGCTACATACTATGCCTCACTAGATGATAAGGCCATTGAAGTTTGTTCGGTGCTTGTCCATGTGATTGTAGCCCCGTGTAGCATAACTCAATACCCTATGGTAGATCTTCTTGAGTCCTGTATCAATTTCGATAAGACTATTGCGGCCATTTTCACCTGATATATCAAACGGCAACTTACTTGTAAATGGCTTAGTCCAAATGTTACAAGATCATAATTCATCTATCGTGGCGAGGTTCCCATCATACAAAGGCCACGTAACTAAGCCACTGATAGCGTGTTTCCATATGCAAAAAGGTGCTGCGCACATAGGGTTGCCCTCCAGTTTCTTGAGGGTGAAGTGGCCTAAATCTAACCGTGAAGTCATGTTTTCACAATCTATATTTAAATTAAAGTAGACCCCTACCATGTTCTTACAATAAGCTTGTAGTTCCCCTACATTCATGTACAAGCATGTCCACAAGTGCCCTCGATCGAATTGTATATGTAACTGAGTAGTTTGTTGTTCTCGTGGATAGAATCTTGAATTCATTTCTCTGTGGCATTGCATCCCCGTTCTTGGTCAACGACTGGATTGACCATCCCAGACAAATAAATCATGCTCTCATCCTCGTAAGACAGCTCTGCATCACGAAACTTCCAGGCAAGGAGAAACAACTCGCCATAACACATTTTGTAGGCGCAACTTTATCTTTTGATGGCATTCTACATCAACTCTCTGCAAACAAGACTTTTTGTTGCACCCATCCTCAAACTGATAAGGCATTTTCACTCCTTTTATCCTTATTCTGAGTTATGTGCTTCAACTCGCCATCAATGTTCTCTGCATTTTCTTGGTTTGCCCTAGACTTCACATACCACCCATCAACCCTCTGTAGTCAAATTCTTTTCCTGTATACATTTGTTGTCTCGATAATGATGTTTGAAGGACTAGGAGATTTTACACTATTGTCATAATATTGACCATCATAACAAGTATGTTTCAAGACCTAAGAATGACAGATGTTTCAAGACTCAAGGATGACAGAGAATCTGCTCTATTGTCAATCTTCTTTGTACCTATGTTACTAGATTTGTTTAGTCTTGGCGGCATTCAGTGATATGTGGCTATGGGTCCTCTCTGTCTCCATCTTTATGGTACATTCACAATGGCCTTCCTACAAAGATGTAAAGATGTACCTCTTTAATAGTAGAATATATCATTTTCCATCCTGTACAGATCCACATAGATATTTGACACAAGAATATACCAAGCACCAAAGTGGGAGTCTAGACAAGTAAGTTGACCAAAGCAATGCCTCCCTAATTGCACATTCCCATGCATTTTTGAAGCAACAAATAAAGCCATCCATCCTGATATATTAGTTTGAATTGTGGACTCAAGTAAATGTTTTGTCTCTTTGAACAATCCTGCACGAGCAAGGGGGTCAATCACGCAAGTACAGTGAGATACACTAGGTATAATTTTATATTCACTCAGTAAATAAAAATACCAACAGCCTTCATCTACTAGGCCAACACGACTGCATGCAATAAATATATTGTTGAAGGGTGCTTCAACTGTTGTAGTCCTTCTTGTTGCATTGTCTCAAGACATCTTAGAGCCATGAAGGTATTTCCATCCCGCGATTATAGAATTCCAAGATATTGCATTTCGCGTTGGCAGTTTAATAAAGACTCTAACTGCTTCACTTAAGCTCCCACATTTAATATACATAGGTCTTCAATTTAGGCTCAAATCTTCTTGCTTGAATCTCAACTTCCTTGCCATACTTGTATGATGCCCAATCACTTGGTTCTTCATCACAAATGTCTTCTAAGAATCTTCAAAAGTAGGTGTCTTCAATTCTGTTGCTTGATTAGCTCATGCAGACATGTGTCATACCAAATGTTAGCCAAAGGTGTAGTTCATGCACATGGCTCTTCTATGCTTCCCAAATATGGTAGCATCAGGCGAGGTAGGAGCATGATCAAAGGAGGTTGGGGCTGATGCAGAGTGGGTCTGAAGGCTTGCACTAGCATTCGGTGGGCAGAAAATGCATTTCTTGCCTCGAACTAGTCCTGCGGCCCCCCTTTGTTGGCAAATGCTTCTAATCTTGGCCAGCTCCAGCATGCTGAACTCTTATTGCCTTGGAGTGAGGTCTACGTTTACATACAAGGATGTCCCCTTCAACTGCTTGCCCTAGCATAGTATGGCACCCCATACATGTGCATCTATGATCATGAATACCAAAATGCATTTGTGGTCAGGGCGTTGAGCACTATGGCGGCTTCCTCTAGCAATGTGAACAAGCACAGGAAACGTCATATGGTCGATGATCTCCATCTGGAGGCAGTGCATGAGATTCTCCCCTTCTTCTTCCGATAAGACCCGGAGTACCAAATTATGGCCTCTCCATTTGCGCTCCCGAAGTTCTATGACCTATGGGTCAATTTCAACCGTGGCGATTTGGGACGTCTGTTGTGCAGGTGTTGTTTGCAGTTGGCAAGCTATGGACTGCGGCCTGCGCTGGGGTGGTGGTATGGGGCGACCTGGTGGCGTGACAGTGCGTGGTTCCGGCTGACATCGTGCAGGCTGTTGGTGTGGCAAGTTCATGAATAACATATAAAACATTAAATATAGCACAAATCCCATAATACACCAAAACAAAATAAAACAAACAAGGTGCTGCGCACGAAGGGTTGCCCTCTGGTGTCCTGGAGGGATGTGTACATAATCTTTGATGTATAGTGCTCTGAACTAAGAATTAAGTTCATGATTCTTTAACTTCGTTGATCTCAACAAAATTAATCGCATCGATCCGAGACATCGGATCGCCATTCTAGAATGGGACGAGCATGCATGTCGTGCATGCATGCGGGCGGCGCATGCCCGTTTTGATTGGGAGTTCGCTATTTCAGGCGCGTTTCTGCATCCACGTCTCATCGGCGCTTCCTCTTCTCTCAGCAGTACCTTATTCTCTTTGAACCCACCCTCCCCCCCTTCTTTGTTTATTGTATTTTGTATAAGTTTACATTTTATCATGTTTTCCACCCATTTGCGTGATGCTTTTTTTCCACCCCGGGTGATGCTATTCTACGGTATGTTTGTGTTGTCTCGTTTGTTGTGTTGGTGATGTGCGGTGGGGTTGGCGGCGTCATCTTTCGACTTCTCCATGCGCGGGGTTTTGGGAGCGATTCTATGCCTTACGTTTGTCTAAGCCCCTTGCCGAAGGCTTATCACTAGGGTTTCTTCTCGAAAACCCGAAAGGGCGGGGTTTTTTAATCCCGATGATAAGCTTTCGGCAGGTACATCAGCCACTCATCTATTAGCATTGTATTTTTTTGGGGTCCAAATGATATAATTGGATTTTCCCTTTTCGTGGGTAGTTCGCATGTATGCGGCTACCCACTGTCCACCATTGTAGAAAATCTGCTGAGATGAATGAGAAGCCTATGGGCGGTTTGTTGGTTTCTTGCGAGTCCCATTCTAGAATGTTAAACACAGATGTTACCTCCTCGTAACACGCTGGTCCGGCTCAAAAATTAAAAGCTTTGCAAGTTTAGGCACAAAAATCCTGCTTAATATGCTTTGCAAGTTAAAGCTCTATTAAAAAACATATGCGGCAACGAGAAGCTTTGCTCAAAAATATTTGTGGCAACAAGAAGCTTTGTAACAGGAAGTTTTGCTAGATGTGTATATTGGCGACGACGGTTTGCTAGGTATGTATCTCTGCAAGCCGATTTCCCTTCCGGGTTAATTCTCGTTATTGGCATATGCCACGTGGCTATACAAAAATAAGCGCCAGCAGAAATAGATGACCCAACTTCTAAATTGTTTGCTAAAAAGTGTTAGAATCACATATTTTATAGTCTTGGAAAACCAAACCCAAACCAAAAAAAGGAGATAAGATACATAAGGGAGAATGAGAACGCACAAGTGACTATTGGATTTAAACCATCATTGTTAATGTCACAGACAATAGAAATTTGATAGCAAGCAGCAGAAACTTGGAGGCAAACATAGTGCCAGATACAACAAGTATGATCACATTATGACGATATATTGGAAGTGAAGGACAATACAAAGATGATTTAGCCATTTGATAAGGAAAGAAACCTCTCCGGTTAGCCGGTTTCGAGATTGGGTATCCAGCAATAGAAGCCACTGCCAGTTTACAGTCAATAATGGGTTTGGAGCAATTATTAGTATATTTCGAGTATAAACTAGCATATACATGGAATATGCCACAAACCCACATGAACGAGAATGGTGACCCAAAAACCATAGCTCAAAAAAAAAGAAAGAGCATGGACGTCTATCACAAGCAACCAGGATACTTGGTCGCCAGAAAGCCCACGACTTATTTGTAGCTATAGCTGCACAATACCGGGAAGCCTCTACTCTCCTATAGAACTGCCCTACAACGAGCCAGAACCTTGAATCCCTCATGCAAAGCACGCATAAAAAATGATATCTGTTGGAATACAGCGAAAGCTGGCTATGGAGCCATGTTCAGGAAACCAGTTTTTCCAAGGTCCGGTCTAATGATGAATCAAGTCTACATTCCAATACTTTCCAAAATTGGTGTCCACCTCTTTCTGTTTTTAGACCATTGCAACAAAGGGCATTCAAAATGCCTGAAGATAGAAACAAGACCAACAAACCGCTCATACTCCCTGAATTATACGACTTTTCATACAATCCTATACATAAATCATAGTCAATCACTGCAAGAATACCTTGCTACAGTACTAAACAAATTGTGGAAAGTTTAATTGCATGTTGTTTTCAACATTGAATAAGGTAAGAATTGGATTATGCAAGAGGTGTAAATGGCGGTTTACTCCCATATGCAAATATACGCCTCATGCCATTTATACTTAGCACCACTCTCTATTTGTTGATTTTGAAACAATGAAAAATATTAACGGCAAAACCATATAGAAGTCTCCAAATGATTATTCGGCAAAACCATATAGAAGTCTCCAAATGTATATTGGTGTGTATATTGTTATCAATGGTATTAACAATGTTGATTATTATCTCCTATGCATGCTTGATGCGAAGTTGAATAGTCGTGCGAATTCTTAAGTGATTTCAGCTAGTAACGAATTCCAAAGGTCTGGCAAGGATTCATATATGTGTTAAACTTGACCATTGCAGGATGTGTAAAGTGTGAATAAGCAAAAAGAAAAATGTACTAATGAACATATGATACACTTCTGATTTTACATTAGCTTTCGGACTTTAGAACTTGTATGGAAGAATCCTTAAAGGCCAAGGCTATGTTCACTTCATCTGTAATACCACTACAAATGGAGATATCATTTATTTCACTTCTTTGACCATTTTCTTCAGAAAGATCAATATTTTCCATTTCAAAACATGCACTTTCAAGAGACTAAAAGTAGACGCCCCCGCTTGCACTGCATGAAATAATTAAATTAAAAACAATGATGACATGAAATCATAGTTTTAGCATAAAATCAAACATCAAGGCGTATGGATTGAAGATGCAAACAAATACATCTAGACAAGTTTATATAGAAGCATACCTTCCTGCAACTGCAATCCCATTCGCAATCTCACATCACTTCAGTGGGCTCTTGCAATCCATGCTTGATATGACTTATAAGTCGTATTTAATTAAAGTGGGACAAATCTTGAATTTTGGGACTCGGACTGAAAATGGGACAAAAATTTTTTTGAATTCATTGCTTGAATAGAATTACACATCACACACAAAGAATTGGGTTACTTGTTTCCCTCATAAAGTTTACAAACCACTAGTTGAGAAAGTTTTCAAGCTTCTCAATATTATCTACCCTCATACAATGATATAGCATGGAGGTTGCTCATGGCTTTGTCCATCTCCCTTTTTGGGATCTTGTGTGTGTTCTCCTTTGCAGTGTGAGAACTTGGATATGACCATACCACACACTCCACCAATTCCCTCCTTTGAGAATCGGCATAATTTGCCCTCCACTTCTTCTCGGCCGTTCGGTGTATTGCTCCTTCAAGTTGCCTTTCTTGTGTCTCCCAATGGGCTCCCAATATTGAATTTGGAATCCGGGGCGTAACTCCTCTCCATCGAGGGGCATAGTGGTGGTTACATCAGAGAGTGCCACCCCTAACCATATTGGACAGTCCTCATCATCAGGCCTTACTAGTACAAAGTATCCTTCCTTGATGTCCTCAAAGGGATCCCACTCAGGAAGATCAAACCACTTTGGCTTTGAGGCCTTACTTCCCACAAACCACTTGGAACCCTTGTTAGGACCCAAGTGAACATTCTTAGACGTGCTTGCTCCTTGAGAACCCTCCCATCTTGACTCTGGCAAGAACCCGTCTCTTAGCTTCCTCCCACATGGTTGTTCGGTTTCTAAGCATGTCACAACTTTCTCGATTACTTGATTAGGGAGTCCATTTGATTTTTTCTTAAGAGTGGAGGTGTGCTTTCCATTTGAACATCATCCCGGTCGTTATGTAATCCTTGATGCCCTTCACTAGTTGGCTAGAGTCTTTGGCCGGTCTTGAAGGGAGGTAGTGGTTTTGGCTGCCCTTTAGGAATGAGAACTTCCTGGCGGTGAACACCCCTCCGCCACAACTTTCGATTCCTTTATGCAGGCATCCACAACTTGTCACCTGGTCTCCACTTATATTGCATGATTGGTATTCCATCCCTAACCCAAAACTTGAGGCGAAGTGGCTTTGTGTGTCTGTCAAGCTGGTCCTTACCATCTAGCAAGTATCCCTCTACAAATGATTTCCAATCTACAACCTCATCCATCAAGAAAGCCATTGGGTTGGGGTCAATGCAGACTCTCAAACACATCCATTAGTTCAGGTAGACTAGTCACGTTTTCTCTCTTGAGCTTGGTGGAGAAAGTTCCAAAGAATCCATCTATATCATCATGCGTATGCCCAACCATCATGAATCCCACTTTCACAACTTTGAATACTCCCACTTGCTTTGTCAAGTATGACATTGCCCCAAACATCCATCTATTCTTGTTTTCTTTCCAACAGTTGTCCAATTGAACACATAGCTCCTCAGGCAGTGGTTTCTCAAGTAAGGGGAAATCATCCCAAGTCCTCCTTGATTCACTAGACACCTTGGATGTGAGCTTTTTATCGCCTTTGGTAACAAAGCGGTTGATCATCCATCAAAGCCTCAAAATGGGTCTTTGAAGGGGAATACCTCCTCCCTTCTATTGATCCTTTCTCTAGTGTTCTCAAGCACTTGAAAATAGAGCTCACATGGAAGTTTGGATCATCCCTCCATAGATCAAGCACAAAATGACCATATGTTCGGTTCCATGACCATGTGTTAAGACACCGCCCGGACTTACTTTCATGCGAAAAGCGTTTTGACAACGCTTGGGTAAAGAAACAGTTCCATGACCATGTGTTAAGACACCCGCCCGGACTTACTTTCATCGAAAAGCGTTTTGACAACGCTTGGGTAAAGGATCTAGCTTTGGCAAGAAAGTCTTGTGTTGGTCCATCTTATCATGAATTATACACAAAAATTTGTCCGAGCATCTCGGAAAATGTTCTCCCCTTTGCCAACTGGCTGTCTACATGATATTTGGTCCCTTTGGTGATCTGCAAATTGCTCCCTAATTGCCATTCTTTCTTTCTCTATTGCGGTTGATGCAAGTGTATCCTTGAGTTGAATGCAAGTGTTGCACTTTGAGAATGGCATGTGTTGCAGGACACTCCGCCCGAGAAGTGAGTGCTCCATAACTTCTGCTGAAATGTGATTGAAAGAGGCCTACCTCCAGTAGTTTCTAGGATGGAGTTGACCTCTTTAAGGCACTCCTTTTGGATATAGTGTTGTGGCAACACCCTTTGCACCACTTCGCTGGGTGCTCGTTCACCTCGACTTGTGGGGCATAGATTGAGACATGTATCTCACAAAGCTCTCAAGACTGCAATGGCATTGAGAGTATTTGCTCTAGGTTTCAAAGTGAGTGCATTACCATGTTGGAACAAAGCGTGCCCTTTTCTAACTTTGTTCGATGTATCGTAGAATGAAGACTTGCTCACCCCAAGAATCCATCTCAATGCTCTCATACATACCTTCATGCCCCTCAATTGATATAGTAGCCTTCACGTATTTTCATCATAGCTGGAATTCTTACACAAGGAGTAGATGAAATTAATCCTATCTTTTTGTAGCTGTCAATGTATTGGGACCTTATCTGCGAGGTCATCCACCAGATCTTTGCCTTTGTGCAATCTAGGTTGCAACACTCTTGTCCCCTAATTGCCTCTAGGTTTTCTTTGGTTGGGGCCATACTTTCCATCCTTTCTAAATGTTTGTCACTTCTAGGCCTCTTGGGTACCCTTTTTGCCTTTTATGAAAAACATAGCGTCTCTTCCTTGTGATCAAAGGATGCTCATCGACCACCAAATCTTCCACATGGCCTTGGGTGGGTCTTGGGGTATGTAGTTGATAGGGCATTCAGGACTATCACCATTCTTGTGTGTTATATATCTAATTGGCCATCTCAAGCGAGTTTGGGACTCCGGCAACCCGAGCACACAATGCAATCACTAGAGCTTCCCTGGGACATGATTGTATCAACCGATAAGAAGCTTCACAATGCCAACTCCAAGATGATCATCTCCCAGCCTTTCATCATTCACACTATCAAAGGATCAACTGCGCAATTATTATGCCCTCTGCAAATAAAGTCTCGTTGCAAGGGTGCAACAACAAGCAACCCTCTTCCTCCATTGGAGCCTAGGGCAATGCTTTGTCTTTGGGCTTCCTTGGCTCCACTTTGCTCATCTCACATGCTCCACGAATGAAAGAGCACACATTAAAACCATATACAACCATATGAATGAGCACTATAGCCATATAACCATTAGAAACCATATAACCATTAAAAACCATTGAAATCTTGGCTAACATTAACCATTAAGAAGAATTAAAACATTAAAACCTTATAACAATTAAAAACCATTGAAATCTTGGCTAACATTAACCATTAAGAAGCATTAAAACCTTATAACCATTAAAACATTTAACACTAACATTTTACATTAAAACATTTAACATAGACACCATTAAAAAGCATTAAAACATTATAACCATTAAAACATAGGCTTCCCGGAATCATGGCTGTGGCGGCGTGGCCCTTCGTCGTGACATCGACATAGCCATGTCGGCAATCAGTCACCGGATGGCATGCCACCTGCGTGTTGTAGGAGTGTCATAAATGCCACTTTTGACCGGTTAGAGGTGCGGCCAAATCGCGCACCCTCTTCCTCTTCTCAGCGACCCTATTCCTTCCATTCCTCTTTGTCTTCCCGGTTCCATTTCCGACTCGTGACTTTGTTCGCCTTGGCGCTCGATTGACTCTGCATATCCGAGCGGTCTTATGGTATGGCGTGGTCGGCCGGATCAGCGGCAGCATCCGGCGACGAGGTTTTGGCTCAATTTGGGTTAGAAAGTACTTCCCTAAGAAGAAAAGTGAGAAACCTTTTACGTAAGTTTTATATTCTTATCTTTGCTTGTTTATTGTTTTTGTGCATTTCCTTTACTACTATCTTTTGCATTTCCTTTACTCTTGTGCTTGTTTTTATTGTTTTTTGCATTTCCTTTACTCTACATCTTTGCCTCTTTATATACCACGATACATTTTTCGGCCGACAAATCCTTACTCTCGCTTTTAAAAGCCTTTGTAGCAAAATGGAATCGAACTCTGCAGCTTCCTCCACATCCAACAAATCTCCCAATTTTTTTTTTCTTAATATTTTTCTCATTTTGTCTGCATTTGTTTCAAAGCTGCTTCTTTGCTTTCTTGTGTTTGTTTCTTAATATTTTCTCATTTTGTCTGCTGTTTTCCTTTTGCTTCTTTGCTATCTTCGTTTGTGCTTTCTTGTGTTTAGTTATTGTTTACTTGAATACCTTGTGCGGGCATCGGTGTTCTTAGATGCTAATAGTAGTGGCAAGCACCCGACTTAGGAATCCTGAGAGATAGGAAGAAAAGTATTGCATAACAGTAAGAGAACTGTCTATGATTCATAAAAGAACATAACTATGCATGAAATTGCTTTACAGAAACTTAAAATAGGAATTGCCATACATTGAAAATTTCACTCACAGCATATCCTCCTTTGCGGGGAGGTCAGAGAGGGAACCGGCTTTTCGGTGGCCAGTCGGGGAATCCCTCGACTTGCCAACAATCAAGAAAGTACGGGGCCTTATTCCGACTTCGCGAGTCGAGAATGTCTCGACTTCAGCGAGGCGAGAGGAGGAATGTATACTGCGGATTGTTGGTCGGTTGAGGGATTCCCTTGTCGAGAATGCACTCATTCTTGCATTCTCGATTTCGTGAGGTTGAGAATGTCATACCTAGCCAATGCCTCTAACCTGTCGACAACACCCGCTAATCTAACACACACCAGTGCCGGCTCTAGTGCAATCTACAGGTGCCTGCAGACAGTCTTAGCCACTCTCCTTCAAACTATCTTGCTCGGATATTGCGAAGGGAAGTGGCTTTGACTGTCTGCAGGCCTCGGTCGCAGCCAATTCTTAGCCAGCCAATTCTCCTGTGTATGGTCGCAGTGGCCTCTACCCAGTCAGAGACCGTCTCCTTCGAACCATCTTACCGTCGAAATATTGCGAAGGGGATGGGGCTGGGCTGGTGGGCCTCTACAATAACCCGGGGAAACCCACGAGCTTGCTATCTACAAACTGCGAGTTGAGAATGCCTTAACCACCGGCCTCCATGTGCACTATCGGGTTCACCGATGGCTAAGGCATTCTCGACTTGCGGTGAGGGAACTCTGAAACGAAAACCAACAGGGCCTTTCTTGACTGCCAAGTCGAGAATCAGAGTAACCCGGCCAATTCTCTACGTGTGTATGCGGTGGCCTCTACCCGGTCGAGCCACTCTCCTTGAACCATCTTTCGAATATTGCGAAGGGGCTCGGGCGGGTGGAGGCCTCTACAACTAGGGAGGGAAACCCGCGAAACCGCGGCTTGTGGAAATGCCTTAACCATTGGCTAAGGCATTCGACTTGCGGACTTTCTGAACCCTGCCTTAGGTCGAGAATGTCTGACCAATTCTCGCGGAATTAGGCTTTCTCGAATATCAACTTATTGCGGAGTTCGACTTAGGCGACTAACCCGCAGGGGAAACCCCGACCAATTCTCTTGCATTCTCGACTCAACAAGTCGAGCCAATCCTTCTCGAACCAGGCTTCTCCCACATTGCAATGAAGGGCACCGTGCATTCTCAGTTCGCCTGTGTATGGTCGCAGTGGGACCCAGCCACTCTCCTTCAAACTATATTGCTCGAATATGCCTTGCGAAGAGCTTCTTTGCCTGCATTCGGGGGTTCTGACCAGCACTTACCTATCGAGGTCACCGATGTAGAATGCCTCAAAAACATGGGTTTCTCGACTCCGCAAGTCGAGAATTTTAGTCCCAAGCAATGCCGCTCACGCATTCTCCGGGTGCTGGGGGCAGTCTCGACCACTCTCCTTCAAACTATATTGCTCGAATATTGCGAAGGGAAGTGGTTGGCGGCTATCTGCGGGCCTTTGGACGTAAACACAGGGCCTCTACAACTAAGCACTCTGTTTGTATTCTCATTTTTAGTTCCAAGTGCCTCTAGCACATGTCGAGCCACTCTCTTGAACCACATTCCTCGAATATTGAAGAGGAGGTGGTTTAGGCAGTGGAGCCTCTCTGGGCTAACCACGAAGGAGGATGCATTTTGAACCGCATCTCTAGTGCCTTAGACCTAGCCTGATCTATATACAACACTCTAAGAAAAAACACACCTAAAAAGCGGGAACTGTTCACGTTTACCCCCGATCCATTGTTTAGTGCGAGCATCTCTCAACCCAAAAGTAATTCATCTCGAAGCTGAAAAATGCTTCGACAAAGGAAGCGATAAATCCGTCGAGCTTATGGCGGTCCCATGATCTAAGCCGCGGACGGCATGTTCTACACACAAAATACACGGGCATCTCGAAACTCACCTCTTCCGCGGTAATTCCGCGGGCCATTGTATGGCGGATCCAGCGGCCTCACCAAGAGTCTTTGCTTCTTACGTCGGTCTCATCAAGAGTGCATTCGCATCTAATACTTGTATCAATGCGATTCGTGTATCCCGTTCCATGGCTGCTGCGTGTAGCATTCCGTGTCTGGCGGTTCCTTTCGCTTGCTACCTTAGCTCCGTGCTCATCGATCAAATCAACTACTTGCAATAAGGCGGTTAGAAAAAATACGAGCAAATTTGTGAGGAGCTTACGCATCGTGGCGCCATTCCGAAGTAAACTACGGTCGATGCTCGCCTCTCAACTCTAAGTAAGCCAATGCAGCGGTGAAGATAAGCTTGCTGCGGCTCACTAGAATCCACGGATGTGATTCAATTTGAAATGGTGTTTGGGCGGGCTAAAGCCGCCGTCGTCTTGTACCCTTAGCCCCGCTTTTTTTCTTGAATGATTGTATGTCCTTAAATTCAAAATTAAGAACACGCCCGACCCTTTTACGTGCAGTCCTAAAACCTCAAAGCGGAGGAAGCTTAATTCTGAAGGGTTCGAGCGGCAAGAAGATGCGGGGGCATCTGACATGACGACTCCGTCAAGAAGCGAGGCGGAGGCGGAAAGCTTGGTTCTAGCGGCGGCAAGAGAAGAAAAACGAGCGCTCAGGTGAGATGTGAGGTTTTTCTTTGGTCGGAATACCCTTCTTGATCCATCCTTTGGTCTTGCGGCATTCACGAGGACTCCTTTGGTCATCAGCGGCCCGAACTCCGTTCTTCGTCATCGAGGGATTGGAGGCGAGCTTCTTGACACACCAGCAGATTCTTGGTGGTATGTCGAGGTATCAACAAGTGGGAAGGAGAAAGATCGTTTCTCCACCAAAGGGATAAGAAGAGCTCAGGAGACAAGTACAAAAAGGTCGGTGTTGTGCTCTCCGATCTCTGCGCCCGGTCGAAGCACCTATCAATGTTTGTGGAAGGCTGCCCGGAAGAGTAAAGATCTACCACACGAAGAAATTATCAGTTTTAAATTATTCTCACTCTTCAATGAGCAAGTCGAAGGGCACCGACAAAAGGCCGGCGCCTTTAAAGCTGTCGAGAACCTTGGGTGGAAGGATGCGGAAAAGGATGAAGGAGGCGGGACCCTAACATCCGGGGAGCTTGGAATGGAGATTTCAGTGAGGGAAAAAGCATTCAACACGGGGAGCTTCACCTCCTTTGTCTTTGAAGACTCTACAACACTTTCGGCGGTGGGGAGGGAAGTTGTGGTTCATAAAGAAAAAGTCCGGACAAGACCACAGATGGAGGAGATGACACAACACGGGAGGAATCAGATGATGAAGCAGGCGAAGATATGGTCGACTCCCAATTAATGGATCGGATAAGCGGTCGAGGATTTCCGCGAGAGGGGCGAGAAAATGGAGCGGCTGGCTCGGTATTATCCGTTGGGAATATCACACAAGGCTGTTGGTGGACATCGATGCGGTGAAGGTTTGCGGGAGATGCGTCTTGTTCAACCGGGGAGAAATTTAATCCGGCACACATCTTTGGAGATATGATGGTGCGACATCACATTGCGATCAAGACCGGATGTCATAAAGCCGGTCGGCCAGGTGACTTGTTAATTTGGAAGTCGAGGAAGATCTGAAGGGAAAAGGCGTCGATTCTGGGTAGTAGGCGGTTCGGTGAGGGCGGCGCAAGTATTGCGAGACGGAGAAGGAGGTGCGCCAAAGGATCAAGGATAGATATGCCAGCGAGAGTGCGAGTTCTTGCGGCGGAGATGCCGACAGAAGCTGGCGGCGTATACTTTGCCCGAACACAATAGCGGCGAGTGCCGGCTACATAAGGTAAAGAACTCTCGATTCGGCGGTTTCGACGACTTCGCAGTCGAAAGCCTAACATCCTATCATTTTCGATTTTCTTTGGGGTTTTCGACTCGCCGAGTCGAAAGCGGGCCTGAAAGAATCAAAGGATCGCGAGCTTTCACTTCGAGTCGAAAACCATTGAAGTAAAAAGAAAATTAAACATTCAAGGGACTTTTCGACTCGCGAGTCGAGAAACCCGAGGCGATAAAGAACATTCGAGATAATGGTCGACGGTGAAAGCATCGAGCCTTCCCATCCTTTCTTCCTCGGCCTCTTTGGGCGGGGTATTCTCGACTTCGCGGCCGAGAAAGTCCATGTTTTCATTGTATTCTCCTTCACTTTCGACTTTCGCTGGTCGAGAAACCAGCAATAGAGAACCGGAGATTAATATTTGAAGAGCAAAAAGCATCGAGCCTTCCCAGTCTTTCTTTCCCCGCCTCTTCGGGCAATGTTGCTTAGTTTATATCCTAAGTTGCATCGTTCGAAGAGGCGTGAAAGCAAAGATTTGGGAATCTTGCGATGCTTTCACTACAACCGGACTCTCCTATGTTTTCTCCTCTCCTTGTGGGTATTCTCGATTTCGCTGAGAAACCCATCGTGATCCTCCTATTTAGTGTTTACTTTCATGCTCTAACATTGGGACATTTTTTTGAATGCAGCCCGTATCGACCGAGATCATACACGCTCAGCAGAGTGGAAAGCATTGGTTTCCTCAGCGTCCTAAAGGAAACAGGGCACCCTCGGATAAGTGGAAGACCTTTGAGAAACTATGCAGATATGTTCTGCTGGAAGGCAGGAAGATGAAGAGGGGAGGATGAAGAGAGAAGAAGAGAACACCAAGAAAGGGCGGGGAGTCTCTCGGACCAATATGACCTCATTCTTAGCAATCGGTCTGGGAGAAATGGTGAGATATGGGCTCAATGGACAAGAGGCAAGGTGAAGGACAACAATGGGAATTTCCATGCAAGCCGGACCCAAAGTTGTTCGATAGGCAATTTATGAAAAAGGATACAAGGAGGCTGGCCCGACAAGGAAACGCTTTGATCTCTGAGGGTAGAATCTGGATGGAACAATCCTGCTAAGGAAAAGTAGAAGCTCAAAAATGCAGGATGCAAAGGATTATGCCACGGTCCTAAAAGAGGCGGCGTGCATTGGAAGAGAGGGCATCACGGAGTTCGCAATGTTGCTTCCAATGAATACCATGACTTTGATTATTACAAGGAAAAAGGCTGCCCTTGATGAGGAAGAAATGAAGGAATTGAACGTCTAAGTCAACCCTACATCAACACCAAGCTAAAGCGTAGCGTCAAAACCCTTCCCTTCCTGAGCGTGCAATGGCAGTGCGAAGAGGAAGCTTGGATTGAGGGTGGTCCCATTTAAGGCCGATGATAGCTCCTCCCCATTCACGGTAACATTGGGACACAAGGGATTTGGTGGTGCAGGCGGCACCGGGGCCCGTGGCACTATTGCCATCAATATGATTGAAGACCCCACCCTTTTTATGAGAAAGGCGACATAGAGCGGTGGTACAAGGCAACGGACATGACCGAAACTGGATACTTTCGGTTTCCTTGTCTTTTGCATGCTTAGGACAATCGGACAACTGCTTGATCTCCCAATGGGCGGTGATATTAACTTCACCAACAAGATCTTGTACTCCATATACGAACTTGAACATGAGTGTAGACTTGGCTTGCGAAGGCACAAGCTTTGCCAATATAGTTTTGGTTTTGGTTTCAAGATGGGTGTAGACTGGACAAGTGGTGGTCTAGCAAACATCATTATCTCGGCAGGTTCATGATTTCTCAAGAGCGGATGGAACCACGGAAGGGGGCAGATTTATGGAGGATGTGCCATCGATGGACAAAGTCGGCAATGATGGTGCGACGGGTCCTATACATAGAATTCCTATCCGGCCGAGAGTTATCAAGTACTTCATAACCAGCTTGGTCGAGGAAGATCAAATTGTATGCGAGTGGTACATGAATGGCCTATTCTCTCAGGGGGCTATCTTTGTATGGAATGAAACCTATATCCGTGGTTGGAAATAAGGACATGGTTGAAACCATTCGGTCATATCTGGATCTGCTTCATGAGCATTTCAAAGGGAGGAAGACAAATGGAAGCGATGGGGCGATGATGGTTAAGAACAAACCACGAGGCGAGGGAGAGAAACATGACGGAGACGAGCATGTCGAAGGTTTAGACCAGAATGCTGCGGAACAAATTCTTGAGAATCTGAAATTGAGGTGAGTTCACTTTGCTCTGTCGGTGTTTCTCGACTCGCGAGTCGAGAAACCTTCCCATTCTCGACTTCGAGTCGAAAAACTCGTTCCTATCGACATCTCTCATCATTTCGGGAACATCGAGCATAGCGACTCCGGATCATTGTCAATATCTAGTGGCGGTTCACGTCGTGAGGACCTTTGCACTCCCCAAAGACAATCAAGAGCAAGAGAACCGCTGCGGACGACGAAGAAAGGACCTGAAAAAATAATGATCCCGCATATGGATCCCGTTAACCGAAAAATATGGTCGAGCCAAACTCAACTAGGATCGGTGGTCCCGCCAAGCTTGTAATATTTTAGCGTCAATGGAGTATTAGCTACCCGTATACCACGATAAAGGCGTCCCTCGAGGCTTAACACCTCGCCGAGATCCGGCGAAAGCGGAGCATAAAATCGTGTATCGAGGGCCTAGAGCAAAGGAAATTATTGAATGGTGCACAGGCAGGGGATTGAAGTGGCCATATGGTCTTGTATGGCAAAGAAAAATATTGTCAATGTTCTTGGTGTTCTCGGCCTTCCAGTTTTGAAGTTCAAGTTTGTTTTGGGGAAGCGAAAGGGTCGAGCATGTGTGGGACCTCGATCCAGCCATCACAAAGGGAAGCATATTATGGTGAAAAGGTTTGGGCAGGGGTTTATGAACAATTCGGGACTTTGGCAAACACAACACGATCATAGAGCGACTCCGCCTACAAGTGCTATCATAACTTCATAAAATACAATCATTGCTAAGACTTATCGACCCGAGAAGAGTATGAGACGGATAGGTGGTTGTCTTTCGGACTTTTGTCTGTCTTGGCGGAATCCCTCTTTGCCATTCTTGTGGCGATGTGATTAGCAACTATCCGAGCCTCAAGGAACCCGATCCGAGTAGAGCGATCATGAAAGCTATGGGCGACAAATATTTTGGTGATCAAGAAGAGTGACCTCTGCTTTCGGATAGTCAAATTGTGTGAATATTGTAAAGCGTGAAGAAATGTACTATATTTTGTAATGAATATACTTGTATATTGAGTTTCATTGGCTTTCTCGACTCATGAGCCGAGAAAGGCATCTTGTCTGATTGATGAAACCATTTGTATGTTTGTTTGTGTATTTGGATGCGACCATAATCTATTATGATGCAACCATTTGTATGCCTTCCATGTGTGATTGGATGCAACCATATTCTAATGGGAATGGTTGTACTTTGACTTTTCGGGCCTTTCTCGACTTTCTTGAGTCGAAAAGATACTACTTTCACGTGATTGGATGCGGTTATATGGAATGAATGTTCTCTATTGTAATTTGATTTCACCATTCTTTTCTTCATTTTGACTAATGGCACCGTAATTGTTAATCATAGACTCTCCTTGCTCCGGGTGGTTCAGCCACCTGCATCCGACAAGCCGCATCCCGTTCGGGCATCACGAGACCGCTCCAGCGGACAGATCCCGCTCAAGGCGGAAGAGATCTGGATGCGGCACGAGATCCGCTCCACGCTACACTCTTGCCCGGCCTTTGGGATAAGGTTGCTCGTGATCACGGGCGCCATGCACACCCTCGGGATAAAGAAGAGGGGCAGAAATTTGAGACAGTCCAGAAAGCTCAAAGCATCTTGCAAGCATTGTATAACATCCACGGGGGTTGGGGATGGAGCATATTCGATGAAAAGCTGCGGGAGGAGAGTGGAGAAGTCGGGTGGACAGGTCAGCCGGTGGCTCCAGAGGCACCTCCACGTGAGGCATTCCACACACTTCAGGTTGCCCCCAAGGCTTACAGTCGGCGTGAAGAAGCGCCGCAAGTTAATCCCCTAAGGTGGACCACATACCAAGATGATGTAACTGTAGTGACAGCAAGACCGCCATGGTCTCTGCGTGCGATGTAAAATACATTGTACCTATTCAATTCATTAATAAAAATTCTTTTTCAACTACGGCTTTGGTTTCAATCTTTAATGAATTTCCTTTGTTTCAGTTGCATTGTTCTTGTTCTCGACTCGCTATCCAGGGAAAACTGGAAGAAAGCTTGGATGCACACTAACAGACAAAAATTCGAATTAAGGATAGTTTTCGGGTCGGGGTGCTTTTTCTTGTGTAAATTAATTGGGGTTAGAAAAAAGTGGGAATGGAATGAGTCCCACTTTAATTAAATACGACTTTTCTCCTTTTCTCGTCTAAATGTATATCAAGCATTGAGAGGTTATTATTTGACTATAAGAATATCTTACAAAAGCCCAACAACATTCTATTCTCAGATCCTTAATTTCAATCATCCTAAAGAAGAGAATGTCCCAACTATTAACTTGCAAATGGAGTCCTTTACGGTGGCAAAGTAATAGAACGATGCCTTTGAAACCCCTTTCTCATTGGAACCAAGAATAGGATCCCCATTTCTATGCCTGTTTGATCGATCTTGGAATGTATGAAGCTATGGCGAGAATCAAATTCACCGGCAACAACGGATTCGGATCTTGTTCTTGAGGAGGACTTACCATCGGATTCGAATTTTGCTATTGAGGAGGACTCTACATGCATTTCTTAAAGGGACAACCAATCTTCATCAAAAAGATGCAAGAGAGAGGGATATGGGACAAAAGCAGATTAGAAGAAGGGTGAATGATTACGTGAATCACATACTAAATCAAGTTTCTAGATTGAATCCAAAGCGAGAAAAAACTTTTCTTTGGAAAATTGCTCGGGATAGTAGATTGGACTTTTATTTATTTTGTTGTTGTTGGAAGGCCTAAAGAGGCTATTGTGAAAAGAGATTTATTTGAAAACCTTAAGGATGGCCTCCAAGAAGTGAAAGCGTGCTAATAGCAATGACAAGCTTCTTTGCCAAACACAGTGTTCTTTCCATGGTAGTTGGAAAGGAAGGAGTATTACAATGAGACCACACTTTGGCAGCCAAAATCCTCAAATTGCATCCTAGAAATATGAAGCTAGCGTGAGAAAGGAGGAAAAAAAATGTCTTTATGTGGAGCAAATCTGTGGGCATTAGCGGGCCGAAAGCCAAGAAAAAATGCCATAGATCGGGGCTATGAAGGACGAGTTGTTCGTTTCGGTTAGATAATACAAAAGTATCACCAAAGGTAAGAGATGTCATGAAGAAGAGGACTGAACCAATTCGGTACATCGACATTACACAGGTACATGCTAGTATTTTAGGGTCATGGAGGAGTCACATAGTTTTTGAATTTTCGATCGAACATCAAATGTACTTTAGCTAGGAATGTATGTAGATGTTTTCTACATTTTTTTGCGCAGGTGTGATAGTCTTTTTACGTACAAGCATGTTCCACATCATGCATCAAGAAATGTTATTCAGTTTTTTCTTGTAGAAGTTATATTGACATGCTTTACATTGAATCAACTTGAAGGTATACTTGAAGCTAAGCGTAGATATGTGCTATAGATGTAAGAAAATAAAAGCTGAAGGAAGCTCTTTGTAGGAATGTAGTAGATGTCAAGAAAATATGTGAATGCTTTTCATAAAGTAGCTATTATGTAAGGATGTGGGGTTTTGAGGAAGAAAGTACTTAGATGTAAGAATGTGGAAGATACATTAAAACATATAGAATGTACATTCTAATATTTTGTAAGATTACGACGATTGTACTTTTGCGAGGCTGAATTATACCAAATCTTTGTTGATCGGCATCAAAAGTCAATATTGGCATCGAAGGCAATTCGAATACTTAAAACCTCCTTGCATCTGAAAGCTAAAGGAGAGGAATACATTTGTTGTGTGAAGCATGAGCGAGGCAGATTTATATAAGAAGGCTTTCAATATGATGAGGTCAAAATTCCACGAGAATTGTACTTGCAATTGCAATGTGTGCTTCAGAAGTTAATGCGGGATTTGCCAAGCTAAGAAGCGAAATTATGATAATGTGAGCACGCTTTTGGAGAGCCATGGTATGCAGAGGCGGAGATGAGGAGTGGCACAAGCCTTTTTGCATGGAAACAAAATGTAGCGGTTGTGGGAAAGCGATTAATTGAGTTGTGTCGAGAGAGAAGGATGGAAGCATCGAGGATTCCGGTCGATTGGCAAGTCTATAACTATGTTAATGAACCTTCAAAAAGGGAACTTCGAAGGCTAAAGTTAGTTGACAAGAAGAGGCGATTGCAAAGGAGATGTTGGACAGCATGTTCGACCATATGTCTAAGTTTATATATCACAATTTTGTGGCACATTGGCAAAGCAAGCGGTTCAAAAGAATGCATCACGAACACCAGCGGCGATTGATTGCTATCGGTTGTTGATTTTTTACGAAAATTATACTTTGAAGCCATTCAGCGAGATTCAAGCTCAGCATTGGTACAATGAACAAATTAGTATTACGGTTCATATCACCATGTTCAAGGTAAATGGCAGATTGAGAAAATGTGTGCACTCATTTATTTTGAGGCGACAAAACTCATGATACCCGCCATTACAAGATGCATTCAAGATGCACCTCAAATGGTTGCAAAGAGAATGGTGGTGGCCATTTGAAATACCATTTGGTTTGGTCCGATGGTTGTGCAGCCCGGTTTAAATCTAGAAGAGCATTCTATCATGTGACAAGATACCATGTTGACATAAGATAAGAATGCGGTGGAATTTCTTTGGTTCGAGGACATGGGAAGGGAACACCACGATGGGGAAGGGCAATCTCTAAATTGTGGCTTGAAGCGAGAACAAAGGAAAAAGGATGGGAAGATAGTAAAAGATCACGACAGCTGCGTGTCAAGTATTGAGGAGAAAAAATCGGATGTGGAGAGGGTATTACGGGAGGTGGCCCGACATTGATCGGTCCCAAGCACATGATGTACTTCGGTAAAGGCGTGCAATCACTTCATTGTGTGTCTTCAATAGACTCAAGCGATGCTACAAAATTATTGTGCGAGACCTCTTTCATGTTTTTGCAAAGCATGCATCAATTTTAATTGGCTTTGCTTGTGAGAATCTTGACCATTGTGGTAGGTGGGAGTTGCGAAAACTAGAGCCAATTAGTAAGATCAATCACGGAGATGTTGATGAGGCTGAGGATTTATGGGCAAATGGCGAGGATAATATTGGCGAGGCAGCTGCGGGTTGGTGATTATTTTGGATGCTTCGACTCGGACAATCATGAGGGGGTCCCTTATTATATCCTTCAATGCCAGAAGTAAAACATGTACTCGAGGTAGATACCATGGATGACTATGGAAACTTATTTTTTGAGGAGGTGATGAGGTTATTACTGAGGGCAACTTCTTGAGCTGATCCCTAGGCTGCCATCGAGGAAGTACAGGTTACTAAAAAGAAGAAGGTTTTTGTCCCTCAGGAGTGCGTAATAGGGGTTAAGCCGCATTGGAGCCGATCAAGCACAAGATAAAAGGTGTTGCTTATGCATATGGCTGTCTCGATATTGTACGAGATGCTATTAGGAAATCGCACGAGATTGTAGATGTCTTGTGAATTTTGTTCTTGTATCGGGTTTACCTTTTTGTACATCGGGCTACATAATTATTGTCATGTGTTTGGCCCAGTGAGAACAATTCTGATCACTTGTTTTCAATATTAAAGTGAATACATTGGCAGCAGGTAGGTTCAAGACACTTGTACATGTACTTGAGACACTTGTACTTGTACTTGAAAACTCAAGGTTAATGGCTACCTTAGGTTAATGGTTCAAATTTCGTGAGTGTATATATGGTAAGAGCCATTTTGGAAGTGCCTAGTGTTGTGGTTTTGAATTTGCTTGTTTGATCATTGCTTACAGTACAACTTATACTGACATAGCTCAGTATGCCTCTTTCAAAACAATGGGGGACACTTATATTGTATCCTTTAGAATGGGGGACTTATATGGGGGACACTTGTGCAAGGTTTGACATCTTGACAACAAGTGCAAGGTTTGACATCTTGACACAAGTTGCACAAAGGTCTTGAACCTTGGCAAGACATTATTGACCTTGTAAAAATAAAAAAAGGGGACACGAGTTTTTTTTTCCCTTACCCGGTTATACAAGTTATTTAACACTTGTGCACAAAGTGTTAACACCTTGTGCACAAAGTGCTAGTACTTTTGTGCAATGTTTGACATCTTGACCACTTATACAACTTATTAACATCTCCTCCTAATTGTGCTCTGACAATACAACGGGCAGAATTTATGCTTTGGATGCTAGGCTTGATAGTTCTATGAAGTGTCTGACAATAAGAAGGAGATAGAGATTTTATATATTTAGATAGGGGTGGTTACAATGTCAAAATAGTGTACATGTTCACAATGTCAAAATATTGACATGGTCAGACTTCAAAATTTACAACTGTATCTCATGTACATGTCAAAATTTACAACTATATCTCATGTACATGGTCAGAGATTACAAAATTGTCAATGCACTTGTCCATCTCAATCCCATGGGCTCGGTATCATGAAGTCCACGACATGGGATGGAAGCAAAAAAAGTGTGCACTTATCAAAAACTGAAATACCTTGCACTAACATTTGAGGGGATGAAAGTGTATCCATCAAGTCAATTTGTACCTTCACCTCCTCGTCATGGACCCCATGAAAAGTTGGAGTCAGAGTCGAGAGGTTGTTGCATGAGAAGAATGTGAAGGTACATAGTCAGGAGTCAGAGTCACCGCACTCTGTAAGTCAAGTGTTGGGGACTTAGTGAGTCGGGAAAAGAAATGGGATGTATCAAGCATACACTATCATCAAACCCATCTCAAATGATCAAGTCATGTAAGATCATGACCTCACATTCATCATCTTGGAGCATTCATCCAACCCATCTCAAATGATCAAGTCATGTAAGATCATGACCTCACATTCATCATCTTGAAGCACTCATCTAATATGAGCTTAAGTTGTCAATAAGTGGTAGAACTTTTATGAGGATAATTTAAGAACGGGGAGAAATGAAAGACATACAAAACACTTGGGATAAATTGACTTTGGCGAAACCGGATACATGCTTTAGAATAATGCCATATGGGACAACTTATGTCATTTTTTCAAAATTAATTGGTTGAGGCACTACGGCCAAGTACATCCGAAATTTTGAAGGCAACTAGGCCAAAACAAAGTCTGATTTTTATCTTGAGTGATTCCATTAGGCGGTTGAAGGTATTACCAATATCCGAATTTTATCTGGGGTTATGATATCGAGCATAAACCAAGTGTTGATCAAATCTGAAAGCTTTTTTTGTTCATCCACAAAACTCATAAACAAATGGTTAGATTCATCTACCAATCGACACATCAATGGCTTCTCCATCTTCACCTTTGTTTTAGCGGGGCTTCTTGCGGAACATGCTTTCGCCGACCTAGCGCATAATCGTGTGAAAACCGACTCTTTGTAACACATTGCATAGTGCATTAAAGCAAGCGAAATGTAAAAATGGTGTTAACTAAAAGCTTGCAAGAGAATTGGACACTTACCTTCAACTCCTTATTTTCCGACAAGCTGCGTTCACAAATTTGTGCATGCAGGCCATCACATACAAGCCATTAATTCGGACGGATCGGGACTCTTTGAGGTACTTCAAGATGTTCAAGCCCCTTCACATTATTTTGCGAATAAAATCAACACGCTTGAGGTTTGACTCATTGATTGAGTCAATATCTGTGTATGAAGCACGCACATGCACATTTAAAAGTAGAAATGTAAATATTTAAGTAGGCGGGGAATGGGAGAAAGTAGATAGAAATGCATACCCTCTAATTGCCTTCTCATTTGTCATAAAAGCTTTGAGACTATTCAATATATGAATCGATGGTGCCGCGAAGAACTGCGGGGATTCCCTTACGCAAAGGCAAATATAGCCAACACAAAGTGCTCATTCTCAAGCACGGGTAGAAGAACATACTGGCATTTTGACATAACCAGCCCTTTCATTCCCTGTTTCACGATATCTACAATGTTTCTTGAGGCCTCGGTTTTTTTCTTACTTGCTGTAGCTTCCTTGAACAAGTGAAAGTTAAAAGATGGATAAAAGAAAATCTTGTTCTTCCACTCCGATGGCAAATTATGATCACGGTACCTACAAGAAGATAAGGTCATAATTATCGTCATTATAAATACACAAAGAATAGGAGATGAAATCAGAATTACATCTACAACACCTTGTGCATACACTGCCATACAGTTCAATAAAGGCGGCTTGTCATTCTTGATGCGGGTGCCGAGTTCTTCAAGGTCAATATCGACCACCTTCATGGGAGGATCAGGGGGGCTATCCTTGAAAGGCACGAAAGGCGTGTAAGAACACAGTTTCTCACGCATGCTCCTACAAGGATCAAATTGAAGTGTCAAGTATCATGCAGGTGCATAAAAACAAATGTTTCATAATATTACCTTGCATCAACATCAGATTCTTCACCGGATTTAGAATCTTCAAGAGATGTTGTGTCTTCAACATGATTTTTGCCTACAAGAAATGGTGTGAGTTGAAGAAATGGTGTGAGTTAAGATGAAGTGCATACCTTTTCTTAGCTGCACTCTTAGGCTGGTGCATCCTTTACGGCTCGAGTTTTAAAGCTTGTTATTTGGGGAGCATCCTCCTCCTTCACGATAATCGTTTCTATAGCTCTTTGGTGCTTTCTTATCTTCATCTGCCATAACGGTTAGAGAATATGCACCTCATGAACAAATATTCTTTGTTTGATGAGCTTTAAAATGGCTCACCTTTGATAGGAACACATTCTTTGAGTCAAGGAAGCCAACTTCGGCATCAAATTTGGGATCTCCTCTTGAAGACTAATTCCACTGCAATCACACATCTTACAAATTAGCAACCTGAAATAATATTGAAGCTTATATCAACTCAATTAAATTTGAACTTCTTGATTACGGCCATTGCCATCTCCACAAACTTTCTGATTTTGTCTTTCATTTTGTGAGAGAATGCCTTAATAGGTGATCTTTGATGTAGAAGGAGTCCATGTAGGACATGGCATCATCCTTGGTTGGTTTAGGTTACGAAACATGTCGAGAATTAGGGTAGCAAGGTTCTTCCTTCAAGGAATGGCTTCACACCTGCATATGACAATGGCTAGTTAGCTAGACTCGGATCTAAAAAATTCTACATGTTTACAAATCATCTACATGTTTACATTACATTTACGGCCGGGTTCGAGGGTTTCTTGATGCTCCTGTTTTTTTACGCAAAACAAAAAGTAAATGTAATCAAAACTAACAAACAAGGAATCAAGAATGTAAAGTGTCAATAAATGTATGTCATGCAAGAAAGCATCTACATGAGGCAGTGCGTAAGTTATGCAAGAAAGCATGTACATGACAGAAATTTAAGTGAAGCAAGAAAGCATGTACATGAAAGAAATGTAAATGCGGAAAAGAATGTCTGGATCAAATCCAAGCACCTTGAACTACATTCATTCTCGAGAACAACAAAACTTAAGTCTATGTAGAAGGTAAATGTCGATTGATTACTCTACCAAACAAATACATATCTAAAGATAATCACTTGCATATCAAAAAGTATTCCTACCTTTGTAAAATGAAATCAAGTGAGCAATTACCTTGAGTAGAAATTCCCATATTTTGCGAAGTTCTTGAGGCCAAAGACAATGAAAACACCTGCTGGTTGAAGTAGAGACACGGTATGAGAGACAAAGAAGGCGATAGGGATGTCCACATGATGGCAACACCAAAATACTCTTGTCAAGGCATGCATTGCAAGAGCGACATGTGTTCTTCACCGCGAGGATTTGATGCCTTACTGCTCTGCTTTGCAAAACGAGGATTTGGGATGCAAGGTAATTACATCGATGTTTCAAGATGTAATATCATGTCCTTTATCCTACTCTCACTAATTTCATTCATCTCCAAATCCTTGCTGATTTCATGGATGGCGTGGCTAATATGCAACTTTCGAAGTCATGTCTTGATTGGCTTTGTTAATTTTTCATCTCCTCATAAAACTTGATTTTCCTCTTCAAAGTGACTTGCGATGCCATTTGCAAAATCTATTGGCTGTCTAGCACCTTTAGTGTCGAGAATTTTGGCAAGGCGAGTGTTTATACGTACGCATCAGATTTTTGGACAACCTACTTAATGCTTCTCTCACTCTACAGCACTGCAAATCTAAGTTCAAGTAGCTTCCTCTTGTCCTTCAACTCCTTCAATCTACTAATCAAGATAGTAGCATCCACAAGTCTACTCTCAACAATTTCTTCAACCCATCCCATGCATGCCCCTAAAACTGCGACTGTGGCGGTTACATGCATATTTTACATTGGGCGATTTTCGGTCCTGCATGTGTAACATCAGACTTTCCTTTTGCTCTTTTGCTTGAGAAATAGCATCCTTTACCTCATTCAGTCAATTTCTATGCCTTTGTAATAAGTCACCAGGCCCTTACAAAAATTACAATGGAATGTGATAGTTGTGATCTCAGGTCTTCTTAGAATACATGCTCATATTTCTTAAGAAAATCACGCCCATCCAAACCTTGGATCACAGCATCTTGGTAACCCCTAGCATTTGGTGGTTGAGCCCCAAACATCACGAACCACTTACATGATTTTGGAAAAACCGAATCAAAATTGTAGGTCCTAAGGCATCTAATGCTAACTATGAGAGCAACTCGGCTGCAATGAAGATTTTTCGAAGTTGTCTTTAGTTTCCTAACTGTGCTTTCGATGGCTTGAATGCAGGGTTGCCATGGGCTTCAAACCCCTTGGTTCTTGGCGACTTCACGGGACTGATCCGACCTTATTTGCTTCATTGCTTCTTGCCCACTACTAATAGGGCTTGATCAATCAGCGATGAATGCACAAAATCACACCCTCCTGCGGCCTAAACCCTGGCATACGGTCTGGAAATGTGAGGAGAGTGCTCGAGGGCTTAGGGTCCATGATGCGACCTTACCAAAGATGCGGCTATAGCGGGAAAAGCAGCCGAGGGGTTAGAATGGAAGCGGGATCAAAAAAGGAATGAAGGAGGGTCTTTTTTTTTTTTTTAATTTTGAAAAGTGGTGCATTAAAGTTCCCAACTGGATTTGAAAATTAGGTACCCTAATAAATGAGACCTCAAGAATTTTTGCATTTGCCAAATGTAAATGTATAAAAGTGTCCCTTTTTTGCTTACCTTTCATGCTTCTACCACCGCAATTAGCATAAAGAATTAAAATTAATTTGGGCAAAAGTATCTTTGGTCCAGTATCAAAAGCGTCAGGACACATGTGGTGACACTCATATAGCACCCATATGGCTGACTTGTTTAAGGTGTTCTTGGTGCTAGCACAGTAGTGGGTAATCAATAGGAAATATGTAACAACTCCAATTAATAACAAAGTGGAATCTTATGATAGAATAGTACATCGAGTCTTTGATCTAGGAGTCTTTGAGGGCAGCGTTTTGATACCCACTAACCTACTACTTATTGAATCTAAAATACCAACCACTTGAATGTGCTTTTCCAGACATTAGTCATATATGTGCTCTATGTTTGATGCCTTATGATAATTTGAAAGATACTATAGTTGCTCCTTTACAGGATATATCACGGATACATATGGATTTTCAATCCAATCTTCTTTCATTAAGTGTGCCAAGTTCACGAAGATGCTCATTTGTTTTCTGCTTCAATGACATTGGCCGAAGCGGCAACGAAACACCACTCACATGTCGAAACACCATCGCGTGTGGAAACCTGCATGTCGGAAACACCATGCCTACGGCGGAAACACCATGCTTATGGCCCGGAAACGCAAGTTTGGCAACACATCTCCTTGGCGAAACACCCTCACTTGGTCGGGAAACACCATGCCTCACGGCGGAAACACCATGCTTATGGCGGAAACACTATGCCTCGGCGAAGCACCATATTTATGGCGGAAACACCGCACTCCTTGGCGGAAACACCATCGCGATGGCCGGAAACACCATGCCACGGCCGAGAAACACCATACTTATGGCTAGAAACACCAAGACACGGCGAGAAACACCACTCACTTGGCCAAGAAAAACCGCTTATGGCGAAACACCGACCATTATGGCGAGACACCAATTCCTTGGCGGCTTACCATGCTTATGGCGGATATGCCTGCGGCTAGAAACACCATGCTTATGGTCGAAAACATCAAGACGCACGGCGGAAACACCATGCTTATGGCGGAAACACCACCTCCTTGGCGGAAATACTATAGCTATGGCGAAACACCACATGCCTACGGCGGAAAACACCATGCTTATGGCGGAAACACACCATGCCTCTGGCGGACACACCATGTCCTTGGCTAGAAACACCGATTATAAGGTTGCACTATTAAGATTTCTACTCACAATGAGTTGCACTCATATGTTGAAAGTGCAATTCAATGTTTTAGATATTATTATTCCAATTAGAGGTCTCAATGTTTTTAGATATTGTATTCCAATTAGGGGTTACAAATTTGTATTCCGCAGTGCTTATCTACAGGAATTAGAAGCTGAAGCAAGGTCTTATCTACAGAAGGCGAGAAACACACCATGGCTCTAGCGAAACACCATATCGACGGAAACACCACTTGCTTGGCTACGAAACACCATGATATCTAGCCAAAATAGCGAATGTTCACGGCCGCTATATTGTGTTTACGTTCCAAAAACACCATCAAAGCAGTTCTTGAGAATCTTTTGTACAAGTTTTACGTGTCATAATCATGGAATAACTTATGCTGTAAATCATGGAATAACTACAAAATCTTGCAACCATAATCCGACCATTCAAGAGTTTAGAGCCAACCATGTTGAGTTTAAAGCCAGCAACATATATCAGAACATTTCTTAAATTGTCTTGGGTGGCTTTTTGCACGCCTACGGCTTCATATAGCACACTTGACATGCTCACGAATATGTCTCTGGGTTGCTACATCAATCTTGTCGAGCGGTCAGTCACACCGCATTTCAGCTATGTCGGCGTAATTACCTGATGAGTATGTTCACCTAGCCAATACCCTTACCTCGTGGTATAAATCCTTAAGAATGAAATCTCGGATAAAGCACCTTGCATACGATGTGTGTACACCCCTGATGCGAACCATTTTGCTCTTTGTGGACCCGCGCACATTTCAATTGCTTGAATGTCAACCATTTTGCAGTGCGAGGCATCCCCAAGCAGGCATGCACTTCCTTCAGCGACTGCTGACCATACCATGCTAGTGAGAGATGATTTTAAGAAAAAGGGCAAAAAGGCAACAAATAGTATTGCATGCAAACAACCTCCCACTATTTCCGCGAACATCTCAATGAGAATGGTATCTCATCACTTAGAATCAAAGTCTTTTGGCCGAGGCGGGGTGTGGCACTCAAGTGACTTACATATTTCCCCAATCGGCACAATAGAGGTAAAGGCTCAATGGTGGTACACTTAAAAGCGAGGTAGAAACTGACTAGCCAAGCGGTGATACATGGACAAGTATTTTTAAATGGAAATGAATGTCATGATGTGAAAAACACCTTCTTACCACGATGAAGAGATGGTTCTCGAGGGTCTAGGAGGAATAATCTTCCTCCAAATGGACTCTCTCCTATTCATGTAGAGGTCTACCAGTCCAGGATGAAAAAACACATGACTTTGTCTCTGGTGGACCGATATTACCCTGCACAGAAATTTTGAATTCAACAAAGTCTATAAAAGGGAAGACACTTACATCAAGTAGGCACCCACGCATTGCTCATTCAGCCAAGATAAGCCAATCTTTGCAACATTATCAGAACCAAGATGCTCAAAGAACGCGGCTTCTGATTGACGTATCACAAATTCACCTTTGCCCTCTGAAACAGTAGCCCAAAGTGGGCTTCTAAGATGCAGGAGCCACTGAGCATCATATGAAAGAATTGGATTGGCCTTGGTGGCCTTCCCTTTCTTCTTTTTGTTAACCCATTGCAAAGTAGTGAGATCATCAAGGTGCATGAAGAATTCAAAATCCAAAATAAAATCCTCGGTCATAGTTACCATTGTTCTCTTGATCACGTCTGCCTCCCCATCATCTACCACATCCAAGTAAGTAGACATCTGGTGCACGGGAGAAGCTGCAGCAGCACTCAATTGGGTACCTAAAGAAGTTTCGGCCCCAATCCTCAGCCTTGGTTTCTGAGGAGCTTTGAAATTCAACCCAGCAACTATGGATTTCGTTAGCCAGGTAACTGGTGTGGATGGAGATTTCGGGACACTTGAGCTACCCTCAAATCTGCCACAATAAAGAAGCCGTGTCTGCAGACCCTCCTTGCATGTCTCCAAGTTCCCATAAGCCTCACGGTCAGCCCATTCCTTTCGGTCCACAGAATCCAGACCTATATACCTCTCATACTAAGCTATTTTTTGCTCTTTCATTGCCTCCCATCCCATCCTCCTCCGAGCTACATATCCCTCAGTATAAGACTCCAAACTGTTCTCTTTGTCCTTCCCATCTTCAATATTCTCGAGCATAGCCCGACCAGCACCCAGAGCTAGCTCTTTGCATCTCTTCAAAAACCTGGCCAGATTTACCTTGTACTTATACTCTGGATCAAGGGCTCACCTCAAACTCACCTTCCAGGATCTCAAGAAGCAGTAGACTTGATGGCTAATGATAAGTGTCCAAGCAGGGATGGCATCCTAGTAGAACTCTTTAATAAGTTTCTTGGGAGCAGTAAACTTGATGACTAATGATAAATGTCCAAGCAATGACGACATTCTAGTAGAATTCTTCAAATTTTCTTGTGTTGATTTGGCAGGCGTATCATAATCTTTTGCAGTCACATCAGTTGGACAAGATTTTAATAATTCCAAAGGTCAAAGAGCCTAGAACAATTTCTCATTGGATCCCATTACGCTACTGCGAGTAGTCTACAAGATCATAGCAAAGGCGCATGCAGAGAGGCTAAGGCTTATTTTGGAAGATTCTCTTAATCAGGAGCACTCTAGCTTCCTACTTGGGTGTCATATTCTCGACAATGGCGCAACTGCTTTTGAGGACATGTATTGGGCACATTAGACTGGGCAACATCCAGTGTAACTTAAGCTTGACTTTGCCAAAGCTTATAACAACGTTTCTTGGACCTTTCTGCTGCAAATCATGCACAAGTTGAGTTTTTCCTCCATCTTCTGTCAAACTGTGTGGAAGTTATAGAAGTTCGCTAGGGCCACTATTTCATTTCAGAGTGAGCCTTTTGAGATTTTCTCCGTGGACAAAGGTATTAGACAGAGCTAAGCAACTCCTAGACATCTCTCCCTCTGGCTTCTGGGTGTCTGCTTAATTGGCATAAGTGTAGTGCCTTGTGGGCTTTGGACACTCCAGTTCTTGCTTGTGTGCAGCAATATCCATGGTCTATTCTTCCTTCGAATACTATGAAGAGACTCTTAGATGTTCCTTTTGGTATTGGCAGTTCTATGACACAGGCTTGGGATCAGGTCATTGCAAGCTTGCAAAAACATCTTTTATGGTGGAGTGGCACATTATTATCAATGGCTGGACGAGTTCAAGTAGCTAAGTCTATTTTGAACAATACCCATGCATATGCCACGTCTGTTTTACTGGTCCCAGCTTCTAAATTCAGAGAGATTGTTGCTACAATACGTAATTTCGTCTAGGGTGGCAATGAAACAGGAGCAGTGGTCAAAGCTGGTTGGAAGAAATGTATATGGTACAAAAAGAATGGTGGTCTGTGCATGATGGATCTTGCTCTACACAGTAAGATTTTAATTTCCAAGTCTCTTTGGAGAATTTTGCTAGGTTACACACAGTGTAGTACCGTACTTCCCATACCGTACGTGTACAGTACGTATGCGACGTACAGTACACGATAACGTACGAGGGCCAGTTTAACGTACAAACGTACGCTAAAAGTTGTTTAAAGTAAACGTTGTTGGGGTGATCACCACTCACCACACTCCCACACTCGTCACCACACTCATCACCACTCACCACATTCGTCACCACGCACCACTCACCACACTCGTCACCACTCATCACACTTGTCACCACTCACCACACTCATCATATACCGTATATAGAGTGCTATACGCGCATGCACGCGTGCAGGATATTTGCACGTATGCATTGTGGAGCCATGATGAGCACTGTATTATCTGAGCAGAGAGAGAAGAACAGAGAGACGGTGTATTGGGAGAGAGCATTTTGCTTGATCTAGCTATGGAGATGATGATTCTTTGTCTTGTGCATTGCCTTGATCTGATAGATTGAGCTTGGATTGTTGGGTTTTTCATCCTTCTTGCAAGGTTAGAGTTCAGGCTCTAACAATTTGGCGACCACGGTGCTCGACAGACCATTGATTGGCAAGAATTTCCCCACCTTCCTTAGCATCCTTATGTAATACTTTTTTCTCTTAATATAATATAGTTTCTCGTTCAAAAAAAAAAAAAAAAAAAAAAAAAAAAACGAAAAAGGGGATTTTTCGGCTTTCTAGCCGTTTTAGTCTTTTGCATCCTTTTAACTCAATGGACGTGTTAAGAAGGATCACTCCAAACGAATTTAACGTGTTCAATCTCGTTTATTATGATCCAATGTTCTAAAGAAGAGAATATCCAATCCACGTGATAACATTTGAACAAATACTCTTCATACAGTATAGATATTTGATCCTAACCCCACACCTAGACCTAGTAGACTGCTAATCTACATGTTAATTTATTGATACTAACCCTACATCTAGACCTACTCTAGACCACTAATCTACATGCCAAAGAAAGACCTCTAGACACATATCATGCGTACATCATGTGTTCATGTTTGTGAAAGTCACCCATGACCACAATAAAGATAAAGTAAGAGAGTGGCATGAAATCTTTGTGGCATCAAATCTTTATGGATTAATGTGTATCCACTTTATCTCCTTTTTCATCGAATTATTAAAAGAACGCCTATGATTTTGCCACATGATAGACAACAAGGCAACAATATAGAGAGAATGGAAACAATTGCAACAATAGTACAATTTTATTTTACATAATAGCCCAACAACATAGTAGAGAATGGATGTGTATAAGCATTGTAACAATGTTACAATTAAAAACCATTACAACAGTACTACGATGTTACATTATAGAGAATGAATGTGTATAAAGTAGCATTGTAACCATGTTACAATTTGCTACAATCTGACTTCTCAAAAGACATTGTCATTGCTTTAGTATCAAAGGAAAACATATAATTTTGTTGCATGATGTTTCCTATGGTACCACCCTCATCATCTGAAGGCAATAATAACAAGCACATACGATCACCATCAAAAGTCACATAATTCTCTGGAGGAGGACGAAATGAAGCCCCATGAAATTGGATACTCAGGGATGGGATCTTAACATTAGGCGCACTTGAAACATTAAAGCACGTATCATAATAATGAGTGTTGTCTTTAATTATAGGGAGACCAGGCAAAGCATCAACAAACGCATCTTTTATAGCACGGAATACGGGAGGGCTAAAAGCGGTGAACGCAAAACCCGTGTCGAAGTTAGTGCCCTCTACAGCATTGAGTTCTAGAGAAGCATTGCACCTAGAAATTACAGTATTGCTAACAGTTACGCTTTTAATGTGGGCTTGATAACCTTGAGTAATGTCAAGGAGGGGAGTGGATTGTATGCTGGATTTGCTAGAAGAGGATATGGTGTGGCCAAGGAGCAGAGTGCTATGAGCATCTTTGGAATAATGACTGAGGCAATAGGAGAATTTTCCATGGAGAAAAGGGAGTTGCGAGATGAGAGAACCAGAGCCAAGATTTAATCCGACAAAACCATTACTGTTACTAAAATCTCCTACAGCGACATGGGAACAACCTATGTTTATTTTGTGAGTGCGAGTGAGGCCAGAAGGGGAGGTAAGGGTGATGACGTCAGAGGCATATTCACCGACAGAGTATTCACCAGATGCGTAAGCATAGTAAAATGTGCAAGAATCATTTTTGGTGTTTAGGTTACGATAGGTTCGGGGGCAAGAGGATTCTCGTAGGCAAGCACACTCGCCGGTGTTGCAAAGGATAGGGGAAAAGGAACTGGAGCGGGAGGGCTGCAGCAAAGACGAAGAATTTGGCGATGGATGGCGGCAATTTCTGGTACGCTTATCGCTGCATTCATACGATGGGCTGCACTGTACCCACACTAGCTCGCTTCCTGTATCCATCACCGCTGTGAAATTTTTTGGTGGCGTACCCAGTTGCAGCTCCATCACATACTCTTCCAGCCCAGAATGCACCTTGCTTTCATATGTAAGATCATGCCCTTGCCCGCCTTTTGTTCTTGCTGCCAATTTCTTCAAGCTTCTTATTGCTCCAAGCTTTAGCTTCTCAGCTGTGGATTTGCCTGTGTCGACATGCCGCAGTTTTTCCGTGTAAACTTCTGCCCTTGCTGCTACTAGCCCGATCATCAACAATATCCAAAATATCGACATTCCCATTAGCTTCGACTTCTCCACTGCTTTCCTGTTTGATTTATTATTTATTACTGGACGTTTGTCCTGATTTTGTCCTCCAATACCTTTCCAAAAAGGAGCCTTTTAAGTTCGAAAGGTAGCCTATTGGATGTTTTTGGAGAAAATACTCTTGGCTTTTATGCACACGTTCAGTAAGAGTAGTAGGACCCATGAAATAAAAGAAAGAAATGATATGCTGCTTTATGAACTTCTGTTTAAACCCTAAAACGAAAAAAGAGCGCAGACTTATACAGACACGGATATGGCAATGAAACTAGAAAATAGGCGATCATTAGGGTGATGTCTTTTGTTTCCTTGTTCAAGTAAATACAGACTTTTGTCTGTGCTGTCAGTCCATCTTTTTTCTTCTGTTTCATTGTGAGCACAGGACTTCCATGTTTATTTGTAATGTAATTACAGTTGCAGAATCTTTAGCTGGACTTTGAAGACTCTAGAATATTTTATCTGTTTAGATTAGAGATTACGTTAAGAATTTCCTGTTTTAACTTATTTGTTCAGTTGCTATAAACATAAACCAGCAATATCATCCACAGCATTCTGATATTCGTTAGCAGGGAACTTCAACAAATTTTATCCCTTCTCAATCAGGTTAGCATTGAATGATGGAGCACCTAATATAAGAGACTTCTTTGATTTTGCCTGCCCTTGAACTTTAAATAGACTAGGCCAAGGTCATTGCCCATAAGATCCACAGGAGCTAGGCAGCTGACAAGAAGAGAAAGCATGAGGAGCATTCCATCTCTGGGATTTAACAACATAATCATAGCTGCCCCTTAAAATAAAATGCCCTGGGGCTCTGCCTGAGATAACGTGATTTCTACTTTCAGAAGTAGATCATATCTTTGTTGTTCTCTGTGAAATGGAACTTCTTCTTCTGGAATCTAGATGTATTTAAAGCAATCAATAGATTACTGGTCCTATCTAGTTAAATTTGGACTTAGTGGTGTGAGATTAGTTTCCATGGAAAGTTCATAGGGTTCAAAACGTTCTTCTCGGTAGGTATGCATACAAATAGTTAACATGACTTTGCCTGGCAGTTTCTGACTGTGTGATTCAGTTATTTTGCTCTTCACATCATTTAACTAGAACAATTTTTGAATACTTCATGTGATATTATCTTACTTGTATAATTGAATGACGATATCCATTTTCTAAGTTTGGACATCAATAACAAGTGGATTGATGTGTTGATGCATGTAGTTCCTAGGTCTTGTTCCTATTGCTATACTAACTTAAGCTCCTGGATGGTCTGCAAGTACTAGCATCAATCCTTGAACTTAGGCTTTGCATGCGCGTACAATGGTTCTACTCAAGGTTATAATGGACTAGTGTGCTTGCTAAATTCTCAACTGTTTCAGCTTGTACATTGTCATCTCTGATCATCTTATAAGTCTCCCACTAAATATATCCTCCTTCTCCTCTAAGGTTGTGATATTAGGTGGTTCTCCTGTATTCCTGGCTGCATTCTTGTATTCCCAGCCAATGGTTATGGAGGGATGGGAGAGTTATCAAAACAATAGGGATATGTGGCAAGACATAATACATCACAACACAAGGTTGTACATTAAAAAAAATGACAACAGACTATAAAGAAGTTTAATGCAAAGCAATCGAACTTTGATCTAACATGGATTAGATTTTCCCAAATAAAATTTGTGCCTAGATAGAAAAACTTACCTACAAGAGAAATAATTAGACATATAACTTATTCCACCCCCGAGTACTACCTAAGGAAGGAAGAGCTGCAGTAGCTGATGAATCTTCCACCAATACATGGAGCAAAGTCTGGGCCAATGAATTTAGTAGTCTTGGTCCTTACAAAGGATGATATTATCACTTCAAAACCATTTTTAGGGAAGAAAATTAACATCTTATCCTTTGGATTTGTTTAAGAAATGTTCTAATGTAGGTAATATATTTAGAAAGTTTATTCATCATCTTGGCCTCTTAGAGAAGGAAGGAAGGAAGGAAGGAAGGAAGTATATTTTAATGTCCGCGGAGGCCAACTGGCCTATGAGACGGTTTTACAATATAACGAAAAGTTTCCAAACACAAAAAAAACCACAGAAACCCTGTACAGTGTGTCTCTACCACTGGGATGAAAAAAAAACCCCATGTGGGAGGAAAAACCCTTGTAGTAGGCGTTGAGAGGCCCTATCTAGGCGCTCAAATTCCCTGTGCTGTGAGGGACTCCCTGGCGGTGGAGACTTGCAGAATGTAGGACGCAAGACGTGCCACCATTGGCGAAGCCAGCAGTTGATGAATTGCTATCTCAGAGCATCTAGATCGGCATGAGCTGCTCGGATGTGTGCATATGCTGGGCATTCCTGTAGAGCATGTGTGGGATGCTAAATAAAAGCAAGTGTGGGATGCTAAATAAAATCCAATTCTCGTTCAAAAATCCATTTGTTTACCATGTCAACATTGTGACTATGTGTAATGTAGAACATGTATCATACCCGTGACCATCTCGCTTCACACATCTGATGCACATAGACCACTGAAAAAATTGCACGACTGGCTATGCAATAATATTAATGTATGGCTTATTTAAAGTTTCTAAAATATGCTATGCTATGCTAAGATTGTAGATATATCAATGGATTGAGTAATGATTAAAGTATAAAAAATAAACATGTGAAAGATCCACCAAACTATTGCCCATGGTGGCATTTTTCTTGTTTGATATCCCATCAATATAGATGTTCAATCATGCGATCAAATACTATTGTAATATTGACAATATAATATCTAAAGATTTGCTTGCATAGCTATAATTTTTTTTATTGATGAGCATCTAGTCATCATGGGATAGAATGTATTCCGCTTGGAGGAGGAGATTTGAATTTGGGGGGTTGAGTAGTCAAAGATTGAGTAACTTTCTGCAAAATAGAACCAAAGTTATGTTAGGAATAGACTATAAGAAATAGTAAATACATTATTGAAATACCTGGTCACTAGCTAGATGCAGAGGTGATTTCTTAGGAGGAGTTGGAGAATGTTTTTTAGAAGGTGGAGCATTATGGGCAGAAGTAGTTATTCTCTTAGGAGGAGCTGATGAAACTTTTTTCAGGGTTAGAGGTTTTTCAGCAAGGTTTCTATTGCCATACCAAGCTTCCAGAGCCTCCTTGCCTAATTCAAATTCATAGGAATCCCTTATTGAAATCAAGCAACAGATCAAGACAATCAAACCTACAATATTCGACATTTCTTCTTCTTATTCACACATAACACCAGGGGACCAATTTATAGCATAAGATAGATAGTATTTTTACGTCATGCGACATTGGCAGCATCCATGAGGACATATGACAATGTGTATTAGGTCAACAATGTGTATTAGAATGGAAGCCTTGCATTCATCAGCCTTCAATCTACAGCTAAGTTAGTTTATACTAATTATGCCAAAACTTTTGTCAGTGTGTCGTTGATTTTATCTTGATTTGTGGCTTATTATTATGCTTAATCAACTTTGCTTGCATTACAAATGTGGATGCATGAATATTTGGTTTGAAGTCTTTTTGCATTTCATAAAGTCAATCATTTTGCAAAGAGTGTTTGTTTATTGTGCCTCGTAGCAGTTTGTCAACCAAGGCTATGAGAATTAGAAGAATTGAATCATCACGTAAAGCTTATAGTCCTGGTAGGAAGATTAGTAGGCTAAGCGTTGGATTACAATCTACATAAAGGCAAAGCCATTAAGTCAAAGACTTAAATGATGCATTACTAAATTCTAGAATGCCGCATGAAAAAATTCTCAAGAGCATAAGTCATCAACTATGAAAATTCTAAATTGATGCCATATAAAACATATGGAAAAGCTATCCCAGATCATATGCCTTGTTTATTATTAATATGTTGATTTTTGCTAGTCAATCGTCAATCTAGGTCGAATATAAGAAAAATAACTGCACATGCAATTTATTGTTTGAGCAATTGACATGTTGATAAAATAATATAAAAAATGGAGTTGCTATGTGGCTGATTTCCAGCACATTGAGGCGCAAATATAATTGAGACTGCCATCATAGGTGCTCGAGAACTTCCAGATGAAGCTGTTAGATGGGTAAACTTAAAGGAGGGGAGGGCCGAGGTGTGGAGTCAAAACATGGACACCTGGGATGATAATCGAGAGGCATTGCCTTACTTAGTGGATGTTGCACATGAACACTGGTCATCTTGTGATTGTCCATGGGGTATGAAAGGGAATATGTGCAAGCATCGAGTTGTGATCAGAATGATGTCCAAGTACAAAGAGGGTGACCTTTTAAGGTTTTGTGGGACTCTACATGGTTCTCAAGCTGGCGGGCTGTCCAATATAAGGTGTTTTGCTGAGGCATATGACGACACCATGCCTTCTTGGGAAGAAGGGCCATGCCCAGGAGTTGCATTAGGAGTTGCATCCAATGACGAAGATTTGGATTATAGCTTTGGAGATGATTTGAGTGAAAACACGAAGGTTTTTTTTTTTTTTTGAAGGACGAAAGCCAAAAAGTTTATTAATGAGAAAAAGTACAAAATTTACATGTCTCATCTAAGCGTAAGCACACAAAGATGCCACGGAACACGAGCACGGAGCACAATGTACTTACTCGAATAGGAGACTAATGATAAGAATCAATTTGAGAATACTGAATCGGTCACGATCCACCGATTGAGTCAAGGGAAGAACACTGCGTAAAGTTGTCAATATCTTTTTACGGGCCTTTGTAATAACAACGTGATGCGAGATGAATAAATGCCACGAAAAGATGTGGTGTCTGCGGCGCTCCCATATCGACCATAGGAGCCAACCGGAACCAAGGTGAAATGCCCTTTGTTTAGCTGAAGGCCATCCATTGGGATAGGACGCCAAAAGGATGCATCGGCAGTCCAGTGTACTGTTAAACAAACCTTGTAGCCAGGACCACGCTGGTTGAACCTCAGGACAATCAAAGAGACAATGCTCAAGAGTCTCAACATCCGAGAGGCAGAGCGGGCATACCGCAGATATGAAAACACGAAGGTGTAGTACTGGGCATAGATGACACAATGGCAAGTATCAAGGATACCATTTCTAGGAGCCCCCCAAGTATGGACTGAAGCTAGGTTCCTTCTAGCTGAACTTAGCAATAAGCTGTCAAGGCTAAGTGAAAGTAGAAATGCCAATACCATGGCACCGAGTCTAGCCATGGTAGAAGACTTCAATGGGAAGACCATTGCTAAACCAGTACCTTTCATAGAGAGCCACAAGAAGAGGAAGAATAGGAGTTCACTTAGCGTTTTCTCAAAGGAATGTGAGATCATATCACACGATGTCAAGGTATTTCAATAATTCAAACACTATCTTTGAAATTAATTCCTCCTAGTTGTGGATAGCAATCTTAAAAAGTTAATGCCATGCTGCTCTTAGGTGATGGTGGAGGCAATGCCAAGGGGACGAATTAGTCTGATCATGCATGCTGCTATTAGCATAAAGGGGTACAGTAATCTGTGGATCCAAAAATACAGCCTTTGACTTTCCAAACATTATTCATATATATGCTCTATATTTTGATGCCTTATTATAGTTTGAAAGATACTATAGTGAGAGTGCTCGGGCTGTTCTAAAAAGTAGGATGGGTTGATAAGTGTTCCTGGAAATACTAAGCCTACAAGGCCATGGCCAGAAACACCAAGCCTCTGTCCAGAAACACCAAGGCCATGGCCAGAAACACCAAGCCTCTATCCAGAAACATCAAGGCCATGGCCAGAAACACCAAGGATATGGCCAAAAACACCAAGCATATGGCCAAAAACACCAAGCATATGGCCAAAAACACCATGTCTCTGTTCAGAAACACCATGACTCTGTCCAGAAACACCAAGGCTCTGCTCAGAAACACCACGGCCTATGGCCAGAAACACCATGCCTTTGTCAAAAATACCAAGCCTATGCCTAGAAACACCAAGCCTATAGCAAAAAATGAAGGCCATGGCCAAAAACACCAAGCCTATTGCTAGAAACACCATGCCTCTATCCAAAAACACCAAGGCCTATGGCCAGAAACACCATGCCTCTGTCCAAAAACATCAAAGCCTATCGCCAGAAACACCAAAACCTATGGCCAGAAACACGAAGCCTATGGCCAGAAGCACCAAGCATATGGCCAGAAACACCAAGGCCATGACCAGAAACAACAAAGCCTATGGCCTGAAACATCAAGTATATGGCCAGAAACACCATGTCTATGGCTAGAAACACCATGTATCTGGCCAGAAACACCAATGCCATGGCCAGAAACACCATGAATATGGCCAGAAACACCATGATCATGACCAGAAACACCAAAGCCATGGCCAGAAACACCATGAATATGGCCAGAAACACCAATAACATGGCTAGAAATACCATGTCCAGAAACACTACGAACATGGCCAAAAATACCATTGCTACAAGAATATATGAAATGAAGACTTTGAGAAAGCATGACACCCATGACACAAGTATTAACTTCGAGAAATACCATTATGGTGGTGTAAATTACGTGTTAAATAAGTCCTTTATAGATACAACTTTGGGTTAATTAGTGTTTCTGGTGCACACCCGGCCTTTACTAAATTTAGGCAGCATGATGGTATTTATGCCCACACAATTGGAGTTTCTGGCCATATACTTGGTGTTTCTGGTTAGATACTTGGTGTTTTTGGCCAAACACTGGGTGTACCTCAAAGATACACCATCCAAAACAGTTGCACAATGCTATAAAAGTTTTCTGTATCATATTCATTAAAAACAAACATGCGATAAAACATTCAATAAAACATTACTACAGACTCGAGAACAAAAACTTAAGAAGTCTTATATAGGTTTTGTGACGCTCCCGGAACATATACGATGCCCCGGCCGTACACATACATGGACTTTCCCCTCCCATGGCAACATCTCACCATGAGCAGGGCCCTCCGTCTACCTCGGGCCATCCATATGATGGATGTTCGAGGGAAGGACACGGTGGTGTCATTCCGGCCCATGCCTTCAATGGATCTCCTAGATAGCGGAAGCGTGAATATAAGGTTAGCATACAGCATAATCACATCATAAATAACCACCACGAAGGGTGGCACATCCATCCCAATACTGATAACAGAGAGGGTACATCTAATGCTAAGGAAAACACCCCAAAACCTAGGTTCTACCCCGGTTCAGGCTCCAATGAGGATAGACTGACGGCTGGGTCTCAAGAGATCAGCAGACCGAAGTATAACATGGCGTTGGCTGGCATAGAACAGTGGCTAGGGTTGTCCACTCCATCCGCCCCTCCTATGCACACTTTGCAGATGAACTGAATCAAGATATGGCGTCACGGTAGCCTTCCAAGGCGAGGGCTCAAAGGGAGGCCCGGGTGAGGCTACTCGTGTTGCATCTCCTCGGGTGGAGGAGGCAGGTCGGGAAGTGTCCTCCTCAGTCGCGTGTGAATCCATGGGTGAGCTAGAGGAGGAGATCCTCGGCACCTCTGCCGTGCGACTTACTTCCCTAACTTTATCGTCAAAGTACAAGATGCCCCATTCGGGTCACACCTCTGTACCCAGGGAGTGTCAGACCCATACCCGGCCCTCTACGTGACCGACTATTAGGCCTAGCCCACTAAAGGAGTCCCCGTAGCCTTTTATGCTCAGGCGAGACCCCACCCCACACTTCATCACTACGGCCCCTTATCTGGTGCTTCAATAACGCCATAAATTCCACAACTCGGTGGGATGGCAGAATGTGTCCAGGGCATCGAGATGTCGTTGCATGTCTGCTGGTGTGTAAGCTAGGAGGTCCACATCATCAGCATATATTAACTGTCTGATGATCTGATAGAGAAGGTGAGCTCCATCGCCCCCATTATCAGCAAGCCAGCTCTCCAATTGATCAATGTAAAGCCCAAACAATGTTGGGGAGAGAGGGCATCCCTGACGAACCCCGATACTACTATCAAATGGTTGGCTTGTCTCACGAACTGACCCGAAAGCATCTTTCATATAGCTCGCGACTCGCATTTTGCAAATCTACGGGAACCCCGGTATTTGGAGTCTTGCCCATAGTTTTTCCCGAGGCACAGTGTCAAACGCCTTCGCAAAATCCACAAAGCAACAATATAGATCCTGACGGCGGTTCCTGTTGTCTTCAATCAGAGTTCGCAACGTGGAGATGTGGTCAATCGTTGAGTGCCGCGGTGCGAATCCACTGGGTGAGGGGCCGCACCTCTTTGCCGCCTGCCCGGCCAAAATTGTCAATTGCTGCTTTCGAGAATCCCGGCAAGCGGTTTTGCAAACACCCCCGACCATGATTGTTCGGTAATTGGTCGGGCGTTGTGGGTCACCGCCTTATAGATGGGAACAACTCGCTATTGGTCCCATGCAGCGGGAAGCCTTCTGTAATGCCTTGTTGAACAAGGCAACAAGATCGGTATTATGGACGGCCCCCGCCAAAGCAATTACGCGTCGCATACCATCCAGGTCTGGGGACAATGGAGAATGCAGCGGAGAGAAGAATGGTGTCGGCGAAGGCATCTCCTTCACCTGTGGCAGTCCACAACATGAAGATGACCCTGGACATGGAGATGACTAAAATAGTGCCTCCATAATAATTTTCGTAATCTATTTCTTTCAGCATGTATTTCTGTCATTGAGCATTTGTTAAAACCTTATCATTATGAATGAAAAAAGCTTCAACTTTCTGTACCACCTTATTTTCTTGCAACGTAGAAAAAAAAATTATTCACTATAAATAAGCAATTTTGAGACAGATGTTATTAGCAAAATATAGCAAAATATCTTGGTTGATGCAAAGTAGAAAAATTTGAGCCTTTAAACTTTGTTGCATACTTTGTCACAACACTTGACTCAATAGTTGATGCAAAGTTGAACAATTTGAGCCTTAAAATTTGTTACAATTTGAAGAAATAAACTCAACATGTTTGTTATTAGCTTGCCACAATTTTGCTGAAATGTCTCTTATTATATCTCATAGCTATTTACAACAAATGTGTTACTATGATGTCAAAAAACTTATAATATGTTGCTAATAAACTTGTTATAATGTCCTTAATAATATCAATGCTATCTTGACTCTTTGTCGTTGCAATGTTGCTTCAATTGTGTTAGAAATTGCCTTTGCATCTAACGCCGTGACACAATCTTGTCATAATAGTTGATGCTCCGGTGACAACTTTGTGGCAAATGAATATGTCATCATAGTGACAAGGATGTGACAACATATGGAGTTCAAAAGATCCCATTTGTGTCAACAATTTTGACATAATACCTGACAATATGAGCAAGTTTCTCTTGTAGTGAAGCAGTACCATGTTGGACAAGATCACTAGTAACGGGATGGTATTTATTAGATAATGGTAGGATGAAACAAAGCACAGATTTTTTCTGTGTGTGGAACTCATTTATTTAAGTATTTATTTGATGTAAGGACGCTTTAAGGGGAGCCGTTGCCGCCCCCACCACGATCACCGCGGCCACCATGGTGACCGACTCCCCCGGGTTGGCCCCCCGACCCCTTCTTCTTCACAATCCCCTGCATATAGTAGTATAGGGTGAAAATTCAGGGTGAAAATTCTTATATGTAGTATAGTAGATATTTCTTTATAACAAACATTTGAACATACATTTTGTGCACAAAGCATACACTTGGTGTGAAACAACAATATAAGTAGATGTAGCAAACACGAAGGCAACACAGATAGAGAGAATGAGAGATATGATGAAGAGAATTACTGTTGGAATAATTATGGTGAGTATTGTGATTAGTGTGTTTCTTTGAAGAAGCCAGCTTACTATCCCCGCGTAGGGGTGATGGGGCCTCCGGGGATAATGCTTCTTCTTCAGCAAACACACTAATCACAATACTCACCATAATTATTCCAACAGTAATTCTCTTCATCATATCTCTCATTCTCTCTATCCGTGTTGCCTTCGTGTTTGCTACATCTACTTATATTGTTGTTTCACACCAAGTGTATGCTTTGTGCACAAAATGTATGCTCAAATGTTTGTTATAAAGAAATATCTACTATACTACATATAAGAATTTTCACCCTATATATTTTGGTTTTATATGCATACATGAATGAAATATGACAAATATGCACAAAAAAGTTTGCATACAATGTGTATGTGCGTGTTCTATCTTAATAATTCAGAGTAAAAAATATTAGGCAAGACATCCTCATTCATAGTAATGAAGTTGTGCGTGGATTGATTGATATCATTATTGCAATAGTAAAGACCAAATAATAGAACCAGATTTGTATTTTTGACGCCAAAGCACCTAAAAGGATTGGAGCCAACTACATGTGTTAAACTCTTTCTAAATTGACAACCTTCCCACCTTCGGAAACCTTGAAGCTTCCCACCTTCGACAACCTTAAGGCTCTCATTTTTATTTTTCAGATTATAGGCCACTATAGGTTAGTTTTTCAGCAATGTAAAGTGGTGGGGGCAGGACCCATCTGGGTGTGTTGTAAAGTGTCACATGTCCGATAGGACGCTGCCTTGTGGCGTGACGTTAAAATCTCTTCTTCTTCTATAGGTTTATTCCTTTTCTCTAAAAAATGATTTTTCTATAGATGTTAACATGCTACTCTAAAGAAAACCCATTGTTTCTAGGTTTAGGGAAGGAATTGTTAAGCAAGATGTCATGCACATGCTTCAGATTTGACCATATCGTGTGCAAATGCAAGCCATCTCTGTAGTTGTAGCTGCATCAACATTTGGACATGCAGAGATGTTACACATGCATATCGTTGTTTCAAGAAGATTTGGTACTTCCTTCTAGCTATATCATTTAGGCTCTCTTCCACATTTTCTCAAGCCCACTAAGTGTTAGATGGGAGCATCTAAATCTTCCTTCATGCGATATGTGTAAGATGCAAATAATACTTATTTATTGCTCTGGACTTCTAGTTCAATGTTAAGATTCTATATAGATTTTAAGGAGCTTTAAGTGCAGCAGAAAGAAGTAGACATTTGTAATTTGAAAAAAGAAATGAGAGAAAAAGAAAAATCAATCTCTTAATTAGAAAAGAGAGCTTTGCAATTGGAAGAAGATGTTAGAATGATGGAGAATGCAGTAAAACAAGCAAATAATAGCAAAGTTTTGGCAGCAAATGATGCAAAGAAAAATAAGGCACAAATATGCCTCCTGCAAAAAAGGTAGTGAGGTTAAAGAAAACTGCTTTTGGGTTTCGAGAAAGGAAAAGAAAGGTGAAGCCAATTAATGAGCTAAAGACTACATGTGGGGCTTATCGTAGGAGAATATATGCCATCAAGCAAGTATTAGAGACAATGAAAAGCAATGATGGTGTACGAGATAATGTTGGTAAAATTGTAAGGAGCATTGCTTCAAAGAAGGAGATTTTAGCGATGCTAAATGCACCAGAAAACAATGACTTAAGAAAGTCTGTTATTAACATGGTTATTAGTGAAGTATGCTCTACAATAGATGTTGACAAGGTGCAAAGTATTTGTGATAATACGGAATAAGCAATGCAATTTTATAGATTGCTATGCAAGCCATTTTATGATGCATTAAAAACATTTGGAATCAATAAAGTAATTGTTCCAAGGCCACATTATGTGAATAAAGTAAGAACAAGAAGGAACATTATGATCGGAGAAATTTTAGGAGGAATGCACTCCATAAATTGTAGTCCACCGAGCTCAAGCGAAAAAAAGACCTCAAACAGTAAGAAGACAACTAGATCTAAAAAATGGTAAGAGTACTAGATCTAGAAAAGGTTCCGATAAGACCTGATAATTCTGTTATGATCACCTTAATGAAAAAATAACTTATGGTTTGACCTTGAAAATGTCTTGAAATTTATGGTGGTGTTTTACAATTTACATGAGGATGATATTGATGGGCAGCTGCAAGTGTGCTTGAAGCTTGATGAAATGAAGAGAGTATCATTGACGTTAATGAACATGACATTCTCCCCCGATTATGAGAAGCAAAAGCTGTTGAAAAAGAAAAAGAGAGAGTCTGGTTGGTTTTCTGTCCAATCGGAAGACCATACGTGGTGGTTAGGGCTTTTCCAAGTTCGAAAAGAGAATTTTGAAGTGTTAAAGTGGGTGTTTGATCAAACGAACATTCCCACGCTAATTGACAGCTATAATCATGGTGAGAAATTGATTGTTGAAGGGTTTGGGTCATTTTGTGTTAACTTCCATATGGCTTCCGATCTGAAAACATCCATCACCATCACTATGGGAACACATCCTTGATCAAGTATAATTCCATCACCATCACCATCATTATGGGAAGGAAGGAAGGAATTTTGATGGTGATCGTATGTGCTTGTTATTATTGCCTTCAGATGATGAGGGTGGTACCATAGGAAACATCATGCAACAAAATTATATGTTTTCCTTTGATACTAAAGCAATGACAATGTCTTTTGAGAAGTCAGATTGTAGCAAATTGTAACATTGTTACAATGCTACTTTATACACATTCATTCTACTATTCTATTCTACTCTATTCTCTATCATGTAACATCGTAGTACTGTTGTAATGGTTTTTAATTGTAACATTGTTACAATGCTAATACACATCCATTCTCTACCATGTTGTTGGGCTATTATGTAAAATTGTACTATTGTTGCAATTGTTTCCATTCTCTCCTATATTGTTGCCTTGTTGTCTATCATGTGGCAAAATCATAGCCTTTCTTTTAATAATTCGATGAAAAAGGAGATAAAGTGGATACACATTAATCCATCAAGATTTCATGCCACAAAGATTTCATGCCACTTTGTTACTTTATCTTTATTGTGGTCATGGGTGGCTTACCCAAATAAAAGTTAACATGTACACATGATGTACGCATGATATGTGCCTAGAGGTCTCTCTTTGGCATGTACATTAGTGATCTAGAGTAGGTCTAGATGTAGGATTAGTATCAATAAATTAACATGTAGATTAGCAGTCTACTAGGTCTAGATGTGGGGTTAGGATCAAATATCTATACTGTATGAAGAGTATTTATTCAAATGTTATCACGTGGATTGGATATTCTCTCCTTTCGAACATTGGATCATAATAAACGAGATTGAACACATTAAATTCATTTGGAGTGATCCTTCTTAACACGCCCATTGAGTTAAAAGGTTGCAAAAGGCCAAAACGGCTAGAAAGCCGAAAAATCCCTTTTTTTCTTTTTCTTTTTCTTTTTTTTTTGAACAAGAAACTATATTATATGATGAGAAAAAAGTATTACATAAGGATGCTAAGGAAGGTGGAGATAACCCAAACCTCATCTTAACATCTGGATGGAATGTAGACGTCAAATACTGATCATGCAAATGAGATTTGATCTTTTGATAAAGGGTTGCAGTAGGAATGCACTCGCCCTTGAAGAATAATTGACATTTGTGCTTCCAAATCACCCAGCAAACTAAGCCCTGCAAAAATTAAATGCCTTAAAGCGTGGCCAACTCAGAGGAAGAAGACCAAGGATCTCCCGGCTTGTGAGGAGCGTGCAAAAAGACGAGTGAGTAGCAACCCAAATGGGATAGAGGTGCTCGCATAAGACACGTGAGAAAAGTGATGATAGCTACTCAATGGGATAAAATCTCCACCCTTTCGGGCTTTCTAGAAAAATCCTAATGAGAAACAATCGCCAATGTTCTCAAGGTATTCCCTGTGGTGCTCGAATAAGAAGGTAGACAATGGGTACTAATCGAAGGAAGATTTTGCAGGTATCTGATGAGCTTAAGACCTAAAAATATAAAATCGCACATGAGCGTCTGCAGTGAGGTTTGTCGTGCGCACTTTGCAAATCAATGCCAATGAAAAGAACAAAAAATGTGAACATAAAATATAAAATATAAATGAAAAGACTTGAAAACCTCCAGAGGGATTGGTCGCACGTGCCACACAAACAAAGAAAACTCTATAATAAGGAGGGATTGATCGCTCGTGCCACGTGAACAAAAATATGAACATAATTTTGAAATTATCAAATAAAAACTTGAAAACCTCCGGAGAGGCTGATTGCACATGCCATGTGAACAAAAGACCTTTATAATAGGGAGGGGGTGGTCGCGTGTACCATGCAAACAAAAATAGAAACATAACTGAAAATTATGAACATAAAATACAAAATATATGTGGAAAAACTTGAAAACCACCAGAGGGCTGGTCACACATGCCACATGAACAAAAACCTGTATAACAAGGAGGGGCCAGTCGCGCATACCCAAATGAACAGAACTTAGAAAATATCAAATAAGAACTCAAAAATCTCCAGAGGGACTGCTCGCATGTGCCACGCGAACAAAAGGCCTTTAAAACAAGAAGAGGTTGGTCGCACGTGCCATGTGAATATAAATATGAACATGACTAGAAAATATGAACATGAAATACAAAACATAAATGAGAGAACTTGAAAATCTCCAAAGGGCTGTCGCGCACATGCAACATGAATCAGTAAAAAAAAAAAAAAAAATACAAATAACAGCAAATTTATGAACATAAATTATCAAAACTTCTCAATATGGCTGATCATCACTGTTAAAGGAACAATGTAAAAGGAAAAAAGGTCGGGAGGTAGGGTTTCTCCAATGCTACTATATTGTTGTGAGAAGAATGCCGAATAAGAAAAATCATCTAAGAAGCCAAATATATCACTCATCTTCTCTTGAGAATGTCAATCCAATGATGTGGATCTATAGCATTCTTGTGATGAGGACTCATGATATACGCATACCAAACACTGGTTGAAAAGAAGAGAACTCTACTCACAATCCCAAGTGACGAGACAGCTGCAACTGCTAATGAAGATCTTGAAGAATGTATTATACATGAGAAAATGATGAACGCCATCGTCCATGGTGTCAAGAAATAAAATCCGAAACTCGCAAGCAGCAGTTGCAGTAGCGCTTCCTCACCACGAGGAATGGGTACCATATCGAGTTGAATCTAAACCAATGGCAGAAAGACCAAGACAAACCAGATGAGGTCAACAAGAATGAACAAGAACATGGATTATGGGGAGAGGAGGGACATACTTGGTCCATAAAGAAAAAGAAACAAGAGCTAGGACGATAAGGAAATGATGATAAGATTGCAATCGAAAATAAGGCTGAGGTCGGGTTGATGGACATAACATGGTAGCGAAGATCAAAACAATACCAAAAAAGGAAGGTAAAGAGGTGTAAGCCAACAAGGATAAATAGAAATGATGATATAACAAAAAATAAAATAAAATGCACAATGTTGATTCTATAGTTGTAGATTATGAGGCATATCTTCTCTATATAGATAAGAACATCTTTCTAAGAGGTTTGGTACATCGGTGTGCAACTATTTTATCAATCTAATTGAATGTCATGTTCTTCAGTCTTCTAGCACAAGCTTGCTCAATGTCAAGGAAGACAACAGAACATAATATGTATATGGCAAAGATGGCAGTCAGCAGTTTTGTTCATAAATCAACTTCATGGTAACAAATTTGCATGTCTGCTTCCTATAACAAGGTAACAAGGGCATAAAATGATCGGTGCGCCTATCTCTTTAGCAATTGGTAGATGAACTTTGAAACATCTTACTATGTTAATTATTGTGAAGAGCAAGATGTGTCAACCTTCTATAGATACATGCAAAGGCCTATTCTTGTGCATTAGAAGGCCGCTTTTCATGCTATTAAAAGTGCTACTGCTCATTCAGGTTTGCATGCTACCTTCTAGATCTGGGTTTAGAAGCCTGAAAAGTTTGTATTGTTTAAAATATCACTATTGCATTGCTAGGTAAATGTCTGCCCTACTATTTATGTGCAAATTAGTCATCTGCATTATAAAAAATTTGGAACAAACTCTGGATGTAAGCATCCATTAGATCAAACTACATTGGTTGGTTTATTTAGATTTGAGACAAGCAGCTAACAACTAACTTTCTTGAGCCTGTCAGGTACATTCGATCATCAGCTGCATAATCTTATTGTTTTTTGCAGAAGTTAAAAGTGTTTACGAAAGAATAGAATAAAATAGATTTTTTAACGTCCACGAAGACCAATAGGCCATGCCGTCATAGTGAGACAGTAAGGTGGTTTGTCTAAGATAGGCAAGAGTACTAATGTGTATTTAAATTGTAGATACTTTTCTTTGTGGATATACTTAAGACGTCTTTTTCCACAAAGACCTCAATAAGATAGAATTTCAACTTACCATTTCATTCCATCTTTAAACCTCTTCAAATTATAGTTTACAAGTAGAAATATAGATCTTCAATATTTATGACAATCCTAACATTTCTCCACCTCATATTCTGTTGAAATATTTACTTTCCCTTTCTATTCTATTCTTTTCTCAATGCCCCCTTCAAAAGATGCTCTTTTCACCATGATGTATAAACAATTGCTCCCCTTGACAACAAATGAGAAAATTCCATTTCTTTCGATTTTTTGATCCTTAAAGCATAACTATAATTGTACCATATAATACTGCAAAGTCAAAGCCATAATCCCAACAAGGAGTTAAAGTTGAAAAAAAAACAAGCACAACATTAAAATCCTGTGACGAGCCTGCCGAGTTGACCCTCCATGCAACTCAGGATCTTGTCAAAACTTGCACATTCTAGCTTGTTAATGGTGGTGAAGAATTAAATCTTCCTTTTGCACAATTGAAACTTAAACCATTACTAGAAATCCATCCTCACTGAGATACAATATATTCCCACTATCCATCAAGAATACAAATTCAAGGATGTATTATCCACAATACTCTCAATGTATATGCATAAGCACTACTAAGCAAGCTAAACAAAAGCCTTTTAACTCCAGATCACAACCACGATCCTCAGCAACATTGCTGCCATCCGCGCAACCACTGCCTTGCTTGTTCACTGCACATGCACTCACTGGGGTTAGTCCTCGTGACTAAGTGGGGATCCCTGGCTGCCATTGCATGCATGGAAATATTCTAGAAATCTTGGATAAGCACAAACACAGACGAAAAATCCTATCTGAGTACAATGCTAAGACAATGACAACATAATCCAAGGAAATACCAAACATGAACATCAGAAGCAAAGAATATAGCCAAAATACCAAACCATCATGACACATAGCTCTGGGACAATGGGACAATGGGACATATGTTGTTCCCATGTCGCTGTAGGAGATTTTAGTAACAGTAATGGTTTTGTCGGATTAAATCTTGGCTCTGGTTCTCTCATCTCGCAACTCCCTTTCCTTCACGGAAAATTCTCCTATTGCCTCAGTCATTATTCCAAAGATGCTCATAGCACTCTGCTCCTTGGCCACACCATATCCTCTTCTAGCAAATCCAGCATACAATCCACTTGACATTACTCAAGGTTATCAAGCCCACATTAAAAGCGTAACTGTTGGCAATACTATAATTTCTAGGTGCAATGCTTCTCTAGAACTCAATACTGTAGAGGGCACTAACTTCGACACGGGTTTTGCGTTCACCGCTTTTAGCCCTCCCGTATTCCGTGCTATAAAAGATGCGTTTGTTGATGCTTTGCCTGGCCTCCCTATAATTAAAGACAACACTCATTATTATGATACGTGCTTTAATGTTTCAAAAAGGTCCCATCCCTGAGTATCCAATTTCATGGGGCTTCATTTCATCCTCCTCCAGAGAATTATGTGACTTTTGATGGTGATCATATGTGCTTGTTGTTATTGCCTTCAGATGATGAGGGTGGTACCATCGGAAACATCATACAACAAAATTATATGTTTTCCTTTGATACTAAAGCAATGACAATGTCTTTTGAGAAGTCAGATTGTAGCAAATTGTAACAAATTGTAGCTTTCTTTCAAATTGTAGCAAATTGTAGCTTTCTTTTAATAATTCGATAAAAAAGGAGATAAAGTGGTTACACATTAATCCATAAAGATTTGATGCCACAAAGATTTCATGCCACTCTGTTACTTTATCTTTGTTGTGGTCATGGGTGGCTTATCCAAATAAAAGTTAACATGTACACATGATGTACGCATGACATGTGTCTAGAGGTCTCTCTTTGGCATGTAGATTAGTGGTCTAGAGTAGGTCTAGATGTAGGGTTAGTATCAATAAATTAATATGTAGATTAGCAGTCTACTAGGTCTAGATGTAGGGTTAGGATCAAATATCTATACTGTATGAAGAGTATTTATTCAAATGTTATCACGTGGATTGGATATTCTCTCCTTTGGAACATTGGATCATAATAAACGAGATTGAACACATTAAATTCGTTTGGAGTGATCCTTCTTAACACGTCCATTTTGGTGAGAGACTCGTCTGGAGGGGGAAAACCGTAGGCATATCTTTCATCACAGCAGTGTACAACATTTTGAAAAAATATCCAAGGTGGAGGGTAGTCCACCAATTGGGTCTGACTACCCACTAATAATAAAGGGGACCTGCCATAGGAACAACCCAGACCCCTTTTAAGATGGCGTAAAATAAGAAAGGCAAATAGGAGGCAACGTGCGAAAATTTATCATCGGGATGAAAAACCCCGCCCTTTCGGGTTTTCGAGGAAAACCCTAATGATAAACCTTCGCCCGACGGCTCCAAAGGAAAAGCCCGGGCCATCAAAGTGGAGATCATTGATGAAAAAGTCGAGGAAGCACAAGATGGAGGTCGCAAATCAGACGATGCATCTCAAACTCCATGGGAGAGCCGAACAAAAGAAAGAAATAGCCATGATCACCTGAAAACTTAGGAGAAAAGAAAAGAAACATAATGCATTAGACGTTAGAAAAGTAAAGCAAAGTCGCCATCGGATGAAATGATCTGAAAAAAAGCAACACAAAAGAAGTAGTTAACTAAAAAAATAGAAGCCATCACGCCGGCTCGGCGAAGCCCCCCAAGGGGGCTGGTCCATGATAAATCACAATCCTCCAATAAGAGAAGGGGCTGGTCACGCGAGCCACGCGACATAAGAGCATATCGTCAAACAACCTAACCTCTCAAATACAGAGGGCCTGGTCACGCGAGCCACGCGACATAACATCATATCTTAAAACAACATAACCTCTCAAATATAGAGGGGCTAGTCACGCGAGCCACGCGAAATGGAATCACAAATCAAAATGAAAAACATGAATGCAAACAACTTAGGGTGGGAAGGGAGGGAACTAAGACCCAAAACAACTGCTGTGAGAAGACGCCGATAATGGAGAAAGAGGCCAACAACACATATATAGCCTCGTCTCTCCCCAAAATGGCGATCCGACGGTGTCGAATCGCATGCATTTTGGTGAGAGACTCGTCTGGAGGGGGAAAAACCGGCCGATCAAAAGAGAACTTCCATTTCAAAGCCTAGGGTGATGAGACAGGGATATCAAGTCAGTATAGGCACAAAAGAAAGATGGTGTAGAAGAATATGTAAGGTGGATCTAAAAAGAAAGAAAAGAAGAGTTAAATACATTAAGGAAAGGGAATAAAGACAACAATTCATAAAAATGCCTAAAAAAGTCAACACTAGGCTACCTCTTTCGGTCAAAGTAAGACAGGAAGGGCATTACGCAAAGGAGTTATTGGGGTCAAAGAGGATAGTCAGGCAAGGGATGAGATAGAACAATGATGTATTACGTCAAACTGGAATGGCCAGAGAGACTACGAGGAAAGCAATAAAAGGAGTTGAGATAGGTTAAAAAGAGAAAATCGGTTGGAAGAAATGAAACGAAGCAAAAAGGAACATTGGAATATATGGGACAACCACCAAAACAACAAAATGTGACAACCACCAAATGTACCCAAGGCAACAATAATATGCATATGAGAAAAGTAAGACAGTGTAAGGTGCCATAATAAACTGATACTAAAGGCAAGACAAGCTATGAGAAATCTCATGGAGCAGGAAGTAGATTTATTGAGGACATAGTGCAGAAATGTCCTATGAAACATAGGAAACAATGAGCATGCTTAAAATAAATAAACTAGATCGGGAGTTTGATGGAAAGAAAAGATATTAGATGAGAGAATAGAGAAAGGAAAAATGGGATAGCAAATGAGAGCAAATGAGAAAGCTGGGACTAGCATGGCGAATGAGACTCAAAACACTAAAGAGTTAATGGCCAAACGGGACGAGAACAAAAAAGGCGCAAATGAAGCAAAAGAGCACGAGAACGCCAGTATCAAGCTTGTGAGGATGCAAATAGTATAAAAGCAAAAAAGGAGAAGGAGCCCAAAGATAAGAGTATTGGAAGAAAAGACGGGAAGGACCAAAAAAGGCAAATGAAGTAAACATAGATAACAATGGGTGTGACATAGAGCAATAAGAATGAAAATGAATAACCGATAGCTTAAACGTCGACAAGCCAAAAAAGGGATTAACGAGGCAACAAATAGGGTGTAAAGAAATAGGAACAGTAGGTGCAAGTTGAGCAAATGAACACATGAACACGCAACTAGCTCGTGAGGATGTAGATGGAACCTACAAGATGAACGATGAGAACTGAAATGAAGGGACCAACAAAAGGGGCAATGCCAACAAGAGAAACAACATAACAAATAGAACAAATAAAGTGATACAACTAAGGTGACCAAACATCCATGTCTCAACGCGCCAAGAGTGCGTACTAAATTGAAATATTGTAGAAGAACCCCCCAAAGCTGTAAATCCCTAACCAAAGATGTTCAACCCCAGATCAAACATACCAAAATCGTGCAAATTGAAGAAAGAAATAAATGTATGCCATATCAAAGAATTGCTATGACCATAACATCAGCATCAAGTAGCACAAAAAAGGGACCAAGGAAAGCGAGTACCACAAGCAACCCGTGCAAGAGCACCTCCGAACAAAATCAAGAAAGATAGATAAATAGAGAGATAGATATGGCACACCGAACAAGGAGAAACCCACGGCACCCTAGCATCCACGAGAAGAAGCGACCAACCAAACGACCAAGAATGTTAGAATTTAAAACATAAAAGTTCACCAACAAGGAGAAACCCATGGCACCCTGGCATCCACCACAAGAGGCGACCAACCAAAGACCAAGAATGTTACATAAAAGTTCACCCTATGAAAAAATTTTCAAAGCGTGGTTTGAAGCAGGAAGGATTCAACCAAGAAGGTTAGAATTTAAAACAGAAAAGTTCACCTTATGAAAAAATTTTCAAAGCGTGGTTTGAAGAAGGAAGGATTCGAACCCTGGTAAGCACCACAATAAGCGATGGACCCAACCAAACGTCCAGCAAACTAGACAATAATCATTGTATTTCGAATTATATATATCCGCTATAAATTCCTGTCACAGAATAAAGAAGTAAGTAGGTCTGCACAAAGCCCTACTTATCACTGCAATGGCAAAACAAGAAGCAGCCGATGGTCGACGCGGCTGGATCCCGAGCTTCCATAAGCAAACAAATCATTGAAGCACCGAAGTAAGAGCTTCTTAATCTCAAGGAAGGAAGATACGACCAAGGCGGCATCCGAGATCAAGATCAAGAGCGCTTAACTGTCCACAGAAAAAATGATGGGAAGAACAAAAGGTACTCCGATAAGGTCCGGGCCAAGTCAAAAATGAAACAAGACTTTTATATACAGATTGGAATCAAAAAATAAAGCGGCTGGAATCAAGCACCAAAGGGGTGCTTGGGCGGAAAGTTAAGTCAAGCAGAAAAAACGTGATGAAATAGATATAACCAAGAAGAAAAGAACATTAGTGATCAATCATGGTCTAAACCTGCAAAAAATCTCAGGACCCAAAAAAAGAAATACCTCCTTCGTTGCTCAAAAACTCACTGGAACTCCAGAAATTGATTTCACGACTTCAAAAATACAGAGGGGAACCGAGAAGCACCCAGAAAATCTAGAAGCCACTTTGAGATCTATGGCATGTGCGGTGGAGAGACAAGATCGGCGGAGGCAGCAGATCCCGCCAGGAAATTTCCAGAAAAGCCCCAGCTTCTTAGCCACTGCAAACTATCGTATATAACTTCTTATTCAATCTGCATCAGAGCTATGAACATGCCCAAAGGGAGCCCCATCACTGTACTGGAACTAAATGTTCACCGCCTTCCACGATTTTCTGCAAATAGAAGAAGCAAGAAACAAAGAGAAACCCTATAGCAAAGTTAAAGGCCAAAAAACAACTAAATCTCTCAAAAACAACGACCCCTAAAACCCAATCGGAGGAGAGATCAACCATAACTAAGCTAGAACAATCTAGAATAAACAGAGAATCATAAACAACATAAACAACAACCGCCAAATTCCTAGCGGAGGAGAAATCAACCATCTACCAGAAATCAATGATCTAGCAAGGCGAGAACAAACACAGAACATCTAGAAAACTCGGAAGATCTAGAAACGAATGGGAACTAAGACCCAAAACAACTGCTGTGAGAAGACGCCGATAATGGAGAAAGAGGCCAACAACACATATATAGCCTCGTCTCTCCCCAAAATGGTGATCGGTGTCGAATCGCATGCATTGAGTTAAAAGGTTGCAAAAGACTAAAACGGCTAGAAAGCCGAAAAATCCCTTTTTTTCTTTTTTCCTTTTTTTTTTGGAACGAGAAACTATATTATATGATGAGAAAAAAGTATTACATAAGGATGCTAAGGAAGGTGGAGATAACCCAAACCTCATCTTAACATCTGGATGGAATGTAGACGTCAAATACCGATCATGCAAATGAGATTTGATCTTTTGATAAAGGGTTGCAGTAGGAATGCACTCGTCCTTGAAGACTAATTGACATACTAGTAAAGTGCCCACCTTCGGTGGGCACTTCATATATTTTATATTCGTACACGAAGAGTATTTGTTCATGAGTGTTGTTGGGGTAAGGTGTTTTTGTAGTAATGTGTTACCTACTTGCGAATTTGAGAACCGTATATTAAACTTGCTTCATAACGATCTAAGGATTCCATTGTACATGAGCTAAATCATCATTCAGTGCTACTTTTTAAGTTTGTAGTATTGTAGAAACTTAGAACGATCTGAGGATTCCATTGTACATGAGCTAAATCATCATTGAGTGCTACTTTTTAAGTTTGTAGTATTGTAGAAACTTAGAACGATCTGAGGATTCCATTGTACATGAGCTAAATCATCATTGAGTGCTACTTTTTACAATTAATAGAACAAGAAGATAGGGAAAACTCTAATCATATTGATTGAATCTAAGAATAGTCTTTATATTTTCTCCTAGATGATTTTATACAATACATATGCTTCATATAACAAAATAATTTTATTATATACCTTTGTTTGTTGCATCCATGTCTTTCTACGTGTATCACATCTATATCTTTCTACATGTATCACTCGAAAACTCACTCTTTTCAAAAAGTATATTAATTATCCCAACTAAAGGAATGCTTAACAATGTAGAGAGATATGCTTCGCATAGGCACTGAAGCTTTTGTCTATGGCAAGCAACATCGAATGTCATACCTAGAATCTGCCAAGAGATTGTGTTAGAAGAAGAAAAGAGAATAAACTAAGAGATGATTGGGAAAAAAAATATAACTTCAAAACTGCTATTATTCTGTTGAGAATTCAATTTGACTTTTATCTACGTCTTACTACAAAAGCTTACTACAAAAGCTTGGCCCAGATCATGATGCCCTTCATATTCAGCATATTGCAAGTCGGAGAATTTCAAAAACGTTATTGGCCTACAAAAAAATAAAATAAAATGCAGAACATGTCTTAAATCCTCCACATCATTGCCATCAATATACTTCAAAACTGCCTACTTTTATTTATGCCTTACTACAAAAGCTTGGCCCAGATCATGATGCCGTTCATATTCCGCATATTGTCAACTCCGAGAATTACAAAAATGTTATTGGCCTCTTCAAAAAAGGGAATGTTATTGGCACACTATACATGTATGGTCAATCTTTAAAGAATTAGTGATGAGAATGTTACACTATCTACTGGCATCTACAGAGTTAAAAGACCCTTAAAATTCCAATCTTATGAATACAACTTGCTCACACTATCCAAGATCTTGACGATGTTCTTTTACCACCCTCATCAGCTTTGAATTGCTCCATGCCCACTGTAAGTAATTCATATGGTCAAGCATATATGGAAGAGTTTTAGAAATATGGTAGATGAATGCAAAAGGACCTTTAAAACGTTCATCTTCAAGCTTAAGACTTACAGTGGGCCAGGCTATACGCCAACAACCATATTTTAAAAAGAAAAAGGCATTCCCAGCTTGGCTATCACCTGAGCAAGGAGCTACAATAAGCAGATGGAATTTTAAACATAAACAAAGGCTAAAAAAAGTAAAAATAGCATGAACTGAATGATAGGGGCACGCTGTCAACAGTAGAAACTTCATTACATCTGATAACAATTTCTTCAAGGTTAGCAGAGTGATATCGGAGTTCCAGCTCTGCCATAAATTACACCTCCAGCATTGGCAAATGCCTTGATGGCTCTAGCTTGAGTATATATACCAAAGGACCAATATGTTTCAGGAGGTCTTTGCAGTCTAAATCATGTTATATGAATTTTAAATACACGAATGAAACAAAGAACTAAAATGCATGAATTAGACAACATACATGCATTCTACAATATGAGACTACCTAGACCAGATTTGCCAGCTTGATGCTAAATAAGCTTGAAAAATACCATAGCAGACACAGATACCAAAATGTTAAAACACTTAGAATGGTAATAAGCAGCTTACAGAGATGGCCCTCCATCGATGGAACTTGCCTTTCGTCATGTGTTCTTCATGAACTGGGTTAGCCTGCACCAAAGAAAACCAGGGTATAAATTAAGAAATTTTAAATTGTAAACCATGAACTTGGTTTGGCTATACTTGCATGTAATTCCTCTAATTTTTAACCATACTTTGGCTAAAGTTTCTAGAAAGAAAAACCAAAACTTTAGCCATATTTACAAGAGTTTTGGAGTTTTATTGGAATTTGTGAAAAAATTGAACTAAAACTAGTAAAATCTGGCTAAAGTAAGCAAATTACCTTGAAAAATTGTAGATACTTTGGCGAATCTTTCAGAAAATTTGAAGAACCTCATTTAGGTTTGGCTAAAGTTCTTTATTTTTTGAGATTTTTATCCTATTAAAAATCGCCAAAACCCTAATGGTCAAGCCCAAAGTTTAGCCAAATGGCGAAGAATAGCCACTAATTTATACCATGAAGAAAACACAAATGAAGATCCCCTGAACAACGACCTGATGTCTCTTCGCTAATGCCTGTGAGATTACCTAAGTCCTTTGCAACATTCCTCAGCTACTTTTGATGACTTTTGTTTAAAACCCATTGCTGGCATAAACAGGAAAAGCTTTTTGCAATTTTTCTAGATTTTCTTCAAGGATATTTTTTTCTCTTAAATGTGCCTATTTGCTTGCAAATGGAAATCTAAAGAAGCTCGTACCTGCATTTGGGGATACTGTTGATTGCAAGAGCTTGAATGACCACATGATTCAGTTTCTGCAAATAGCAAGAGAAAAGTGGATCAAATCCAAACCTCTGCCAACATCTGTAAAAAGACTTTCCAGGCAGGCATTCGTTTAACACTAGAGTTGTCCCTTGATGGACCATAAATGGTTCATTTGTACAGTTCGCTTTAAAATTCATATAAAATCAATGACATAAAATTCAGTTAAACCCTTTCTACATGTTAATATGCATATACCCCTAAAATTGAAAGTTATGTTTAGGTGAATCAAGAGGGGTCAAGTCCAGTTTGCTTCATGTTTACATAATGTAAAACTGTTTCAATAAAAAGTTTTTTTTGATTTTTTTCATTATAATGGTATTTTTCTATACGAGATAAGGATGAACATACAAAAAACCTTGTTCCAATCTGAAGTCTAGAAAGGAAGATATAGTCAGTCAAACATGACAGGGTCAAAACAGTTTTCTGTCTTCTGTGGACCAATAATGGTTCCCAGAAGGCTGTTTCAATTAAAATTCTATAACTTTTGCATGAAAATGATTTCTTAGTTCAAATTTGGTATATAAGTAGTTGACTAATTGCTTCATGCATAAAAAATATTTGTTGGCTTGTAATTTGAAGCTTCAGCTTTGACTTATAGTAACAATTTTAAGTGACTTCTAATTGATGTTTATTTTGTTATATTTGAAGGAAATTTATTGAAATAGTATGTCATTGAAAAATTCATATGTGAATGCTTGTATGGATATGAAACCAATGAAAAAACAAGTAAAGAAAAAGAGCAAAAGACACGATCGTGATAAATCAATAAAGGTTTCTGTACCTAAGACAATTACTGGTCCACAGGTTCATTTTAAATTAATAACTTTATTTACCTTATTCAATCTCAAGCTGAATTTTAGGATATTAGTATTTCATGAGATCCTCTATCAATAAAAAATATCTATTACTAGGTTTGGGCTAAAACTTTTAGTATTATTTCCAAGTTATCATCAAATGTTTTCCATATTTGATCTCTAGATTTGTGCCTTGAAAATGAACTTCAAACACCATATTTCAAAGCTTCTCAAAGTTAAGATAGCAATGCAAGATGAATCAAGGAAAAATATGAAAAGGTATGACTAAAGAAAATCAAGATAGACTGCTATGCCGATGCCAATTATTGGTCCACATGACCTCTCATTTAAAAGTCAAGAACATCATCATCTTAATCAATTCTTTAGAATATAGTTTATATCACATTATATATGATAACATTAGTTGATTAGGGAGGATTGTCTATCTAAAAGGTGATATCGAAGCACAAAAATTAAGTAGTTAAAGGTTACTTTGAATGTATGAGAAAGTCCACTTACACCTTTCAAAGATTATCTTATAGACGATGAGAAATCATAATATCATTATAGGGGACAAAATGAATAGAGCCAATGCAAAATAAATAGAGAAATTTTCTCAATCCAGTTGGTTTAATCCTGGACCTATAAATAGTCCATGCTTATTTATATTCAAATCTTGTATATAATATATTATTTTAACATGAAATTTGAGATATATATTGTCAACAAAGGTTCAAATTTACAAAAATTATAGCTTATCATAAAAGTTTATCTACATGTACTATGGTCCTACTTAGACTACAACACTTTGGAGCAGCCACACATTGTCTAACTTTAAAATAGTGGAAAGTAAGTAGGTTTCTTCATTTTTTTTCTTGTAAGACCACACCAAGGACCTCAATATCCCTTTTTATCATATATTGAGCCATTTAAAAGGCTTATGGGAGAAATTTAGTGCAATAAGTCAATAGTTTAGATGAACTAGAAAAACAGGTACGGAAAGTCTTTTGATCTATTTATTTATAGTCATGGCTAAACTTCGTGATATTGTCCTCTATTCATCAATAACCATCATTACCTACATTATTGTTGAGTTTTAGACCTATAAGGGTATAATCAATGCACTTTGTAACCTTTCTTTGTGTTCATCCTGTTATATTAGATTTTGTTTAGATCTAGATAATGCATGGTCATACCCTAGTTACACTATATTTATGTTGATAAAGTAAGTTTCCATATAGAGTTAATTAGAATGCATCATTTACTATCCTTATGAGACTTATAGATGGGGTTTATTGAAGCACTTTAACCCATATTTTTATTTTGAATTCTGTACAATAATTTCTTTAGTTAATAATGATACTAATAAAACATATAAACATAAAAAAAATTCCTTGGACTATAGCTTGTCTAGTTCAGGACTCATTGTCACAAAAATTAAGTCAAAACTTGTAATAATAAGAGAGAAATAATTCTTGAACCTCATGCAGCATTTTTAAGCAAAATAGGGTTTGGCGACCTCAATTGATATCAAATGATAGCGCCAAAACGTGGAAACATGCAAATTGACATGTTTTATCATAATATATTAATTAATTTCAAATTTAGCAAAGTTTAGACACTTTTATGCTAGAAAATTGAAGAATGCAGTTCTAGAGTGCTGTAAAAACTGCCAAATTCTCCAAAGTTTGAACAATCATACCAATATAAAGGTAAATCCAGTGGTCATGAAATTCTCACAGATCGTTAAGAATCAAGTGAAGACTCAAATAGTGGTGGTATATTTAACAATTAAAATTTCTCTTGCGAGATATATCGGTTTAAGTAGCAGGGGGTATGGTGGACCATTTCTGGTCCATGGACCAGAAATGGTGCCCGAGACGACTCTAGTGTTAAAGCAAGAAGTTTTATCTCACTTGATTATAACCATGTTCAACTAAGGCGGCAAACTTTGTATGTCGGTGAACTGAAAACCAATATATAGATTTGAGGATCCGCAAAAGCTTCTCTGCAGATTCACTCCTCTGCAGACCATAGGTATTGCTGCACACAAGCAAGAACTGGAGTGTCCAAAGCCCACAAGGTGCTACACTTCTGCCAATTGGGGGAACATTGTGACGAGAAGATTGAACTACCAAAAGCTTGGTCTTTTGGAGATTAACACGCAAACCTGTGTTCTCACAAAAACTGTGCAGAGCATGTAAATGTTGCTGCATACTAGCAGCGGTATGTGCCAGAAGTGAAACATCATCAGCATACATAAGTTGCCTAATGATATAGTGTGCCAAATGTGGACCTCCGCCGCCATGATTATCAAGCCATTCTTCCAATTGATCAATGTACAAGCCAAAGAGGAGGCTTTCACGCACGTGCAAGTCCGTGCTTTTTTGGACGGCCTAAAGGAAGTCACCCTAGCTGAAACTGGAGGGTAATTATTTTTCATTCCGACCTGCAGACGATGTCCGTGCTTAAACCTATGGGAGCGGTCTGTAACGCCGGCTTCGAGAACTGTATTTGGTGTGCTTTACATTCGCTGCCTTTCTTTTCACTGTAACTCCACGGTATAAATTTATACCACAGTTTCCTTACTGTTTAAATTTATACGGCTAGAGCAACCGGGGTATAAATTTATACAGCAAGGCAACCATGGTATAAATTTATATGGCATGGCACCATGGTATAAATTTATACAGCAAGGCAACCGTTGTATAAATTTATACCGCCACATCACTGGGCTAACTTATTTTCACTGTTCTCTTTTTGCTAATTTAGAATTGCTGTATTTTTTGGCAGGCGAAAGATGAACGTCAAGGGACATGGTGGTGGTCCGCGCTTAATGAGCTGTTTTGAGCATTTCCATATAGGTTATTACAGTGCAGACACCAAAAAAACCATAGCTCATTTCAATACGCAGAATGAGAAGATTCCTCCCTGCAATACTTTTCAGTTCCCGGCTGTTTTGCAAAAGTTGAGAGACCCACAACGACAAGGCGCTGTGGTGTCCCATTACCAGAAGCCACAAAGGCTTATTAATAATTTAATATAGTGGTTTTCTCGCCCGGGCGACTGGATTTTGGATGCATTTTCTGGAACAGGCACCACAGCAATTTGCGCCCTTAAGTAGGGGTGTAATGTTGTCTCCGTTGATATAGACCCAGACAAAATAAGTTTCATTAGGACCAGGATAAGCTCATGTGAATCCTTTCCTGATGAAAATAAGGAATTGGGAGCAAAGAATGATAGGCACTTACACAGAAATCCAGCCTCCAATTACAGGGAGAAAAGATGAGGAGGTGGAGTTTGTGGACCTGGAGCCTGTGGAGCCTGTTCCCGAGAAACCGCTTGTATCAGTAGCATTGGAATCAGAAGCAGGCGTCTCTGCTGTTGTGGCCTCGCAAGAGACAGATCCTAAGGGGACGAGAGTCTTGTGGACAGGGAAGACCCACCTCCCGTATGAATTTATGCAGAGAGAGTGAAATGTCTACAGATCATTTTCTGATTGTATGAGTGCCTCTAGTTTCATTGTAAACTATGTACTAAGAATTGTAATACATATTTCTGACTATTTTAAAACTGAAACCTTTGTGTCTTCAACAATGCTTAATTAGAACAACTTTTTCTTGCTCCATGATTTCACACTCTTTGTCTTTTACATGTTTGATTTTGGTAGTACTTACATTAAGCGTGCAAAAAGACAAACTATATTTCCTTCTATTTTCAGCAATAAGAACTTATTGAGTTTTCAAAACTAGTGTTTCTCTCCTTAAAACAAGCATTTTTTTTCTGCCCTCTTTTTAAAATGAAACAGCTTCAAAAATGTTACTTTTTTGGGGGTCTTCCGAACGGTAAGTGCTCAACAATCTATTTTGCTCCCTATTTTGTCTGTTTTTTTCAAGTTTTTAATTTTTGTAAAGGAATCTTTCAAACGCACTTCTTAAATAAGTGTGTTTTATTTTAAACCTTGTTATTGTCCCCCCTCGGGCTGGTTGGCAGCTTCGCATTCCCCCTCCTCAGTGGAAGCGTATGTGGTCCTAGGTCTAGAATAAATTGCTTCATCCTAAAGTTTCTGCCTTATGGTGGCAACTCCTTCACAGATATCTGCAGGTTAATGTGCTGGTTCATAATTTTTATCCTCGTATCTCAAAACTCTGCCCACTGTGTAAGCGGCGAGTTGAGAGTCTCGAGCACTGCTTCTTTCTATGTGACCAGATTCAACCAGTTTGGTCATGGTTACTATCTCTCCTTTTTAGGAATATTTGGGTATCTTATCTTATGCATAGTTAGATGGCTGCACTCAGTGGATTATCTTTGTTTGCTGAGATTTTATTTCTGTCTCTGCAATTATGTGTGTACTTCTTCTAAAATGTTGAATAAGAGTTTGTCATCCTTCAAAAAAAAAGGGGGTACTTCAAGCTTTAGGAGATAATTTGTCTCCCAATTGGACCCAGATCCAAGCAAGAACACTTTATCTTGCTATCTCAACAAGTATACAAGAATCATCATTCCTGGCACAATTCAAACTCTAGCAGCTGAGGTGGATGAACTTAATAGCAAATACAGAAAACAACCGATATTTATATTTGAAGGAAACAATCTTTTACTTGAATTCTCTTTTAACTGCGTAGTATTTCTGGGAAAAGGGTAAGAATGTATGGATATCCTTGATTCAGCTATAAAAAGGCAAGGTTGGCCTTTACTGGGATAGAATTGACCACTTTTAGCAGATCCGAAAAGGATCAGTTATTTTTTGAATTGAGCCTTTGCTGTAACGGGCGATGACCTATTATCAGCCACGCTTTATTATCAATCGCATATTACTTTATAGCTTAATCTTAAAAGTTTACATTCATGTGAAGGCCCATATAGACTGCCTTCTATGTACGCAAAATAAGCTGGGTAAAGATGTGTTGAGCCTGAGCCGCTCCCCCGAGCTGGCATTAAGCCGTAACAATCCGTTTCTTCCCGAAATCAAACATCTGCTCAATCTCGAGGAAGAATTGCTCACATTAGGGCGGATTTGGGGTCTCAAAATGGCCCATATCTTGGATGCCAGAATTCCACGTCATGTTTCTCGCGACCAATGATGTTTGCGCATTTTTTTCCAAAGTCAGTATTAGTTGGCAAGTAGAAAGAGGAGCAGGCTGGCATCCACATGGAGAAATTTCATAGGACATGTTTGTGCATTCATTGCAACCACATTAATGGCCCGCATTTTTCGAAAATCGTATCGCGGACCAAAATAATGGCTACTTTTCCGCCCTCTCGTGCACATGCCCACATGCACCAACCACCTTATCAAATTTTGGCACCAAGATTTCCATTGTTCACATTAGCGCCGCTACATGCATCCTCTCCGCCTTACTCTTCATTTGGAATCCAAGACTCCAATAGTGTCACGTGTTTTTTTATGGGCGAGCATAGAGTTAAGCAACAACGTGTTTGTCGGACAAGCAAGCGTCGTTACATGCCATGTTTTTCTTGCTCAAATTTTCATTCTAAAGTTTTCCTACTTTTCAGCTCTTCCCATTCATCGTATTGCTCCCTGCCATTCATTCTTACAATTCAACGATCGATCTGTATCTCTAATTGCATCCATCATTGCTCCTAGTACTCCTACATTGCTTCTGCAGTTCATCACTTACAAAATAATAAAGGCATGACGGTGGAAGGATATCTATCCATAGGCTTGTGGGTGAGAATGCTATCCTTAACGAAGGGTGACTATGGAGTTACATCGCCAGAACGACATTCATATGCAATGAATAGGTAGAACTATAGGGTTCAAAATAAATGCTATGGATAGTATATTGCAAAAAAAAAAGGGAAGGGATTTGAAGAGGAGGATATTTGCAAATTTGCACCCTCAATAATACATGGATCACACCATGCGAAAATGCATATGCACTTTGTAAATGTGTAGTGAGATTTCGCGTCATGTGATCCTTGCTTCTTTTTTCTTCCCTCTTCTTGATTTATATTCACTCTTTGAATCAAATATTTTTTCTTTGGGCTATATTTATCGGATGTCGGGGATTTGAGACTAGGGAAAAGCATTACTAGCACCGTTGTTGTCTAACATATGGACATAAGAGACATGCTTTTCCAAGATATACCTTCAGGGCAATGGACATCTAGTTTTACGTTGTAAAGTTGTGGGAGCCGAGCTTGAAAGTCGTCCCATGACCTCATTTAAGCGAATTGTGCAAGCCTGAAAGTTATGAGAATGGTGTCCTTGCAATGAAGAAATATTTGATAAGACGTGCATCCAGGGTTGTTGAAAAAATGAGTTACAAAATATTTGCTCCATTAGAGGTGTTTACTAATGCCACGACACAAAAGCTCCAAAGACATATTGTATAAAATGTCGCTTTCATGAGCCTTTGGATCAGTTAACTCAAAGTGTCACATATGGAAACATTGTTAGGTTTGATAAAATAACATAAAAATCTTATTTAATAAAGCTTTGGTTGTTGGTAAAGTGTTGGCTTATTGATTAAGTGTTTGTATTTTGCTTTGGGATCCTCTTTGAAAAAGTTTAGTTCATAAAACATAATATAATTTGGAATGATACATATTTTATATGCAAATGGGAGACTATTGATGAGGGACTTGGTGTTATTATCTATTGACAACAAACAAGAAAGTGGATCACACCATGCGAATTTAGTATATTCCAACTTTTTATCTTATACAAAATTCGCTTGGTGTGATCTTTTTGGAAAAAGATGACTTCCTATAGTAAAATTACTTTGATTATCTTTTAATAAAGATAAGATAAGATAAAAGAAATATATATGTGTCTTATTTGAAGTTAAGTGTGGATATGTGACGTGCTAATTTATTGATAAAGTATTTGCTTTTTGAAAAGGGCTAATAACTTTATGTACTACTAGAGTTGGTAAAGTATTTTAGATGCAAATAGGATGCTTGATGTGATCCTTCTTAAAAAAAGATATGCTCTTTGAAAAGGACTATAACTTTATGCACTTGGGGTGGTAAAGCATTAAATGAGAAGGGGTACTTGTGTTTAATTTTAATTTGACAACAAATAAGAAAGTGGATCACACCATGCGAATTTAGTGTGTCCCTTTTTTTTTGCATATGTATTATTTGCTTGGTGTGATCCATCTTGAAAAAAAATAGCTTTCAAGTAAAAGGAAAGAAAGAAATATCTTATTTATAGTGTAAAGTGTTAGTATATAAAGTGTTGATTTATTAAAATACTATTTGTTTACGCTAAGTTGTAAGTTCAATATTTGTGTTTCTATTTACTTTTTACATAAAATAAGGATCACACGGTAATTTCTTATATGCAATTACTTTAGCATGAAGATTTCGCATCATATGATCCTCTTTAAACAAGGATGGCTTTGACCTTCAATGTTCATAAATTTTATGAATGTTTGCATATAAGAATGTCACATATCATATTTTCTTAAAAATGGTCATCAAATGGATAACTAGTCAAAGAGTTCTTCTACTACTTAAAGAGTTTCAAGACTCATTTTGCTATAATTTAAATAGCAATAGATTTTTAAAGGAATCTATTGTTAAAAGTAGTCAAAGACTTCTTGTATTAAAGGTATCTAAACACAAACACCATAACCTTTGTACTTCAAGAATGTATAAACCCTTAGCATTGCAAAGTATAATGTCATTTATTAGCATCTTCACAGACATTTCCCTTCCTTATCGGGCGGCTCATCTCAAGGAAGGCGTATTCGATTAGAATGCCTTCATCCTCTCTCAATCTCTCACAATATCCTAGGAGGCCAGAATTACCGTCACCACAAAATGGGACTAAACTTGAAGCGTCACGAAATGGCGGTTTCTTGCCACTCAACGGATCCAATGGATATAAAGCGCCATCGCCCGGATGTCGACACTTTTGAGCACGCAAGACACAAAGCGTCGAGGTCTAAGTTCTTATTTTTAGCCCTCCTTTTTGCGATTGAAGACTGGAGCATATTAGGTGAGTCGGTTGGATCCTTATCCACACATCATTTGGAGCTTCCATCTTTGCGTGGATTGCACGCGGCGCGAAATGAAGGTGTACAATTTGTATGCCCCAAAGAATTCGCCGTGTGAGCCGAGCGTCGCATTACTAACCTCGTTTTTGAAATTTGCAACGTGCATATGTAAATCGAAAAGTCCATTCTCCTACAATCCATGCTTTTATACATTAAGCAAATTCAAATGTCGAATTGTAGGGGGCGGGAAGCCTGTATTGGGATGAAGTAAAGATCCCGGTTAATGCTAGGTTCACATGGGCCGAATAGAAGCGGCATAAAACCCGGCTGAACTTGGGCTGAGGCAAAAATTTAGCCCCGTTTTGGAAAATCAGCCCCTTGCAAGATCCAACTTGCGTAGGCTGATCAAAACGGCTGAATTTTTAATCGGTGCGACTACGCGGAGAACTTCGGTGGAGGGCCTAAACTTCTCCATGTGAACCACCCATAAGGCGCAGCCGCACCGCCTCGAAATGAAAGTCTAATACAAAGCTTCAACCTACACATTCAAATTTTGAAATGTGGAAGAAAGGGGGGAAGCTTTGTATGGCCATAACCTCTAAATGAAAATAAGCGCTAAGAATCGGTGACACACACGCTTGGTATCGACAAACCAAGAGACAGTCATGAGTTGCGGTATGCTATAATGCAAGTAGCTTTTTAGAAAGCCACATGTTGCATCACTGTCACGACAACCAGCGAGAATTAAATACATATGGCGCCATGAATGCTAATCCCCTTATTTCGGGAGAATATTCCAAGTAAATCTGTAATGATGATATTTTGGTATTCTAGGTGGCATGGGAAAAAAGGAGCGGAAATATGACATGGAATGGCTGATAGGAGGCCATTTTGAGACCCCAAATCCGCCCTAATGCCCTAATACCTTTAAGGATGATTATTTTGGTTCTCTTAGGAATAGCCTCAATTCATTTAGAGGTCTTTAATCTCTTTTCCCTTAGAGACTTTCATTTTAGTTCAGTTAATACCAATATATACCAATCTTTAGATATTTTTCTTTGGTAAAACAATTGCAATTTTAATGTTAAAATTATCCCTAATACAAAGATTCTAATGTCTCCTAACTTTGCTTGTTATTCTTGCAAAGTTTGCTCATATTCCTCCACAAAGTGCATTTGATATTCCTTAAGTTGAACCTTAAAATACCATACTACATCAGAAGGTGAATGAAATTTGAATTTCACAAGATAACTTCGATAGGAGGAAGTACGAGTCTCCTTATCTTGGTGCGTAAGTATTTTCTCTGGTTCAAGTACCTTTTCATCACCCTTGATGTTGGAAGGTTCCGCATGTTCCATTTTCTATAAAATCTTAGGAGAAATTTGACTTCCCTTATAGGGTTTTAATATTCCCACATTAAAATCTGGATGCAGATTAATCCATTTTCGATACAAATATAAACGATAAGCATTCTCACCAACTTCGTCGTCAACTTGAAATGGACCATAATACCTAGGTGCCAGTTTTACGTACCTATTACCATTTTCCACAAGTGTTTCTTAGGAAGATGAATCCAAACCCATTGACCTTTTACGCAGTCAACTTTTCTTTGCTTCTTTGTAAGTTTGGAAATCATTAACTCTTGGCTCTTTCGGATTCGGGATTTTACTTCTTGTAAGATATCCGCAAAATCTGTAGTTGCTGCATCTGAAGCGGGTACTTCTCCTCCTAACTTTGCAACCGGGGATTCCAAAGAATATCTGTACACTACTTCAATAGGAGTTCTCTGAGTAATTAAATGGACAGTGTTGGTACTCTTCTCATAGACTTTGCCTTTCTGCAACATAGGCTTGGATCATATCTTCAATGACACTGTTCACAACCTCAGTCTGGCCATCCGTCTGAGGGTGATAGGCTGTGGAAAACTTTAAAGTCGTGCCTAGATTTTTCATGAGTCCCGACCAAAACTGACTGCAAAATAATGGATCCCCATTCTTGCATTTGGCATTCCATGAATCCTAAATATCCCCTTCAAGAAAATCTTGCTTGCTTGTGGTGCGGTCATATGTGACTTACATGGAAGAAAATGAACCTGTTTAAACAACCTGTCTACCACTGTCTAAATCTTATCATTCTTGTGAGTGGCTTTCGGTAATCCTTGGATAAAATCCATGGTAATATGCTTTCAAGGTTTTTCAGCCCTTTTCAGCAATTGGCAAAGGTTGTACCAATCCGATAGGCTTACTGGTAGAAGCTTTCATTTATTGATAAATGAAACATGCTTCTACATACCAATAAAGGCCAATAAAAACATCTTTTAACAATTGCCAAAGTAGCTTGTGTGTGCCTTTATGCCCAGAGTATAGAGGTTCATGACATTCTTATATCACCCTTGATCTCTATGTTTATGTAACACACGTGCAATTTCGATATAAGAGTAAACCAATATGAATTCTTTACTCTGCTAGAAGATCCCTATTATCCTTTTCTATCTATGCATATGAAACAACAAAGGAGGGGTCGTTCCCGTATTTTGCTTTCATTGGCTCCAAATCAACAATTTTTGCTATGGAAATGGCCTGAATGTTTACTCAGCTTAGCGCATCGGCAATCTGATTTTCCTTATCGGGTTTATACTGAAGATGCAACCCTTCAAAATCCTTTAGCGTCAATAAGCTTTAATTGACGCGCATTGATAATATTCTGTGTTTGTATATGTTTCAAACTCTACTGGTCAAAACGGACAACAAACTTTGATCTCATGAAATAATGTCTCCATTTCTTTAGCGCATGAACCAAGGCAATCAATTCGTTTTCATAAGTGCTATACCATTGCTCCGATGGTTTGAGTATGCGACTAACATAAGCTAATGGATGTCCTTCTTGCATAAGCATGGCAGCAATAACATTTCCACTAGCGTTAGAACGTACTGTAAAAGGTTTGTTCCAATCATACAGTACTAATACCAGTTCAGTTTCCATTTTCTTTTTTAGAATTTGAAAAGCTTCCATGCACCAAATAAAAGATGTGTCCTTTAAAAATCTGTTAAGCAGAAGAGTTACTTTTGCAAAATCTTTCATAAATCTTCAGTAGTAGCTGCATAATTGTACAAAAGAATGCAAATCCTTGAGGTTTTTGTGTCGAGGCCAATCAAGAATAACTTTAATTTTATCAGGATCCATCATTATGTCCTCTTTGGATATAATATGGCCCAAGTATCCAACTTCTTGCATAAAGAATCGGCTCTTCGACTCGTTTTATAAACAACTTGTTCTGTCTAAGAAGGTCAAAAACCTGCTAAAGATGTTGTTTGTGCCCCTCTATAGATTGGCTATATATAAAGCTATCATCAAAGAATACCACAACACATTTCTTCAATACTGGTGCCAGAACTCTTCCCATGAGACGACAAAATGTTGCCAGAGCATTGGTTAGTTTGAAATGGCATTACGCAAAACTCATAATGACCAAAGGTTGTTCTGAATGTTGTCTTACTAATGTTCTCATTCTTTATTGAATTTGATGGTATCCTGATTTCAAGTCAATCTTGCTAAAGATGCAAGCACCTCATAAATCATCATATAAATCGTCAGCTCTGGGTACTAGAAACTTATCTTTTACAATCAGCCTGTTGAGGGCTCGGTAGTCTACATACATTCGATATCCTTTTTTCTTTCTTTTTAATCAAAATGACTGGTGTGCCAATATTGCAAAAAGAATGGGACCTTGTTAAACAGGATGACGGAGAAACAGTGTCCGAATATCTTCTTTCTTATTTTTGGAGCATCTTGGTATTTGTGCCAGGGAACGTCGCACGTAACGCCGCATGCGGCGTTCCCTTCCCTGCGGTTCCAGTTGACGGAATTAAATGCAGATTTGAATGGGCCGAAATCATTGAATGAGAAAATCCTAGAGAAGGAAAAATTCCGATGGGTTCGTTCTATACGAATTTTTTTGAGCTCAGCTTTGTGCTTTCGCGCCCATCTCATGCTGTCGGATTGGAAAGACCAGTACAGATTGGAAGCAGATCGAATCTTCTTACTCTTATCAGACACCATACAGGCATCCGAATCATCTCCAAGGGCTTCTTGAAATGAATCATCTCCAAGGAGCATATGCAGTAGCTGTGGTCCCCTTTACACCTGCACAACTCGCCATTATCGTCGCCATCGCCCAAGGTAAAGGAGCTGCACAACTTGCCATCGATTCCGGCATGGATGTTCAGATTGTACTAAAGGAGATTTTTTTTCTCAGAGTTATTTGTTCTGGTTTTGCTTCTGGAGCCGGCCTTTGTTCTCTGATCTTGCTTCTACAGCCAACTTTGGAAGGTAGTAAGCCGTAATGATGCTTTGCTTCATGATAAAATTACTTTAAGACAGCACTGTACCAGCTTTGCATCATTCAAGAATGACTCTACGATAGCTTTGTATCTGCTTCCAGCTTTTGTATTTTCCAGGTTTTGTCAAAAATACTAAAGAACATTCTTTTCTCAGGGTTTGTTGTTGTGGTCTTGCTTCTGGAGCCGGCCTTTGTTCTCTGATATTGCTTCTACAACCGACTTTGGAAGGTAGTAAGCGATCAGATAGCTTTGCTTCATTATGAAATTATTGTAAGATAGCAAAAATCATGAAGTAGTCAATACATGGAGTAGCAAAAATCAGGTTTTTGCATCGCATCTTGATTCTTAAATTATATTGAATGGAATGTTTAGGATAGTCTATGGAATCAGATAAGGACGGATAGGCAGTTCGCTGGTTGCTTACAGGCATTTGCAAAAGTGTAATGAAAGCTGATTTATTTTCTTGCAACTGATGTATGTTCTATCTTGAAAAGTGGCAGCATTGAATTGCAAGGGCTGGATTACAAAATTGAATTGCTTGAATTGCAAGGGCTGAAGAATGCTGATCTACAAGCTACCAACATGGTAAGCATGGGTAAAACCTTTTCGGGAGTTTTTCTCCCCTTCAACTCATGCTTCGTTATCCTCTAGAAATGCATTAAAATGCTAAAGTATTTGTGTGTTGTGAAATGCAGGACCAACTTTTGGATTTTTGGTTCACCTTGAGAAAAATATTTGGTGCTCACATCATGGTTTCATTATCAGTACTTACAATGCAAGTGCTGTGGATCTTTAGGCTTCACGTTTGTTTGAAGCTTATGATTTTGCCAAGGATTTTTACTTTTTATGTGGATAGTAGGTAGTTGCTGCAGAAATGTTTATCGTTTGCTTCGAGATGCCATTTACTCCATTTTTTTCCAGGTTCATAACTTTCGTTGATTATCTTTCAGCTATATATATCATGAAGAATGCACTTGAAAATGCACGATTGTTTCTTCATTTTTCTCCTCATTTTCTTTGGCTATTTCTGTTTCTTCAATTCAGGCTTTGGCTATCCTTGATGGTTCTTTGCAGCAGCAGCAGCGTATCAGACTAAAAGTTTCCTTACAACGGTACGTTGAACAAGTGCAAACCTCTACTTTGTATGGATTATGGATTTAGACTTTTAAATCTTACAAATTTTTGCACTTTTGAATCTTCAATTTTTAGAGAGAATTATTGGTGGGAGCAAGGCTACTTGGTGACTTCTTTTGCTGCAAGCTGAGCTGGTTTATGTCATGCATCGGATTGATGCAACTTGAACGTTTACATGGCGCATGTAATCTTGAATAGATGTCTATGGATGCATGTAATCCACCTATAACCTTCATCCTAGCGAGATGGATAGTTTGCTAGATAGTTTACAAGGCTTCCAAATATTTGTCTCTTAGTAGGAAAAAAGAATATGAGAACAATGAGTATGGTGCATGCATCTATTGCCAGGTTACCATGGCCTAGATTATATTTTGTTCAGATGGTCATGCATTATGATTTGAATATGCATGGGCCTAACGTTCAGCTACGCAAAATTGATTGCAGGAACATGAATCCAATGTAGGTGCCCTGCGCCTTTGCAGCATAGATTAATTATCTAAGGAAGCACGAAATACATCTTCTATGTGGCCTGCAGAAGTAAAGTCATTGGAACAGATTCATGTATGAGTTCTTATGTGTCTCAATTGAATAATTTTTTCTTTTGGTTTTTAAAAATGCCAGATTTGTAGAATTCATCTTTGGAAGCTCCTTTATGCCAAGGCATTGCAAAGCACATGTGGAACATATTTGCAAAGTTCCTCTGCACATTTGAAGAGGCGCCTAAACTGGACTTCTACCATTGAAAGATGGAAATTCAAGTTCAATATCATTTCAGAAAGAGTTATATGCACAATAACAGTATAGGTTGTTATCCTCGGGTTGTGGAGAAAATTGTTGCAGGTCTTGGGTTGATTATGTGGCAAATTTCTTGCAATTTGTAGCAATTTTGTTGTAGTTAAACGGTAGGGAAATGTGAACTATAGTTGCAGAAGTGAATGAATATTATTTTGACAATATGTGATGAATCACTATTTTTATCAAATGCAATTAGATGGATTGGGAGAAAACAAATTGTGGTAGATACAATTTATGAATAATTCATAATGTCGTAAATGACTTAATTATTACTCATTGTGTCCAAATTGAGATACAAATTCAAGCAACTGTTACACATACATATTTATTGTGTCCAAATTGAGATACAGATTCTTGCAATTGTTACACATATATATGGATTAAACTGATGGGGGACCAAAGTGCTATTTTGAACTACAAACTCTCCTATTCTAATTAGAACGCCTGCAATTTGTAGCAGATGTGTAATGTATAGACTCTAATTAAACTTCTTGACTACCAATGCATTCCATGTAGAATATTGTTCTTAGGCCTTTTGCTTTATTTTTTTACTTTTTAGAGGTTTTTTTTCATATTCAAAGATAATTTTCTGGCCTGAAGTTAAGGCAAAGTATATAAGTTAAGGCTGATTTTGCAGGATATAATAGAAAGAAGTCCAACTATCCTTCCAAACTTTGAGGATCAGACATGCATGAAGATCAGGAAATCAGATATTGTTTGGAGGAATTGGCACATTTTTGTATGTCTGGCAAGAGCTTTAAAAAATCTGTAACTAATGATAGTGCTTCCTGCTAGATGCTGTCACCGCTTCTCATTGGATGAGAATAATCATATAAAGGTGAGCTGCTGCAAAAAAATTACATTTGTTTTGGTACTGTACAAGGTATTTGTAAGGTTTCCTTCTTGATCTTCTTTAAACAGGATAAGTGGCTCTTCACTGTGGAACCAATATGGACACCATTTAATCAACCCCAAGATGATCATCCCATCCGGCATGTACACTAAGAAGATGTACACTACATAATTCCAGTTTTCACAACTGCCAATAAAGCAAATGGTCTTCATACTAGGAAGTATAAGAGTTCCTGCAGCAATCTGTGGCATATTTGTATTTTGTCCTTCACGTGGAGCTGTCTCAAGAGTCGGTGTAACTCCTATGGCTCATAGTTTTGACACTGTTGGTGAGTCTCTGAACTTCGATTTGGTTATGAATGTAGTAGCCTGGATAATTATAGGTAAATCTTTAGCCCAATCTATCTTGATTTTGCATAACTTTGATTATGTTTCTTTTCTTCAAGTTAAGTTTGAATCGTGAAGTTTTGAGTTTGATGGTTGGCAGGTTGGATTGCAAGGGATCCAAAGGTTTTGCGCCAAGTTGCTTATGTTCTTTTACAGTTGCCATTTACAGATTTGAGGCAACCAAGGCATATTATTATTGCAGATGATTGTTTTTAGTTCTCATCAGTCTCACGGGACTATATAACCATACAAAGATGGTGGTGATAAGGGAAAAGACCCTTGGACATAGGTAACCATGTCTCCTTTCCTACTCCTATTGACATCATAATCTTTGATTTTTCATGGAACCAACACAAAGAATTAGTTTGCTCCATAGCTTGAAATCTGTATTAGGTAGAGTTGCTGCACTAGCAACATTGGTCCACGAGGTTTTTTTCATCTTGATGCACATGGCGTTTTGCATTGGTACTTTTTGGAAAAGGTTAAAACTTTTGGCAGCGGCCTTTCTGTACTTCATGATAGATGTGTTGGTTATTTCAATTGAAATGATAGATGTGTTGGTTATTTCAACACGCTTACAAAGCGCAAAAATCCATTCTATCGAAACTTGCAATGAGAACATCCCCAAGAATGGCAGTAACACAGGTTAAAGCTGCCGAATGTATGGAATCACAAAGAGCTTGATGCGTGCAGTGAAATAATCTGGTTATACTATTTTAAAACAAAGTTCGAACTCTACATCAATTGCATGCTTTTCGCCTTTCACAAACCTTTTACTAAAGAATAATTATGAAATTTACTAGCTTGAGAAGTTGGGTTGTAATTTTCCCTTTGTTGATAAATGACATTGCGATTTTTCTTCCGAATCATCATATTTCAAGTTTACATGAAAAATATTTTGTGAAAAGCTGCCCTTTATTGCCATGAGTTTCATCTATGTGTGTAAGTTTTTGCAAGTTATCTTCCATCTCCAGTTTGTCATTTCTAACTTGCCATATGATAATAATCTTGATTCATGTTGCCAATCCCCTTGGCCACGATGGCATTCAGTGACGAGCTAGACCCTACAAAAGAAGTGCATCAAAAGAACGAGAGTAGGCGATGAGCTAGACCCTAGAAATGAACCATTGACCATGGAACCCTAGGAACCATGAACAGTCCCTATCAAAGCAGGGATAGTCTCAATAAAAAACATGCTAGGGGATAGAAATCCACTTCAGACACTTGCTTATGCTAGGGGATAGAAATCCACTTCAGACACTTGCTTAGTTTCTATCTGAATGTTTGAAAATTTTAAGCCAACAAATATATGTATTTAGGGACCTCTGTTTTGTGCATTTTATACATAACAATTAGCAAACCTACGACAAAAGCAAACTTAAAAAGAAGACAAAATCTTCTTATTTTAGCAAAAACATCCCTGGCTTTCTTAAGATCTCCACACTTCCATATATTTCAATCAACAAATTACTCAAAATAAATGACATCTTGAGGACCATAATCTATAGCATATTTATCTATATGCAATGTTCATGTGTACACAGAAATAGAGCAAAAGTCGGCACATGCATATAACATGAGCTTGATCTTTTTTGTGGTTTTGCAAGAGATAATTGCGTTGTAAGAGCAAAATCAAGGACTACGTAGTGACCGACCTGTTAATTCAACTCCTCTTCTAAGGTTAGTTGCACATGATATTTATTTCATGTGCTATTTTCATCTTTCAATAGTATGCAAACAAGGGTTAGCCCTTGCCTAAACATGCTCTATTTTATTTTCCTATTTTTACATAGATGCTGCAAATTTTGATGCCATCGTATGCTTTTGGCGGCCACGTTGCCGAATTTTTCGAAGAAGGTGCATTCTCATTCTCAGTTTCTGAAGTTTCTCTACCATGTTTTGTATTTGGCAATGGTCTAATGGCATTTTAGAGATCATACATTTTCACAGGCACAAGTTGCGTTAATTCTTTTCATCAAAAAATCTCTGCAAGTTATATGTTCGAAAAATTTATCCTTTAAACCATGTTTACCTTAATATTATTATTGACTTTCTCCGTATAGAAAAAATGCCACTGCCTACTTCATTACTTGAGATTTACTTGAGATTTTGGATGATGAGTTTTTTTGCTTTAGGACAGGATAATGATGATCATGAGCAACCATGATATAGGAATATACATTCAACTATAACTGAGCTGCATAGCCTCCATAGTATATCCCAAACCAAATCAATGACTACCAACAATAAAATTTGTGTGACATTATTACTAGCAGGATGCAGACTTTGGGCCAGGGATACTAGGGCACGTGCAACATACAGTTGCATGTACAGTTACCTTATTTGCTATATACTATATTTTTATTGCTAGAATAATTTATAGCCAATGGTCAATGAGCACCACCATCCATTTCAAAGCCAATAATAACATTGGGCTAATTAAGCAGATTGGCTATGAATGACCATAAGGATTTACCACATAGTGGAAAGAAAAACGGAATTTGCAATATGTAAAACTAGGATCCAATTCCATTGACCATGCATTAGAGCTGCAATCTTCCATAAAACTCTAAACCAATACCCTAAATTGTACGATGTCGCAGTGCCACAATGATAATCCCCCATACTCTAACACTTTAAATGCAACTCTATTGACCATGCATTAGATCTGAGATCTTTTATAAAACCCTACCCTGAATTGTACAGATTCCAGTACATCTACACATTGTATTCACACCATGCCATCCATTTTTTCTAGCCATCCATAGCTAATGCAAGACACTCCATTACCTCCATAGACACGAATAGATTTAGGGCCTTTAATTCCACCTACAAATTCCATAATTTCTACCTATTCCACACATCTATGATTAATGCCCGGCATCGCCGGGCACACGTTTCTAGTTATATGAAATTTAGTCATCTAGGTTCACAAGTTAGGAACTTGGGTGAACACGAACTCTTAAGGAAGTTCGTGAATGGGTTGAGGGAGGACATATTTGCAGAGTTAGATCTTATTGAACCAGTCAACATGGAAGATGCAATTAAGAAAGCAGGAGCTGCAGAACGAAAGTTGAACCCCAAGGCTCGTAAGTTAGTTGTATGGGAAGGAGCGCCTTCTCGTGAACAAAAAAGACTAAAGCGAGAAAAATTTGAAAATAGAAGGGATAAGAAAAATAAAAGGGGTCGTGAAGAGCGTAAGACCAGGTTTAATGGGAGAAATGGAAAACGCTCTAATAACGGACAGAAGTCCAAACAGGAACAGAGTAAAGGGCCAAAGACTGGATGTTATAATTGTGGGGGTCCACATTATCAATCCAACTGCCCGAAGAACACAGGCCCGGCAGATAAAAATGCAAAGAAGGTGCAGTTTAAGGAGCCGCCGCCTAAGGAAAGGCAAGTTGCTCAATCTCACCATGTAGAAGATAGACCCGAAACTTCTAGGGAAGGAGAGGAAAGAAATAAAGGAAAGCTTGCAGCTATTGAACAGGAAAAAGGGAGACTGCAAATTGCATACCTAAAGAATATGTCAGATGGTGATACAGGGTCTTCGGAGGCATGGTTGTTTAAGATGAAAGGTTCAGTAAAAGGTCAAGAAGTGACTGTTTTACTAGATGATGGTTCAACACATGATTTTATCTCGCAGGACTTGGTGAACAAATTAGGGTTACCTATCTGCGATTTGCAAACAAAAATCACAGTTGTGCAAGGTTTGAAAGGTCCTCGGAACCAGTGTGATAAATATGTGGTAGCTCCCATTCAAATAGGGCAGTATTTTGAAGAAAGAGTTTTGATTATAGCCCCTCTAGGAACTATGGATGTGATATTAGGAATTGGATGGCGAGAACAGTATGATGCCCGACCTAATTATAGGGAAAAGACAGTAACTATAATGGTTGAGGGGCAACCCTTGAAGCTGTGTACAGATTCCACATCTCAAGCAGAGCCCCTACTGACATACTCTGAAACTAAGAAGTTAATACAGGGTGAAGCTGAATCATACTTTATTTACTTGAGAAACTCTGACCCTCCATCACAGGTGCCTCTCGAGTTGTATAGTTTTCTGAGACAATTCGACGATCTCTTCAAAGATGAGGAAACTTTAGATCTGCCTCCTCATCGTCCTGAAGATCATGCTATACAGTTACAAGAAAATGCTAAACCTCCAAACAGGGCACCTTATAGAGTCAGCCATTTTGAGAAATTAGAGCTCGAGAAACAGATAGCAGAGATGTTAGAACGACAGCTAATACGGCCAAGCTGTTCACCTTTTGGCGCACCCGTCATCCTTATCAAAAAGAAAGATAAAGGTTACCGGATGTGCGTAGATTATAGAGCTCTTAATAAGTTGACTATTAAGGATAAATTCCCAGTGCCCAGAGCAGATGACCTATTTGATGAATTACGAGGTGCTTGCATATTTAGCAAAATTGACTTGAAATCAGGATATCATCAAATTCGAATAAAGGAAGAAGACATTGGTAAGACGGCATTCAGAACAACTTTTGGTCACTATGAGTTTCGTGTAATGCCTTTTGGTCTGACCAATGCCCCGGCAACTTTCTGCCGTCTTATGGGGAGAGTTCTAGCACCCGTATTAGGAAAAAGTGTTGTGGTCTTCTTTGACGATATACTTATATACAGTAGAACTATTGAAGAGCATAAACAGCACCTTCAACAGGTTTTTGATCTTTTGAGACAGAATAAGCTGTTTGTTAACGAATCTAAGAGCAGGTTCTTTATGCAAGAAGTTGGATATTTAGGTCATATCATATCCAAAGAAGGCATACGTATGGATCCCGAAAAGATTAGGGTTATTATTGATTGGCCACGGCCTGAAAACCTCAAGGACTTACGATCTTTTGTACAACTATGCAGTTACTATCGCAGATTTGTGAAGGATTTGGCAAAAATAACCCTTCCTCTTAGCAGGTTTTTAAAGAAAGATACTCCCTTTGTTTGGAATTCGGAAGTCGAGGAAGCTTTCCGAATTTTAAAAGAGAGTATGGCAACTGAACCAGTGTTAGTACTGCCTGACTGGAATAAGCCTTTTACAGTTTGTTCCGATGCAAGTGGAAATGCTATTGGTGCAGTACTGATGCAAGATGGGCATCCATTAGCTTATGTCAGCCGAATGCTCAAAACTTTAGAGCAAAAGTATAGTACTTATGAAAAAGAATTGATTGCCTTAGTTCATGCCCTTAAGAAGTGGAGACATTATCTTATGGGATCTAAGTTTGTGGCTCGTTTTGATCAGCAAAGCTTGAAACATATACAAACGCAGGATATTATCAATGCACGGCAATTAAAGCTCATTGATACTATAAAGGATTTTGAAGGGATGCAGCTTGAATATAAACCTGGGAAGGAGAACCAGGTAGCAGATGCATTAAGTCGGATAAGTATTCAAGCTATATCTGTAGCAGAAATTGTTGATTTGGAACCTATGAAAAAAGAATATATGAGCGATCCCTCCTTTGCTACTTCATATGCACAGGTACAAAAGGATGGAAGAGATCCTTTGGCAGAGTACAGGATTCATAATGGGTTATTACTCTACCGAAATCGTACTTGTGTTACACAAGCATACAGGTTGAAGGTTATACAGGAATGTCATGAACCTCCATATTCTGGTCATAGAGGAATTCAAGCTACTTTGGCAACCGTTAAAAGACGTTTCTTTTGGCCAAAGCTTGAAAGGGATGTAAGAAAATATGTCGAAGCATGTCTTATTTGTCAACAAGTAAAAGCTTCTACCGGTAAGCCTGTTGGATTAGTACAGCCTTTACCTATTCCAGAAAAACCATGGAAGCATATCACCATGGATTTTATTCAAATGATCAAATTTGGACAGTAGTAGACAGGTTGTCTAAACATGCTCATTTTATTCCTTGTAAATCTAGCATGACTGCCCCGCAAGCAAGCAAGATTTTCTTAAAGGAAGTATTTAAGGTCCATGGGATGCCAGATGCAATCATAACATATAGGGATCCCCTATTCTGTAGCAAATTTTGGGGCGGACTTATGAAAAACTTAGGCACGACTCTAAAGTATTCCACTGCATATCATCCCCAAACGGATGGCCAGTCTGAGGTTGTTAATCGAGTTATTGAAGATATGCTGAGGTCTTATGTTGCTGAAAGAAAAAGCCAGTGGGAAGAATATCTTTATCTATTGGAGTTTGCCTACAATAATACGGTGCACTCAGTTACTCAAAGAACTCCTTTTGAGGTAGTATATAGATATTCTTTGGAATCTCCAATTGCGAAACTAGGTGGAGAAGTACCTGCTTCCGATGAAGCCACTACAGACTTTGCGGATATCTTACGAGAGGTAAAGACGCGAATCCAAAAAAGTCAGGAATTGATGGCTTCCAGACTTGCAAAGAAACGAAAAAGGGTAATTTACAAAAAAGATCAATGGGTTTGGATTCATCTTCCAAAGAAGCGTCTACGGAAGATGGGTAATCGGTATATAAAACTGGCCCCTAGGTATTATGGTCCATTCCAAGTTGACGACAAAGTAGGTGAGAATGCTTATCGTTTACATTTATATGGGAAATGGACTAACTTGCACCCAGTTTTTAATGTGGGAATTCTAAAACCCTATAAGGGAAGTGAAATTTCTCCTGAGATTTTGCAGAAAATGGAGCACTCGGAACCTCCCAACATTAAAGATGATGAAGAGGTGCTGGAACCGGAGAAAATATTGACACACCAAGATAAGGAGACTAGAAGTTCCTCTTATCGAAGGTATCTCGTGAAATTTAAATTTCATCCGACCACCGATGCGGTATGGTATTCTAAGATTCAATTAAAAGAATACAATTCCTTGGTGGAAGAATATGAAAGAACTTTGCAGGACTGATTGACAAAGTTCGGAGATTTTTTTTCAAACCTTATAATCGGAATTCTATATTATTATAATTACAATTATTGATAAAATATCTAGATATTGATATGCATAGAATTCTTTACTAACGATTGTAAAGATATTAAGACCTCTAGTTGAATTGAGGTCATCCCTAACGGAAAAGAGAACGAAAATCCTCTAAAGGAATTGAGGTAATGAAACGGAAATCCTCTAAAGGAATTGAGGTCATTTCTAGCTGAATTGAAATGAAAAAAATCCGTAACTTCTAAAGGAACTGAAGTTATTGAATTAAATATCCTTAGACCAATAAGGATAGGCAATTTTTCCTCGAGGTTAACGCGGACGTTTAACCTCGGGAAGGGAAGGATTGTTACGGCTTAATGCCGGCTTGGGGGAGCGGCTCAGGCGCCACGCAACATGAATTAATATCCTAAGGCTAGAAATTGTTGTTAGGGGTTCCATTTTATAATATTGTATTTGGGTATAGATAGGTATAGCAATATTTAAAGGAACCATTGATTATTTTAAAGTTAAAAGGGGCGTGGCTGATAACGGCCCGCGACCCCTTCAAACGAAATTACCTCTGAAACGCATCAGAGCAGCAAGGAACTCCCGGATCAGGGAGAAAAAGGTCGATCCGGCCCAACCACGAACTAATCTCAGATATTTTTACCCGAAATCCTGTTATTAGATAGCATCTACCTTTTGGGTTGATATTTATGAGCAGAAAATGCTCATTCCGAAAATAGGGTAAGCTGGTCTTATAAATACAACTGGTACCTCTATTAAGAACTCAGAATCCGGCTGTGTGCTTATGAAATCCTGCGCTAAACAGCAGTTAGGGTTGGTCGAACTTGTCTTCTAATAGCTTAGGTTTCTTGGTTGCTTCTGTTACTGCAAGAAACGATTCTTGTGGGAAGCCTGGCCCGGTTGGGTGGACTTAAAAACTCCTAAAGATTGGAGAGTTTTACTTCTTTATCTGAGTTTTGTATTTTGAAGTGTTGTTCTTTCCTTTTGTTGTATCAATTTTGGTATCAGAGCTTACCGTTCTTGAACCTGTAACGATGGCTCACCGTTACAATATCTCTGAAGAGCAATACCAGCAGGCCTTAAGAACTGCTGACTTCATCGCTACTCAGATAGCGTTACCACAGCCTACATCCCCAGAAGATTATCCGTATAAATTAGAGCAGATCGCTCTACTCTATGGCTTCCTTCCCAGTAATTCCCAGCCACCTCCATTACCCAGAGGCCCTCCACCTGCTCATCCACCACCACCTAAAAACTCAGCTAGCCGCCAACGCCGTTGGGTCTTTGAATATACAAGTGCACATAAAGGCTGTTGATCATGCATACCTTGCAAGGGAAGCCACCAGCATGACATTAACAATGAAGCACAAGCTTGGGGATTAACATGGAATAAAGATCTAACCGCATCCTAGGAAGCAAGCAGACCTTTACGGAATGGGGAAGCATTTGAATATGGATGCAGAGGATACAACAAAGCCCATGGGAGACTAAGCTTGATAGTTATCTTGTGAAAGGGGAGACACTGCAGAAGTGATTGCCGCACCAACCTTAAGCCGGAAGGGTCATCTTTACCAAGGAGGAGCCTCCAAATGAACTTTGAGATCATGACCTAACTTTGAAGACGGAAGTCCAATATTTCAAGGCCACCAGCTGCCTTAGGCTTGATGCACTTAGCCCAGGATACCTTAACAACAGCACCTTTATCACCCTAGATGAAATTCCTAACAATACATACAATCTCATTCATCTTACATTAATATATTGGAAGATAACCTTGTATTAATAATTGTCTCGCGAGATGCCATTGACGTAAAAGCCGGACAGACTGCATTCAGCCGTATGAGCCAATCCATGTTTAACACGTGGCGAAAATTCATTTTGTGGATGTCGCCTGTCACTATTGTTAGTCTACATTCTGAAATCTTGGTTTGTATTCTGAAATCTTGTTCCGATGCTACTCTGTATTCTGCAAGAAGTTAATCCTAGCCGTCCACCTGGCACAGATCTACGGTTGAATGCAGCCTGCCCAGCTTTCACGTTGAGTGAATGACCCGGCATTGGCCTGTTTTCCTGTGGTGGAATGCCGCCCACCGGGCCATTCACTCATACAAGATGCTGCCTACTTTGTCTAGGATGCGCAGTTCTTGTCCATAACTTTTGCATCTTTTAACCTTGTCTTGTCCACCAACATGGGTTTTTAGCGTAATGGAGAGTGCAAACATGTATCACAAACATTTGTAGATACTATTAATAGTCACTATAAGGCCACTTTTTGCTAAACATACCCATCTTATGTAAGGTGGCTTACAAGGACGAATGCATACAGGTTTGCAAGTACGATTAATAGGTACTATTGAAGCCATTTATTTCTAAACTACCCGTCTTATGTAAGGTGTCCTACAAAGATATTTGCATACAAGTTTAATTTGAAACGGATGTTGTCTTCTTGCTTTAGCATCCATTCGCAATGTTAAGCAAAGGCGATTTGATAAGGACTAGATCGATTTGGGAAAGTTTGTTTGGTGTTAATTTCACACTATCGTGAACATGTGCAAATAATTTGACTATGGTGGCTAGAGTTCATGAACTTACTTTAAACACAAAAAGAAAGTTAGCATCGTCTTGACTAAATAACATTGGTCAAAGTTTGCCTAGGCTTCTATAACTAAAATTTGAGCAGACACTGCTAGCACTTTATAACTGTTTGCCCCAAGCCTGCCTACTTGCCTACTGCTAGATTTTTTATTTTTGGCCTCTTGTGCTCCATGTGCTCCTTGTGATGTTTGATTTTGAAGGGATATAGGTTACCATTGTTTTTAATTTCTAGGTTTAATTTGAAAAGCATGGACCTCAGTTACCTCACGCCTAATGGAATTATCCAGGTTCAATTTTGGGAGAGTGCTTAAATCTTATTACTTGAATTTCAATTTCAATTACAAGTTCACAGTGGTTATCAATTTGGATTCCAATTGCAACTTCACAATGGTTGTGAATACATATCAGTTGGTCCACATTGATTGTTACCCTTGTTCATATTTTTTAATTTGACCAGAATATCAATTTCCCTTGTATTCTTAAAGCATATATATTTTTTTTCCAAGTGTTTGGTACTCCATTTGACCTTTGTGCAATTTTTTGCAAAATTGCTTGTGTTTGTGTATATCTATCTTTCTAAAAGTAATCATTTGGGGCCTTGTTGTATATATATTTCCATGTATACAAATTCAAGTTGTACACAAGCCTAGGGCAACCATTGACCATTTGGATTATGTTCTCATAGTCTATTTAAATATTTGGTATTATGAGATTAGGAGTTCCAAGCCATAGCCCAAATTACCTAATTCCCAACATATGCTATATTATTCTGCTGACGAACGGTCAGTATAGTGCAGGATTTAAACATAACTAAAATGGAAGCTATACATTCTATGCAACCATTTTTCCATGCAAATTCATCATCCCACATTTCATGAATGGGCTAATGGATTCATTTCAATACCACCCCTACACTAGCAACTTATTTGAAAGAAAAAAAAAGTTAAAAGGGATCAATGTATTGTACCTTCAAGTGTATAAAAAACTTTGATTCTTCCACGTCACAATTTTGTGAGCATAAAAATGGCAAATCGAAAATGATTGTCATTCTTTCCAAGCTTACACCTGTTTCAATGCAAAAGTCTTCTTGTAGGTGGTGTGTGCAATATGCGTAGAATTACTCCATGAGCATGTCAACTCCTCTTAAGAGAACAATTCTATACTCACTCCATAGATAGATCCATGAACTCCTCTTAAGAGATCGATTCTTTACTCTCTTCATAGATGAGATAAAAGGCTAGCTAGAACGTATTTGTATAAGCTAGAAATACGACATCTAAATTAGAGGGCACTCGAAATTGCAAAACCATATTAGTATGAAATTAACGTTTAAATAATTTGTCTGTTCTTTAATTAGATCTCATGAATGCACCAGAGCTAACATTCAACACCTTAGGCTTACTCATTGAGCATTGCTTTTTCATGTGTGAACACCTTAGACAGGTATGGGACTGGTTGTTTTCCCTTTTTCAGGTTTCACTAACAAGTCAACAACTGCTTTTGGCAATTTACCCAAGTACTTGGACAGAGTTACAAGGCCAGGCTTTTCATCTAGCAGCAGGATGGTTGCTTTGGACTATCTGGAAAAGACGAAGATTGGTAATCTTCAAAGGTCTGGATGTGGCAGATAATCGTGTTCTCCAAGAAGCTCAAGGTTACATTGTAAAGTCGTATCATTGTTCTTCACTTGCCCCTCGCAAGAGGCGATTGATTTTTGAGGAGTTTTTGGATGTGCACTCTTATGCTTAGGCAGGTTGCTTCACTCGGTGGGTCTCCGCTTATCCGCTGAGATTTTATTCCTGTCTCTGCATTTATACTTGTATTTGACTCTTTGATTGAATAAAGTCTGACGTCCTTCAACAAAAAAAAACACCTTAGGCTTACTCGGTTATTTAGAAGCCAGATTATATTTGCAAGTTTTCAGTAGAGCACACAAGAAAACAACCTATAGAAAAGGAGTAACGATATTAGACTTAAAGCTCCTTAAAATCTATATAGAATCTTAACATTGAACTAGAAGTCCAGAGCAATAAATAAGTATTATTTGCATCTTACACAAATCGCATTAAGGAAGATTCAGATGCTCCTATCTAACACTTAGTGGGCTTGAGAAAATGTGGAAGAGAGCCTAAATGATATAGCTAGAAGGAAGCACCAAGAAAAGATAGAAAACACACGTACGCATTGTATGTATGTTAATTTTTTGTGTATATTTATCATCTTTTATTTTTTACATGTATGCATATAAAACTTATATTCATGTAGAACTTATATTCATGTATACTTATAAAACTTATAAACACATTGGAGCATAAACATTGTGCACAAAGCACGCTTGGTGTGATACATCAATATAAATAGATGTAGCAAACAGGGAGATGCAGCAAACAGAGAGGCAATACAGATAGAGAGAGTGAGAGATATGAAGAAGGGAATTTAAGTTGGAATAGGGATGGTAATTCTTGTGATTAGTGTGTGTGCAGAAGAAGCAGCGTTTGTGTGTGCAGAAGAAGCAGCGTTGTGCAGAAGAAGCAGCGTTATAACGCTGCTTCTTCTGCACACACACTAATCATCCCTATTCCAACTTAAATTCCCTTCTTCATAATGGTGGCCGCGGTGGTCGTGGCGGTCGTGGCGGTCGTGGCGGCAACGCCCCTCCTTAAACCGTCCTTCATCACATACATAACTAACTAAATAAATGACTTACACAGAGAAAATTGTGTTTTGTTTCATCCTGTGCTTTGTTTCATCTTACCGACATTTAATATATACCATCTAATTACTCTAATATATACTACTGTAGTTGAGATGCAGTTTGAATTGAAATAGCTTGGATTTGTGAGATTATGAATTAAGTGAAGCAATGTAGTGCTTATATATAAGAACTGTATGATTTCAGTAGTAAATGTTGCTATGGCTTCTCTAAATATCATGATATTTTATGAGGAGGATAACCCTCCGCTTGAGATGATTATGGCAGATAACCCTCGAGGCCTTTCTCATAAATCTCGCCATCAATGAAAGCGGAAGACCGGACCTGCTTGATCATAGCAATCACAAATTAACATAATGCACTGTACTCATTACCATAATGTACAAATTAACATAATGCACTCTGCAAACACTATTTATGCAGGCTAAAGAATAGATAATGGGGAATTTCGTTGGCAATAGGCTGCTTCATTCCCTTGCACTAGTTGGCACCTGCACTAGTTGGCATTATTTATCCTGCCAAGCTATTGCTTCTCTTAACCAGGCTGTGGTGTCTAAAGGATCAAACTGGAATAATGGTAATGACCAACTAGGACATAGTAATTCTTCACCCGAAGTGCCTGCACATGGAACTCATGGGAATGGTTTGACAGTTCTGGTAGGATCAGATATGCAAAGTGATTCTTTTATAAGTTAAAATGGATACTTCTCTTGCTCAAATCCTCGGGCAGAGATGCAGTCATATCTGATGAATGCAGGAGGTGGTTTACTAATACTACTTTTTGTAGCAACATGCTTTTATTACTTCTCCCAATGGGGGAGTGGCTCAGAATAATCTTGTCAGCAGCGCCTCAAATCATCATCTTGTATCTACTCCATTTGAGTCCCAGAATACCATTTCTCACAGTTCTGCAGTAAATTCATCATCTTATGGTAGCTTTTTATCATTTATGTAGGATCCCGCTATCTTTAAGGACAAAAGTGATGGATAAAGACACATCTTAATATCCCACAGCTTGATTGAAAATAACCATGTTGCTTCTTAATTTCTTTCCCCTAACTTCACCGTCACTTCTATATTGAATCATTGTCATTGCCTATAAAACTACAAGATATAGAAAACTTGAAACATGATCCGTTTTTGTAGAGGTGGAGAAGGGATATAGCATGCAAGCTGTGTTGAACAACTGGGAAGGTGCTTTGGAGCCAAAAACAGAAATTTAGTTCTATAATTTGGTCTTTACCATTGCAATTCTGATATTAATCAAGCACCTATGACACCATTAACGTCACACCAATGTTCCTATGCCCAAATCAGTATATTCTAGCTCACAAGAGAACAAAACAGAAACCGAATAAAACCAACTTCATCATCCTCTTGGCCTATACAAACAAGAGAATATAAAGAATAGTTGTTTGAAACTCTTGAATGCAACAAAGTTGTAGAAGCTCTAATGTAATTAGAGGCAGTTGGCAATTACATGGAAACATTAAAACAGGGCAACTCATGAAGCTAATTGTGGTTTTATGAACTTCCAGGAAATAAAAGCTATCTCAGTTAAGGTTCCAGGTTTTTGGCATTGAAGTATGGTCGTTATATATTTTTGCAGGTCTCAATACTCTTGGCGTTTATGCACACGTTCAGTAAGAGTAGTAGGACCTAGGAGATAAAAGAAAGAAATGATATGCTGCTTTATGAGCTTCTGTTTAAACCCTAAAACGAAAATAGAGCTCAGAGTTACATTACAAACACGGATATGGCAATGAAACTAGAAAATAGGAGATCATTAGGGTGCTGTCTTTTGTTTCCTTGTTCAAGTAAATACAGACTTTTGTCTGTGCTTTCTTCTCTTTCATTGTGAGCAACATACAGGACTTCCATGTTTATTTGTAATGTAATTACAGTTGCAGAAGCTTTAGCTGGACTTTGAGCTGGGCCTTGAAGACTCTAGAATATTTTATCTGTTTAGATTAGAGATTATGTTAAGAATTTCCTGTTTTAACTTATTTGTCCCAGTTGCTATAAACATAAACCAGCAATATCATCCACAGCATTCTTATATTCGTTAGCAGGGAACTTCAACAAATTTTATCCCTTCTCAACCAGGTTAGCATTGAATGATGGAGCACCTAATATAAGAGACTTCTTTAATTTTGCCTGCCCTTGAACTTTAAATAGATTAGGCCAAGGTCATTGCCCATAAGATCCACAGAAACTAGGCAGCTGACAAGAAGAGAAAGCATGAGGAGCAATGCCCTGGGGTTCTGCCTGGGATAATGTGATTTCTACTTTCAGAAGTAGATGTGGCTTCGTATCTTTGTTGTTCTCTGTAAAATGGAACTGCTTCTTCTGGAATCTAGATGTATTTAAAGCAATCAATAGATTACTGGTTCTACCTAGTTGATTTTGGACTTAGTGGTGTGAGATTAGTTTCCATGGATAGTTCATAGGGTTCAAAGCATTCTTCTCGGTAGGTATGTATACAAATAGATACCATTGTGTTTCATTCCACATCTTAGTCGGAGTACTGCTTGCATCTAGATGTGTTTTCAAGAACATGGTTAAGAGCAAACAGTTTATTATTGCATGCTACAATTTGTTTATGGCAAACATGAATTCGTGTTGTTTATACACAAAGATAGGTAACCATAATTGTCTGTCGTCTCTTTTGCAGGCAGCAATATTCAATCATAATGTCTATACATATTCTTATTGTTCTTATTTTGCTTGGCTTCTGTGGCCTCCTATGATGAGTCGTCATATCTCAACCAGCTAGCTTGTTTTGTTCTAGAGGCAGGCAGACTTGGCTGTTGTTCCTATTCAACAGGTTATCAGAAACAAGATCACGTTTGTTATGAACTAGATTGCAGCTTGAAATCTTAGAAACAAGAATAATTTAAGCCTTACAGGACTGCAGACCCACAACATTGCAATAAGGCAACATGGCGCTTTGCCTAGCAACACTGCTGGCTGCACCTCTATCAAAATCACTATGCTATAGACAAAGTACCTATCACACCAGCTACGAACCTTCAGCTTTTAAAGCAACATCTAATAAACCTGTGCAGCACAAATGAAGGCCTTCTCACCTGGTCTGAGCACAGCAGAACGACCTAAACCTAGCATGCACCAGAAATAAATGATATGGCATACCTAACCTGTTCTCAAAACATTACCATGCTCCCTAAGACTACTGACCAGCCCCAGATGCCTCAATCTGGAAAACAGTTTGTATAACCACATGGACCTACCTTGGCACCACCCTTCCTGCAGCAACTTAACACAAGCAAGCACCCATCCAAAAAGAACCTTACCAGACCATCTTCCTGGATGGACTTTTATTTGATTATTCTTAGCTACGTAATCCTCCATAACCTTGCAATGTATATATTACTTGGTTTGGAGATACCTTTTTGCTTGATCATACTATGAATGTACTTCGCAGGTGGACAGCCATGTAAAATGGTTAGATGAAGATTTGAACCAATATAAGGAAGGCCTTAAACTAGGTAATATCGAATTGATTCGGTAGGAAAGGAGGAAATGTGAGTTGCTTGTTTGTAACTGCTTGGTTCTTATACAACTCCAATTAGTTGATACAAATTGATTTGTTAGCAAATTATAAGATGGTTGCTTTTTCTGACATGGTTATAGTGATCCCAGGTAAGATCATTTGGAGACATGATTGCTTGTGACAATGACAATGTGAGATTGCCCTTTCCTTTTTACTGTTGTATTGTGGATCTGCAAATTGTTGCAAATTTTTAGAATTAATGACGTCCAACATGCAGTGCCAAGGTGGTGAATGGTTTCACTATCATTGTGTTGGGTTAAGTTCTGAGACAAAGTTCAAGGGTAAATGGTACTGCCCTAATTGCAAGATTCTGCAACGACGTGGCTTGTTAGATCCTCCAATGTGATTATGGCTGTTTTTGAATGTGTTGTTATACATTCCATTCCAGTTTAACGATCCTGTCAATATGGATTTTACAGTTTTTAGATACACAAAAAAGAAAATGTAATTGCCAAGTCTGATGAAAACAGCAACGGTTATCAGTTTGAGGCGTGAGCGGTAGATATGTTGTATGATTTTGGACATTCTTCGGTAAATATTGGATGTGGAATTGGAAGCCACCGAATGATGGAAGGATCTGATGAGAGGGTTCTGGGGATGGCCAAGCAGTTATCAGTAGAGATGAAACTGGAAGATCTGAATTGGATAGACCCGAAATAAAAGAAAGTTCTCTGGAATTAGGTCTTAATTGGCTCAAAGATGAATGAAAAATGATCACAGACAGAATGTTAGGAAATGCAATGTCGCCGATTGGTTCAGGTCCATGGGAGACGTGGTTCCGGAATCAAATCTGTACACACAGATACTTATGGTAGACAATCCTTGGAAATGAGGTTCTCGAATGCAATTGTTTTCCAGCATTTTTAACAATACAAGAAATTTATCGCCCCAACAAACATATCTTTGGTTCCAAACCACTGTGTGCAGATATGCTATTAATGTCCAACATTTCATAGTGATTCTTTGCTTGATAATGAATCAGCAACACTAAGAAATATGGCCCTAAACACGCTAGATTGAACCCAAGATTTTTCACAAAAATGTTTTTGCATTGAAGCACTACGATCTTTGTTTTAAATGTGTTTAGCAACTTTGTTCATATGTTGCAACTTAGCAATAGGGCGAAACCACACTGAAAATTAATGCCAATATTAGAGGAGAGAATTTCTACATGATAAATATCTAGCAACTATATTAGGAAATGGGGAACAACATGCAGTTGGAACTTGAGCTGGCACAAAAGTTACAATAGAAACATTTGACATGGAAACAATAGGCAACTTTATTTTGCTAATGTTTGCTAATGTCTTTGGACATCCCTACTAACATGCAATGGCCTGGAAGTAACATGCAATGACCTGGAAGCAGTAATGTAGCAGCAACACCTGGAAGATGCTCAGCAGGTTCACTTTCAGCTCTAATTGCATGTTACAAACTCCTAATAAGAAGTTCAAGACTTTATCTTGCATGCATTAGCAAACTTACAAAAATCTGAAAAAACTTCAGATTTATTTTGAGGGTCACCAAGATAAGTAGGAACCTTTGTTAGCTTCCAACTCTCTGTATATTGGATAGGAAACATTGTGGCTGCTTAACTATGGTTATGGTGCCAATGGGATTTGAACCCACCAATAAAACCAACCAAAACAACAAAACCCAAAAATTGAAACATACTTACTTTCTAATCTAGTGGAAGAAAAATGAAGGCCAAGCACAAAGCTACAGAGATAATCAAAACCCTATACCTTTTAGGACCGCAGCTGGAGCTTTTACCCCTAAGGAAACTATTTAAAGATACCTGCTTTGAATTTCAACCGTACTGCACAATGTAACAATTTCAAAGCAAACTTTGCATTCACAGTGGTATATGAAGCCAAGAGGTTTGAAACTTCATCAATAAGGGAAGCAGTCCAGCAGATTGTGAAACAGGAAGGACCTTGGGCGTTGTTTAAAGGATTGAAGCCAAGGGTAATGTTTCATGTTCCGGGAGCTGCAATAAGTTGGTCTACCTATGAAGCAGGACAAGCATTTTTACAACGATGGAATATAAGGAAGACAAAGCAATTATCCTTTGCCATTTACATTTGTACAACATGTACTGTACATGGAAAATAACCCCATCATGAAGTCTGATTTTATTTGAAGGTTATGTGCCCTTGCAGCTACAGCAGTTTCATGTATACCAGCATTATATCTATAATAAATTCAGTTGATTGATGTTTGTTCATCATTAGACTCATATTTATGAGCTTAGAATCAATTACGTATATCTAATGAATTCTTCTGTAGCATTTTTCCAGATGGCACTCATGTTTTTTGAGGTGGATTTTATTGTTTCCAGTACCATTTTCCTAATCAGTCTGGCAGTGGAGCAGTCTAGTGTAACTGTAACTCGTGGGAAGGAATGATCATGGATCCTATTGGAAGCCTCTTTTTTGCATGTTAAAGATGTCCGTGAGATTGTCTCTTATTGTTAATTTCTATGCCATGAGGCCTGAATGAAAGGAATTTCTTGCCTTTGCAGATTCTACTTTAGGTTTTGACTGTCTCGCACTCAGGCATCACCTAGTTGACCAAGATGATGCTGACATATAGCTCCTTCATATTCAGCTACAACAATGGCTTAATTCAGAGGTTTGCATTACATTTTTATATATTTGAGGCGGTCATTTTTACATTGTGATTTCCTCTTGATTTCTTTTTCCCTTCATTTCTCCTGCCCTGATATGTGTGAAGGATCACATTGTTAGGCTCTTAAAGTGCTCTCAAACAGGAAGCTTTTTTACTGCACTTTAGATCGTCAGCAGATTGGGTAAGCAAATATACTCTTTGAACTGAATGTTTATTGCTTTTGTTTACATGCGATTCCCTTGGCCTCACTGTTGCTTTATGCAAGCAGAATTCTATTGTATTACAGTTTAGTGATAAAAAAGTAGAGGTTTCGATTTTGCATAGTGATGCCTTCTGAAAAAAAAAAATAGCATCTGGTTTGATTTTTTGCGGGCGACATCTCAGGCGACCAGGATACATCTCGGCTTGCAAAAATAGATTTGAAGCGGTTTAGCTTTATGCGGAATGCATAGAGCTGCGGGTAATAAACCCTTTGCATCTGCATCCAAAGCAGTAGTGGATGGCACTAGCATTGATGTTTTTGATTAATAAAAGAATTGCATGATGCTAGACTGATAAGATGTAGTGAAATACTTTTGCGCCGAGCTGCATGAACCTGAAGGATTAACTTTCTAAAGTTGGACATGCTTATGATTCCAATGTTTTTCTGAGTTCATGCTTTCATAGCATGCTTTATGTTGTCTTCGATTGTGAGATAGCAAATGCATATTTAGACATGATTATAATGCATGTTAAAGCATTTTCATCATGTATACTAGAACGATAACTGTAGCTACATGGTTAATTCGCATGTGAACTTAGATGTTACAAAAAAGAGGGTTTCCAAAAAAGTCTGGTCTTCCAGTCTTCCAGAAAAGAGACTTCATAGTGATGTGAAAAGCAAATTTTTGAAGTGGATTTAAAGACTATGATCTTAATTCATTATCGTTTGGCTTGGTTTTTGTTTGGCTGGGTGGTAATTGTTTCGGGCTTCACTGCTACAGTTCTATTGTTTGCATATGCACCCGCAATAATTTGGCATATTTTTGCAAGGTGCAAGCCTCTTCTTAACTGCAGTGTGGAAGTGATTGGCATACAATACAAAATTTTTGAGCATGAATTTTTAAGTTGGCATTGTGAAGTCTTCTGCAATGTGTACATATGGAAACAAAAGCTTTCAGATTTGTCCATCCTCAAAAATTGGCAAAGCACATTTCTTTTTGTTTGATCTCTATGTTGGTTCAATTTCCCTCCCCATTGTAAACAGATATTCCTAATTAGTAAGCAGTTACTAATTAGTAGAGATGAAACTGGGAGATTTGAATTGGATAGACCCGAAATAAAAGAAAGTTCTCTGGAATTAGGTCTTAATTGGCTCAAAGATGAATGAAAAATGATCACAGAATGTTAGGAAATGCAATGTCGCCGATTCCGTTGGGCAAAACTTTAGCCATACATGCACACTTTGTAGGCAGGATAGAATCCCGCCTCAGGAAGTCGGGGAAATTTTAGGCAACAACCAGTATACCAGCCCCAGTATACATGGAAGCCAATTTTTACTGGTGCATACTCACACAATTATTGTGGAGCTTATCCTGCTGCCTTATGGCAGACAAAGTGGAGGACATGTATAGGCACAAGTTCTACCACGTCGGGGATCATCATCGTATAACCCCAGTAACCAACTCCCAAAGCTAAACATACACTGGCCAGGGTTGAACCCCTGACCAAGTGCACATTTATTTTGGCATTACTAGGCCTATACCAACTCACCACACATCCGTTGGGCAAAACTTTAGCCATACATGCACACTTTGTAGGCATGATAGAATCCCGCCTCAGGAAGTCGGGGAAATTTTAGGCAACAACCAGTATACCAGCCCCAGTGTACATGGAAGCCAATTTTTACTGGTGCATACTCACACAATTATTGTGGAGCTTATCCTGCGCCTTATGGCGGAGACAAAGTGGGAGGACATGTATAGGCACAAGTTCTACCACGTCGGGGATCATCATCGTATAACCCCAGTAACCAACTCCCAAAGCTAAACATACACTGGCCAGGGTTGAACCCCTGATCAAGTGCACATTTATTAAGGGAGGTCTATAAAAGGGAGGTCTGTAAAAAAAATGCTCTCCAGTGCATCCTTAGAAGAAGTATTTGAAACACAATAGCTACAAAAATGACTCTTAGAATTATCATATGTACCTGGATGGATATGGAGAATAGATTAGGTTATGGAGAAAGCCTAGAATATTAGGCGATTCCTTTGAGAAGGAGGGTAGAGGATAAGGCGAATCCATAGTTATGACGCTTAGTGGATGTGGTGAATTTTCAAGTGGAGTGAGATTTGTTTGTAGAAAAGTTGGCTAATTTTATTTTTTCATCTATAACGGGCCCTACTAAACTATAGCATCAAAAATTTCTCGATACCCTTAAAAAATAGCCTTTTGGCGAACTTTCGTCCTTAAGGGCTACCCTGATAGACAGCTGGGTCAGTCTAATCCGGTTCCATGTTGTAAGAATTCGGCCCCTGATAAGGATTTCGGCCAAACCCTGTGCAATTCCAAGTATTTGTTTTGTCTGAGTCTTTGTTCTGTCTGCCAATCGACTGCTTTTGCATGCTCGATGCTTGGTTTATGTGGAGAACTTGGCTTGGGATTTAAAATCTGACTCCATAGTGCTATTCTGGGTCTTTGGCAGCCCGTCAATTAAGTCTTGTGGATTGGCTCCTGTGGCAAATGCTTTGTACTGGCCTTGCTTTTCAAAGCATCCGATCCCTCTATGCCGAAAATCGGCCTTGCCTTGATAGTATTCTAATTGGATTACCTGAACAGAAGTCTTGCACCATCCATCCAGCCGGGTCTGTATCCTGGGCTGCCATCTCTTCGTCTGATACAGTTTTTTTTATCTAAGGGGATACCAGGGCCGGGTATTCCCCTTATTCCTATTATCTTAATATGATAAATATTAGACTTCCAAGGTTTTGGCCATATTGTAGGTTTACACATTGGGCTATAGAACCTTACCTTAGTAAGCCTTGGTATTTTAACTCTTCGAATCGTGCCATAATATATTCATGATAGAACCATGCTTTAACCTATAATGGTGTTACGAGTAAGGACCTTCGAATATGGGATTATCTTGCTTTAGATTTATATTTTGCTAGATTGTTAACTATTGTTTGCAATGCTTGTCTCGTGCTCTAAAATGATATTGCCAGTGCTTATTATTATGTTGCGACATGTGTGTATCCTGCATGAAGGATGTATGGTATTTATGGATATAGGTTGAATTCATCTTGTAAGATTAGGTTATGCAAAAGTACTTAATGGTATTACATGGCATCATGGATTATTGGAACGGCCCATCTTCGGAGGGGTAGGGCGGTCATGTGACACCGCATCCGTGGCCAGAGGGGGAGGGCTAGAATGAGGCCAAGGGGAGAGCCCGCTTATATTAAGGTCTGTACGTACAATGGGATATGTCTCCTTGGGGTCGCGACCCAAGGGGAAAGTTGGATTGGATCAGAGATCCTTGGCATGTAGTTATGCATTTAGCCTGAGATTGTCTGAGATTAATCGTCTAACCTCTTGCAGGATAAATGGAGCAAGGGAAGCCTCTATTGTCATGTATTGGACATAACTAGATATTTTATGATTAGTATGCTTGTTGGTTCCCTACCCCGTTCCCCACTTAGTCCATATGGACTAACCCCTTCTTGCTTCCTGTATGTTGCTAAAGATGGCACGTCCGGATGAGCCAAGTATCACGTTACACTTAGATTCCTTTGTAATGTGGTAGTTTCGAGAAACCTGGGATGAGCCAGAGTTGGTGTCGAAGCACCGGATCTATGAGCTGCTGACTGACCTGTTCAGACAGATTTATTATGAGGAAAGGCAACCGAGGGTTGACCTCTTGGATGGAGAGTCGGGAGAGGAAACCTCAGGAGATTCTGATTTGGGTCTTCTTTTGTTACCTCGGATGGAGGATCTGAGTGAACCTGCTATATGTTGTACAGACGTCTGTTGTTATCTTTTGGACATGCTGTTAGCATATATCTGTATAAGCTGTGAGACTATTTGTTATGTGGTATCATATGGGGTGATGGGATCTTTGTAATGTGTGAACCTAAGTTATTGTTATTTTGGGATTGAATGAATATGATATCGAGATTTGACCGTTCTTGTATGATTTGTATTTTTATGATAGTTAGGTTATCTTGTTTTAAGTGTAGTTATGTTGTAACGCGGGCGACGGCCCATGCCAAGAGGACTGGGTCCGTCTCACAAAGTGGAAAGACAAAAAGCCTTCTTCTGTTTGAGACACACCAAAAACCTGTTGAACGTCTGGTCTATTTGATCGTGAGAGTGCCTTACAAGTAAGAATTCGAGCTTTATTTTTCTGAAGATCTCTAGCTCAGCTAGTTGTCAAGTTGTAGGTAAAGCACTGGTGCTCTTGCTCACAAAGAACCTTATTAAGAATTGTAATTGTGCACTGGTGCTCTTGCTCACAAAGAACCTTATTAAGAATTGTAATTGTGAGGTTTGGATCACCATGCAAATTAGGATATATTAATAAGACTTTGCACTTTAGACTTCTATTGAAGACCATGGCTCCTACAAGGTGGATCTTGACAAAGCATTCCGCTGGCACATCTTTTGGAATGTTCAAGAAATGAGGCAAAGTTGTCTTTTTTTTATCCTCAATCACAATAGACATGTACTCAAGTGGATGCTCAAGAGCTTTTTTCCTGTGCTTAGCAAGCTTTCTTCTCTCGACTGCTTGTTGGTCATGGTGTCTAGCAAGTTTCTGTTGCACAATATTTGTTGAAGGAATTATGTCAAAGTAATTCTATGACCCAACTACGAGAATGAAGAACTTGAACTTACTTCCTTGCAGTTTCTTTTTTACTCTTCAGTTCTGCACACATTGAACACACAGACATTCCATGTCTTCGTGAAATTTTCAGAAGACCGAATTCAATTTTCCACAGTCTGGTGAAATGTGAGTAAGAGATGTTCTGAGACTGACTGCATGTCTCTTTGTATTCTTTGAAGATCAATCACTATCAGAAGCCCCAGAAGCTAATCAACCATCTCATTGACATGTATTCACGTCAAGGAGACTGGATACTTGATGCTTTCTCGAGCTGGTACTACCATAGCTTGTGCACTTAAGAAGGGCCACAACTGTATGGCAGTAGATATAGATAAAGAGGCTGTAAACTTCATTAAGATGAGATTGGCTGCGTTGCCTAGTCTGCCAGACGGGAATCATAAGTTAGACGCCAAATCGTAATTTGATTTTGCCAAAATGACGTCATTAGAGATACCACCGCCTTTTACTAGCTCCATAGAGGATGAAATCACTTTTGCAGAGCTGAATGAAGTGGCTCTAGTAGTCGAAACAGAAGACAACACTGCTAAGGCGCATGTTAAGTGACCTGAACGGGAGAAGACGGTTAAGGAGAACACTGCAACTACCATTTTACAGTAGGGGATTATAAGTGCTTGACCTTTGACTCGTAGTAATGCTGACATTTTTAATATTATCATTATCTTCTAAAAGCGTGTGAAAATTCAATATAATACTATTATTATTTATTCTTATCATAATTTGGTAATTTTTAGGTCTTGCTATCTAGATTACATAGTCGACTATTAATTTTTGCTCTTTTTGACTAACAAGTGACATAAGGCCAACATCGGGGAACATTATAGTTTAGGGGAATTTTAGCCTTCTTATGCCTTAGCATTCTGAGTGATGGCATTAACTTTTCCTAAGTTATCCCATTTTATGGTGGCGGTCACTCATAGATCGTGTGGGTAAATCTTTGTTATTCGCCAGTTTTTGTCAGTCTGCGTGATGCGCCCTCTTTTGCCTTGAAGGGATGAGACAATTGAGCGCGCTTTTCTTGTGTCGGTCTATCCTGGATTAGGACAAGTTAGCTGAGGAGCTTTCCACTTAGCATCTGCTTGGATCATACGGTCCATCACGGAAAAGGCGAGAAATCTCTTCATCTTCAAGGGACGACTCTTTTGGATCACATAAAGTGCTTAAGCGTACACTTTGTAATTAAGCATTGTGGAAAGAAGCGTACAAGTGTTCTTCCTTAAAGGATGACATCAAAAGTGTCATTTGGGAGCAATATCTTCAGATTCACACCTACTCATAGCAAACAGTTGTGCTCATGGTGATCTGTGTTTTCTCCTTTTCTATGTTATGTATGTGGTGGGTAGTGTTGCTCTAGTGGATATCTTCTCCACTGGGTTTTGAGTCCCCCATGTACTCTTTGTGTTCTTTTGAGTAATAAAGGTCCACGTTCATCAAAAAAAAAAAAAAAACTGATGTATTCAAATTTCAAATTACTGTTAATGTTCTTCATTCATTTAAACTAAGATGTTTTTGAGGTCTTAATTTCATGGAAAGTATAATCAGCTGTAAATTTTGCTCTTTTTAGCTATGATATTACACAAAAGGAAAGTGTACACCTGCTGAGAAGCCAAAACATAAGGAAAAAAATTTTAACCTTAGGAAATCCTTCACCTCGACCACAAAGGTCAGTTCTAGGAGCACGGGGTGTTTTTTTGAGGGAATCTTTGAAACGGGAGTTGTGCAACACTCCCGTTTCAAATGCAACCTTGTTTAGGACTCTCATGGCTTAGAGAAGGCAATAGATTCTCCAAGGTTTTCTTCAAGGGCTGCTTGCACGAAGCACCAGAGTTTAGCTCTGTCTTCTCTTCAATGCGATAATGGAGATGTTCTCTCCTCTCTAGAATAGTTGAAACAGTTTCTTTCAACATATTTCAGTTCTTTTTCTTCGAGAAAAAATCTATTCCCTTTGAGGTTGGAGCACGAGACATTGTACTGTCTAAGGTTTCTAACTCTCATAATCCTTATGGAAGCTAATTGCAATGCACGGCATGACCTATATTGTTGTTTTGTAGATTTCAAGATTGCATATGATACGGTCTCGCGAGAGCTATTGTGGCAGCATTTGCAGGAGCTAATGTCATTTACAACTCTATGATGAGAATATACTGCATTGCCTGCCTCAGATCAGCGAGTTGATAGCACCATAGGGATTACACAAGGATGTCCATTATCCCAACGCTCTTGGTCTCTATATTGACAAATTGGAGACCTGAATGCAAGAACATAGGGGCGGTGACCTCCAGCTACTAGAGGCATACAGTATAAGGCAATTGCTCTTTGCAGACGATGTGGACTTGCTATCCCATACATGCCTCATGCAGGTTAGTCCAGCTTGGAACATGGCCCACACTAGTACTTGAAAGCACACATATCTATGAAGAAACAGACAGTTATTGCCTCCGTGAGGACGGGGTCCCATCATCTCAGAATTGAAATAGGTCGCTGGAGTACGGATGGGAATCCCCCAGAATGAGAGAATATGCCAGTGTTGTCACATGCAAATAGTAGTGGATGAGCACCATGCTCTGCAGGAGTGTCCGGCATATACGCACATCCGAGCAGCACATGCTGATCTTTGATGCTCTGAGACACCACTGTATCACCTGCTGGCATCGCCGATGGTTGCATGTCCTGCGTCCTACATTTTGCA